>CM066034.1:669302912-670502912 GCA_033557465.1 Ichthyophis bannanicus | reverse complement strand
ATCATGCTAATTGCTTTGGGCCCGATTCCGAGTTGGACGTGCCGGCCCTCTCTGCGTCTGGTGGAACCAGATGCACAGAGTGAGCCAGGATTCTGATCCCGCAGGATCAGAATCATGTCCAGGCCTGTATGTGCAGGCTAGGACTCCGATCCTGGTTGGCCTGCACGTACAGGCCTGCCCGGCTAGGTCAGTCAGGAATTTTGAATGGAGCCATGGCACCATAGCGTCCGGTTGCCATGGCACCTCAGCTCCATTCAAGAGCTGCGATCCCCAGCCGCCTGATCAAAATGTTCATTCCCCGCAGCCTGACCACTGATATGGCCTCCCAAGTCCAGAGTTGGGCTACGGGGAATATCCTCTGCCCCCTCCCATATTTTCTGCGCCACAAGCCTGCCAGATCCACCCGACTAGGGGAACATATTCCACCTCAGAGTCTGCCTAAGTCCCCCGCTCAGGCTGCCTGTATGTCTGGGGCCACCAACCACCCACTGCCTGGACTAACTCTTCCTCCGCACTGCCCCTTTCCAGCCCCATCTAACCTCCCTGTACAACGTTCAGGGAAGTTAGTTGGGGTAGGCAGAGGGGCCGAATAGCAGGGATGAATGTCTACAGAGGGCTAAGTATCTGTGTGCATTAGAGACTTATCTGGGATTTTCCAAAAGCACTACCCATGTAGGTGCCTTTGGAAAATCCCTGATAAGGGATTTACACAGGTAGCTAGGACAATTGCCTGGGTAAATGCATTCGAAAATGCCGCCCAAATATCTTAATATGTTTTGTATACATTAGAGGATAGAGGAGATCTGATAGAGATGTTTAAATACCTCTATGGCATAAATGCATAAGAGGATAATCTCTTTAGAGGTGAGGACAGTATCTGAATTCAAGACAGCATGGGACAAATACTGAAGATCTCTAAAGGAAAAAAGGGGACTATTGTAGTTGATATGGAAAGGCAGACTAGATAGGCCATGTGGTCTTTCTCTGCATTCTATGTTGTAGAGATAAGATTATTTCAGTCTACATGCCCTTTGAATCTTGGCTTGCTTGAATGTGATGAGAATTTGATGAGTCAAACATGGTATACTTTTCATCATCTGAGTTAACAGCTGCTAAAGAACTCTAATGTTGAACCATATGTCATTTACTTAAGAATATGCTTGAAATGAATGCTTAGCATAGAATGCATAAGGAAAATGATGGAAAACATTGTAAAACATACTTTATCCCAGTTTTTTGCAAATGATCTAGTGCAGAAGGGTGACTATTTCTCACCACAATGCTTCTCCAGCCTGGAACAGGTGTCTAAGAGTTATTCACAACTTCCCCATATGGTTGCCCTGTTTCTAACAAATCCTCACCTGGTCTCTAACACACTGTCCTGCACCAAGAGGCTTGAGAACTCCCTCCTGAAGGTCGCCAAAGCTTGAGAGTCTATGGGTAGTCATCCCTGTACGCTCAGGGTGAAGAGACAAACAGTTATATTTATTTATTTAACAGGGTTTTTTTTATATTGCCTTTGTGCCAAGGCGATTTACATAGAACAACAATAACAGGCCAATACTGTTCAACAAGAGTTCTACCGCTTTTCTCCCTGGAACCAAAGTCTGTGACTTCCTTGCTTCCTCCAAGTCTGGGGGAAACCCTCCCTTATAGTGGTCTAGTTGCTATATGCAAAGGAAGTTGTACCTCTTCATTACTGCACTTCACCAACAGGTGGATCTCTCTTGAGCTCCTTAAACACAGTCTCTAGCCTTCATAGTCTAACAGTTCCAAGTCCAACTAGGTAATTCACTCAGGCCTCCAGTTGCCTGGTCAGCCTGCTTCCTCCCACATAGCGGTTAAAGCCACTTCGAGCCCCCAGTAGGCCTTACCTGATATCTGTCAAGGAAACATCTATGGGGGTTTTGAATATTGAGACCTCTCCTGGATTTGGGTCTTCCTGTTCCCCTCCATTTCATTAGAGTCCTCTGAAAGGAGTTCCATATTTATGTCCATGTCAGGGGCAGGTGTTCCCTCTCATACTACCGGTTCCATATGATTTAGTTTTGGGGACTCAACTACCCCCTTGCTCTGTTTCCAAGGGGTTTTCTCTCTTTCTGCCCCCCTCATCCCAGGGACCGGAGACCCTCCCACTAATGTCAGTTTGGGTTTGGGAATGACTCTGGGAACCTGTGTATGTCCTTCTTCTCCTGACCCATTGCCCTGTCACAGTGACAAAGGGTAATCTGCTGACTCTCTTAATCGCCATAGTTGTTTCAGGATGAGCTAGGGTCTTAGTTGCTTTTCTGAAATGAATATAAGCAGTTTTGCTGGAGAAGAAATCATTTCCCTTATGAGAGTGACCCTTGATTGAAATTCATAAAGAGAAGAACCTTTTCCTTAACTGTAAAGTGTAGGACCTAGACCTATAAAAATGTTGATGCCTCTTTGTAAGCATAATCAAATAAGATACTCAGAAAATGAAACCATTTTTAAATGAATTGCAATAAAGAACATTTATTGCTAGCAATCCAAGGGCCTTTACTCTGTCCTCATCCTTCTTGACCTTTCTGCTGCTTTTGAAACTGTTGACCACAACCTTCTCCTTGATACCCTGTCTTTGCTTGGTTTTAAGGGCTCTGTACTATCCTGGTTTTCCTCCTATCTCTCCCATCGCTCTTTCAGTGTTAGTTCTGGTGGCTCCTCCTCTTCTGCTATCCCGCTCTCAGTTGGTGTACCCCAAGGATCTGTCTTGGGTCCGCTCCTTTTCTCTCTCTATACCCAGTCCCTTGGTGCGCTCTTCTCTTCCCATGGCTTTCAGTACCATCTTTATGCTAATGACTCCCAGATCTACCACACTACGCCTGAAATCTCTCCTGCAATCCAGACTCGGATCTCTGCCTGCCTCTCTGACATTGCTGCTTGGATGTCTCACCGCCGCTTGAAATTGAACATGGCCAAGAATGAGTTTCTTATCTTTCCTTCTAAAACCTCCCTCCTTTCTCAGTCTCTGTGGATAACTCTCTACTCCTTCCTGTTTCCTCAACTCACAACGGTGAGGTGGTCTTTGACGTCTCTCTCTCCTTCTCCACACACATCCATCTGATAGCTAACACCTGCCATTTCTTTCTCTATAACATCAACAAAATACGCCCCTTCCTTTCTGATCACACTGCTAAGATGCTTATCCACTCCTTATTCACCTCCCGTCTTGACTACTGTAACCTACTCCTTGCTGGTCTCCCTTTGAATCATCTCTCTCCCCTTCAATATGTTCAACACTCTGCTGCGTGGCTAATCTTCCGCCAGCCTCGTCATGCCCATATTACCCGTTTTCTCAAGTCACTTCATTGGCTCCCTATCCATTTCTGCATCCAGTTCAAACTTCTCCTGCTGACCTATAAATGCATTTACTCTGCAGCTCCTCACTACCTTTCTTCTCTTATCTCTCATTACACCCCCCCCCCTCCTCGGGAACTCCGCTCTGCTGGCAAACTGCTTCTATCTGTGCCCTTCTCTTCTATTGCTAACTTCAGACTTTGCTCCTTTCATCTTGCTGCACCTTATGCCTGGATCAAACTACCAGTGTCTGTATGCCAGGCACCTTCTCTGATCCTTTACAAATACAGGCTGAAAACTCACCTCTTTGCTGCTGCTTTTGGATCTTGACTCACCTGATCTTGTTTCTTTACCTTCCTCCTTGCTTTATCCCTGCCTACACCTTCTGTGTTGTCTGTCTTGACTAGATTGTAAACTCTGATGAGCAGGGACTGTCTCTTACATGACTGTGCAGCACTGCATACTACTTGTAGCGCTATACAAATGTTCAGTAGTAGTAGTAGTAGCATTAGATTAAATAATCCCCAGATATGCACAGAATTTAGTTATTCTCTTCACAGGAGATGCTGGGTTACCAGGAGTCAGCATTGACTTGAAGGCAAAGGCACGCGCACACATACATAAATCTCCCCCCCCCCCCCAGTCAGGGTATGATGTTGTTGCTGATCAGAGAGATATTCCAGGTTTTATATTAACTCTTGAATCCTGTGAACAGGGTCTGAAAGAATTTGACTCCATTATTAGCAAATTGATTTATTCATCTAGAGTGACTGCTAGTTTTTTCTTGAGGACACTACATATAAGAAAATGAAGGGGCACGTATTCATTAGCACACATTTAGGGGCCCTTTTAATAAAGCCCACTAAGCGGTTAACACATATTTTAACACACTAATGGCTTGTGGTAACTGGTACCATGTGGTCATGACAGTGATCCACGCTAATTCCCTTGGTAACTGCACATTGCATGATGGGGCAAGGAATGGGTGGGATAGGGGGAGAGTATGGGCATGGAGAGCACAATTGTTGCACATTGTCAATGTGACAATTAGTGCGGCTGCACTTAACGATACCTCTTTGAGTGCACCTGGATTAATTGTGAGTAATATGCTGGCCATGCCCCTGGCAGTTACCAGGGAGGTTTTGCACGTAACACGTTTAATGCAGAAACCAATGCGGGGTAAGTTCAAAATTCCAACAGGCTTTAGTAAAAGAGACCCTTGTTCATGAGCGTCCCTTAAAAAATTTATTGTGTTCAAAATTGATTTAACATGTATGAACTTATGAATCATAGAAACATAGAAACATGACTGCAGAAAAAGACCACATGGTCTAGCTAGTCTGCCCTTTCATATCAACTACAATAGTCCCCATTTTACTTTTAGAGATCCTCTGTGTTGGTCCCATGCTTTTTTGAATTCAGATACTGTCCTCGTCTCTACCACCTCCACTGGGAGACTATTCCATGCATCCACCACCATTTCCATAAATAAATCTCTCTGCATCTTACTCCTGAGTCTATCCCCTTTCACTCTCATCCTATGTCCCCTCATAGCACAGTTTGCTTTCAACCGAAAGAGACTCTCCTCCTGTGCATTTATGCCATGGAGGTATTTAAATCTCTATCAATTCTCCTCTATCCCGCCTTTCCTTTAAAGTATACATATTAAAACCTTTAAGTCTGTCCTGGTATGCTTTATAATGAAGACTACTAACTATTTTAGTAGACATCCTCTGCACCGACTCCAACCTTTTTACATCCCTTTGAAGTTGTGGTCTTCAGTACTGCACACAATACTCCAAATGAGGTCGCACCAGAGACCCATACAGAGGCATTACTACCTCCCCCCTCTTGCTGGCCACTCCTTTCCCCATGCAACTAAGCATTCCTCTGGCCCTTGCCATTGCCCTTTCCACCCGCCTAGCCACTCCAAGATCATCAGACACCCACGCCCAGGTCATGCTCTTCTTTCATGGACAGAAGCACTTCACCCCCTACACTGCACCGCCCCCTTGGATCCCTGCAGCCCAAATGCATGACCCTGCATTTTTAGCATCAAATCTCAGCTGCCAGGCTCTGCACCACTTCTCGATCTTAGCTAGATCCCTCCTCATGTTATCTACTCCTTCCTGGGTGTCTACTCTATTGCAGATTTTGGTATCATCTGCAAACAGGCAAACCTTACCTGACAGCCCTTCTGCAATATCACTAACAAAGATGTTAAAAAGAATTGGACCAAGGACAGACCTCTGCGGAACACAACTGATAGCTTCCTTCTCCTCAGAGTGAGCGCCATTTACCTGCATCCTTTGCTGCCTCCCACTCAACCAATTTCTAATCCAATCATTAACTTTAGGATTCATCCCTAGGGTGCTCAGTTTGTTTATAAGTCACCTGTGCAGAACATCATCAAAGGCTTTACTGAAATCCAAGTACACCACATCTAGGGTTCTCCCCCAATCCAACTCCCTGATCACCCCAGTCAGAGAAATCAATCAGATTTCTCTGAGAAGATCTGCCTCTGATGAATCCATGCTGCCTTGGATTCTGCATGCCATTGGACTCCAGAAACCTCACTATTCTGTCTTTTAGAGCCTTTCCAATAATTTACTAATCACAGAGGTTAGACTATCCAGCCTGGAGTTCTCACTGTCATCCTTATGTCCACTTTTGTGTAAAGGGAACACATGTGCCTTTCTCCAGTCATCTGGCACCACTTCCAACTCCAAAGAGGCATTGAAAAGGTCAGACAGTGGAGCTGCTAGAACGTCCCCAAGTTCTCTCAATATTCTTGGATGTATTTCATCCAGACCAATGGCTTTGTCTACTTTTAGTTTAGCTAGTTCATCACGAATACAGTCTTCTGAAAATAGTTCAAGATCCCGTCACTTCTGTTCCTATTTGTGGGTGTTTTCTGAGGTCCTGTTCCTGGTCCTTCATCTGTGAACACAGAAAGGAAATATTTGTAAAGCAATTCTGTTTTATCCTCAAAGGTTTCTGCATATTCCTCCCTTGAACCCTTGGGTCTGACAATACCACTTTTGCCTTTCCTTCTCTTACTAACATATCTGAAAAATGTCGTATCCCCCCATTTTATTGCATTGGCTATTTCTTCTTCTTTTTATACCTTTGCATTCCTGACTACCTTGCTAGCTTCTCTAAGTTTTTCCAAATATAGATGCCTGTCTTTCTCTCTCTGTGATCTCTAATATTTCCTTAAGGCCTCCCTCCTTTTCTTCACCTTTTCAGCTACTTCTTTGGAGAATCATAGTGGCCTCCTTTTCCTTTAAATGTATTTACTTCTGACAAAAAGGTTTGTTGCCCTTAAGATATCCCCTTTCAGTTTTTCCCACTGTTTTTCTACATCCTCCAGCTGTTTTCATCCCACTAATGACCCATTGAGGTATTGTCCCATATTGGTAAAGTTAGTTTTCTTAAGTCTAAGACTCTCGCATTTGAATGGATTTAATCAGCCCTAGTCCTAATACTGAACCACACCAGCTGGTGATCACTGGATGTGAGATGATCTCCTATTATAACATCAGAAATACTTTCCCCATTGGTAAGCACCAAGTCCAGTATGGCTCCTTCATGTGTGTGTTCTGTTGCCAGTTGCCTGAATAGTTCTCCTTGTAGAGAATCCAGGATCTTGATGACACTGCAACAGATATGTGCCAATCAACAGCCGACATATTGAAATCACCTATTAGTAGCACTTCTCCTTTCATGGCAATGCAGCATATATCTTCTAGTAAATCTCCATCCACTTCTTCCTGTGAGGAGGATCTGTATATCTGGCAACTGAAAGTTAATGCTAAAAAATGCAGGGTCAGGCATTTGGGCTGCAAAAATCCAAAGGAGTGATACAATGTAGGGGGTGAGACACTTCTGTCCACAAAAGAAGAGGGGGACCTGGGTGTAATTGTGTCTGGCTTCTTAAAGTAGCTAAACAGGTAGAAAAGGCAACTGCAAAAGCCAGAAGGAAGATTGGGTGTATAGGGAGAGGAATGGCCAGCAGAAAAAAGAAGGTGATAATGCCTCTGTATAAGTCTCATTTGGAATATTGTGTGCAATTCTGGAGACTGCACCTTCAAAAGGATATGAGCAGGTTGGAGTTGGTGCAGAGGGTGGCTATAAAATGGTTAGTGATCTTTTTTTTGTAGCATATGAGGATAGACTTAAACATCTTAATATGTATACTTTAGAGGAAAGGCAGGATAGGGGGCGATATGATAGAGACATTTAAATACCTCTGTGGCATAAATGCACAGAAGGGTCTCTCTTTCAATTGAAGGCAAGCTCTGCTATGAGGGGACGTAGGATGAGGGTGAAAGGGGATAGACTCAGGAGAAATATGCAGAATAATTTCTTTACGGAAAGAATGGTAGATGTTTGGAATAGTCTCCTAGTGGAGGTGGTAGACATGAGGACAGTATCTGAGTTAAAAAAAGCATGGGAGAAATACAGAGGATCTCTAAAGGAAAATAGCGGACTATTGTAGTTGATATGGAAGGGCAGACTAGATAGGCCATGTGGTCTTTTTCTGCAGTCATGTTTCTCTGTTTCTTAAAACATTTTTCATGTTTCAATGGAAGCCTCATATCACACTCCTTTCAATTTTCTAGCACCAGCTCTCTAGAACTCTCTGCCTACCCATATTTACATGGAATCCTCCTACAAGAAATTCAAAACTTTTAAAAACTAACTTCTTTAATAAAGCCCAAGAGTTTTGAATTTCTTGTAGGAGGATTCCATGTAAATATGGGTAGGCAGAGAGTTCTAGAGAGCTGGTGCTAGAAAATTGAAAGCAGTGTGATATGAGGCTTCCATTGAAACAGAAGAGATGGGGGAATAATTAACAGATCAGAACTAAGAGCAAGGGGAGGATGATGGACAATAGGGAGTTAGCAAAGTGGAAAGATAAATAGAAGGCCAGTGTAAAAGGTCTTATGGGCAATCATAAGGACTTTGAAATGAAATTGCTAAGAAATAGTTAGCCAGTGATGCCGGAAAAGAAGAAAGGTGACATAATCGTATCTTTAGGGCTGGCACAACCATAAGATGAACTAGGCAGTTGCCTAGAGCACCAATGGTCCAGGGTAGACCATTGCCACCACTGCTGCCCCTCTATGGGACCTGCAGCAGTAGAAATGTTCTCAAACAGCCCCATAGTGCTTACCTCAAAATTTCCAGCACTGTGAAGCTGTTTGACTCTCACCCCCAGCAAGGCCCAATGCCGTCTTCCTGTTTGCAGGACTTGAAAGAAAATAAATAGTTTTATTGAACAGATTTGATGCAAGAAATAAAATGAAGAATGAATTGTTGCGGCAATTTGAGAATCAAAAGACAACTGTCAAAAGTGACTTCTTGATATGTCAGAAAGGCAACTAACGGAATAGTAATACCTTGGATTGTGGAACTAGCTATAGGTGAGAAGAAACTTTTACGGTCCCTCTTATTAAACTCCACTAAGGATTCGTCATTAGCACGCCAATCACATGTGCATTAATTGCAAAGCCTCCACGTTAGCTGACTGGGATAAGTCCTGTATGTCCCCGGTGGCTAATGCTCACCACCCAACTACAGTGTGCACTCCGCTATGGAGTTCACTTAACAACTCCTATAATGGAATCATTAGATATGCCCTCATTAGGTGATGCATTATAGCCAAGCATGTGACAATAAGAACATAAGAACATAAGATATGCCCTACTGGGTCAGACCAAGGTCCATCAAGCCCAGTATCCTGTTTCCAACAGTGGCCAATCTAGGTCATACATACCTAGCAGTTTCCCCAAAAGACACAGGTCCCACAATGCTTGTATTGGGTCAAGTATTGATATCCTGGGTCCCTTTTTAATAATGGTTTATGGACCTTTCCTCCAGGAACTTGTCCAAACTTTTTTTAAACCCAGCTACACTAACAGCCTTTACTACATCCTCCGGTAACAAATTCCAGAGTTTGATTTCACATTGAGTGAAAAAATATTTTCTCTTAATAGTCTTAAATAGTTTACCCTGTAGCTTCATTGCATGTCCTCTAGTCTTTCTATATTCTGATAATGTAAACAATTGATCTACGTTTATCCATTCCACTCTGTTCATTAATTTATAGACTTCTATCATATCTTCCCTCAGCCGTCTCTTTTCCAGGTTAAAGAGCCCTAACCTTTTTAGCCTCTTCATAGGGGTATCCTTCCATCCCCTTTACCATTTTGGTGGATCTTCTCTGAACCTGGGCTCTAATACTAATATGCTTTTTATGCTCACGCTCTACCCATTCCCCGTCCCATCCCGCATTGACCAATTAATGAGCGCATTAGAGCATGGTTGTGGACCAGCTCATGCAACAGTATTGCAAATGCCCTGTTGCTGCATATTAACTAGCTAATGGGCTTTAGTAAAAGGGGCCCTAAGTGACCAAAGGGCTTGGGATTTTTCCAGATTGAATTTAAGGTGCTTGGTAGCTAACCAGGTGGTAACTGAGTTGAGACAAGCATTGAGGGAAGAACAGGGCTGGCATTAGGGGGTGGCAAACAGGGCAGTTGTCCTGAGCCCCAATGCTGCAGGGGGTTCCAAGCCTGCCTCAAGCTGAAGAAGGCATATCCTGCAGGTGGGCTTTGGGGCCCCTTCACCAGGTTTTAGCCTGGGCCCTCAATATCTAACACCAGCCCTGAGGAAGAGAGGTCAGGGGAGAATGCGGTAGAGGAGTAGTAGATCAGCAAACTACTATTGACATAGCAAGAACCGCTGATTCCTTGATCTTGAATAAAAGTCAAAAGAGAGGAAAGAAATATATTGAATAGGGCAGGGAAGAATATGGAACCCTGACGAACACCACAAGGGAAGGCAGTAATATAGGAGAATGTTTTGGCATCAGTTTGAACTTGGAAGGTGCAAGGATACTGTTCAATATCAAATTCAGAGAGGCAGCAAAGAAGAAGAGAATAATCAATGATATTGAAAGTAGCAGAAAAATTGAAACAAACAAAGCTATTTTGTGAGAATCAAGGCTGTTAAGAAGTTCACTGACCAGGACTGTCATGTAGTTTTGGATATGAAATCAGTGAACTGTAAAAAGACTGCTTTTTTGATGAATTTAGAGAGGAATGGAAGGTTACATATCAGACGATAATTTGCAAATATGGAAGCATCACGACAGTTCTTTTTTAAGAAAGGGCAAATTATGGCATGCTTTAATAAAGGAGGCAAGCATGCAGAGGTGAGGCTAAGATTGATGATGGAATGAATAATGGGAAGAACTTCAAGGTTGGACAATTTCAACCAGCTAGAAGGAAGAAGATCAAGGGTACAAACTAGATTTTAAACTATGAAGGAGATTATACATTGCAAAGAGAGAGAGAGAGTTCATTAAACGATGACCAAGTGTTGGTTGAAGATGATGATGACAAGGTGGAAAGCAAGGATGATGGATTGATTGCAACAATAGAGAAACTATCATGAAACGTTGATATTTTAGTCTTAAAATAGTTGGCTAATAGATCTGCTGGGGGAAAGGTTGATGAGGCTCTTGAAGAGGTAAAATAGGTAAATCTAGAGAAGATGCAAAGAGAGCTTTAGTAAAAAGGCTTCTCTTTGCTAGCTTGACATTTTGCTTATATTGACTTTGGAATAAAGTGGAAGGAGTTTTTAGTTTTTGCCAAGCATGTTTTGCTCTATGAATCTGTGGTTGAAGAATTGAAAGGCCATGGTGGAAACAAGGCTGACACCATTTCAAAGAGTAGCAAATGGGATGCAATGGAGTTTCTTTATCCAGGCACAAAGTGACAGATGAATTTCAGACCTGAACATGGTATGATATAGGTAAGGTAGAAAAAACAGCCGGTAATGCCTCAACAGCTGAAGGAAGAGTATCAAGGGAAACCCAGTGCAGAGCACTGGTAAGCCTAACATCAGGGGAAGTGAGGGATGTAGACCTGTGGGAGAATTGAAAAGGGGATGTAATGAACCAGTGATCGGTCCTAGAGAATGATGTGGTATGAATAGAGCCAATCACTTGGGACAATGTGTCTGATGAAAAGATGAGTCCCAGACTATGACTCACATTGGGTTTAGGAACCTGAACATACTGCTTAAGACTAGGTTTGGTAAGTAGTACAGGAAAAAGGAGTCTTGGCATGTGCAGGATCATCAATGTGAATGTTAAAGTCGCATATTACCAGAAGCTTAGGAAAATGGGTAAAAGTGTTCGAGAAAGATAAATAGGAGGACAGTAGACTAGTAGATGATAGAAACATAGAAAATAGAAACATAGAAATATGACGACAGAAAAAGACCACATGGCCTATCTAGTCTGTCCTTCCATAACAACTACAACAGTCCCCTGTTTACGTTTAGAGATCCTCTGTGTTTGTCCCATGCTTTTTTGAATTCAGTTACTGTCCTCATCTCTACCACCTCCCCTGGGAGACTATTCCACAGATCCACTACTCTTTCCGTAAAGAAATATTTCCTCATATCACTCCTGAATCTATCTCCCTTCACCCTCATCCCATGTCACCTCGTAGCAGAACTTGCTTTCAATTGAAAGAGGCTCTCTCCCTGAACATTTATGCCACAGAGGTATTTAAACATCTCAATCATATCACCTCTATCCCGCCTTTCCTCTAAGGTGTACATATTAAGATCCTTCAGTCTGTCCTCATATGCTTTATAATAAAGACCACTAATCATTTTAGTAGCCACCCTCTGCACCGACTCCATCCTGTTCACATCCTTTTGAAGGTGCGGTCTCCAGAATTGCACACTATTCTCCAAATGAGGTCGCACCAAAGACTTATACAGAGGCATTATCACCTCCTTTTTTCTGCTAGCCATTCCTCTCCGTATGCACCCAAGCATCCTTCTAGCTTTTGCTGTCACCTTTTCTACCTGTTTAGCTACTTTAAGATCAGACACAACCACGCCTAGGTCCCGCTCTTCTTTAGTGGACAAAAGTACTTCACCCCTATACTATATTGCTCCCCTGGATTGCTGCAGCCCAAATGCATGAACTTACATTTTTTAACATTAAATCCCAACAGCCAAATTCTAGACCATTCTTCAAGCTTAGCTAGATCCCTCCTCATGTTATCTACCCCTTCCTGGGTGTCTACTCTATTGCAGATTTTGGTATCATCCGCAAAGAGGCAAACCTTACCTGAAAGCCCTTCTGCTATATCACTAACAAAGATGTTAAAAAGAATCGGACCAAGGACAGATCCCTAGGGCACACCACAGGTAACATCCTTCTCCTCAGAGTGAGCTCCATTTACTTGTACTCTTTGTCGCCTCCCACCCAACCAATTTCTAACCCAAGCAGTAACTTTAGGGTCCATTCCTAGGGTGCTCAGTTTGTTTATAAGGAGCAGTGTCAAAGGCTTTATTGAAATCTAAATACACCACATCTAGAGCTCTCCCTCGGTCCAACTCCCTGGTCACCCAGTCAAAGAAATCAATCAGATTTGTCTGGCAAGACCTGCCTCTGGTGAATCCATGCTGCCTCGGATCCTGTAATCCGCTGGACTCCAGAAACCTCACTATTTTCTCTTTCAGCAGCGTTTCCAATAATTTACTCACCACCGAAGTTAAACTAACCGGCCTGTAGTTTTCAACCACATCCTTACTTCCACTTTTGTGTAAAGGCACCACATGAGCCTCTCTCCAGTCCTTTGGCACCACTCCCGACTCCAACGAGGCATTGAAAAGGTCAGTCAATGGAGCTGCTAGAACGTCCCCAAGTTCCCTCAGTATTCTCGGGTGTATCCTATCCGGTCCCATCGCTTTGTCTACTTTAAGTTGAGATAGTTTCTCACGAACACAGTCTTTTGAAAATTGTTCAAGATGTCCTTTGCTTCTGTTCCTATTTGTGGGTGTTTTCTGAGGTCCTGCTCCTGGTTCTTCATCTGTGAACACAGAACAAAAATATTTGTTAAGCAATTCCGCTTTATCCTTATCAGCTTCTACATATTCCTCCCCTGCACCCTTGAGTCTGACAATACCACTCTTGCCCTTCCTCTTCTCACTAATATATCTGAAAAATGTCTTATCCCCCATTTTATTGCATTGGCTATTTCCTCCTCCTTTTGAATCTTTGCCTTCTTGACTACTTTGCTAGCTTCTCTAAGTTTTTCCAAATACAGATGCCTGTCTTCCTCTCTCTGTGATCTCTTGTATTTCATGAAGGCCTCCCTCTTTTTCTTCACTTTTTCAGCTACTTGTTTCGAAAACCATAGCAGTCTCCTTTTCTTTTTACCTTTATTTACCATTTTAACAAAAAGGTTGGTTGCCCTTAAAATATCCCCTTTCAGTTTTTCCCATTGTTTTTTATACATCCCTCAGCTGTTCCCATCCAACTAACGACTCCCTGAGGTATTGGGCCATCTTCGCAAAGTTAGTCTTCCTAAAGTCTAAGATCCTCGCCTTTGAATGGATTCTAACAGCCCTAGTCCTAATACTGAACCACACCATCTGGTGATCACTGGATGCAAAATGACCTCCCACTACAACATCAGAAACACTTTCACCATTGGTAAGCACCAAGTCCAGTATGGCCCCTTCATGTGTGGGGTCTGTTACCAATTGCCTGAATAGTTCTCCCTGTAGAGAATCCAGGATCTCCTTACTTCTAGATGATACCACAGCAGGAATGTGACTTGATGGTTTCACTCCATCTGTAACTAGTAGCACTTCTAGGTTAAAAAAGAAAAAAAAGAATCACATTTGGAAATTTGGAAACTAGAAAAGCTGATAAAAACAAAATGACTACCCGCCCCCCCCCCCCCCCCCCAATCTTGGCAATCAGGACAAGGGAGTAAGATGAAAGAATAATCAGGATGTAGAGCTTGAGACAAGCAACCAGCCTCTCCAATTGTGAGAGCCAAATTTCTGTAAGACATAACAGAGAGGTGAAAGTCAGTCAAATCATCATTTAAAAGTGAAATTTTAGAGTGGAGTTAATGAACATTTATTAAACCAGCTTTAGAGATTGATGAGTCTACCATTCCATGAGTTTAGTAGTAGTTCTTATAGATATTGGGCAGGAGACTGGATACCTTGGTACTAAACCCAAGAGTTCTTACAAAACTCAACACAAAGCATTGCTGATGTGCCATAGGCCTGGCCTATGTCTTTAAAAATTTGACAATTATCCTATAGTTAGTCACCAAAATTAAAATAAGATAATGCAATTGTTTAATCTACTTAGCTATATGGCAACAAAGGCAAACAGACAAGCTATAGGTGGTTAATTTTGTTTGACTAAATAAGTTTTGGACTAGCTTTCAGTAGTCATACTCCTTTGATATGCATTTCTATGTTATCAAAAGTGGAAATGTTTGAATAGAAATTTGAGAACTACTGATGAGTTTGTAAGACTTTTGGAAACACATGACACCAAAATTATACAAAGTCTGAAAGAAAAAGAAATACTACTACTTGTATTACCACGCGCCATAAAGACAAGTAGAGCCTTATTACGGGAGGGGGACGTCTGAGCCATCCAGGTGTCCCCGCTGAAGATGGGGCCGTTAGGACCCGATTCTGGTCCGTGGGAACAAAATGTTCCCATGCAAGCCAGAATTGGGCCCAAGGATGGCCCGGCATGCCCCTCCTTCTTGTGGAGTTGTACTCCCCGCAGGTGCCCCAGACTGCTACCTGACCCATGGCTGGCCCCCAATATCCCTGCTACCTGACCCATGGCTGGCCTCCCACGGCCTGGATCGGGCAGTGGGGACCCCCCACTGTAACCGGCCCTGCCCAGTGGGTGGCTCCCCTCCCCTGATTCCCCCCAAAAAACTGCTTATACTACCTCTGGTGGTATAAGCAGTAGGGCCCAGCAGCCCTGTCAGCACATACAGAGCCGTGACCTGACACGCCCACACTCCGCCCCCCGCCAGCTCTCCCCATCCTAAAGCAGAGGATGTATGGAGAGAGCTGGTGGGAGAATAGCGTTTAGCCGGATTATGAGGTTGCAGGTCCTGGTGGGACGTGCAGCCTCGCAACTCGCTTTCTAGAATGTGGGCCATAGGAGAAATTCTAAGGGTTCATTAAGTTTTAGTATCTACTGAATATCTAACAGAAAACTGAAAAAACAAAAATGGTCGATGAAGGTTACCAATTTGTGTAGACCCCTATAAATTATGGCTGTGATTCTGTGCAGGCAGTGTCAGTACAAGCATATTGGGCACCCTAAGGGGAACTTTCAGCCTTACGCCCCCCCTCATCAAAATTTTGATAAACTCAAAAATCATGATCAGCCCACCACTACAACTCCTAGAAAATTCCTTTAAAAATGCATAACTGGACAGCATACTTTTAAATATTAAATATGCCCTCCGTCCCTGCAGGTAAAAGAATGTGCTGATGGTTCTTTGAGTTTCCTTCATTGTCTGGATCTATTGTTTTGATTTGATTGCTGTTTCTCTTTGCTGCCTCTCAGAAGCTGCTGCTGCCCTGGGCAGCTGCCTACTCTTGCCTAATGGTTGGGCCAGCTCTTTGTGCAGGAAATAACTTAGCCATATTCAATATGTGCTGATCTTTAGCTTTATTACTATTTGTACAAAACACAATTTAAGTGCACTGCTATTGGTACTTTTTCCTCTGCCTACTACTACTACTTATCATTGCTATACTCAACTAGACCTTTGCAGACTGTACACATATACATAGGGGCATGTTTACTAATATGCACTAACCATTAGGATGGGGTTTAGTACATTAAATCCTATACTAATTAGTCAGTGCGCAATTGGGTGGGGACTGGGTGGGTTAGGGGTGGCACATGGGCATTGATGGTGCTCTGCAGGTAGCATGGGCATGCAGTGAATGTGGCTATTAGCAGAGGTTACTTAATGACACCTCAAAGGATGGCGTTTGATGTACTTGAGTGCTGGTTATTATGATGACTTTGGTTAGTAATGTGCAAGCGCAGGGGGATGGATGCACAACTCTCTAAAGTTAGCATGAGCCTCTTTAGTAAACATGTCCTCTTAAAGATGGTCCCTGCTCTATAGAGGCTGCAACTTTTTCAAAATAGGCACATCCTGTAAGTCAAAATAGAGACTTTGGAGGCTTCGTTTATTATGGGAAATGGTTAAAACAACCTGAGTAAGAACAGGAGAATCAAAAGTTAAGATTAAAAAGCACCCTCAAAAAAAGGTGGACTGAATGACTTGACACCAATGGCATTTCAGCACTAACTGTGCATGCACTGGGAAGACCTCCACATGGATTGCTATGACATTTGCAACAAAAATGACATGAACAGCATGCCATAGATTGAAACTTGGGGTGTGCATTCAAGAGCACGCATTTGGTTTGTGTGGGTGGCTAAAAATTTAAATGTGCACAAATCTCCTTGTACCCTCGTATACCCAGGGATAGCAGAACACCTATTTGTTTGAGGGGGTCCAAATTCTGCCCTAACTCTGCCTTGACTCTCCCGCAAGCTCTGTCCTAACTCCACCTTAACTCTGCCCTAACTCCACCCCTAGCCCTCCACAGGCTTCCCCTCCTGTTCTTCCGATGGGATCCGATCTCCTGTGGGAAAGACAGAAGGAGTCTTTGCCACGATTGTGGCTGCACTCTTCTCTGTCTAACTATGAGGATCCCATCTTGCAGATGGCAGGCAAAATTATGGTGGGACCAGAGCCCATGTGGCCCACCCCATACTGATACCTATGCATATTTATTTATTTACATTCTCTTATATACTGCGCTATTCTGCATCAGTGCGGTTTACATTGAACAAACTGAAATTACATTGAACAGGGCATTATAACTTGGCGATAACTATTTTACAGGGAACATGGGCTATGGAGGGTTAAGTGGCTTGCCCAAGACCACAAGGAGCATATACCTACCAATTGATATACTTGCAATCGATTGCGCATATTTTTAAGTTCTTGCAAACAAACAATGCACACCTAAAAAAACCTAAGTCAAAAGAACAAGATGAATGCCCGAAAACCAGGAAAAATTAATTTTAAATGAGCATGAGCCAAACTTTATTTTGACTGTGCACATCGATAATTGAAACACATCAATAATCCATCCTTGAAACAAACTTATTGAGAACAAAGAAGGTAATTTTATAATGAGTCAAAACATAGAGCCTGATTTAAAATAGGTAGGACTGCATGGATATGGTTCTCCACATCTAGTGGGAGAAGCGATGTTAAGAAGCTGCATGTGGGGGAAAAAAAAGCAAAAAAAAAGCACATATATGCATGGGAGCAGCTTCTTAAAATCACTGTTCCTTAATCTCTCATGCACCCGGTTCAGCATCACAGATTGGCTCCCCTTATGAACCCCCTAGCCTGGGTGTCTTTATTGTTGCCCACAACTGCAAATCACCACATCTGATCCCCCTACCTTTTCCCATAGTATCTGATTGTCGGACTCCTCCCCCAAGCTTGCTTTTAACTCCTGAATTAAAGGTGAGTGCCAGCACTAATACTCCCTCTCAGACCCCCTCATCAACACCAGATTGCTTCCTGTAAGGTTGTCACTAGTATCCCCCAAACACGTGCTACTGTGAGTACTATGAAATTAATGCTAGGATTATCAGCATCATTTTGGAACCTGGAACATGCAGAACAGGAGCAAATGACTATTGTTCCTGCTCCCAGCCGGTATCAGGGAATCTTCATAAGCCTGAAGAGGGGATCAGGAAATGGGATTGAGGGGATGCTAGCAGTGACTTGGGAGGGTTGAGTAGGGGTTGTTAGTACTGATGCTTATCTTTGATTCAGGAGTTCAATGATGGGGGAGTAGGAGAATTGGATGTAGCAGGAGGTGTGGAGAAGGTGGCAACAGCAAGGATAGCCATGCTGGGAGCAGCCCTAGAGGGGAAAGACAGACAATTATATGTGCCTCAGGGCAGGTATAAATGCCAACCCTATCATGGTCTAACCCCCAGACACATGGACACATGTTGACAGGCTAATGTATATATGTTACATTGTAGATAAGTTAAGCTTCCAAGCACCTCTCGCATGCCACCCTCACCTACATTTCTTTGCAATGTTTTTTAAGTTGAAATATAAACCGCTTTGATTTAAGGATAAGGCGGTATAAAAAAAAGGTGTTAAATAAATAAATACAATTTTTGGAAGAGACATGGATTCTCTATAGGTAATATGGAAGCCATGTCTATCCGGTAGACCTGCCCAAACCACTCCCTCTCCCCACCCATACCATGCCTCCAGGAATTTTAGAAGTGGCCAGTATTGTCAGGTCTAAAAACCCCTGTTCTGAAATAGCATTCACACGTGTAAGTCAATCTACAAGTGTAAATGCTACTTTTTAGACCTGGGGATGCTTCTTAAATAACTCATATAGGGCCCGATTCTGAGAAAGACGTGCCAGGCAGATCTAAATGCACAACATATGTACATCCCCATCGAAGACGGGTTTCCGTAACTGGATGTCCTAGACGTGCAGGCATGCACGGAATACTGCGTTATACATCTACACCATTAAACGTGCAATGTTCGTACAAGCGGGAGATTTGTGCATGTGTATATGGCATGTGTTAAGTCCGCTGTCATGCCGCGAACATGTAATCCTGAAAACTTGTCCATCTGCACTGTTGCCCACGTACAACAGGAAACAGGATATAGTAAGTACCCCCCTATCCACCACCAGAGCCTTGGAAAATGGCAACACACCAGGTGAACTTCTCTGAGGCAGAGACTTGCCTACTCTGCAGGCTGATACTGGAAAATGAAAGGCCCTGCTCCCTATGGGATACCAACAGCCAGCCCTAGCTGCAGCATGCAGGGGCTGGGACCGTATCAGCACCACCCTAGTGCAGTAAGTAGGGCAAAGCAGGAAAGCGAGGAGGCACGGGAAATGCATGTGGTGGGACAACAGTGCAAAGAGCCAGGAATAGCTGCAAAGTAAAGGGGCAAAAGGAACAGGGATTAACTGGATCACCACACCACCAAATAACTGTAAACACACAAAACAGGGCACACACAGGAAACAAGCAAACAGAAACACAATGACCAAACCTACTGTGTATAACAGTGCAGCAACATGGCTCAATATTGTCAGCCAAAACATAGCTGTCCTATTGTCCTATTGTCCTATTGTTGAAGTTCCCTGTTTAATGTAAAACTCAATGTTACTTGTATGCATTGTAGTATGTTCTTGTTCATTGTACACCGCACTGATTGTAATAGCGCGGTATAAAAGAATTATTAAATAAATAAATAAATAAAATAAATAGCACAATAGAAACATCGATACATGATGCCAGTAAAAAAAACACATGACTGAACGAGGCTGCCCCACACTACGAACCACCACATCAGTCCCATGAGAGAACCCTGTGTCTGCTCCATGCCCCATGAAGTCTGATACTGTCCACAACAACACCACCTCCAATGGGAAACTAACCCATGTAGCCACCACTGTGTCTGCAAAGAAACAAGAGACCTGTGAAACTTTTTCAATAGGTGTTAACACCAGGAGCAGGTCCAAAGGCCATTTTGAAAGACTCCTTCTATCCAAGCAAGGACTGTTAATCACCCAGGAAGTTGGTCACAGATTACCTTAGCAGCACAGGACAGGGTAATGTGTAGAAGCCCTCATTTAATAAGTGTTATTTCCCTCCCTCCCTCCCCAACACCCACCCATCCCTGGGATAATCGTAGCTTTATAGGTACTTACACATCTTAAAGCAAAGGAGGTGCTCTCAGGTGAAGGTCATTATCCAAATCAGTCATACACTAAGGGCCTGAGATTAATTAAGCTTCAGGTGAACAAGGTATATTAAACGTATTACATACAGTTTTATTAGTATACATATCCATAGCAACCCTTAGTAAGTAAAGAACTTAGATCTAAACACAAGCTTAAAACTAAGATGCAGACAGTACTCCAGCAGCGAGATGGGGGCTTTCCAGTCTTTTGCATTGAGTGTCACATGTATGATTTTCTCCCAGTGGGTGAGAGGTCTTACGTGTACACTAGGTGCAAGGAGCTCTTTGCTCTCAGGGAACGAGTCCGTTCCCTAGAGGCTAGAGTAGCAGACTTGGAAAACATAAGAAAGACAGAAAGGTACATAGACGAGACCTACAGGGATATAGTCCTGAAGTCCCACTTCCAGTCTAGCAGCATCCCTGTTTCCATGGAGGAGAGAGGTCATGTGACAGGAGAGCATCACCCTGGTGTGGCAGGAATTGATCCTGTAACTAGGACCTGTCCTCCAGGTGATGTAAAACCCTCTCGCACTGAGGAAGTTTCTCCAGGGCCATGTGCCCATGAGGGAAGGGTTAGGACAGCCGTTATAGTTGGTGATTCGATCATTAGGCATGTAGAAAGCTGGGTGGCTGGTGGACGTGAGGATCGCCTGGTAACATGCTAGCCTGGTGCAAAGGTAGCGGACCTCACGTGCCACCTAGATAAGGTCTTAGATAGTGCTGGGGAGGAGTCTGCTGTCTTGGTATATGTCGGTACCAATGACATAGGAAAATGTGGTAGGGAGGTTCTGGAGGCTAAATTTAGGCTTTTAGGTAGGAAGTTGAAATCCAGAACTTCCAGGGTAGTGTTCTCCAGAATGCTTCCCATTCCACGCGCAGGACCCAAAAGGCAGGCAGAGCTTCGGAGTCTCAATGCATGGATGAGACAATGGTGCAGAGATGAGGGGTTTGTATTTGTTAGGAACTGGGGAACATTCTGGGGAAAGGAGGGGCTCTTCCGAAGAGATGGGTTTCACCTTAACCGGGATGGAACCAGGCTGCTGGCATTAACCTTTAAAAAGGAGATAGAGCAGCTTTTATAGATAATAGGGGAAAGCCGACAGTTGCCCCAGAGCACATGGTTCGGAAGAATGTATCCTTGAAGGATACTACCAAAAACAGAGAGGTTCCAAAAACGAGTAAAGTAGCCCAAATGCCCTCGAGTATGGAGCAGACAGAGCTTAAAGATCCCAAATTACCCATGTCTGCCAATAGCCAGATTAATATGAATAAAATACAGTCTCTAAAATGCTTGCATGCAAATGCTGGAAGTCTAAAAAATAAGATGGGAGAGTTAGAATATATAGCACTAAATGAGAGGTTAGATATGATTGGAATATCAGAGACATGGTGGAAGGAAGACAATCAGTGGGACACTGTGATACCTGGGTACAAACTATATCGTAATGATAGAGCTGATCAAATTGGTGGAGTGGTTGCGCTCCATGTTAGAGAGGGCATTGAGTCAGAAAAGATTAAAGTTTTGCAGGAAACAAAATTTGCTGTAGAAAATCTATGGATTGAAATTCCATGTAAAAAGGGGAAGGCGATGGCAGTGGGGGTGTACTTTCAACCACCTGGCCAGAATGAACAAATGGATGATGAAATGCTCAAAGAAATCAAGGAAGCTAACAAAAGTTACAGCACAGTAATAATAATGGGTGATTTCAATTACCCCGGTATCAAATGGGTCAGTGTCACGACAGGACGTGCTAGGGAGATAAAGTTCCTAGATGAAATAAATGACTGCTTCTTGGAGCAGCTGGTTCATGAACCGACCAGAGGAGATGCCAAATTAGACCTAGTCCTTAGTGGATCACCAGATCTTGTGCAAGAGATAAGGATGTTGGGGCCACTTGGCAATAGTGATCATAGCATGATCACATTTGATTTAATTAGTGGAGGAAATCCACAGTACTACCTTTTAACTTTCAAAAGGGAGACTATGATAAAAAGGGGAAAATAGTTAAGAAATAACTAAAAGGAGCAGTTGCAAAGGTTAAAGACTTACATCAAGCTTGGGTGTTGTTGAAAACTACTATCTTGGAAGCCCAGACCAGCTGTATTCCATACTTTAAGAAAACTGGAAGGAAGTCCAAAAAACTGCCAGCATGGTTTAAAGGTGAGGTCAGAGAGGCTGTTGTTGCCAAAAAAGCAACTTTCAGAAAATGGAAAAAAGAGCCAAACGACGAAACCTGGAAAGAGCACAAGCACTGGCACGTCAAATGCAAGGTATTGATAAAGCAGGCAAAGGGAGAATTTGAGAAGAAGCTTGCTGCGGAAGCAAAAACACGAAATAAAGACTTTTTCAAGTACATTCGTAGCAAAAAACCTGTGAGAGAGTCAGTTGGTCCATTAGATGATAGAGGTGTTAAAGGGGCACTAAGAGGCGACATGGCGATAGCAGAGATACCGAATGAATTCTTTGCTTCGGTCTTTACTGAGCAAGATGTAGGGATGTTACCCATGACTGAAGTGGTATTTAAAGGTATTAGATAAACTGAAGAGTAGCAAAGCACCTGGGCTGGATGGTATACATCCAAGGGTGTTGAAAGAACTGAAATATGAGATTGCAGACCTGCTATTAGTAATCTGTGAATTTTCATTAAAATCATCTGTAATACGTGAAGATTGGAGGATCGCCAATGTAACACCAATTTTTAAAAAGGGTTCTAGGGGTGATCCAGGAAACTACAGACCAGTGAGCCTGACGTCAGTACCAGGAAAAATGGTAGAAACCATCATAAAGAACAAAATTACTCAGCATGTAGATAGTCATGGGAGACAGCCAACATGGCTTTAGACAAGGAAGATCTTGTCTTACTAATCTGTTATGTTTTTTTGAAGGGTGTGAATAAACAGGTGGACAAAGGTGAGTCGGTTGATATAGTGTATCCCTCATCAGAGACTTTTGGCAAAACTAAAGAGTCATGGGATAGGAGGCAGTGTACTATTGTGGATCAGGAACTGGTTAAAAGATAGAAAGCAGAGGGTAGGGTTAAATGGCCAATTTTCCCAGTGGAGAAAGATGAATAGTGGTGTACCCCAGGGATCTGTGCTGGGTCCGCTGCTTTTTGACATTTTCATAAATGACCTGGAAAAGGGAATAACGAGTGAGGTTATCAAATTTGCAGATGACACAAAACTATTTAAAGTTGTTAAAACCCAAGAGGATTGTGGAAAATTGCAAGAGGATCTTGATAAATGAGAAGACTGGGCATCAAAATGACAGATGAAATTTAATGTGAAGAAGTGCAAAGTTATGCACCTAGGGAAGAACATCCCAAACTATGGTTACAAGATGCAAGGTTCCACATTAGGAACCACCACCCAGGAAAAGGATTTAGGCGTCATTGTGGATAACATGTTAAAACCCTCGGCCCAGTGTGCAGCGGCGGCCAAGAGAGCAAATAGAATGCTAGTTATCATAAGGAAAGGACTGGAAAATAAAACAAAAGATATTATAATGCCTCTATATCGTTCCATGGTGAGACCGCACCTTGAATATTGTGTGCAATTCTGGTCGCCGTATCTTAAAAAGGATATAGCGATTTTAGAAAAGGTTCAGAGAAGAGCCACCAAAATGGTAAAGGGGATGGAAGGCTACTCCTATGAAGAAAGGCTAAAAAGGTTGGGGCTCTTTAACCTGGAAAAGAGATGGCTGAGGGGAGATATGATAGAAGTCTATAAATTAATGAACGGAGTGGAACGGGTAAACGTAGATCGATTGTTTACCTTATCAGAATATAGAAAGACTAGGGGACATGCAATGAAGCTACAGGGTAAACTATTTAAGACTAATAAAAGAAAATATTTTTTCACTCAACGTGTAATCAAACTCTGGAATTTGTTACCGGAGGATGTAGTAAAGGCTGTTAGTGTAGCTGGGTTTTGAAAAAGGTTTGGACAAGTTCCTGGAGGAAAGGTCCATAAACCATTATTAAGAAGGGACCCAGGATATCAATGCTTGAACCAATACAAGCATTGTGGAACCTGTGTCCCTTGGGGAAACTGCTAGGTATGTATGACCTAGATTGGCCACTGTTGGAAACAGAATACTGGGCTTGATGGACCTTGGTCTGACCCAGTATGGCATATCTCATGTTCTTATGTTCTTGGGGCCTATGCTCCTGATGCATATTTGCGGTGCCTGTGGCCCTGTGGGAGACAGTGGTATGCGTGGACCTGGGTGCAAAGGCCAGGTGCCCTATACAGGCACCCACCACAGGGCAGGCCAGTGTGGTCATGGGGCTGTCTGGGGCAAGGGACAACTGACTTGCATGAAAACATGGCAAGGGCCTGACCATATGGCACCCCTGTGCACTAGACCACCCCCACATTTGCGGTTCCATGCCTATGCAACTGCACCATGGTCACTGTACAGGGGTATATATATATGTTTTGAACCCACAGGCACATGCCTGTAGGTGTGTTGTAACCAGCACTTGCTCACCTAGATCCAATGGTATGTGTGAAGCGCAAGACACCCTAGCAGTACACATATGGGGATGCATCTAGTCATAATGGGCATCTCCACAGGCACATATGTGCCCATGCAGTGATGAATGGTGGATGGGTCACCCACTGGGTGCCCTGCTAGTATGGGGGGGGGGGGAGGGTGCAGGGCCAGTGGCCCAGCACTTCTCTTGACCCCCTGCCATCCACAAAGGGCATCGGGGGACTTTAGGTGGCACCATCCCCCAGGGCCCGGACTGATCAATGTCCTGTTTCATCCTTCCACAAGTTCCAGGGGCAGCAACCAGGTATAAGGAGATGGCACAGGAGAGGGTCAATGCACTATTTGCCAACACCCTTCTGTTGGTCTCCCACCACGAGCACAGATCTGCCGAACACCATCACCCATATGCTAGGGTCCCCAGGCCCTGCACCCAGTACCTTGACATCAGCGATGACCTGTGCCAGACACGGTGCAGGTTTGATCATGAGGTAATATATGACCTGTGTCAGAAGCTGGGGCCACAGCTCACTGCACAGGCACACAGATGGGACACAGTGCCCATCCATATGAAGGTGCTGGCAGCTCTGGCATTCCTGGGGACTGGCATATTCCAGTCTGTTGTGGGAACAGCATCGGGGCTAAGCCAGGTAGCAGTGTTGTGCAGCATCATCCATTTCCTGGATGCCTTATTAGTATTAAATAGTTTACCCTGTAGCTTCATTGCATGTCCCCTAGACTTTCTATATTCTGATAATGTAAACAATCGATCTAC
Organism: Ichthyophis bannanicus; assembly: GCA_033557465.1. NCBI lineage: Eukaryota > Metazoa > Chordata > Amphibia > Gymnophiona > Ichthyophiidae > Ichthyophis > Ichthyophis bannanicus. Next base: position 670,477,612 of record CM066034.1, on the reverse strand, counting down.
GTTTACCCGTTCCACTCCGTTCATTAATTTAGCTGTCTCTTTTGCAGGTTAAAGAGCCCTAACCTTTTTAGCCTTTCTTCATAGGAGTATCCTTCCATTCCCTTTACCTTTTTGGTGGCTATTCTCTGAACCTTACAATCGCAGTCACATCATTAACCCTTTCTACCTACCGTGTCAGTGGCAGTGTTGTTGTAGAGTCCAATATGTTGTACTAAATCAGCTCCCATGATGTCCTAGATGCGTCACACATGGGAAAGGAAAATCACGTGGAGTCGCACCTCTATTTATACTTAGGATGCAGAACATGGATAGATACGTGTGTCAAGACGCACAGGCATGTTCTGTATTCCACACCATTGGACATATATGTCACTGCATGTCTAATCGCTATAAAACATACAACCCCAGTGTGGACACAGATCTGCAAAATGCCATGCTACTGATACCCTGAAGGTAAATTCAGGAAAAACTCTGACAGTGACCATGGCCCCCAAGGTTTCTACTCGAAAGAGAAACTTCAGCGATGGGAAGCAGACCCTCCTCATTGAGGAGGCGCTTGCCAACCACAGGGTTCTCATGGGCACTGAAGAGGCCCATGTAAGTTCCTATGAGAGGCAGTGCAGGTGGCTCGCCACCTGCCGCAAACTTAATGCTATCTATCATAACAACTATGACATCGAGGATATCAAGCAAGATGAGAGGCCTGCAGGAAGGAATGTACTATGGGCCCAGACAGACAGGGGGTGCACCTCACCAAGCTGGAGCAGCGTATCTTCGCCACAGTGGATGTTGCCACATTGAAGGGCATTGGGATGTGGACCCCTCTTGGTGCCAACAGGTCCAAGGTACATGTCTGTTCTGACATTCTCATGCTGCATGTCCCCTGCCCAAGACCTGCACCCATGGTGTAGTGACCCGTTGAACTACCCACTGCCCCTCTCACACATGTCCCCTCTGGTTTTGGGTGGGATATGCATGCCCTTGTTGCACTGTCACATCTCCCACCGCTGGCTCACCAGGTGACTCTGTGATGGCAAGACCTCCCTGGCCTGCTTTGCACTCTCCCAGCTGCCCCATGGTGTCCCTGTTGCCATAGTACACTGGTACAGCCCATGTGGGGGTGCAGGTGGATTGCTGCATATAGGAGTCCGCATTAAGTTGGTCCTCCTTGCTTCTCTCAGCAAGTGCCACCACAGATGAAGGACCCACTGCTGTGCCCACACATGCCTCACCACCGGCAACTCCACCACTGCCACCATATGTGGACTGTGCTGTGGTGCCACAATAGGAAGTTACATCACAGCCTGCAGCCCCTGTGGATGGGGGTGCAGAGCTGCCCACTGCTGTGGAGCCTGAGAGTACCAGCTCTGCAGACACTGAGGACCAGCTTGCACCATCGCCATCACCCGAGCTCCAACTCCAGTCTGGTGGCAGTGGTCACCATGGGCAGCACCACCGATGTATCTATGGACAGCTGGTTAGGTGTGCTGAGCACCTGATCACCCAGCAGGAAGGCCATGAGGTGCAGGCACAGGATAAACTATGATTCCTCAGGGATACTGTGTAACTGTAGGAACAGCAGCTGGCCCTCCATGAGTGGTGGTTGGTAGTGCAGGAGGAACAGCTGACAGCGACCAATTGCCTCAATGTCTCTGTGTGCCACCTTGGGGCCTGCATCAACCTACTGGTCACCCAGTTGGCCGGGCCTCAGGGTATGCCTCTGATACTGGCTGCTACTACTGTGTCTCTTGCCACAGCTGGTGTGCCTCATCCCTCTGCCCCGCCATCCACCAGCAGAGTGTCCAGCAGCGTGGGGCAGTCCTACATCCTGGCTCCTGTGCTCCAGGGTATAGTGCCCCTGCTGGGCTTCCCACCCTTCCATGAGGCATGTGGAGTGACCAGTGGGGAGAGCAGCAGCAGCAGTGGCCTGGTGTCAGGGGGTGTGCTATTGCCCACACCACCCGGTGGCCAACCACTGAGGTCCAGTGGTGATGACTCTGGTCAGGGGAGGGGTCAGGGGCAGGTCAGGGTATGTGGCAGGTGGCAGTAGGCCTGGGTGGGGTTGCCTGGCACTGGGGTGGGGGTTTGGGTTGATGGGGTAGGGCATGGGGTGGGGGTGAGGGCAGGGGGTTGGACGTGAGGGATTAGGATAGTGGGGTGGGAGTGCATTGTTGGAGGTGAGATGGGGGGTTTGGGTGAGGGCATGGGGTTTGGGTGAGGAGCTAGGATGGTGGGGTGGGGTGTGGGTTTGGGGGCAGGGGCAATGTGCATCATGCTGTTGGGGGGGCACCTGGATGTGTGGTGTGGGTTTGTCTGGGCACTGGTGATGGTTGTGTGGGTGTTATATTCTTTGTCATGCATGCAATAAATGGTATTTCACACAACTCCTTATGTAGAGTGGAGGAGTAACCTAATGGTTAGAGCATTGGCTTGGTGTTTCCCTCTGCCTCAGTCACTGTGGGCATATGTATCTTTTGTCCTTGTTTCCCTGGCACTGCCTGTTCTTTCTCATGTGCCTTGTACATGTCCCTCTTTTGTGCATAACAGTATGTACATCTGCATCCTGTTCATACTGCTACCACAGGCATACAGGTAGTGTCACCATCATACCTCTCATTGGGATGTGGTTGTGCACAGAGCAGTATATCCAGCTCTATGTGGTAATGTTTTTTTTTTCCTTCTTTTGTCCCTCCATATCTGTTATTTTATGTTTTAGCAGGTATAACTTAGATTCCATGGTCAAACACCTAGACGTACATGGGTCTTGACGGAATACAGTTTGAACATTTTTGAAGCTGGCCACACCCATGCTCCCACTCCCCATGTCCATGTTCTGCCCCTGACCGCTCATGTCCAGAGATACATGCATCTCTCTTTTGAATGTGCATTTAGGCTTGCAGTCGGAATGCCGTATAGTGATCTCCACAAAGCGCACAACCCAAACGTATGTGCAAATGGCTTATTCGCAGTTCAGAATGACCCTGATAGTATAAAATCTATATACAAAATGCATAGGCTGCAGTAACAACCCATTGATTAACCGATAGGAAATTGTAGTTCTAAATTTTCTATGTGGAAGATTTTCATATTTATAGACTTTGGGTCTTAAAGTAAATTTGCAAGCCTTTGTTCTCTCTAGTATTCCCCTAAATTGTGTGACACATGCCACATTTGATAAGTTACTAATTTGCTGTACTGGGATTACTGTATCTTATGCCATGCCAATAAAATTTCTGGCTTGCTAAAAATGACAAGTAAGTCCTGAGGCTATTTTTTAAGCTTTTTCCCTGGAGTAAACAATGACTTTGAACAGCTGACACCATGCTGCTGTATATATCTACTCCCTCCCTGTGACATGTATGCTCGTTTACTGATCAAAATAAATATCTTGCTGTTCTTTAGGCTCATGGGCATCTATATTGAATAAAATGCAGTTGCAATCTAACTGTGTTGTGCTTTAGGAAACTTTGTTTTCATAGTATACAAGCAAATTCCAGATGAGTTATGGTAATTTCTTTTGTTTTGTTTTTCACTAATTTTTTTAATTTCTTTTGATATTTTTTAAATTGATATTTCTTCTTCGTTAATGAAACTTCACATTACTTACTTTGTATAATTTTAAGAATTAAACACTTTTTGCATGTACTTCTGTCAAACTATTACAGCACTAAGGCTAAACAGTAGAACACATCCAAAGTGGTTTCCAAGATGGCTTGCACTTGGCTACTGTCAGGGGATGGAAATGTAGGACTTGATGACCAAATGCCTGCCTTCTTTATTACCAGGCTAGAGGTCATCATGTAGTTAGGTTTCCACAGCAGGCTACAAGAATTGTCCAGGTCAGTGTGATAAGTGATAACAGCCAGGTTAAATATAAAGTAGAAGGCTGTAAAGACATAACACAGTGCTATATTTAATAAGGAATCAAGGGCTCTATTTATTAAGGGGTATATTTAATAAGCTGGCTAATGGTTAGCATGCACTATTTGTAGCTAGGTCCCATTGAATAATATGCAGCCTAGTTACTAATAGCATATGCCCAGCTTAATAAACGTGTCCCTCAGCATTTTGCTTTATGGCTACAAAATCCTTTATTGCACATGACCCCAAATGACTGTGATACATAATGAGACTAAGGCCAAACTTGGTAAAAACTAAGAGCTATTGATACTTATGTGGAGTGGAGAATGGTTAGCTTGGTGTTTCCCAGAGACCAGGGTTTGCTTACCACTAGCACTCCTTGTGGGCTTGGGCAAGTTATTTAACCATCTATGGCCTTGGAAGAAAGGCCTGGCAATCTACTTCTGATTATGCTACCAAGAAAACACAGGAACTTCTGGGTTACCAGTAGTCAGCATTGACTGGAAGGCACACATTTTATTTGCATTGATGTTTATACAAATATATTCAGTATGAACCAAATATTTAATTATTCACATGCTCATAAAACTATATGTTTATCTTCTCCTTACCCTCTCTGCCTATGGTACTTTGACTAAGAATAGGTGTGAGTCATAGTTTCTTGTTCTTGTTAAGTGCTGTCAAGTCCATATTGACTCATGATGATTCTGTGGATAATTGTCCTAACCTGTGCTCAGTCATCATCCAGGTGATTAATTGTTGATAGAATGGCATCCATAGTTGCTGTTGTATCAATTCATCTCATTGCTGGGCTTCTTCTTTTGCATTGACGTTCAGTCTTGCCAAGCATGATGTCTTTTTCTAATGATCTTTTCGTAGGAGATGTTCAAAGTATGAATGTCAAAGTCTTGTCATTTGAGCTTCTAAGAAAAGCTTAGGTTTGATATCTAGTATGAATTGATTTCTGCTTTGGGCAGACCATGATATTAACAGTATTTGCCAGCACAAAATTGTAAAGGCATCAATTTTCTTCCTGGCTTTATTATTTAGTGTACAACTTTCACATCCATATGATGTTTCTGCATATACCATGGCCTGGACAAGTTGAATATTAGTACACAAAGATACATTTCTGCACTTGAAAATCTTCTCTAGGTCCTTCATATACAGTATGTTGTGCCAAGAGCAATGAGTTGTCTGATTTCTTGACTGCTTGTTTCATTATTGATGATAATTATGGATGTAAGCAGGTTGAAGCTGTCTACTATTTCTATATCTTCTCCACCAAGAATGAAATGATTTATTTTGACAGATGTCAGGATCTTTGTCTACACATTAAGGTACAGGCCCATTTTAAAGTTTCCTCCAACCTCTTAACATTAAGGTACAGGCCCATTTTAAGACTATGTTCCTCATTTTTGATAAGCAGATGTATTAGATCATCTTCACTTTCAGCCAGAAGCATTGTATTGTCTGCATACCTAAGTTTATTGAGTCTTCCACCAGTCTTTATACCTGGGTTTTCTTAATACAGTCCTGCTTCTCTGATGATTAATTATGCATATAAATTGAACAGGTATGGAAGAGAAAGTGACATAACACTGCCAAATGGACAGCTCTGCCAGACCAGATGCCAAAAAGGGGAAATTTAAGTGCTCCAGCGGCTCTGAAGTGATGCAAATAATCCCCCGTGTGGGAAGTACCCTGCAGCTGTGTAATGGCGAACACTTGGTGAAAAACTGCAGATCTCCCCGGTTGCAATGACCCTGATTTCAACATGACGGCCAAGGTGGGAAACATCGACGGGTAGGCAGTCACAGAAGAGAGTGGAGCGGCGAAAGGAGACAATAAAGGCACAGTGGTGCACCTTTCCAAAGCGGAATTAATAACTTGGTTTATAGAGTTGAAGCAAGAGATTGGAGTGGTACAAACTGAGCTGAGTGGCATGGTGAGAGAACTGCGGGCCAAACTGCAGGAGCTTGGTAAGAGAGTGGAAGATGCAGAAGTGATGGTGGAAGAGTGCCAGGAGGGACAACACCAACTGATGGAATACATTGGTCTTGTCCACTTGGAGAAGGGAGCACAGCAAACAGAATTAAAATTAGAGGATTTAGAAAATTGGAGCCGCAGAAATAACCTGTGCATCAAGGGAGTCCCTGAGGGGCTGAATTACCATGACTGTATGGCAGTGGTTATATCTATCTTCCAGGTGCTCTTGGGAGAAGCAGAGGGATAAACTGCAGCCCTCAAGATATGGCTGGACAGGGCACATCAAGCTTTGGTACCTGCGCGGGGAGAACAATCCAGGGACATAGTCACCTGCTTCCATGACTATACTATTAAGAAGTGTGTAGCAGGCAAAATGCGGCAAGTGGGGAGGTTTAAGTGGCAGGGCTGCTTGGTGGCTGTATATGCTGACCTGTCCTTGGGGACTTTACAAAGATGGAAGGCCTTTGGACCAGTCACTGAGTGTTTCCATAAAAAACGGATTAAATATCCCTGGGGCTATCCATTCAGCTTGGCTTTCATAGTCAACGGCAAAACCAGGAGGGTGACCACCTTGGAGGAGGGTCTCTTGGTAATGAAAGCCATGGGGCTTTCTGAGGTACTGGGTCTGCTACCACAGCATTCGCAGGAGGAACCCTGGAGATGAACTTGGACTATGGTGGAGAAGGGAGATCAATGGAGAAAGAAGAAGGCTGAGAAAGAAAAGACCACAGTTTGAGTGGGCTTTGGACTGTGGTTGGATATCCTTTTTTTTTAAATGGGAGTGGGGCGGTTAAGGGAAGGAAAGGGCATTGGGCCTGATGACCCTTGGTTCCGGATATGGGTCTGGGTTGCTTAGAAAGTATGACACAGGGCTGCCGAAATCATAATTGGTTAATCATTTTATTAATGTTTGCTGTTGTTCATGGGGGTAGTCATGGGGGGGGGACAGATGAGCTGGATGGGAGGGGTAAATAATGTGTGAAGGGTGGGAGAGTGCTGAGGGAAGGATGCATGCAAGGTTGGAGAGGCTGTGGGATGCTGAATTGGGAGATGGGGCTTGTGGAAGGGGGTAAGGAAGGGGGGTTGCTGGGGAGTGGGGAGGTGGAGTAAGCATCCAGGCCTTGCTGGGAGTGGGTGTCACTACTCCTGGTTAACTGCTGGCAAACCTGGAATGCCAGTCTGGTGGGGTAGGGAAGAGGGAGGGGAGGAGGGGAGGGATAGGATGTGTGTTGTGGTTGGAAGAATGGGCGAGTGCAGAGTATGTGGAATAGCCATGCCTAGGAGGGGGGAAAGAGAAATGGAAGTGATGACCCTGAATGTCCATGGGCTGAATTCCTGGCAAAAATGGTCCTTGCTAATAAAGAAAGGTCAGCGCCTCCAAGCTGTCATGCTTATGATACAAGAAACCCATTTGATAATGTATTTGAGGGAAGCCTGATGGGGAAGGCTTACACCCAGGTCTTTCTAGCTGCTAACACTGGCCAGTAGGCTGGGGAAAGATATTGGATCTGTTAAAAGGGATAGGAAGGGAAGGTATATTGTAGTACAAGCTACGGTTGGGAGGGGGTAAGGGTTAATTTTATCAATATTTATGCCCCACATACTGACCAGGGCAACATTTTTAAATGTCTGGGGAAACTATTACTGTGTGCTGAAAGTATAATCCCTCTCCCCCCATTGAAGCATTGTTAACCCTCTTCCCCATGTGTGCTCAGCCATTTACCTTCTTGCTGTGGAATGTGCAAGTCTATTATAGTCTTTGCTGCTTGCTTCTGGCTAGGGTCTGACTTTTTAAACCACTTGCTTGTAAGGTCTGTCTGCCTGTATATTATTTATTTATTTATTGTATCATTGTTAGAGTGCCTTACTTTTCAGTAATTTTGTTTGCGATCTTGTTCAGCTCTCCCTTTGTTTTCGTCTGTGTCTGTCTGTCTGTCTCTCTCTCTTCTTCCTTATTATCCCACCCGCCATCCTCACAGCCCACCCATCCCCTCACTTATAGCTGCCCTGTACTCATTACCATGATCACTCATGGGTGCACCTTATCCCCTGCAATTTCTACCACCTATTCTTTTATTTCTTCTGGTTTCAGTGCTCCTCTTCATCTCTTTCTTTTATGACTCCTCAACACTTTCTCTTCCTATTACTCATACTCCCTCACTGTCTTCCCTCCTACCAAAACTTCAAGCCCCTCCCCTTTACCATCCTCACTTCCCCCATCATCTTGTCATCTACCCTATCATCAGCTCTTGAGCTTCACTATTTTCTCCCTCTTATTCAGCCATCTCCTCTCTCTCACTCTGAAACATCTCACCCTCATTACCACCATGCTGTCTCCTCTCAGCCTTGCACTTCTACTTCTTCTCCTTCTTTCTTGCAGAGATATCATCCCCAACCCTGGCGCCTTTAGACTTTTGTCATATTCCCAGAAAAGATCCTCATACAACAGCTCAAATCTTATTCCTATCCCTCTCCTTTCCTCCTCCTCTCTCCCTTTCTCATGTGCCTTGTGGAATGCATACTCCATATCAAATAAACTTGCTCAGGGGCGGCTCAAGGTAGTCTGCTGCCTGAGGCAAAGAATGAGATGCCGCCCCCAAAAAGCCCAAAAAGCTGCCACCTGAGGCCACCGCCTCACTTGGCCTCATTATAGAGCTGCCTATGAACTTGCCTTTACTCATGGCCTCTTTATATCTAATGCTCTCCATCTCCTTGCTCTAACTGAAATCTAGCTCCTCCCAGAGGACTCAGCTTCAGTCACTGCTCTCTGTCATGGTGGCTATCAATTCTCCCACATGCCTTGTTCCACTGGCTGTGGTGGCAGTGGTCTTGGGCTTATACTCTCTCCTTCCTGTCAGTTTCAACCTCTCCTTCAGCTTCAGTCTCACTCCTTTCCCGCCTTTGAAGTCTACTCTTTCTGGCTTTTTACTCCACTACCTCTCTGATTACAGTAGCTATAATTTATCAACCCCCTGACAAGTCCACTTCTACCTTTCTCTCTGACTTTGACTCATGGTTTTACTTCTTTCTGGATTCATCTTCCCCCTCCCTTATTTTTGTGGATTTTAACATTCATGTTGATAACCCCTCTGACCCTAATGCTTTAAAGCTCCTCTCTCTTACCTTATCATTCAACCTCCAGCTTTGCTTTACTGCCCCCACTCACCAGCAAGGCCACTGCCTTGGACCTTGTATTCTTCTCTAATTGCTTACCCTCAAACTTCTGTCCTCACTTCTTCCCTTATCAGACCATCACCTGCTAAGCTTCACTCTTCATCATCCTCCACCTCAACCTTGCCCTGTTTCCTCCAACCTCTTTAGAAATCTTCATGCCATTGACCCAATGGCTCTCTTCCACTATCTCATCACCTCTCTTCCACTATGTCATCTGAATCAGTTGATGAGGCAGTAGCTTCCTATAACATCACATTCTCCTCTGCTCTGGATGCTCTTGCTCCACCCGTGTCATGTCCTGTGAGGCGTACTGTACCTCAATCCTGGCTGTCTTCCACTATCCGCTATCTATGTTCCTGTGCCTGCTCAACTGAGCATGCTGGCTCAAATTCTGTATTCTTGCAGCCTTTCTACACTTCAAATTCATGCTTGTCGCCTTCCAGTCAGCCATAGAACTCATCAAAAAAGACTATCATGTCCATCTGACTAACTCTCTTGCTTCTGACCCTCGCCGTCTCTTTACAACTCTCAACACTCTCTTCAAGGTGCCTCCACCTCCGACCCCTCCTTGCCTTTCTGCCCAAACCCTGGCTGACTACTTCCATGACAAAATCCACAAGATTACACTCCAATTCCCATGAGATGAGCTACTTCCTCTCCTCCCCCTTTGCACTCCCAATGTTCCCCTCCTACCTCTGCTACCCTTTCATCTCTGAGGAGGAAACCTTCTTTTCTAATCCAAACTCACTACCTGCTCCTCTGATCCTATTCTCACCCATCTTCTTAACTCTAAATCCTCCACTGTAGTCCCTTCCATCTCTCATATTGTCAATCTATCACTCTCCAATGCAATTTTCCCTGTGCCTTCAAGCATGCTATAGTCATTCCTCTCCTAAAAAAACCCTCACTAGACCCTACCTGTCCTGCTAACTATCAACCCATCTCCCTCCTCTCTTTCATTTCTAAATTACTTGAACATGCAGTTCACCACCATTACCTCGACTTTCTCTCCTCTCAAGCCCTTCTGGATCCTCTGCAATCTGGCTTTCATCCTTTACATTCTACCGAAACGGCTCTTGCCAAAGTCTCCAGTGACCTGACTAAATCCAAGGGCCTTTATTCAATCCTCATCCTTCTTGACCTTTCTGCTGCTTTTCGCACTGTTGACCACAACCTTCTCCTTGATACCTTGTCCTTGCTTAGTTTTAAGGGCTCTGTGCTAACCTGGTTCTCTTCTTATCTCTCCCATCGCTCCTTCAGTGTTTGTTCCTCCTCTACTGCTATCTCACACTCAGTTGGCATACCCTCAGGATATGTTTTGGGTCCACTCCTTTTCTGTCTCTATACCCAGTCCCTTGGTGCACTCATCTCTTCCCATGGCTTTCAGTACTCCCAGATCTACCTCTCTACACCTGAAATCTCTCTGGTAATCCAGGCCAGGATCTCTGTCTGCTTTTCTGATATTGCTGCTTGGATGTCTCACTGCTACTTGAAATTGAACATGGCCAAAACTGAGCTTCTTATTTTTCCCCCAAGCCCTCCTCTCCCCTTCCTCCTTTCTCAATCTCTGTGGATAACTCTCTTTTCGTCCGTGTCTCCTCAGCTCGCAACCTTGGGTTCATCTTTGACTACTCTTTCTCCTTCTTCACATACATCCAACTGATATCTAAAACCTGCCCTCTCTCTATAACATCAACAAAATTCACCCATTCCTTTCTGAACACACTACTAAGACACTTATCCACTCCGTAGTCCCATCCCTTCTAAACTATTGCAACCTACTCATTGTTGGTCTCCTCTGAATCATCTCTCTTCCCTTCAATCTGTTCAACACTCTGCTGTGCTGCTAATATTCCACCAGGCTTGTCATGATCATATTACCCCTCTTCTCAAGTCACTTCATTGGCTTCCTATTTGTCTCTGCATTCGGTTCAAACTTCTCCTGCTAACTTAAAAGTGCATTCACTCTGAAACTCCTCACTGCCTTTCCTCTCTTATTTATACCTACACTCCTCCTTGGGAACTCTGTTCTTCTGGCAAATCACTTTTATCTGTGCCCTTCTCTTCTATTGCTAACTCCAGACTTTGCTCCTTTCACCTTGCTGCTCCTTATGCCTGGAACAAACTACCTGAGTCTGTACATCAGGCGCCTTCTCTGACTGTTTTCAAATCTAGGCTGAAAACTCATCTCTTTGCTGCTGCTTTCGGATCTTGAGTCACCTAATCTCCTTTGTGTTTCCTTGCCATTCCCTCTAGATGCAGTCTATGTCTACAGCTACTGTTTTGAATGTCTTGACTAGATTGTAAACTCTGATGAGTAGGGACTGCCTTTAAATGTGTCTGTACAGCATTGTATACACCTTGTAGCACTATACAAATATTCAGTAATAGTAGTAGGGCACTTTATTGGGATGGCAGGTTTTCAGAAAAGGCAATGATAAAAGAGAGAACAAAGCCCGCAGGAATGACTGCACATCCTACAGAGGGAACACATCCAGGCACCAACCCAGAAGTGCCTGGTGGAACTGGAGCACCTTAGACATGAACTTTGCCAATTGCAGCTGGGGGGAGTGGCCCATCAGTTGAACTGGTTGCCACAGAGATAGTTTGAGTGGTACAAAAAGGCGGGGAGAGTGTTAGAGCAAAGATTGAGGGCTCCTCAGAATCAGCAATGGGAGGATTGAAGAGAACACCACCTGCGCCCCTATCTGCTTACCCTCTGTCCCAGAGCGATGAAGTCACTTTTGATATGCTCAGAGGGATACCTGGCAGTATCATTTGTGTTGATATGGATTAGCAACATTGGGTAATAGTCAGTGGGCTTGATGAATCTCGGCAAACTCTCCGTAACATCTCGGATTTTGGCACATGGCAGACAGCATACCTCTCTGGACATCAAGTCTGGTCAGCAGATGGATGCCTCAGTACCCCTCAGAAGATAGTCACCAACCACCACTACCCTTTCCTTCCTTATGGTCACTGATTCTGCAACTTTGGGGTGCTCGAGCTCTGGTTCTTCCCTTTCCAGGCATGCTTTCACCTCCTCCACATCCAGGGCTGCATAATGGTTCTTCATTTCAAGGGCTGGAGAAATTGGATTGTTGATTATGCAGGCCCTGGTGACTTGTGCCCAACTTTCGTCATCCTGTAGGCTCCCATCTTCTTCTCTGCTTGAGAGCTTGGATATTGCAAAAAGTATCTCATCAATGTACTTCTCACTCTCTTGAAAACTCCTCAGCCTCACCACCTCTTCTCTGAGTTCCTCAACTTGTTTCCTGAGAGCTTCTGCCTGCAAGCATCCTGCACATGGAAGTGGTCCTTCAACTGGCATTGGGACCTCTGTCTGGACAGATGCAGAAGCTATAACAGGTGCAACAGCTTTGGCGATATGATTTTTCCCAGCCATTGTTCAGTCAGTGGAGTTTAGGTATCTGTTAAAGCAAAAGATAGAGACCTACCAAAGTATCAGCTGGTTTCCCAGCTGTCCTTTCAGACAAAAAGCAGTTAAATGTCTTTAAGTGTGTTCAAAATGTGCTGTTTCAAACCCCTGTGTGTAGTTAATTGGGGAGGTGCCCTATAAAGCAAGACTGCTCAATAGGGGTGGGTGGGAGTTGGGGGGGGTAGGGAGGGAACTAACACCTGATGAGGTGTCAGTAGCTTCAAATAGCTGAGAAAGATACTAAAGCAGAGTTTTAAACCTACCCCACTAAAGAAAATGTTCCCCCTTTTAAACTAAAGCACCAAAAAGAATGTAACTTTGTTTTAAAACTGTACTAAAACCCTTTTAAGAGCTCCCAGGCAGAGAGCTATAATTTAAAAAGCCACAAACTCTTATCTGTGCTTGAAATTTATAGCCCCTGTTAGGAATGCCTCTGTAAAGAACCTCTCTTTGCAGTAACTGTAGGAGACATGCTGGCCAGACGCTGATGGTGCAGAGCTTTTGCACTTAGAATGCATCATTTTGTTTTACTCCTAGCATGTAGTAAGCACAAAATCTTACTGCACTTTAGTGAACATGCCTCATAGTATATTTGAATTATCAGAAGGCGTCTGACAAAGCCCTTCATGAGCGACTACTCAGAAAAGTAAAAAGTCATAGGATAGGATTCAATGGCTTATCATGGATTGAAAATTGCTTATAAAACAGGATAAAGACTATAGGACTAAATAGTCAGTTTTTCAAATGTAGAGTTCCCCAATGATCTGTACTGAGAACTGTGCTATTTAACATATTCATAAATGATCTAGAAAAGAAGTAACCAGTAAGGTGATCAAAAGTGCGGATAGCACACAACTATTCATTGTCATTAAAACAGCAGAGACTTGTAAGGAAGTACAAGAAATCTTGTAAAACTGGGCATGTAAATGGCAGATGAAGTTTAATATGGACATGTGCAAAATTATCTACATTGGGAAAAATATTCCTAATATAGATACACAATGCTGGATTTTGTGTTATCTTTTTATTTATTCAGCTAGGCTTATACAGTATACCGTTTTACTGTGAGTCAAAGCGGTGTACATTCAGGTACTGCATATATATATATATATATATATATATATATATTTCCCTTGTCCCCTTAGGAATCAACATCTAAGAAAAAGATCTTGAAGCCCTAGTGCATAATACATTAAAATTTTCAGATCCGTGTGCTATGACTGCCACAAAAAGCAAATAGAACTTTAGGGATTATTCAAAAAGGAAATGAGAACAAACTAAAGAATATTATGCCTCTGTATAGGTCCCATGTGTGACCATTTCTTGAGTCTTGAATGTAGTTCTGGTTTTTCATCTCAAATAATGTATCACTGAACTAACAAATAAAAAAGAGGATGGAATACCTCTTTATGAAAACAGGCTAAACAGGTTAAGGCTCTTCAGCTCAATAAACAGATAATTGAGAAGGAATATGATAGAAGTTTATAAAATCATGAATGGAGTGAAAAGGTTAAATATGGAACAGTTTTTATCTTTCAAACACTAAGGGGCCCTTTTACTAAAGGTTAACGTGCATTAATGAATGTTAACATGCGTTAAGTGCCAGTGCACCTATGGACATAGAAGGGCTGTGGACACTTAACACGCTTTAACATTCGTTCATGCATGTTAACAACTTTAATAAAAGAGCCCCTAAGGGTCCTATTATTAAAGCATGATAATATTTAGCAATTACCACATGGTAATTACCCAAATTATCATGATGTCACTACGAGAAGCATCTGCATTAACTGTTGGGTGTGTGCCCAGCATCTACCCAGGCAGTTAACGCAGAGATAATATACTTACCATGCATAAAGTGCATGACAGAGAGGTAGTGTTAAGTGATCTCTGTAATCAGTTGCAATTAACGTGCAGTAAGTTACTGAGTATTAACTGCAATGAGCAGTCCTCATCCATTCCCACCTCATTCCATGCGATGCACTTAATGTAGGAATAAGCACACCGAAGTGCCAAGCCACTTTGTTAACTGTTTGTATGGCTGTGTGATAACAGTGAAGGATAAATCCTTTGGTAATTACTTAATGCACCTCAGTTAAAGGTCCCCTAAAACTGGGCAATGCATGAAACAACAGCCAGAAAACTGAAAACAGCCATAGTACGTATTTTTTCATGCAGCACACAATTAAGTTGTTGAATCAGTCGCTGGAGGATGATTGTAGTGAGTTCAAAAGAGGTTTGGATATGTTCCTGGAGGAAGGGTCCATAAAAAATTAGCCAGATAGATGTATTTAAACCATTGTTTAAACCTAGAAATGAGCTATGAGCTATTTGGGTACTGGACTGGGTACTGTCAGAGATAGGATGCTGGGCTTGCTGAACCTTGGTTTGAGTCAGCATAGTAACTTTTCTTATGTTCTTATGAATACTATTTAGTTCTTATACTGGGAAAGTTAATGCTTCTGAGTTTTGAAGGAAGTGTGAGCATGCATGAATACAGTGGGATGTACGGTATCTTCAGGAGTGTAAAGAAATGAAGAGGGAAGCAACCAAGTCAGTTGCACTAGATGCCAAAAAGTAAAGAAAGCTAGCCCAACTTATTCCCAGGATGGGAGAGTAATGTGATACCGGTAGCCTAGAGACAGTTAAGCTAAGAAAAACAACTGTAATAGTTGTTACTGAGAAATAAGGAACGAATTGGAGTTCTAGAGGTCTGAGTGGCCCCCATGTGAGAGCTAATGTGCTCTGTGCAGAATCTGAGAGCTGGTAAAATCACTGTTTAGAACCACCTCTTTCTGAGTATGCCTGAGTCAAGAGACAGGATTTGTAGCAACATCCATAGGAAGAAAAGCAGACCTTACTCTGTGTTCTATTTCATCAGCAGTCTACTATACTACTAAATAAAGGACCTGATTAGGACAACATCCCTGGTACTCCAGTTACATAAAATTAGGAGTACTTTTACTAAAGGCCAGTAAGGGCGCACTGAATTGTATGCATTAACGGCAGTGTTAAGGCCCCTTTCGTGCGTTAAAGGCAGGGGCGGGGAGTAGGCATTCTGGTAGTAAGGGTGCTAGCAGCCAGTAAGCAAGCATTAACAGGACATTGGGTAGTAAGCATGCACGTTAACATGGAACAGGGAGCCTTACTGCAAGTCACATTTCAGATGCTAGATAGAAGCAGAGGTAATAGCTGATGGACAAGTCACAGTCATATGTCCCTGACGTGTTTGACGGTAAATGGCAGGATAATGTGGGAGAAAGGTGGATATTATCATTCAGGGGTGCCCTGCTCATTTGGGGTGATGTCAGTGGGTGGCCAAGAAGTGGAATGTATGTGTCAGTGGTAATCACCCAGCAAATGAGGACAGCTCTGAGGTAACTATAACTTCCCCCCACCAGGCCAGTAAGTATAGCATGGCTTTTATTTTATATGGCATATAATTTTTATCCAGTTTTTAAATCGGAAGATGTATATCTTATTTTGGCTTTTAGTCAATTAAACACATATGTGTCTTTATGGCTTTATTTATTTATTTATGGTTTATCTATGTTATTATCTTCATTTAGGTTTTACATGGTTTAGCCTGTGGTTATTTTTAATGTGGTTTTATCTTTGTATTTTTATTTTTAAGTTCGGATTTATTTTATACTATGTTGTCTATTCCTTCCCCTCCCCCTTTCTCTCCCCCTCCTGTCCCCTTCCCCCTCTCTCCACCCTTCCCCTCCCCCCACTCCTCTTTTTCCCCCTTTCCCCCTCCTCCCTTTCTCCTCTCCCCCTCTCCCTTATCCTTCCTCTCTTCCTCTCTTTTCCCTCTGTTTTTATTTTGATTTTTTTAGGATATATTCTCTTATTTGTACAGTGACTGAGTTCTTGAGTAGACCATTTTTAATTTTAATTTTATTTATTTTTTGGTTCTTTTAATGCCGATTTCTCTTTTACTGCCAGAGTGCTTGTGCCATATATTAGGGTTTTGTTACGACGGTAGTTATTTTAGTGGTTTGATTTTCATTCCAATGTCATTTTTATATAGTCCTCATCATTGTTCAATGGACTTTTTAAGACAGCACATTTTTTCCTGATAACAGTTTTTATGTACATACGTGTGCTTTTGTAGTTCGGCCCTTTAGCACACTTTACTACAATGCATTAGTGACTTGATTTTACATATTTTTACTTTTTTATTTGGGCTAAAATGGTGACAGGTATAGAGGGGTGGATGAGTGTGATCCACTATCATTAATGTAAGATGATACCCTATGACACTGATGACAGACGGAAACAGATTGAGGCCTATTCCATTGTGGACGTCCCGGATGCACAGAAATAGATGGGATTCTGATCCCATGGGGCATGTCTAACCCCCGTGGGATCAGAATACCACCTAAGCCTGTACGTGCAGGCCTGGACCCGATTCCATCAGCCTGCATGTTCAGGCACTTGCCCGGTTAACTCAGTCAAGGCTGCTGAATGGAGCTGCGGCGCCATGACATCCAGTTGTTATGGCACCATGGCTCCATTCAGGAGCCATGATCCCCGGCTGCCACCGTCTTTGTGCTTTCCTCACTGCCCAACCCGGATCTGGCCTCCCACGGCCAGGGTCAGGCTGCAGGAAATTTCCTGCAGTCCTTTACCCTTTGATGTGCTCTGGGCCTGTTGTCTTCCCCCCATCTAGGGGAACTTATTCCACCTCAGAGGTGGACTAAATTCCCCATCTACACTGTTGGCCCCGGACGTACAGGGCAGACATTAGAATCGGCCCTGTACGTTCAGGGCCACAGACCGCCCACTGCCCGTCCCGTCTCCTCCTCTGTGCCACTCCTTTCCCTCCCACATCTAACTTCCCTGTACAAACTCCCTGTTCATATGGAGAGGCTTGGCGGGGACAGGAAAGGCAGACAAATAGCGGGGATGGACGCCCCAACATGGTTCAGAATAGACTCCATTATGTCTAAACCATCACCCATCTAGCTCTTCTCTATAAAAAAACAAGCTACACTTACAGACAGTGTCAGTAATAATATTACAATTACTTGGGGAATACTTTTTATTTCAAAATACTTTTCAAAAACAGATTTTCTTTGGTTTGCATTCCCCTTTGACCCTAAATGTTTGGCGGGAAATTGGGTTCTCTATATAAGAATGCATTTGAACATGTCCTCCATTAGGTACTGTAATGCTACGGCAATGTAGAAGGATCTCTATAGGGGTGAGTCTTGTTCCTTGTATCATTTTTACAATATTTACTCCTTTGCAGTGGTGTAGAGTTTGTTCACCTCATAAGTACTGACACGCTTTTTGAGACTCATAGTGCCGTTTAGCTTAATGCACTTCAAAAGTACCAAATCTGCTTCTGCCGTGCAAGGGGTCTATGTTTTAGGCATTGCGTTAAAATCAGGCTTCGCTGAAGATACTTACCGAGATTTTTTTGGTAGTTTTACAAATGGTTTAGGCACATTGAGCGCCGTTTGTTATGACAGCTTTAAAAGTATTGAATTTGCTTCCCTTCAGCACTAGCCCTTATTGGTGCTCTGTTTACTTAAAGACGGTTTATAAAAGTATTAGATGCGCCTCCCCTCAGCATTAGCTTTCAATGGAGTTCTGCTCATTTGAAGGTGCCATTGAAATTATGTAGTCTTAGCACAGCGAAAGACTGTTCACATTGAGTTGATTATTTAAGCGTAAGTAGGGTAAGCGTAGCCTTATATACGGGTTTTTTTAAGGATCTTTTTTTTAAGGATTTCTCATTAGTGTTTTATCTTCTGTTTACCATTTGGTTTGTGATCTTTTATAGATACATTTATTTTCACCAAGTTATAAACTCAGTAGGCCCGATTCCGACATGGACATGGACATGGACATGTCTACCCGGTCAGAACCGGACGCACAGAGGGCGCTGCAATTCTGATCCCTGCGGGGCACATCTATCCCCACAGGATCAGAATCATGACCAGGCCTGTACATGCAGGCTAGGACCCTGATTCAGTCTGGCCTGCATGTACAGAACTTGCTTGGATAGCTAGTCAAGGCTGTTCAATGAAGCCATGGTGCCATGGCATCCGGTTGCCGTGGTTTATGGTTATGGTTTAGGCATTTGATATATTGCCCTTTACTTATGCATCAGAGCAGTTTGCATGTATATACTAACAGGTACTTTTTTATCCCCTTGTCCCCAAAGGGCTTACAATCTATGTGTACCTGAGGCAATGGAGGGTTAAGTGACTTGGCCAAGGCCACAAGGAGCAGCCATGTGACTAGAGACCCCAACCCCTCCAGCCTGAGGTTACTTGTCCCCATGTGGGGACAAGTAACCTCAGGCCTAGGTTGGGATACAGGGAATGTCCTCTGTCCCCCTGCCCTTTCCGCGCCCCAAGCCTGCTGTCCCCCGTTGACTACATGAACTTATTCCACCTCTGAGGTGGAATAAGTTCCCCGTTCAAGCTGCTGGCCCTGGACATACATGGCAGACATTGGACCGCTCGCTGCCTGCCCTAACGCCGCCCCTAATCTGCCCCTTTCCCGCCCCGTCTATCTTCCCCATACAATGCGCGGGGAAGGCAGACGAGATCGGGAAAGGGCCTGAATAACAGGGATGGATGTCCCAACGGGACATCCATCCCCACTATTCATGTCTCAGAATGACTCCCAGTGTGTTTTTGTAAGTATGCAATTTTCCCATTTGGGACTTTATGTAACAGTACCCTCCTCATCTCTCTTCTCTATATAGCATATACCGGATAGATAAGCACTTATTCCCTCTAGCACTACAGGGTACATTGGACTGTCCCTATACTAATTTTGTCTTGATTACTATTTTTTATTTTATTTATTTATTTATTTAGCTGTATTTATATCCCGCTTTTCACCGCTGTTTAACAATTTAATTGCACATTCATGTTTTCATCATCATTATTTATTTATTTATTACTGTTAGTGTTTTTATGTGATTTAGTTTTGTCTGCTTTATTCTGAGGTTTTACCTCCTGAAGAAGGCAATTTGCCGAAATGCGTAGGGGTTTTTAATAAAGCACCCATGACCATTTTACACATCTCGCTTTCTTGTGTGTGTCTTTAGAGTGCCAATAGACCACTACTGTTACTCATTTCCGAGTTCCTGTTTGGTTGCTGTACACTGCCTGCATGCGAGTCGTCTCTCTGTGTGGTGTTTAACAGGTGTGAATGGCTGTCAGTCTTATAAAGCAGTCCTTAACTCCAGCTTTCAGATGGCATTAAGGTTCCCAGTGGCTGTGCCTATAATGCACAGTACTGGAATGGCCGTTAGGGGAACACACGCTGACTCCGCCTATACTTCGTTTAGTTAACGCCCCCTTCTCCACCCCTTTGCAACTTACTGCCTGGTAACATGTTATCTGCTGGTAAGTCCACATTACCGGTGCTTCCCGTAGTGATAATCACTACCAGGCACCGATAGAGCACACACACGGCACCTTTGCGCCCTTACCAGCCTTTAGTAAAAGTACCCCTTAGAATATACCTTCACTTCCATAGCTCACAGCAATCTCCTCTCACAAGCACTCATATCCTAAAGAATGTTTTTCTATGTCCCTTTGGAGCAGCTGCAGCTTGCATTTCTTTCTCTAGCACATGAACATTGAACAAAGGAAGAAGAATGAGGCGAGAGAGGGGGAATGATAAACAATAAAGGTAGGGAAAAAAGTCTTGTTTTTCATTGCAGATTTAGACTTTCTGGCAGTCATGGGGTTTCTCAGTGGAAATCCCAGGCTGGATTCAACAGACAATGAAATCAATGTGACGTCCAACTGTTTGACTACAGATGAATACTACTTTTTAGCAGTTGGCAATATATATATAGCATTTGACAGCATGCCCTTTATAAAAGAAAATCATTAGAAAGGGCTTCTATAGTAACCTACACACTTTCTTTATATAATGCAACATAAGTCAACCTTGTTAATTGCAGGTCAGACCTGGTGAAGTCAGTTTTCAAAACGTCACCTGTTAATGGATTATCAACCACCTGAAAGCACACATGTACTTTCCAAATGTGCAGAAACCTGACTGCATAAAAAGGCATTCCAGGGGCACTCTGATGGCATGTATTAGATTTACACTTGTGCCACTTACTTGCAAATGAGGAGGGGGAAGGAATTTTGCTCACACGCTCAGTAGTAGCTCAAGGTGAGTTACATTCAGATACGGCAAACAGCTTCACAAATGAAAGGGGAACATCAGAGAGGTTCCTGTGGCTCAAAATTCCCCAGCTCAATCCAGCCTGATGGATGGCTTTGTCAACAGAGAAGCTATAGTAGGATGCACTCTACTGTAGCTGACTTCGGGGAGAAGGTGTGATGGAGAGGCTGCTAGAGGATACCTCATTGAGTCCAGAGGTTTGTTGACCACCAGAGGATCCTGCATGGTTGATGGAAGAATGGGGATGGCATGATGGGAGCAGCTCCTTGCCAGCAGGACACCTATTGTTGACCAGGTTGGTGCAAAGGCACAGGTTTCCTGGCTTTTGGAGTTGCTACAGCTGTAGAGAACTATGCAGCTTGGTGAGGTTCAATTGGTCAGAGTTGTTCCTAGATTGGGAGGCTATTCTATGGCCAGCTTCTATTAGCCTTGAAACTTTGTTGGAGGCTATTGTCAAGTTGGAGTATTATGTCTCTTCTTAGATAAGTACTTTTTAAGCTCACCTTCAATTGTCTGCGAAAACAGTGGAGTTGGAAGCAACTATGAAGGAGATGGAGCATAAGGTGGAAGTCATGGATTTAAATGTTAAAAAGTCCTTGGACACAGGAAAAACTATTGTTAAAGATAATATTGTTATTCACAAGAGACTTGAGAGTTTAGAGCATGCTTTGAGATGGATGATGGTACATTTTATTAACTTTAAGTCACCTCAAGTCATTACACTAAATACTTTTAAAAGATATATGATGGAAATTCTCGAGATATCTAAGGCCTCCTGTGACATGGGATTAAATCGTATTCAATTTTTAGAGAAGGATGAGATTGAAACTCTGAAACCTGCAACCTTAATTGTGATTTTATTCTCATGCCTGATAGACCCTAGATCCTCTGATTATTCTTTTGTAATTGGGAGGCCCAGTTTCTAGACTCCAGAATTTGAGTTTTTCCTGATGTAGTTTGCGCTACACAAAAGAGAAGACGTAAATTACTTTTATTGAGACCTAGGGTGCTGCGATTAGGTGGCCTCTTTGGTTAAATTTCCCCTGTAAATGTGTTATAAAGTTTCGGCCTAACTGCTATATATTTTATGAACCTGCACATTTGGTCATGTTCCTCTCTTCTAGATCTGGGTTATTACTTCTACTCCCTCTAGTGGGAATGTGCCAAATGTTCTCTTAGACGATATTGACGTATTATCAGCTTCTCAGTTCCCATGTCTTAATAGTTTTGTTATTTTATTTCTTCCATGGAATTGTATTCTTAGTCATCTCTCATTTGTGGACTGGTTTTGTTACTGATATTTCCAGGTTTTTGTAAGAAGGGTTGCTTTCTTGGATTGTAATTAAAATCCAATGAATATAAAATTTCTAAAAAAGTTATCAAAAGTACTTATCTGGATAGTAGCACCTGCTATCCAGATAACTGCCACTGACTGGGATATTCAGTGGAACTATATGGAGAGTGCCACTGAATATCCTCACAGACTAGCACTATAGACAACTGGGACTGTCTATAGGCAGAGCTGGGATGCAACACTACAAAAGCAAGTACCACGCAAGATACTGCAACCAGTCCAAAAGCGTGGTAGGAGTGGAAAGACAGAGTGGGTTGTCAATGGTTTAATAAAGACTCTGTCTTTCCACTCCTACCACGTTTTTGGACTGGTTATAGGCAGAGCTAGACATTATGGGCCAGCCATTCAAAGCGATTAACCGCTTAGCATTGGGGCATGTCATGGGTGTTCTGGGGCAGAGTGGATGTAGAACTGATTGCAAACTGGTTAGCAGCAATATTGAGCCGCTGCTCAGATAGCGATATGTGATGAAAACCAGGCACAGGACACCCTGGCCTAACTTCCACTGCATATTGCTAACCTGGTAGTGGCTCAATATCTCTGCTGACTGGTTTGCGGTCGAAAGAGTGGTTAACCTGGATATTCAATGACAGGGTCAGATATGACCCTGGCTTTGAATATCTGGGTTTACTGTTCAGTACTAGCAGTTATCCACATTAGTAGTGCTAGCCATCGGTGCTGAATATTGGACCCTATGTTTGTTTACTATTTGCCATATCACTCTTCAATACAGTGTCAGAGTGGCTTATATATCCTCGTTATTAAAATAAAACACAGAGAGCCCAATTCTGTCCCACATGTCCATCCCCTCTGTGCATCTGGTCTAGCCCCGCGGGATCAGAATTGCGAACAGTCCTGGACTGCACCCGGCTAACTCAGTCAGGGCATTTAAATGGAGCCACGAAGATGGCATTTAAAAGCCGCGAAGATGGCCGCTGACCAAAACTGCAAATTCCACACAGCCCGACCCTCGATCCGGTCTTCGAAGGCCAGGGTCAGGCTGCGGGGAATGTCCCCTGGCCCCCCCCAGCCCCTTCCGTGCCCCAAATTTAAAAAAAAAACAAACATCCAGGGGAGTTATTCCACCTCGGGGGTGGAATAACTTCCCTGTCCATTTGGCCAGCCCTGGACGTACAGTGCTGAGATTAGAATCAGCCCTGTACATCCAGGGCCAGCGACCACCCACTGCCCGCCCACTCTCCGCCCCTGGGCCACCTATTCCACGCCCCTGATTAACTTCCCCGCACAACCGGTGGGGAAGTTAGTTGGGGGCTGAAGCTGGCACAAATAAATGCCCATTCCCGCTATTCGTGGTTCAGAATGACCCCCAGGGGAAACAATTGTAAAAAAGCAAATAAAACAAATATAAAAAGACTTTAGAAAAAACAGCATGTCCAACCATCCCTACTGGACACTGCATCTATCTGCATTGCAATGCAATGTATGCTGTCAAATCAATGTTGACTCTTGTCCCATTACTCAAGCCCAAATGCCACAGTAAAAAAATAAATTCTGAAGACAGCTTTAAAATCTTTTCTTTCACTGGTTTACAACATAAAAAAATCCCTAAACCAGTAGAGGAATTAGAAACTCCAGCCATTATAAAAGGTTAAGGGTGTCATTCTAGATGCTCTATTTGTGATTTGCACATCTGAAAATACTGATTTAGATGTACAAATCACATTCCTGTCCCAAGAGCCATTTTAAAAAGGCTTGAATATGCACGTGTCTGGCACGTGCAGAGGCATCTCCAGGGCGTTCCAGAAAAGATATATGTATGCATCCAATTTCAGAATGGAGCTGCACGTGGAAAACTGCTAATGGACATGTCAACGTCTAGACCTGCTCCTTGGCGCAAACAAGAATTCGGAAAATGCTTGTTTCAGCCAACTTTTAACACTAGTAATTATAGGGGCATTAGCTTTTATTGTTACAGTAATTTCCTCCCCCTCAAAGAAGTAAAGCAGGTGAAGATCAGGGCCTCTTAGAATGCTTCCACAGTGCTGCATGTCTCCATTTGCAAACTGGCAGGCCAAGATGTGTGTATATATATATATATATATGTGTGCCTTTGAGTCAGTCCTGACTCCTGGCGACCCAGAAGCTCCTGGGTTTTCTTGGCAGTGTCATGTAGCAGAAATATTAAGCCCAATTCACGAAGGGGCACGTCTGGGCCACCCGGATGGCCCTGTGCAAGCCAGGCCCATTAGGACCTGATTCTGGACCACAAAAACAAAACGTTCCCGCAGTAACTAGAATCAGGCCTGAGGTGGCCCACAGGCTCCCCTGGCTGCTGCAGCTCGGCCCCCCTTTTCCCCACTGCCCGACCCATGACTGGCCAACCAGGACCTGGATTGGACAGTGGGGACCCCCTTGTACCTGACCCCAGTCCCGGGGGGGGGGGGATCTCCGGGCCCGATTGCCAGATCAGTGCTGCTTATTCTACCTTTGAGGTGGAATGAGCAGCACGTCACCATGGACCCCGCAGGACATACAGAGCCATGACCTGAATCGGCCCTGTATGTCCCGCTGGGCTGGCCCGCCCCTCCTCCGCCCAGATCCCACCCCCTCCCGCCCCCGCTGGCTCTCCTTGTCCTGCTGGTCAGGATGTATGGGGAGAGCTGGAGGGGGAATCAGACCCGGATGCTTGTGGGGCTGCACGTCACACTGGGACGTGCAGCCCCACAACTCATGACTCAGAATCGGGCCCATTGTGAAGTAACAACAAAAACCTACAAAAGTTATGGAGCAATTCTGCCATACCATTAATTTTCAGGAGTCATATAACAAGGACCCACCTAGGAAAAGGCAGCACAGTAAACACTGAAGAGGGCACTATTTTATTTATTATTTAAAAGTGTTTTTTTTTTTAATTTAACAGGTTCTTTATACCGTTTAATCATTTCAGTCAAAGCGGTTTACATTGCAACTTAAATTTGGTAATGTACATTAAACAGAGACATGGATAACTAGAACATCAATACACCTACTGGGAAAACTAAATAAGTTGGATTACTACAGATCGATCATACACAGACATTCAATGATAACAGAATCCCTGGCCTCTTTCACACACGCAGGCTAAATGTAGAACAAGTAATCTGAAAAATACAAATAGAAATATGTAGAAAATTAAACTGAAACTCTAAAAGGCCAGATTCCATAATCATGCAACACCTGAGAAATAAAACCCAAATGCATTTCTCACTGCAAAATCTATAGATAGAAGTTGTAAAATTTAAAAAACTAACATATCCCAAACCCCAAGGGTCTGATACAGTAAAAAGGGTGAAGTACATCAATGCACAAAAGAAGAGCAGGACATGTGGGTGATCATATTGGATGATCTTAAAAGTGGCTAAACAGAAAAGGTAAGGCAACAGTCAGAGGGATGCTTGCATGCACAGAGAGAAGACTGGCCAACAGGAAGAAGGAGGTACTAGTGCCTTGGTATAAGTCTCCCGTTTGGAGTACTGTGTACATTTATAGAGACCACACCTTCAAAAGGATATAAACAGGAGAGAATAGGTCCAGAGGGCAGCTGCTAAAATGGTCAGTGGTCTTCATCATAAGGCATATGAGGATAGACTTAAAGATCTCAGTATGTATACTTTGGAAGAAAGGCAGGAGAGGGGTGATAGGCAAGGCTTTCTCTAAGATCTGACAGCTTCTGTGCAAGTTTTCAGGCCATGTGCAAAAATATCCACTGACCAAATTTGTGAGCAACTGTGTGCAGCGGAAGCTGTTGATTAAAAGACATAATCCTAACAAGGTGACAAAATTAAGGAAATTATTAAATTTGTATTATTATTATTACCTTAATAGTAATACATTAATATAGTTTAGGTCTTCCATATGCTTTAATTCGAGTTGCAGTCTCCCTTTTCAGTGCTAACATAATGTAACAATTTTATGGATCTGAGTCGAGCGCCACCCCTTCTCCTCCTGGATCGAATGACCAAGTGTGGTGAGCTGCTGGGTGAAAGTCAGCAGTGGTGGAAGTCAGGCTCTCCATGGCACTAAAAATTCATGCAACGCAGCACTCCCATGCAGCTTAGAAGGAACAATTGCAGGGCTGCCAAGGTACCCAATTCCAGGAGTGAGATTTTAAGCCAGTTCTGGATTTCTGACACTCATTCTACTACTACTACTACTATTTATCATTTATATAGCGCTGCCATTTGTATGCAGCGCTGTACAGACATAAAAGAGACAGTCCCTGCTAGTCAGAGCTTACAATCTAGTTATCTAGTTCTGATGTATTATGGGACCTGCAATACATTCCAATGGGTAAAATCAGGGACTATGAATACCATACTGCATTGCAATGCAAATTTAAAGCCAGATCTGGCAAACAATCTCACTCCTGGAACTAGGAAACTTAGCAACTCTGATTTTAACAATCTATGGTTAATATTATAGCACCATCCTATGGATAGGATCTGAACAGCCAAGTGAACAGAGCACCAAACCAATAACTCTGGCACTAAGTAACTTACAGTTATCTAAACCTTGTAAAGTCTACAAATACTTTTATTTGCAAAATAGTAGCTATTACAGCATTATAAGCTACTTACTATTTTTTGTGATCTTTTTATGTTGAGCCGCCAGTACCGTCAAAATCAGCAAACTTCGAATACCTATTAAACTAACTAGATCTCAGATAAAAAAATCTGTATATAACACTTTTTGACATAACGATAATAACTAAACATAGTTCCATTGAATTTATAGCCATTAATTAGTAAACAGTTGAGTAGTAAGTATAGAAACCTTATGTATGTAAAACATACGCTGGTCCAAAATGGAGGTACATCTTTATCCCCCTATCTAGTTGCTGCAGTTCCTTCTGGTCTAGAGTAGTCATAAATGCCCACAACTCCCTATGTCGAGCCTAAGCTCTCTCCTTTTGTAGGCCCACACCGAAAGTACATGCAATAGGACTTATATGTGTGCATACAGAATAGTGACCGCCTAAAGTGTGCAGATAAGCACCATTCACATGCATAAGTATTTTAAAATAATGACTTTGTGCATAAATAATGATAACATTTCATGCATCCCTTATAAAACCAGCCCCTAAAAGAGGCTTGCTGATAGTGTGCTGCAGCTGGCATTGCATAAGTAAAAAGGTCTCCTAATGCAGCTAGTACATGGACAGCATTGCTCGATCCACCCACAAAACCTTCCCTGACAGTCAATACAGGATCTGCCACTACCCAATTCTCCTCCCATCCACAGCTCCCGATAGTCAATATAGAGCCATTTACCCCTGAATCCCCACACAACACCAACATTTAAACCACATAGACACTACCCCCTGGGCCTTTCCAACCCCAACATTCCCCCTGGATCCTACTGGCAGTCCCTAGTACCTAGTGAAGAGCAGAAGTGATCCTCAGTCATTCCTGCCCCATCGAAGTCCCAGGTTCTAACGGCAGCTCAACCCCTAGCGGTAGTCTTGCAGGGATTCAAGCTTCCAAATAAGGGCAAAAGGTCTTAAGGGATGGTGTGCTTCAGGGACCCTGCCTGTCAGTGGGATTGTTGAATTGGGGGGGGGGGGGGGGAGGGGGTTGCAGTTTGACAAGGACAGGCTGGGGATGAGGGAACTGGAATGGGATGAGGGGTATTAAGTAGGGGGAGGTGCTGTCACAGCTGCTGCTGGTCTCCATATTAGTTTTATTTCATGCTTGGCAATGTCTCAGCAGATAATCTAGGAGCACCTGTATTACCTGCTGAAGCATGCAGGCGGACCCATGCAGTGCGTGCAGTAAATGCAGGATAATTGTGAGACATCTCCCTTGCATTTACTGCACAGGTTTTGCACTTAACATACTTTAACATTTTTAGTTAAAGATGCAGTAAATGCAAAACTTTACTGTACTTTAAACATGTCCCTAAGAAACTTATTGCATAGGGCACCTGATACCACAATAGGCAATGTTTACAAAAGTCCATGCACGAGTTTTCACAAGCACAACTCTTTATTTGTCGGCTCCTGCAATTGAGCTCTCCAAGATAATCTAACAGTGCAATTCAATTGATCAGAGGCAACATAATTTCTACATCAGCTCAAAATTTTAAAATGAACATTTTGTTTAACAGATGACTTGAGTGTAGTTTCATGATTTTGCAGCTAAGTGCCATATCAAAAATGTTTCCCTCACGTTTACAAAATTGAGAAACCTAGTACTTAACATGATTTCACAGAAAGGTATATGGCTTTCCACCATTTACAGTCATTGAAACTTCTAAGATACCGAGGAGCTGGTGTGCTAAAATTGTGTGCGTATTAGTGCATGATTACCACATATTTCTGGAGGATAATTTTATAACAGCATATGTTGCACCTAAAGATATCCTATGCATTTATGTGCCCTTATTAGGATGTCTCTCTGAAAACTGCCACACGACTTCCAATGCATAGGTGCTGCTCCCACCTTCAGCATCCATTTGCCATCCTTGGGAATGCAAACATCCCTGCTATAGTCACAACAAGAGCTGTGTGCTATTGAAATAATTTGCGAGCATTAATATGAAATTGTAAATGAAAACCATAAAAAGTTTGATAATCTTACTGCTTGATATCTTTTAACTGTGTACTTAGTGCCACCAACTTGATGCAAGGCCATGTTAACCTAGGTTAGATAGGTAAAACATATTCGATACGTACATAACCAGGGTTCCCAGATGTACCTTTTTTGAGTTGTTGATTTAGGAATTTTAGAGCCACCCACATAAGTAGATAGGGAGAGAATACATCTGATAAGCAGAAATTTTAGAAAGGAAAAGTGCTTATATACTTTCCCTTTTAAAATGTGTCTGTGTGTGTGTATAGGCATAAATACACAGTGACACATGTGCATGTCTGCTGGGGTATGCACATATACTTTATACATTTTACAAAGTACACATGTAAACCACAAATTCTACCCAACTCCACCCCTAGGAGCTTTTCTTTCATGTACATTCTGTCAAAGATGCCTACTGCAGTGGGTTAGGGACTGTGCAATTTCATTACGGGTACACAGCTTTCAAATGCTTTACCATTAGAGGTGAGAGAGGAACAGTCATATCAGATTTCTAAAACTTCTTAAAGCCATCTGTTTTGGAAGCATCATCTTTTAGAGTTTTTATGAGAATTTGTTTTGTACCTTTTTGTGTATTGTATAATGTTGGGTGGTTTTAAATGCTCTGTTTTATACTGAGGGCCCTATTCTGTCCCAGACATCGATCCCCTTTGTACGTCCGGTCTGAACCGAATGTACAGAGGGGATCGCAATTCTGATCCCGCGGGGCATGTCTAGCCCTATGGGATCAGAATCGTGAACAGTCCTGCACATGCAGGCTGAGACTACGATTCAGTCCGGCCTGCGCATGCAGGACTTTCCCTGGATAACTCAGTCAAGGCTCCTCAATGGAGCCGTGGCGCCATGGTGTCATGTTGGCATGGCACCGTGGCTCCATTGAAGGGTTGCGATGCCAGTTGCCGGACTGCAGGATCTCATTCCCCGTAGCCCGATCCCCGATCCGGCCTCCAAAGGCCAGGATCGGGCTGTGGGGACTGCCTTCAGGCCCCCTCCCCCTCACTGCAAGCCCCGGGCCTGCTGCAAAATGACCTCGGAGGTGGAATAACTTCCCCGTATAAGTTGCCGGCCCTGGACATACAGGGCCGACATTAGAATCGGCCCTGAATGTCCAGGGCCGGCAACTGCTCAGATTCTGCCTGACTTTGCCCCCGAGCCACCCCTTCCCCGTCCTCATCTAACTTCCCCACACTACCTGCAGGGAAGTTAGTCGTGGCCGGGTGAAGGCATGAATAGTAGGGATGGATGTCCCATTGGGCCGTCCATCCGCGCTATTTGTGGCACAGAATAACTCCATTATGTAATCCATCTAATAAAAGCCTGGACTTGGAATAATTAGTTTCTAAATTTGTTAAAACAAAAATAAAATATACCTAGGGTTTCTCCCTAAATATACCTTTGTGTGTGTATATGGTGGGAAATTTTGCATAACGTGGTTTCTACGTTTTAAACTGTATTTTATACATAGAAAGCCTTTCTAAAATTATCCTCCAAATTACTGTATATCCATTTTGAAATGCTGCACAGGTAGAAAACATTTCAGGAGAGATTACTCATCACTAGTCAGTGATAACAATAAAGGTAAAGTACTTTTCCTTTCCCATGTAGTGCAGGCATGAGACCTTTGAGTCGTTTCCAAAACCAAGGCTTAATTTATTGTCCAGCTGAAACCTTTTCCTCCCAAGTACAAGCACACTTAATAACATGCAGGCACATACTCTCTCCAAGTAAAACAAGCTGATGCTAGCTTATGGTCTAGCAGCCAGTAATTTATACTCAGTGGAACAGGTCTCCAAGGAGGGGACCTCTCATACCCTGCTAGCCTGCTAGCAGTTCAATGGAGGCATGGAACTATTCCATTATTGATCAAGTGCATCCCTCTCCTCTGTGTTTAAGATCTGTAGAAGTACTTGTCAGAATACAGAGAGAACAGCATTCTCTTCGACGACTTGATTCTTGAAATCAGGCCAGGTTGGTGCAGTCGTACCCTATATAGCAAGGTTATTCATGTGGTTTTACTCTGACACTACTGTTCATATTTGTACTCTCAAACTTGATGGTGATCAGTTAACTTTAGCTACATCTCATCATGCAAGAAGGACTGAACTACAACAATAACAATCTACTCCAAAATATGTTGAAATATTTGATAAAATGGACTGGACTAGCCATGCTAACTATACCTTTGCTTCCCAAACGTAAAGGCTTATAGCTAAAAAAATGGATTTTCCAGAGAGGAATAATATACTCACCTTCAAAGCAAAGAGGAAAAAGGGGATTAAACATCTACAGTGTAGCAGGAATATGGCAATATTTGGAATGGTGATGTCAGGGCCAGCTAAAGGGGTTATAGCGACCTAAGCCAACTTTTGCTTTTGAACCACCCCCCACCCCTTGGGGCCAATCTTGCAGCATGCACTGCACAAATAGAAGTACATTTTCGGCCGACACGGTCACTGCCCTGATATTTAATTTTATCCATATGTTCAATACCACTATCCATATAGGTAGATGGAGATGGGGGCATTGGAAGGGTGCTGAATATATGGCTCATACTGTAAATGCATCAGCACTATCTGTTTAGTTGAGACCTGCTATTTTGAGAGGTCTAAATTAAATGTATGCTATAACTTTTCCAAATAAACGCTGAATTTTGCTGCTATCTGGATCATTTTCTGGCCTGCA
Organism: Ichthyophis bannanicus; assembly: GCA_033557465.1. Classification (NCBI taxonomy): domain Eukaryota; kingdom Metazoa; phylum Chordata; class Amphibia; order Gymnophiona; family Ichthyophiidae; genus Ichthyophis; species Ichthyophis bannanicus. Next base: position 670,446,351 of record CM066034.1, on the reverse strand, counting down.
CGTGCTCCTTTACTACCATGTCCCACAAAAATATAGTTAATGTCTGGCCCAATATTATCCATGGATAGGCAAATACATTATTAATGAATATCATCCAACAGAATATAATTATTCAATAATATGGATTATTTCCAGACAAACAAAACTCTCCCAACAAGGTGTGCAGAGCAGAAGTAAGGTGTTTCACTTTACAGCTCAACATACAAAAAAGATTCTGTTCAAATTCTGGCATCATAGCAGTGACAACACAAAACCCCTCCAATGCAAGACGTGGAGCCTGATCCCTGAAGGGGCACATCCAGGCTTTCTGTACAGTCCCATGCAGCACAGGCCCATCAACACCCAATTCTGGAGCATGGGAGTAAGATGTTCCCGCAGGTGAAGGATCAGGCACTGAGAAACATCCCAGCATGCCCCTGCATTGCCATGGTGACATCCTCCCCACAGCACAACCTGCCTGCTGCCATTGGGACCCCAGATTCCCTGCCTCCTGACCCCAGCAGGGGCAGTCAGGGCTTGGATCGAGCAGCAGGGATTCACCAGGCTTGCTGCCGTTGCTGCCGGGGGGCTGGCCATCAGATCCAGAGGGGTTGGCCAGTGCTTATTCCACCTCTGAGGTGGAATAAGCTGGCCATTCCCTCGGTGCTCCCCAGACATACAAGACCGTGACTGGAATTGGCCCTGTACATCCAGGTGATAGGACCGCCCCCGCTCTGCCCACTCTCCGCCCCCTTCCCCCCACAGCATGCACAGTGGCTCTGTGCATGCAGGAGGTCCAGGAGGAGGCATATGGTAAAGGTGGATAGCGGGGCTGGACGTCCTGCTGGGACATACAGCCCCGTTATTCGCCTTCCTGGATCGGGCCCATTGTGTGTAATGAACACTCAAAAAGCTAACTAATATCACACCAGCAGCAAATCTAAAAATCCAAACTGTACCAACACAACCTTTGAAAAGTCAGCAGTGACATTATTTTAGTACACCAGCACACCTCCAGTAGGGAAAGGAGAACAAGCTGAACTACTACAAATTCCTACACAGAATCAACAGCTTAACAGAATCCCTCATCTCAGCAGCACATGGAAAACATAGCCCTCCAGCAAGTACAAAATAAGAAACTAAAAATTAAAAACAAATATGCAGACAAAAAATGGAAAACCCAAAAAACAGGCTCAGAGCTGTGAAACACTGAAGAGAAACAGAAATGCATTTTCTTCTGTACTGAAGTATAAGAAATGCACATTTACAAAACTGATATATTTCATTCTCTAAAGACTAACATTCTTTTGTACCTTTGTTGTCTGATCATTAATTTTCCAACTAGGTTAGTTCTGGTCTCCCTATACCACTTCATCTTGTTGACTGTCTCCTACGTCCTTTTGAAGGATCTCATTTCCATTTTCTCTATTTTGATTCTTCCTGCCTTCTTCTCTTCTGTTTTTCTCCCTCTCATCTGCCTTTTTACCTAACTATATCTAGATTTCATTCCTCCCTGTCTCCTTCCTATGGTCTTCAGTCTCCCTTTTTTCATCTTTTAACTACTTACCAACTTGCCTCCCCAGTCCTCCCATTACCCATCTTTGGGGCATGTTTACTAAAGTGTGGTAGGGATCACGGGGTTTATGTGCAGAAATTGTGTGTCCCTATCACACTGGAGCCCAGGAGCTGCAGTAGAAACAAAGGGCGTGGCCATGGTATTCTACCATCGCTGCGCTAGTCATTTCACTAGTGACCATGTAGCTGTGCCTATGCGCACAGTGCATGGGGTCACAACGCATGTCAGGAAAAGGAAAGTCATCAGCGTGATATTAAGGTCCCTATGGGCTACAGATTCACTGTGGGCAGTAAGGAATGTGTCCCAGGTACAGCAACAGAAAGGTATCAACTGGCTCATTCAGAAAAGTGAGGGATGACCGGGATTGGGCCCAGTTGCCTATACAGCTCAGAGCAGAGGCTAAGTACAAAAGGGTGGGGCATGCAAAACAGCAAAGCAAAGATATGCAGACAATATGTGTTGCATCCCTAACTATAGGAGAGAGGGTAAAAATGTGGTATCTGGAGCTACAGGGAGCCTGGTATGGGATCAGGGTGGGTGACTACAGTGTCCATCATATGGGACAGGAATATGAACCCTCTTACACTGAGGCCCAAGGGTGCCTGTTCATCTAGGCTGCAGGGAACACAGTACACTTTAATAATGGTTTATGGATTTTTCCTCCAGAAACTTGTCCAAATCTCTGTTGAACCAAGCTACACTTACAGCTTTTACTACATCCTCCTGCAATGAATTTCAGAGTTTATGTGTTGAATGAACAAATATGTTCTACAATTAGTCTTAAATGTGTTTCTACATTTTGAAGGCATAAGAAGTTTTTTTGTCAGACTACATAAATCAGATTGTAAGATAAAAACTCAAATGATCTTTACCCTTGAAGTAGGATGGTTTAAAAGAGTTTTGATGCCATTCAAAATGTAGCACTATGTCAGTGTGGGATATAGGATATGCCTTCTCTCTTAAATTTGGAAAACATTTTTGCATACATAAATTGAGCAAAATGGACTACTGGATCATTTGAAGTTTTCCCATCTAGACAAACTAACAAATATTGGACTTTTAAGCTCTAAGTTTGACTGAAAATAAGGAACAAATTTATTTATTTATTGGTATTTGATATACCACCATTCCACAATAATACTTGTTATGACGGCCGTTTACAATTTGGAGTGGTCATATCAATATACGATTAAGACAATGGACAACAACAAAATTAGATAATATTTAATAAAAATAATATGCAACCCGTTATGATATAAAGTAAACCAATAGAGAGGGGGATGGATAGCGCAACAATCTAAACCTTAAGACCACATGATCTTACTTAGAGGCATATCTACTAATCCCCAAGCTAGTAACGTGGGTTTGAGCTGCATTACCAGCCCAGGACACTGCATTAGATGCAGAGGGCAGAGACAGCCCTGTATGTAGCACGGCTCATGGCATTAATAGTGCCACGGGGAGGACTTACCACCACCTATTGTGCTGACAATAGTTGCTCCCTGTGAAGTGCCAGCAGCACAGGCTTTCAAGGTCCATACTAGCAGTGCCATGGTGAGAATGCCCATGCCCTGCCCAGACACATGCTGCCCAGGTAGCTTGGGGTTTTAGCACAGGGCCCCAAAAACACACACTAAACCCACACTACCTGGGTAGTGTGCTGTAGTTAGCATGCCCCTTAGGTTCCTAAATATAGGAATTCAGCTTTGTTTGAATATTGGCCTCTAGATGTTCATCTTTTAATGACTCATGCACTACCGTATAAGACTTGTGACGTTTATGGATAAGTTATCATTTTTAAAGTTCTTTTACCAGAGTATGTGGTCCCTATGTCCTAAATGATTATGTTTGTCATATTTGAAAAGCTTGTTTGCTTAAACCATTTTGCTTCAGGGCAATATCTCTTTTGATTTAGCAGCTGAAAAACATTCCCTTTCGTCTTTGATGCCTCTTAATATTATGATTGTTTAACCTATAGATAAGTACCATATCAAAATATAAGCTAGAAAAGAGTGGAAGAAATATGTTTTCTTTCCCTTGGTGTTTTTTTATGATCACTGTAAGAAAAAAGAACAAAGAGGAAACCAGATTTGAATTCACAACAGAGGGCTTCAAGAATTGCAGTTGAAATGCCTCAGTGGAAGGACTCAAGTTATGCGTAAGAATTCAGTAATGGTTATAATCCTCAGGCACCCTAGGTCCTTTGGGTCTTTATTAATCTTGCCTCCATGTTTGCTACCAGCCTTCCTTACTCAATTGTAAACTATCTAGAAGGCTTGGCTATTCGATAAGCAATTTCACCATATAACTTTTGAGCTGTCAATATACTCTTTCAAAGGTTGAATCAAATAATGCTTCTAGTATAAATGAAGCTAAAGAAATGGAGCTAATAACTTTTAGAGTTGTAGCAATTCACCATGACCAGAACATTTAAAGTAGTGCTGCTAAAAATTGGCTGAGTGATACCCTGAAGGGTAGCTGGTAGCTATTAACTGTCAGTAAATAAATATTCCATTAGTCCAGAATTCTATAAGAATGCTTCATCAAGATGCCCAAAAGTGCCTGGTATTAAGGGGTAACAAAAATGGACAAATTTGGATGGTGTCTCAAAAGTGAAGGTATAAAAAAAAGAGATATTGTGATATGCTGTAAAGTAATCTTCTTTGGGAAATCCCAAGGAGCATATTTTGAAACCACTGGCATAGCAAGATTTTCTTTTGAAGTCTGTTTTAGTTAGTAAAAAGCTGTGCATCTCTAAGATCGTGTGGTAGAAGCATTTTTTTTAATGTGGAAAAAAAGAAAAAGCCAGAAGAAGCCTCAAACCTGGTAAATAAGGAAAACTCTTCACAGAACAGATGGCAATTTGACAATTAAGAATAGAAAATTTTGAAAAGTGTTAGAATATTGGGGAGAGGGATGGATTTCTCAAAACTCCAATCAGGGATTGAACCAAACCAAAAAGCCAAATAGATTATTTGGAGGAAATGCAAGATGTTTACACACCAAGGAACTAAAAGAGAGCGAGAACCATAGCAGTTTATAAAACTAAATTAGAACTCATTTTTATTTTGTTATAAACCGCATTATGGTTCTTGCTTTTTCTTTTTGAACATATATTTTGCATGCACAGAACCCCCTTCCTCAACAGTGGGTGCAGAGCAGAACCGGGACATTCACCCACAGAACTCAATATCTTGAAAAAAAAATCTTATTCTAACATCTCACTAGCAACAACAAACATTCTCCAGTACCAGGCATATTATGAACTAAAACAAAAACTTACAACAAAGTCACTGAGTATTTATAGAGCAAATCTACCATACCATACCAGCTCAACTTCCAAAACTCACGCAAGAAGCCCACCCAAAAAAAGCATCACTATAAATATTACAGTGGGCCCTGGAGCACCCAAACACCTATTTGAAAAGCTGAACAATTCAGATTACTACAGTACAGATCCCTACATACAAACTCCATGTTAAAAGAACACCTGGTTTGGTCACACACTCAAACCACAGAGCTTCACCAAGTACAGAATAAGTGAGCATAACTTAAAAATAAACATATGCAGATAAAAATTAAACTGCAATCCCAAGAAGCCAGATTCTGCATGCAGTGCAGTACCAGAGAAATAGAAAGAGATGCATTTCCATGTACTGTATAAAATATAAAGATAGTGGCCGGACAAGATGGTGTCTTGCTAGCTGTCGCAGCTCTGCTTCTCCCATGATTGTCCTGTTCCAGAGGGATTTCGGTGTGTTATTCCGGTAAGGAAGAGGATGCCGAAGCCCCAGACCTCTGGTGTGACGGTTCCTATCCTTGGGGCGCAGAGGAGACTTGCAGAGTGCGGGCTGAACGTTGGAATCAGAGGCAGTACTTTGGCGGGGTCGACAGTGCTATCAGCGTCGGCTTTGAGTGGGGCAAGTTTGAGCTCCAAAAATAGAGCTGCACCTCTACGATCTGGAAGTGTTTCCAGTACACCTGCAAGGTTGCTGCCGGCTCAAGTTGGAGATGGTATGAGTCCTGGGGGATCGGAAACATTGATTGGTGGTGTTCTGGAAAGGACTGTGATGCCTGAGGGAGCTTTCTCCTTTCCTCTGGTTCTTGGAGGGTTGCAAAAACCTGCAGTTATAACTATGGATGCCATTTGGGAGATAATGTCCTTGATGAACTCTTCTCTGCAAACTTTTGTAAGTACTTTTTCTTCGGAAATTTCTTCAATGAAGGAATCTTTGGTGGGGGTCTCCCAGGAGCAGACTTTGCGAACTTCCAAGTTGTCTGTTCTGGAAGGAAGTTTTGGGAAGCTACAGGAGACTCAGGGTGCACTGGTTAAAGGTTCAACGGCTTTGATTCAGAAGTTGCAATATCTGGAGAATTCTTCCCGGAAGAATAATTTGAGATTTATTAATTTTCCTAAATCTCCATTGATTCCAATGACTCAGATGGTTAAGAAATACTTTCAGGAGGTTCTTCAGCTTCCCTCAGATAATTTGCCACCAATTACTCAGGCACAGTATTTGTCTGCTGTACCTGGTGCTGGTGCCCCTGGAGTGGTCCAAGCAGGGAACAAGCAGGACTCTTTGGACCTTACTGGGTTCCTGGAGAATTCCCTGGAAACTCTGACAAAATAGACTACTTTGCTTGTTAATTTTGCATTTGAGATGGACCATCATACTGTTTTGAAATAGTATTTTCATCATATGCTGGCTCTGTTTTTGGGGTCTAGGATTCAAGTTTTTCCTGATTTTAATAGGACTACCCAAGTTAGGAGGAAGGAATTCTTGGATTTAAAATCAAGGATTCTTTCCTTGGGAGCTACTTTTTTGTTAAAATTTCTCTGTCGGTGTTTATTTTTCTGGATAATAAGAGATTTATTTTCTTTGATCTCAAACAGCTTCTAAGTTTTCTAGCGACTAGGGAGGGGTCCACAGTGGGGTAATTGTCTTCAATGAAAGCTGGAAGATGATTATGCTGTTTTCTTGATTCCTTGATTTTTCTTTTGTGAAATTTTCCTTTTTTTGTTCCCAAATTTGTGGTCTTATATAGTATCTTTTTCTTGATTATTATATTTTTTTCTCTGTTAATGATGATACTGTTTTCTTATCTTTCAGTTGTGGAGGATTTATTATTGTAAATGCAATTAAAAAATATATAGCACCAAGTCCGATAATTACATTGAAAATAAAATTATCTTCGAACTTTGTTGTCCGACCATTTTATTCTCTGATCATGTAGGTCCCAATCTGAGATTTCTGCTTTCCAGTATCTCCCAGTGATGCTAGGCCCATGTGCAGGGACTCACTGTGGCATCATGTGCATAAATTTAGTATGCCACAAGGCCTAGACATGACTAGGAAATACCGATGAACACAGGTGTATCGTAGGTGTGTTTACAGGGACTACCCATCACACAATGGCACTGATGGAGACCTGCAGCACAGCCTATCTCAGCCAAGCCAGGTGCTGCAGACCTGGTGCTGGGCACCCCACCTCACCCTCAGGGTGAGCACAGGAACCACACAATGTCACGCGGTCTGTAGCTCCTCTGTGCCAGTAACACACACCAGGCCGGGGTGCTATAGAGGCACATACCCCATCTTGTGATCAGATGTAGGCTGCTGATCTGCATGTGCAGTGCATCATGGGTACTGGTGGCTTTACCCTATTCTGGTAACCACAGCAGACAGTTTGTGTGGTGACCTGCAGTCTTTCTGTAGCCAGCCAGCGGTGTGTTAGATGCTATAGAGATGTAGCCCACTAGTTACTTCAATGACTGAAGAGACAGAGGTTGTGGGTTTGATCCCACAGTGGTGTTATTTAAGAATGCTGTCTGAGGCTTTTCCTTTTCATTTCAATCAGTGCTGCCAGCAGAAACACCCTCACAGTGCTGTAGCCTAAAGTGCCTCATAGGCGCCCTGTAAAGCGCCCTATAAGGCGCCCTATACAATGCCCTATAAGGCACATTATAGGGTGCCTTGGCAGACAGGATACTTTATAATGTGACCTATGGGGTGCCTTATAGGGTGCCTTATGAGGCACCTTATGTTACGGCACTGTGAGGGTGTTTTTGCTGGCGGCACTGATTTAACTTAAAAGAAAATGCCTCAGACAGCCTTTTTAGATTACACCACTGCGGAATTGAACCCATGACCTCTGCCTCCACTGTCATTGCAGTAATCACTGGGCTACATCTTTATAGCTTCTAACACTGCGCTGGCATGTACTTAGGGTTACCGCGTGTTAACGTGCCATGGCGCCCACTATCGCACAATACAGATTCTTGCTACCTTAGGACCGGAACGCCCACTCCTTATATGGCATTCTTCACGTTATCGCTGCATCTAGCGCCAGTAACATTAAGATGGTTTAGTAAACATACCCCAAGAAATACAGTAGAATCAGAAACTATTGGAGGAAGACCAAAATCGGCTTTCCTAAAGCTACAACAGTTAAAGAGAAAATTCCAGCCTTTCTAAAAGATGTTCAAGAATCCATGTTGAATGATGCTGAGAAGATCAAAAAAAGGTGAAAAGAATACATTGAGTCATTATATCATAAAAATCAAGTGGATCAGCTGCTTCAGTCTGTACCTTATGACCAGGAACTATTGGTGATGAAAAAAGTCACAGCAGTCATGAAAGCATTATCAAAGGGCAAAGCACCAGGCATCGATGACATTAACAATGAAGCACATCAATCAAATGCAGCTATTGCATTATTTACAAAGCTCTGCCAGAAAATTAGTTAGACAACATGCTGTGTTCATACCAATACTGAAGAAAGGTGATCTGACTGATAGTAGAAATTATTGCACAATTGCTCTGACCCCCAAATGCCAGCAAGATTTTACTCAAGATCATTTATTTTATTTAATGGTATTTATATACCGCCTTATCATTCAATCAAAGCGGTTCACACAGCAAACAATCAAGGGGCAAGTGTTTTCATGCAGTGTAGAGTGTGGCGTGTGTGTGTTCGCGGGGAAGAGATTAGGGTTGGATTAAATACATAGTGCGCTATAATACATCATGAGCTATTATACAGTTTTATGTACAGTCTCTGGGTGGTGGGGGGGGGGGGCAGGTGATCTGAATTGGATGTTGGTTCAGGGGGTATGTCCATAGTTTTCGAGGAAAAGGGTTGTCTTCAGTTGTTTTCGGAAGTCCTTTATTTCTGTGGTTAGTCTCAGATCATCTGGGAGGGAGTTCCAGATGGATGGGGCAGCCAGGGAGATTGCTCATTGTGCGGTGTCTTTGCGGGTCTTGATGAAGTCATTTGGGGTATTAACCCGGTTGGAGGTGCCTCTTCTTCTTGGCCTTGCGATTGTGTCGGGTTGTATGAGTGTGTGTAGGATTATGGCAGAAGAGTGTTGTCTGATCTTGAATATGTTTATGATAGTCTTGTATTTGATGCGTGAGATGATTGGGAGCCAGTGAAGTTCTTTCAGTATGGGCGTGATGTGATCGTGTTTTGTAGTACCGGCTATAATGCGGGCAGCTGTGTTTTGGGCCAGTTGTAGTGGTCTGAGGATTTGCTTTGGAAGCCCGGTGTATATTGGATTGCAGAAGTCTAGGAGAGGGGTTATTAGAGCCTGGAAGACGGTGCGAAAGTGCTCTGGGTCGAAGAGGGGTTTGAGTCTTCTGATGAGTCGCATTCTTTGGTATGCGCTTTTAGTTGTTCTGCCAATGTGTGCTTGAAGGTTCAGTTCTTTGTCCATGGTGACTCCGAGGTACTTTACTTCTGATTTTATGGGTATGATTGCATCTTTTATCTTGATGTTGGGTGGGGGGATAAAGGCCGGGTTTCGCGTGATGATCATTGCCTCCGTCTTGCTGTAGTTGATTGATAGGTTGTTTTCCTGGAGCCAGTCTGCCATTTGTGTGAGGCAGTTTATTATGTTGCAGTAGTCCGGGTTGTCGACTGAGATGGGTGTGTAGATCATGATGTCATCTGCATAGATTGTATAATGTATGTGGTGCTCTTTCATGATGACACATATTGGCTGGATATATAGGTTGAATAGTAGAGCTGAAAGGGCCGATCCCTGTGGCACTCCTTGTTTGACACTTATGGGTCGAGATGTGTTGTGTCCTACCTTAACCTGTATTTGTCTGTCGGTTAGGTATGACTGGAACCAATTCAGGGTGGCACCGTGTAGCCTGATGTTCTGCAGTCTATCCAATAGAGTCTTGTGGTTAACTGTGTCAAACGCAGATGAGATGTCAATGAATATCATTAGTATGCCTTTCTTGTTGTTGTCTATGGTGCGGAGGATGCTGTCGAAAAAGCATATCAAGAGTGTTTCTACCCCGTGGTTGGGTCGGAACCCGTGTTGATTGATGTCCAGGGGAGCGTGGTTGTCTATGTGTTCTTGTAGTTGGTGCTGTACAGTTTTTTCTATTATTTTTGCTAGGAGTGGTATGCTGGAGATGGGTCTGTATGCTGCTGGATTGTTCTTGTCAAGATTGGATTTCTTCGGGATGGGTCTTATTGTCGCGAGCTTCAATTGATTTGGCATGCGCTCTTGGGTTAGTGAGGAGTGTACTATCTTGTGGATGGTTTGGATGAAGTTTGATTTGGTGGCCTTGATCCAGGGCACTGGGCAGGGATCCGTGGGGGCTGTGCTTGTCTTAATTGCTGAGATGATGTGGGAGAGTTGCTCCGTGGATGGGGTGTTGAACGTTCCCCAGGTGTTCAAGGGTGTGACAGCCTTTGAGGTTTGGCTGGGTCTTGTTTGGTCTGCTGAGTGGAACTTTTCTTGGATGTGGTCCGCAAATTTTTGTGGGTCCAGTTGCACTTTGTCTTTGGTCTCCTGGTCTTTGGTGAGGGCTTTTACAATTTCAAATAGTTCTCTGGGTTTGTTGTTGGAGTTGCATATGAGGTTTGTGTGGTATTCCCTTTTTGTTTGGTTGATGCATTCGTTGTATTGTTTTTGCTTTGTTAGGTATAGTTCCTGGTTCTCGGGTGACTTGTTCTGTCTCCATCTCCGTTCTAACTTTCTGAGGTTCCTCTTTTCGTTTCTTATGGTTTTAGAGTACCATGGTTTGTGTTGTAGTTTGTTGCAGCGAGGTGTCCTGTGTCTATATTCTGTTGCTTTGGCAGCGTTGTATATGGTGTTGTTCCAGTTGGTGATTAGTGATTCTAGGTCCTCAGTATCATCGTTTAGGTTTTGTATTGTGTCCAGCAGGAACTGGTCTCTGTCAAAGCATTTAAATCTTCTTTGTGTGGGTGTGTTGTCTGGGTATTTGTTTAGTTTCTCCTCATGGGGCGTAATGCTTACTTCAATTACGTGATGGTCCGACCATGGTATTGGAGTTATGATGGGTGTTGATATTAGGTCTCTTGATGTTAGGTAGTTGGGTGCAAAGATAAGGTCTTGTGAGGAGCCATGTCTGTGTGTCGGGGTGTTGATTATTTGCGTGAATTGGAGCGAACTCATTGTTTGGAGAAAAGCTTCTGCATCTTTTTTGTTGGTGAACTTGAGGTTGAAGTCTCCTAGGAGTATTGTAGGTTTGTGGCTGGAGTTCACTGCGCAGACTGCCTCTAGAGTTGATGCTAGTTCTTCAGGTGGAGCATGGGGTGCTCTGTGGATCATTCAGTGGAGATTACAACCATACTTAGAATGACAACTGCCTGAAGTGCAAGTAGGCTTTAGGAAAGGGTTAGGAACAGGAGACATCACATCGGATATGAAATGGATCATTAAAGCCAAAATACCAAAGGGATTTTGACATGTTTCATTGACTACAGCAAGGTCTTTGATTGCATAAATCATGAAAAACTCTGGGCCACATTAAGAAGCATGAGTATACCGGAATACCGGAGTTCTCATGCACAATCTTTACATTGACCAAGAAGCAACAATTTGAACAGAACAAAGAGAAAAAGAATGTTTTAAAATCTGCAAAGGTATACAACAAGGCTGCTTACTTTCCCCATACCTGTTCAATTTATATGTAGAGCAAATTATTAGAGAAGAAGGACTATATGAAGACAACTGAAGTATGAAGTGAGATGGAAGACTCAACAACCTTTGCTATTCTGACAATATCATTTTACTGGCTGAAAATGAAGACAACTGAAACATCTGTTTACCAAGATCAAGGAACATAGCCTTACAATGGTCATGCACCTCAATGTGAAGAAGTCAATGTTCCTGACAACTGGCAGAATGGCTATGAAGGACCTAGACAAGATTTTCAAGTGTAGCGATGTATCTCTCCATACCAAGACTGGACTTGACCAAGCCATGGTATTTTCAATAACATCATGTTTATGTTTGTTTGTGTTTATTACGACTATACTGTATATACAATCTCAAATCAGGGGATATCAAAGTGGTTTACAAATGTTTAAAGGAAAAGGAAATACAGTAGGAAAGGAACTCCAAATCAGGACAGGAGTGGAAAAAATAGGAAAGCAAGCAAAAGAACTAGAAGCATAGTAAAGGGGTTCCAGTGCTGTGGTACTACACTCCCAGAGGACATTGTCCAAAGAGTGTCATGGAGAGTCAAAGGCCTGATGAAAAGATGGGCTTTTAACCCTGCTCCAAATTTTTTGTAAGAGGTCACCTCCTAACCTTCACTCTTCATTACTCCCCACCTTAGTCTCACCCTGTCTCCTCCTATCTTTTCAGGAATCTTCATGATGTTGATACTTTGGCTCTCTCTACTACTGTCTCATCATCTTTTTCCCCACCTTGTCGTCTAAATCTGTTGATGAAGCTATAGTTTCCTATAATACTGCCCTCTCCTCTGGTCTAGATACTTTTGCTCCACTCATCCCACATCCTGTAAGACACACTGTACATCAGCCGTTGTTGTCTTCAACTACTTGCTATCTACACTCCTGTGCCTGCTTAGCTGAGTGCATCTGGCTCCAATCCCGCTCCCTCTCTGACTTTCTTCACTTCAAATTCATACTTACCTCCTTTCAATCAGCCTTAGCATTTGCCAAGCAAAACTACTATGTCCCTCTGACCAACTGTCTTGCCAATGTTCCTCGCCGTCTCTTCTCAACTCTTAACTCTCTCCTCAAGGTTCCTTCCCCTCCCCTTTCTGCCCAAATCCTTGCCGACTACTTCCATAACAAAATTCACAACATTACACTCCAATTCCCCACTAGATTAGCTTCATCCCCTCCTACCCACCCCAATACCAACTTTCTCCCTCAATCTGTTACCCTTTTTTCCTTTTATATGATTTCTGATGAAAAAAATCTCTCATCTCCTTTCCTCCTTTAAACTTACTACTTGCTCTTCTGATCCTATCCCCACCCGCCTCCTTAGGTCCATTGCCTTCTCTATCATCCTTTCCATCTTACTCTCCACTGCCACTTCGCTGCCTTCAAGCATGCTGTGGTCACACCTCTCCTTAAGAAACCTTCTCTTGATCCCAGTTGTCCTTCTAATTATTGACCCATTTCCCTTCTTCCCTTCATTTCTAAATTTCTTGAGCTGCAGTCCTCTGCCATTGTCTTGAATTTCTTTCCTCTCAAGCCCTGCTGGATCCACTTCAATCTGGCTTTTGTCCCTTATATCCTACCGAGATGGCACTTGCCAAAGTCTCAAGTGACTTGTTCCTGGCTAAATCCAGGGGCCTTTACTCTATCCTCATTCTTATTGACCTTTCTGCTGCTTTTGACACTGTTGACCACCACCTTCTCCTTAACACATTGTCTTCACTTAGTTTTAGGGAGTCTGTATTGTCCTCGTTCTCTTCTTATCTCTCCCATCCCTCTTTTAGTGTTTCTTCTGGTGGCTCCTCCTCTACTGCTATTACTCTATCAGCTGGTACATCCCAGGGATCTGTTCTCAGCCCTCTCCTTTTCTCTCTTTACACTCAGTCCCTTGGTGCTCTCATCTCCTCCCATGGCTTTCAGTATCATTTTTATGCTGGTGATTCTCAGATCTGTTTTTCTACACCTGATATCTCTTCAACACTCCAGACCCACATCCCTGCCCACTTATCTGACATCGCCATCAGAATGTCTCACCGCCATTTGAAATTAAACATGGCTAAAAACGAACTTCTTATTTTTCCCCCAAAGCCTTCCTCCCCCCTTCCTCCTTTCTTTATCTCTGTAGATATCAGTCTTCTACTTCCTGTTTCTTCAGCCCGCAACCTTGGGGTCATCTTTGACCCCTCCCTTTCCTTCTTCTTACATATCCAACAGATAGTTAAAACCTGTCATTTATTTCTCTATAACATTAACAAAATTCACCCCTTCCTTTCTGAACACACTACTAAAACACTTTTCCACTCTCTAATTATTTCCCGTCTCGACTATTGCAACCTCCTTTTTGCTGGTCTTCCTCTTAGCTACCTCCCTCCCCTTCAATATGTTCAGAACTCTGCTGCATGACTAATCTTTTACCAGCCTCAATATACTCATATAACCTCTTTTCTCAAATCACTTCACTGGCTTCCTTTCCATTTCCATATCTAATTCAAGCTTCTTCTTCTGACCTATATGTGCATTCACTCTTCTGCTCCTCACTACCTTTTCTCTCTGTTCTCTCCCTACACTCCTCCACGTGAACTCCGCTCATCTAATGACTTTCTTCTCTCTTTGCCCTTTTCTTCCACTGCCAGCTCCAGACTTTGGGCCTTCATCTTGCTGCTCCTTATGCCTAGAACAGGCTCCCTGAGTCTGTATGTCAGGCTTCATCCCTGCCCCTTTTCAAGTCTATGCTGAAGGCTCACCTCTTTGATGCTGCTTTTGGATCCTGACCCCTTATTCCTTAGGGGCCTGATTCTGTGCTACGAATAGCAGGGATGGACATCCATTCCCGCTATTCGTGCCTTCTCTGGCTGCATCTAACTTCCCCGCTGGTTGTATAGAAAAGTTAGTCAGGGGCAGGGAAGGGGCAGCTTGGGGGTGGAGTCTGGGTTGTCACTGGCCTTGGATGTACAGGGCCGATTCTAATTTTGGCCCTGTACATCCAGGGCTGGCGACTTGGGTGGGGTGGAATAACTTTTCTGTACATCTCTTTTTTGGTGGCCTTGGGCGCGGATGGGGCAGGGGGGACCTGAAGGCATTCCCCGCAGCTTGACCCTGGCCTTAGGAGGCCGGATCATGGGTCGAGCTGTGGGAAATGAAGCCCTGAAGTCCGGCAGCTGGCATCACGGCTCTTCAATGGTGCCACGGTGCCATGACAACATGATGCCATGGCTCCACAGCTCCATTGAACTGCCTTCACTGAGTTAGCCAGGTACAGTCCTGTACATGCAGGCCAGGCTGAATCGCAGTCCTGGCCTACATGTACAGGACTGTTTGTGATTCTGATCCCGTCCAGAGAGTATCTACATCTGGGACTGAATAAGCCTTTATATCTCCTCACCCTTCGCTTTTCCCCTAATTCTTATCTTTTCTCTTGTCTGTCTTAATTAGATTATAATCTCTAATGAGCAGGGAACAACTTTATATATGTCTGTACAGTGCTGAGTATGCCTTGTAGTGCTTTATAAATGTTTAATAGTAGTAGTAGTAGTAGTAGTAGTAGTAGGTCTTGGTTCTCAGAAAATTGATGCCTTTGTAATAAAGTACTGGACTGCCAGAAGAACAAATCAATTTGTACTGGAGGAAATAAAACCTAAGTTTTCTTTCTAAGTTTTGGACACATCTTGCAAAATGAAAGATCATTAGAGAAAGACATGATGCTTGGCAAGGTTGAAGGTTGACTCAAAAGAGCAAGACCGGCAATTCAATGGATCAATACAATAACAGCTGCTATCGACTCACTCTATCAACAATTAGCCATCTGATTGAAGACTGAACACAGTTTAAGACAACTATCCAGAGGGTTGCCATGAGTTGACATTGACTCGACAGCACTTAGCAACAACTGAAAGATCCTGTCCCGATAGTGAGCTAACTGAATTTCCTTAACTCCTGGGATATTCAGTAAAATCTCAGTTTGAGAACATGAAACATGGCCTGCAGTATACTTACAGACTTCAGTTTGTAAATATTCAGGGGAACACTTGCTTCAAGCTTTAAAAGTCAAAATCCAAACATTGTATTAAATGCAGTATTACAGAAGTAACCAATGTTGCCACATTAGCACAGGAGAAACATGGTCAAATTTTATCAAATAATAAGTCAAAAAACTGTGGTATTTTGCACTTACTGTAAGCAATGGATATCCATTTGTGGCAATCCCATCAGAATCATATTACAATAGTCCAGTTATGGAAAAATCAAAGCTCAAATAACAGTGGTCAAATCAGTATGAGATAAGTAAAGTTGCAATTGTCAAATCATATGCAAAGTGAGAAAAAATTTTGAATAAGCTTGGAAAGATGATTCTTCAGCCACAATTGTGAATCAATCCAGACACCTACGTTCTGACCTAATGACTTAAATCCTAGCCCCATTTTATCCACTAACAAAGCCAAGTACAGGCACAGGATATGTATAACTAAACCAAAGAAGCTCTTTTCTCAGCATTTGATGTCAAGAAAAGTTAGGAAAACCATCCTCAAATCTTCCTCAGCTTCTCATCTGCTACTCTACTACCATTACAAGTGCAACTTATCATTTGTGTAGAGCTACAAGGCATATGCAGCACTGTATATACAGTATAGATGTAAGAGACAGTCCCTGCTAATCAGAGCTTAAAATGTAATCAAGATGAACAACATCACAAAACTGGAGAATGGAGTATGATAATATTTGCATATGTTGCGAACAAGAATGAGGAGCATCAGGATCCAAAAACAGCCTTGAAGAGGTGAGATTTTAGCCAGGATTTGAAGGAGAAGGAGCTCAACATACTGGCTCAGGTAGCTTCTGCCAGGCGTATGGAGCAGCAAGGTGAAATGAACAAAGTCTGGAGTTGACAATGGCAGAGAAGAGCACAGATAAAAGGGATCTGCCAGAGGAGCAGAGTTCCTGAGGAAGGGTGTAGGGAGAGATAAGAGAGGAAGGTAATGAGAAACTGCAGAATGGATGTCCTTGTAGGGGAAGTTTGAACTAAATGCAGTAACGGATAGGGAGCCAATGAAGTGACTTGAAAAGAGGGGACATGAGCATAGTAACACTGGTGGAAGATGAGCTGTGCAGCTGAGTTTTGAACAGATTGAGGGGGAGAGAGATGAATCAGAGGAAGACCAGCGAGGAGCAGCTGCAATAGTCAAGATGGGAGGTGACTAGAGAGTGGATAAGGGTCTTAGCAGTGTGTTCAAAAAGGAAGAGATGAATTTTGCTGGCATTAGAAGAGACAGGTTTTTGCTATCTGTTTATGTATTTATTTATTTAAAAGTTTTATATACCATCCTTATAACAATGTTATTCAAAATGGTTTATAATGTATATAACACATATTAAAAGAGATAGAGTCTTGTAGGAAACACAAAGTAATGCACCTTTTATAGATTCTAAAAAGGAGTATAACTATTCTGTCCCCAACCATCAACACTAAATAGTTTAACTGCCAGCAGTCTCCAATCCCTGACCTCATTCCCATGTCAATCCCTTCCGGGAACAACAATGTTTTCAATCCCTTCCTAAAGGTCATTTCATTTACTTCCTCTCTTAAGAAGACTGGCAGTGCATTCCATTGTTCTGGAACAATCACACTAAAAGCTTTCAACCTCCATGTTACCCCACGGTGGTAAGACACCTAGGTACTCTATCTCTAAAAGGTTTCCTTGCAAAGAATGCAGTGCCCTCCTTGGGTTGTACCTACGTAGTTTATTCTGCAAATACTGAGAATGACTTAATCGTATTGCTTTAAACTCACTAAAAGCTTAAAATAACATCTTTGCTTAATGGGTAACCAGTGCAGTGTTTCCAACAAGGGGCAAGCACATCTCTTGGATGTGTACAGAGAAAGAGAGAGTCAAAGGTGACACCAAGATTAAGAGCTGAGGAAATAGGGAGGAGTAGAGTGTTATCCACAGAAACAGAGAAGGGAGGACGGGGGGGGGGGGGTTATGGGGAAAGATAAGGAGCTCAGTGTTCTATTTCAAATAGCGGTGAGACATCCAGGCAGCTATGTCAGACCTGGATTCCTCGAGAGATTTCAGGTATAGAGAGGTAAATCTGAGAGTCATCAGCATAAAGATGGTATTGAAAACCATGGAAGGAGATGAGTGTATCAAGGGACTTAGTGTAGAGAGAGAGAAAAGGAGAGATCCCATGACACAACCCTAAGGTACACCAACTGAAAGTGGGATGAAGGTTGAGAAGGATCCACCAGAAGATGCAGTAAAAGTATGATGGGAGAGATAAGAAGTAAACCAGAACAGAACAGAGCTCCTAAATTCAAGCAAGGCATGGTAGTGAGGAGAAGGTGGTGATCAACAGTGTCAAAAACTGCAGAAAGGTCAAGAAGGATGAGGATTGATTAAAGACCCTTGGATTTGGCAAAAAACAAGTCACTGGAGACTTTGCAAAGAGCTGTTTCTGTAGAACGTAGAGGACAAAATCCAGATTTTAGTGGATCCAGAAGGGTTTGAGAAGAAAGAAAGTCAAGAAAGTGAACCGCTCGTTTGAGTAGGTTTGAAGCAAAGGGGAGGAGGGAGATAGGCCAGTGACTGGTAGGGTCTAATTAAGGGTTTTTTTTGAGGAGAGGTGCAACCACAGCATGTTTGAAGGCTACAGGAACAGATGTAGTGGAAAGCAATAGATTAAGGATATGACAGATGGAAGGGTTGACAGTGGAAGAATAGAGCTTAGTATATGGATGGGAATGGAAATCAGAGGAGTAGGTAGTGAGTTTGGAGGAGGAAAGAAAATTTGCAGTTTCTTCCTCAGTGATTTTAGACATGAAGAAAGGGTGACAGAAGCTGAAGGAAGGATTTGGAATTGAAGAAGGGAAAGACGAAGTGGAATGGACCCTGTGGAGAATTCAAAATTAATCATGTGGACTTTTTCATGGAAATAGTCAGCCAAAGTCTGGGCAGAGAGCGAAAGAGAGTGGGAGAGGTGTCACTTTGAGAAGAGAGTTGATAATAGCAAAGAGATGGCAAGGGTCAGAAACAAGAGTTAGTCAGATGGTGATGCTGATGATTTCTTTCGTATGCAATTCACCGTATCTTATACCTATCAACTCTAGTTTGGTTTCAGTTTCTACCTGGCTGAGGTCTAACTCCCTGAAGCTTAACCCTTTCAAATCCTTTGCTATTTGGTTATCAGGTTCTTCCTCTCCTCCTTCCATAGCTTCTATTTTGGAAGGGTTCATTTTATCTCTTTGTTCTTCTTTATGTTACTTGGGTATTTATTTCTCTACATGCTCCAGCTAGAGCTCTTTGCTCTAAACATGGTTTTCGGTTGCATATACCTCCCCCCTCAATTATAAAATATGAGTCTACATGCAAGTCAGCATTTTTTGTAGCCGCCCCTTCTCTATGGAATTGTTGACCCACTTCGGTGTGTGCTGAGACAAATTATAAAGTTTTATGAAACCAAATGGATGCCTTTAACTTGCCATCTTCCTTTTAGCTGTCCTTTTCCCCTTGTTTAGTTATTTTTATACTATATATTGTGTTCTTTTCCTTCATTTAATGGAGTTCATTTTCTATTATTTATTGTTATTTTTAACTTTGAAACCACATAGATTCTTTTGTCACTTTTACAGTATATCAAATAAATGAAACAATAACCATAACCATAGCCATAGCCATGGACATAGTAATCTTGCTTGGTGAGTGCTATGGCTGACTGGAAGGAGGTTAGCATGAATTTGAAATGTAGTAAGTCGGAAAATGTACAGGATTAAAGCCAAAGGCACCCAGTGGAACGGGCACAGGAATGTAGGTAGCGGGTTGTCGAGGTCAGACAGAGTTGAGATATGCCTTACAGGGTGTGTAATGGGAGGAACGAATGCATCCAGAGCAGAGGAAAGTATAATGCTATTGGAAGACATTGCCTCATCAACAAACTTGGACAACATGGTGGAGGAAAGAAGTTATAGATAGTAGTGGAGAGAGTTGAAGGGTCAGTAGTGTGGAGATCGGGTGAAACCAAGGTGGGGCATTGTTAAGGGTGAGGATTAGCAGGTGATGTCAGATAGAAGAAATGAGGTGGTGAAGTTTGAGAGTGAGCAGTTGGAGAAAAAAATGAGATCAAATCACAGCTGGAGGTTGAATAAGGAAGTTAGGGAAAGGAGTTTTAAGGCATAAGGGTCAGAAAGGTCATCAAATGAATGTTAAAATCCCCAAGAATAAGGGAAGAGAAATATGCATCCAAAAAGGAGAAGACCCAGGAGTCAAATTTGGTGAGAAAAGTAGAGGTATACTTGTTGGGGAGTTGATAAATTACAGCTACCTGGAGAGGCAGTAGATGGACTTCAAAGGAAGAAAAGGAATGAAACTGAGGTAGAAGGAGGGGATGAAATTGGCAGGAATGAGAGTAGAAACCCAACACCACTGCCATGGCCAATGGGCTGAGGTGTGTGCGAGAATAGATAGCCTCCATGACAAAGGGCAGCAACTAAAGCAGAGTCTTCCGGGAGAAGCCAAGTTTCAGTAAGGGTCAGAAGATACAGAATACATATACAGATAAAGAGGTCATGCATGAAGGCAAGTTTATTGGAAATAGAACATGCATTCTGTAAGGCAAATGAAAAAGAGAGAGGAGAGGGAGAAAGAAGGATATGAGAGGTATGAGAGATTGCTCATTGATCTGCCTTGGGAGTGTGAAAAATATCTTGGGGGGGGGGGGAAGGGTTGGGAATGGTATCTCCAGATGAGAGAAGAAGGAGCAGATGAGGGAACAGAGAGAGGAGGAGGCACGGCAATAGCGAGGGTAAGATTCTCTCAATGATAGTGGAGATGACTGAATGAGAGAAATAAAATGGTGAAACTCGAGGGCAGATGATATGGTAGAAGATAAAATGGTAGAATAGGTGGGGATGGTAATTAGTAGGTGACAAGAAGTAGGGGTTTGGAGTTGTTAGAATGAAGGGAAAAGATTAGGGATAGTTAACATCAGGAAAACCAGGGCCAGCGGAAGTACTATTTGATTGGGGGGGGGGAAGCTATGCCCTAGCTCTACCCCTAGCCCCCACTGCCTTCCTCTCCTGTTTTGCCCATTGGAATTCCATCTCCAGCAGGCAAAAGAGAAGAGAGCAGCTGTGATTGCAGCAAAGACTCCTGTCTGCCCTTCAGTTCCTTGTTAATGTGAAGGCCTCTAGGGATCCGCTGTTTCTTCAAATACTCAGTCAAGGACTGTCTTTGCAAATCCATGAATTTATCAAACACAAAAAGAGCAAAGATATGGAGGTCACAAGTGCTTTATTGATTAAAAAGCCCCGACGTGTTTCGGCTTATGCCTTCATCAGGGGGCAAGGAACTGCAAACAATGCAAAATAAATAAACAAATAAAAACACAATGAATGACAATAACAAAATCTGATGTAATAAAAAACATAAATATATATATACTGTATATATAATAAATAATTAATATAAATACATAAACTGTATTCATTTGATTACACATAAAATGATAACTAATAAAATATAAGAATATATATAAATAGAGACAGACTATTTTAAAACAAATATAATATCCGGAAAAGAAAACATATAAAAATACATCAATAGAGACGTAGGAGGAGAAGGCACAGTAATACTTAACGGGAAAGTGCTGATGTAAAGCACCATAAATTCACATATGTAACAACTTCAAAACCTTGTGGGTAAAAACTAATTCATAGAAAACAAAAACATGATAGTTTAAAAAAGTACATTATGTTTTTACATAAAAAAGACATGCGCACAAACCATTGAGCCTACCAGAAAAAGTAGTGTAACAATTCATATGATATTATGTAGTTCTAAAAACCTATAAAAACTACTCTAGAGCACAAAATTGTAAGATTGGAAACATATCGAATTACAATAAACAGAATAAATAAATGAATGATTGCACTATTGCACGTAAAAAGTATATATGTATATCAAATTTCAACCAATAAAATAAACAAATAAATAAATGCACTAGTAGCGCGTTAAAAAATATATTTGGAAAAAAATGAGATAAGGCAGAAAAGACTAAAGTGCTGAGGAAGAAACCAATTAAATGGGTAAAAAGGATTGAAACACTATTTAAAATATATGGCACTGTTTAGAAATGCCATAAAAAGGGGGGGGGGGGAATGTAAACCGTCAAAATCTGGAAAAACTAATCAAAAGAAACTAATGTAAAGAAAAATGATAACGGAGACATATTGTAACCTAAAAAAGTCTGGCATTGGCATTTCCCAGAGTGAAGGGACAAACCCAACACAACAGATCATTGAAAACTGAAAGTAAAAGACATGAGAAGCTGAAGAACTGAACACAAATTTTCATTGTGTTTAAACGCTAGGAGTGAAGGGGCAAACTAGACACAACGGATAAATAAAGAAACAGCTAAAGTTGTAGGGCTACTAAAAATGAAATCCATAAAAAGTTATAAAGGAACTAGACACAATTTGAACAGAATAACATACATAACCTAAATGAAAACGGTCTTACCAGCATGAAGTAAGCAAAGTAAGTAAAGCACTCCAACCGTAGGAAGACGCCCAAATTCTCGTGCCTAAAATAAAGAGGCAATTTGCATATACTGACGTCACGAGGATTACCTAGAACCATGCACAATAGTATAATAATAAATAAAAAAATATAAAAAAAGAGATAAAAACTTACTACACCTTCCATTGGAATAACAAATAATAAGGAAACAATAAAAAACGTCATTGTAAGTGCTTAAAAAGAATGACGAAAAGTATAGAAGCTCATGTATCGAAGGAATCATCTTGGCTTAAATTATTCATCCCATGATCCTCTTGTGTGAAAATTTAAAAGGAAGAAAATGCAATAGAAAATCACATATTAGAAAAAACAATATAATAATAGTAATATAAATAAATAAATAAATATATATTTTTTACAAATACACACAGGGGAAAACAACCAAATATATGAGTATCTGTGTTCAGTCTTCGGAAGTTAAAAACAAAGACATTAATGGACATTTAAAATAACCCTAGCTTAAGGAAACACACTTGTACCATGCTGAAACACGAAGGATAAAAAAATGATAAGGGTGATAATCAAAAAATGCATATAATGTGCAAAGCTATATGTATTTGTTTCTTTTTAAAAAAATTGTTTCTTTATCATACAGTGAATTAATGTTCTTCTCATCACCTACTGACTGTGATTGCATAATGATGCCTGCTTCAAGATAGCAGCCAAATGATCAGTTGAATAACTGAAATCATGTTGCTATTCTACTTCTTTCATGCTATAGAGACTCTCAAGATTAACTTCTAAGAATAAAAAACCCTGAATGATAGAAGGAAAATCAACATGTAATCTACAAAATCCTTCTTTTTGGATCAATTATCCGTTTTGGAAAGGTAGGCAGCTATTTTGAACAAATGTTCACTTGATCTAATGCTTTTTATTGAGACAACTCAATCTGCATCAACGGATACAAAGAAACAGATCCAGGAAATACTGGAGGATATAAAGAAGATTGAGCCAAGTCCTGTGGACGATGTCCTTAGTAAATATAATCAGACTTTAGATAAGCTGTGGTTCTGCTTACATCAAAGTAAACTATGCAAGTTGCATTAGGACACTGGATTATACCAAGGAGTCCAAATATATGTGGCTAAATCCAGATAGACAATTGACTTCTAAGAAGCGGGTGACTTTTGATTCATCAGATTCATTGATTATTGAGGAGAATAGTGATGTCAGGGATCCACCTATTTAGGGGTCAACAGAGTTACCTACTCAGACCATCACTGGTACTGGTGTCATCACAGAAAAGACTGGCAATCCAAGCAGAAAGAGGAATGGCTCAGTTGGGCCACTCGGTCACAGAGCCAGATATTTCTGATATTTCTGATATTACTCTGACACAACATCAAGTTTCTGTGTTGAGCAAGGGGCCAACATTTGTTCCCTCCACCTTTCATGACCCCTTCAAATGTTGATTGAATTTAGCAAGGATTATAAGAAATCTACAAGTACAGCTATATTTTTCTAAATTGAGTACAGTACATCTAATACAGATATGTCGATTGTACTTGCAAAGTTAAGGTGAGTCACTCCTAGTATTATGGACCCCTATATTGTTACTTCCAGGACTTAGTCCTTAAAGTTTGTGGAGCAAACTAATTGCTGGTTTCATCCTATTCTTAATAGTGATGATGAACATATAGCTCTTAGGGAGTTGTCCCTAAATTCTACAGTTGTTATACGTCCCATTAATAAAGGTGGTTCCATAGTGGTCTAGGGTTTCCAGCAGAATCATCAGGAAACGGAACAGCAGTTGAGTAATGTTCACTATTATCAGCTTTTAAGCTTGGACCCCACAGTTGATTTAATCCATCAGATAAAGGGATTGGTAGAAGAAACCTTGGATAAGGACTTTCTTACTAAAAGTGAGGCTGATTTTTTGAAGGTCCTCTTTCTGAAGATTCCAGCTTTCTATTTGATCCCTTAGGTGCATAAGTTCCTTCAAGCGCCTCCCGATGGACCAATAGTATCCTTGTGTGGCATTGTTTTAGAACCTCTTTCAAAGTTTGTTGACTTTTTCCTTAAACCTGAAGTGTTTAAGGCACAGTCATATATAAAAGATACAGCTGATTTTTTGCAATGCCTGGACTATACTACTACTACTACTACTACTAAGCATTTATATAGCTCTACCAGGCGAACGCAGCGCTGTACAAAAGAAAACACACAAGAGACATTCCCTGCTCAAATGAGCTTACAATCTAATAAAGACAAAACAAGAAAAGGAGAAGGATAAGATAAGAACAAGGGCAAAGAGGGGAGAGCAATAGAGACAGGACAAAGGAAAGAGGTAAGAACAAGTGTAAGAGGAAGTAGGATAGGTAAAATAAAAGAGGGGAAGGAAGGAGAACAGCTAAATCAAGAACCAAAGGCAGAGGCGAAAAGATGAGCTTTTAACGTAAGTTTGAAGAGGGACAAAGAAGATGCTTGACGTATAGACAAAGGAAGTTTACTCCAGGCGTAAGGTGCAGCAAGGTGAAAAGAGCGGAATCTGGAGCTGGCAATAGAGGAGAAGGGCATAGCAAGAAGCAGTTGACAAGTACGGTGCTCACGAGGGGGGAAGTAAGGAGAAATGAGAGAAGAAAGGTACCGAGGAGCCGCAGAGTGGATGCACTTATAGGTCAAAAGGAGAAGTTTAAAGTGAATGCGGAAAAGGATAGGGAGCCAGTGAAGAGATTTGAGGAGAGGATAGATATGGGCAAAACGAGGCTGACAGAAAATCAAATGTGCAGCGGAGTGCTGAATAGACTGAAGGGGGGAGAGATGAGTCTGAGGGAGACCAGCAAGGAGCAGGTCACAGTAATCAAGACGGGAGGTGATTAGGGAATGGATGAGGGTTTTAGTAGTGAGTTCAGAGAGAAAGGGGCGGATTTTGCAAATGTTGAAGAGAAAGCAGCGACATTTTTCTATACCACCTCTTCCAGAGATCAGAGGCAGTTAACAAATAACAAAACATTAATAATAGCAAGCTATTATTATTTTTACAAAGAACAATTGAAGGACCTCTTAACTATTTAACTCTTAGCATGGAACAGATGGGACTAGTGGCAAGCAATGCCGCGTCCTATAACTAATTACATTCAAATTACAATTCAATTACATCAGATAACTATTTACAGATGTGGTATCAAATATATGGGTGATCTAGATGGCAAAATAGCTGTGTAAGAAGTGTGGTTGTGTGCTTTGTCTAGGTAGGATCAGAATATGGTTGTTGGTCAGTGCTGGCCTGTGAATTCTGAACATCATCATGTTGAAGGTTGTAATAGTGCTGAGTAAATAGATAGGTTTTTAGTTCCTTTCTAAATGATTGGATATGAGAGGAGAAAGAGAGTGAAGAGTGAAAAATAACACCCAGGTTGCGAGTGGATGAAACAGGATGGAGAACAGAGTCATCGACAGAGACTAAAAAAGAAGAAGGAGAAAGAGAAATTTTAGGGGAAAAAACAAGAAGTTCGGCCTTGGCCATGTTCAATTTCAAGCGATGATGGAACATGAAGGACTAGAAAAGGGGACTGTTACTTCTGGAGAGAGATCTGCAATTGTGAGTATATATGTCTGGGAATTTTCTGAAAGGAATTCTTTGTATTAAAGCTAATTAATTTGTGATCCCACTGCTTTTTGTTAAATCAGTCAGGGCCTAGTAGCAGCAGTTTAAGTTTAAATTTAAAACACAGAAGAGAACTTTCTGGTTACATTTCATACCCAGCAGAGAGCTTGTAGTTTAAATTTAATAGTCACTCAGGGCCTAGTATCAGCAAAGTACTTTTAGTTTAAATTTAAAACACCGAAGAGAACTTTCTGGTTAAATATGGAACCCAGCAGAGAGCTTGTAGTTTAACTTTCATAATAAGTTAGAGCCTAGCAGCAGCAAAGTGCTATAATTTAAATAAAATCAGAATATAGCTTACCTCAGCAGCACAGGACAGGGTACTGTGTAGCAGCCCTCTTTTAATAAGTGTCATTTCCCTCCCCAACACCCACCCACCCCGGGATAATCATAGCTTTATAGGTACTTACACATCTTAACAGACAGGAGGTGCTCTCAGGTGAAGCTTGTTACCCAAATCAGTCATACACTAAGGACATGAGATTAATTAAGCTTCAGGTGAACAAGGTATATTAAACGTATTAGGTACAGTTTTATTAGTATAAATATCCACAGCAACCCTTAGTAAGTAAAGAACTTAAAGATCTAAACACAAGCTTAAAACTAAGATGCAGACAGCAGTCCAGTAGCGAGATGGGGGCTTTCCAGTCTTTTGCATTGATTGTCACATGTATGATTTTCTCCCAGTTGGTGAGAAGTCTTACGTGTGCACTAGGTGCAAGGAGCTCTTTGCTCTCAGGGAACGAGTCCGTTCTCTAGAGGCTAGAGTAGCAGACTTGGAAAACATAAGAAAGACAGAGGGGTACATAGACGAGACCTACAGGGATATAGTCCTGAAGTCCCAACTCCAGTCTGGCAGCATCCCTGTTGCCATGGAGGAGAGAGGTCACGTGACAGGAGACCTTCACCCAGGTATGGCAGGAAGTGATCCTGTAACTAGGAACTGTCCTCCAGGTGATGTAAAACACTCTCGCACCAAGGAAGTTTCTCCATGGCCATGTGCCCATGAGGGAAGGGTTAGGACAGCCGTTATTGTTGGTGATTAGATCATTAGGCATGTAGATAGCTGGGTGGCTGGTGGACGTGAGAATCGCCTGGTAACATGCCTGCCTGGTGCAAAGGTAGTGGACCTCACGCACCACCTAGATAAGGTCTTAGATAGTGCTGGGGAGGAGTCTTCTGTCTTGGTATATATCGGTACCAATGACCTAGGAAAATGTGGTAGGGAGGTTCTGGAGGAAAAATGTAGGCTTTTAGGTAGGAAGTTGAAATCCAGAACTTCCAGGGTAGCGTTCTCCGAAATGCTTCCCGTTCCACATGAAGGACCCAAAAGGCAGGCAGAGCTCCGGAGTCTCAATGCGTGGATGAGACAACGGTGCAGAGATGAGGGTTTTGGATTTGTTAGGAACTGGGGAACATTCTGGGGAAAGGAGGGGCTCATCCGAAGGGATGGGCTTCACCTTAACTGGGATGGAATCAGGCTGCTGGCATTAACCTTTAAAAAGGAGATAGAGCAGCTTTTAAACTAGATAATAGGGGGAAGCCGACAGTCGCCCAAGGGCGGATGGTTCAGAAGAATGTATCCTTGAAGGATACTACCAAAAGCAGAGAGGTTCCAAAAAAGAGTAAAGTAGCACAAATTACCTCAAGTATGGAGCAGACAGAGCTTAAAGATCCCAAATTACCCATGTCTACCAATAGCCAAATTAATATGAATAAAATACAGTCTCTAAAATGCTTGTATACAAATGCCAGAAGTCTAAAAAATAAGATGGGAGAGTTAGAATATATAGCACTAAATGAGAGGTTAGATATGATTGGAATATCAGAGACATGGTGGAAAGAGGACTACCAGTGGGACACTGTGATACCTGGGTACAAACTGTATCGTAATGATAGAGCTGATCAAATTGGTGGAGGGGTTGCGCTCTATGTTAGAGAGGGCATTGAGTCAGAAAGGATTAAAGTTTAGCAGGAAACAAAATTTGCTGTGGAATCTCTATGGATTGAAATTCCATGTAAAAAAGGGAAGGCGATGGCAGTTGGGGTATACTATTGACCGCCTGGCCCGAATGAACAAATGGATGATGAATTGCTCAAAGAAATCAAGGAAACTAACAAACGTTACAGCACAGTAATAATAATGGGTGATTTCAATTACCCCGGTATCGACTGGGTCAGTGTTACGGCAGGACATGCTAGGGAGATAAAGTTCCTAGATGAAATAAATGACTGCTTCTTGGAGCAGCTGGTTCATGAACCGACCAGAGGGGAAGCCATATTAGACCTAGTCCTTAGTGGAACACCAGATCTAGTGCAAGAGATAAGGGTGTTGGGGCAATAGTGATCATAGCATGATCGCATTTGATTTAATTAGTGGAAGAGGGATAGTAAGGAAATCCACAATACAACCTTTTAACTTTAGAAAGGGAGACTATGATAAAATGAGGAAAATAGTTAAGAAAAAACTAAAAGGAGCAGTTGCAAATGTTAAAGACTTACATCAAGCTTGGGTGTTGTTGAAAAATACTATCTTGGAAGCCCAGACCAGCTGTATTCCACGCTTTAAGAAAAGTGGAAGGAAGTCCAAAAAACTGCGAGCATGGTTTAAAGGTGAAGTCAGAGAGGCTGTTGTTGCCAAAAAAGCATCTTTCAGGAAATGGAAAAAAGAGCCAAACAATGAAACCTGGAAACAGCACAAGCACTGGCAAGTCAAATGCAAGGCATTGATAAGGCAGGCAAAGGGAGAATTTGAGAAGAAGCTTGCTGCGGAAGCAAAAACGCAAAATAAAGACTTTTTCAAGTACATTCGTAGCAAAAAACCTGTGAGTCAGTTGGTCCATTAGATGATACAGGGGTTAAAGGGGCACTAAGAGGCGACAAGGCGATAGCGGAGAGAATGAATGAATTCTTTGCTTTGGTCTTTACTGAGGAAGATGTAGGGATGTTACCAATGACTAAAGTGGTATTTAAAGGTGTGGAAGAATTGAAGGAAATATCGATACATCGGGAAGATGTATTACAACTATTAGATAAACTGAAGAGTAGCAAATCACCTGGGCTGGATGGTATACATCCAAGGGTGTTGAAAGAACTGAAATATGAGATTGCAGACCTGCTATTAGTAATCTGTGAACTATCATTAAAATCATCTGTAATACCTGAAGATTGGAGGATCGCCAATGTAGCACCAGTTTTTAAAAAGGGTTCCAGGGGTGATCCGGGAAAGTACAGACCGGTGAGCCTGACGTCAGTACCGGGAAAAATGGTAGAAACCATCATAAAGAATAAAATTACTCAGCATGTAGATAGTCATGGCCTAATGGGAGACAGCCTACATGGCTTTAGACAAGGAAGATCTTGTCTTACTAATCTGTTATGTTTTTTTGAAAGTGTGAATAAACAGGTGGACAAAGGTGAGTCAGTTGATATAGTGTATCTGGACTTTCAGAAAGCCTTTGACAAGGTCCCTCATCAGAGACTTTTGGCAAAACTAAAGAGTCATGGGATAGGAGGCAGTGTACTATTGTGGATCAGGAACTGGTTAAACGATAGAAAGCAAAGGGTAGGGCTAAATGGCCAATTTTCCCAATGGAGAAAGGTGAATAGTGGTTACCCCAGGGATCTGTGCTGGGTCCGCTGCTTTTTGACATATTCATAAATGACCTGGAAAGTGGAATAACGAGTGAGGTTATCAAATTTGCAGATGACACAAAACTATTTAAAGTTGTTAAAACCCAAGAGGATTGTGGAAAATTGCAAGAGGATCTTGATAAATTGGAAGACTGGGCATCAAAATGGCAGATGAAATTTAATGTGGACAAGTGAAAAGTTATGCACCTAGGGAAGAACAACCCAAAC
Source organism: Ichthyophis bannanicus (assembly GCA_033557465.1). NCBI lineage: Eukaryota > Metazoa > Chordata > Amphibia > Gymnophiona > Ichthyophiidae > Ichthyophis > Ichthyophis bannanicus. The sequence goes on along the minus strand of CM066034.1, from coordinate 670,416,797 downwards.
TATGGTTACACGATGCAAGGTTCCACATCAGGTATTACCACCCAGGAAAAAGATGTAGGCGTCATTGTGGATAATATGTTAAAACCCTCGGCCCAGTGTGCAGCGACAGCCAAGAGAGCAAATAGAATGCTAAGTATGATAAGGAAAGGAATGGAAAATAAAACAAAAGATATCATAATGCCTCTATATCGTTCCATGGTGAGACCGCACCTTGAATATTGTGTGCAATTCTGGTCTCCGTATCTTAAAAAGGATATAGCATTATTAGAAAAGGTTCAGAGAAGAGCCACCAAAATGGTAAAGGGGATGGAAGGATACTCCTATGAAGAAAGGCTAAAAAGGTTAGGGCTCTTTAACCTGGAAAAGAGACGGCTGAGGGGAGATATGATAGAAGTCTATAAATTAATGAACAGAGTGGAACGGGTAAACGTACATCGATTGTTTACGTTATCAGAATATAGAAAGACTAGGGGACATGCAATGAAGCTACAGGGTAAACTATTTAAGACTAATAAAAGAAAATATTTTTTTACTCAACGTGTATTCAAACTCTGGAATTTGTTAACAGAGGATGTAGTAAATGCTGTTAGTGTAGCTGGGTTTAAAAAAGGTTTGGACAAGTTCCTGGAGGAAAGGTCCATAAACCATTATTAAGAAGGGACCCAGGATATCAATGCTTGACCCAGTACAAGCATTGTGGAAGCTGTGTCTTTTGGGGAAACTGCTAGGTACGTATGACCTAGATTGGCCACTGTTGGAAACAGGATACTGGGTTTGATGGACCTTGGTCTGACCCAGTATGGCATATCTTATATTCTTATGTTCTTATCCAGGCAGCAATGGCAGAGAGGCAGCCAGAGATCCGGGACTGGAATGCAGAAGAAAGATCAGGAGTTGAGAGATAGATCTTGGAGTCATCAGCATAGAGATGGTACTGAAAACCATGAGAGGAAATGAGCGCACCAAGGTACTGGGTATAGAGAGAAAAAAGGAGGGGACCCAAGACGGAACCTTGGGGGACACCAACCGAGAGCGGGGTAACAGAGCAGGAGGAGCCACCAGAACATACACTAAAGGAGCGATGGGAGAGATAGGAGGAGAACCAGGAAAGAACAGAGTCCCTAAAGCTAAGCGAGGACAAATTGTCAAGGAGAAGATCATTGTCAACAGTGTCGAAAGCAGCAGAGAGGTCAAGGAGGATAAGGACAGAGTAAAGGCCCTTAGATTTAGCCAGGAACAAGTCACTGGAGACTTTGACAAGAGCTGTTTCAGTAGAGTGCAAGGGGCGAAAACCAGATTGTAAGGGATCAAGGAGAGCATGGGAAGAGAGGAAGTCAAGGCAGCGATGGTAAACCGCACGTTCGAGCAATTTAGAAATAAAGGGAAGGAGAGAAATGGGAAGATAATTAGAAGGACAAGAGGGATCAAGTGAGGGTTTCTTAAGGAGAGGCGTGACCACAGCATGTTTAAAGTCAGCCGGGACAGTAGCAATCATCCCCAAAGATGCATTATTAGTAACAATGGATTTGGAGACGCTGCATGCTAATATTTCCCAAATGGATGCCCTTGTTTTAGTGTGCCAGGTTTTGGAAACACAGCACTCTGAGTTAACTGACAAGAAATTATTTTTGTTATGCTGATAAATTTTATTTGCAAATTCATGGGACAGCGATGGGCATGGCAATGGTACCTATTGCTACCAATCTTTATATGTCATATTTCAAGGAAATTTTTTTATATTCTTCACAGTGAGCTATTGACCTGACTGTGTGGTTTAAAATTATAGATGATATGTTCTATATTTGGACTTCTATGGAACATCAGTTATCTCTGTTTGGGACATGGTTGAATTGTCTGGACTGTAATTTAAAATTTGCACACACATGATCGTCAGACCATACAGTTTCTCAATGTCCAGTTAGTGATGCATGGATCAAGATTAGATACCACATTATATCAAAAAACAGTAAACAAGAACACTTTTCTTATGTACACTAGCCATCACCCAGCGGGTCTTAGCAGATCATTGCTCATTGGTCAATTCCTGTGGATATATCGGGTGTGTTCAACTACAAGCAAATATAAAAAACAAGCTTTACAGCTGAAAAACATGTTATTACAAAGAGGTTACCATGAGTCAGTAATCAGAAGAGCATATTTGTGTGTATTGTACACCTACCGGGACCTCTTATTTCAAGTCCAGAGTAGACCATAACCGTCCGGAGTGTGTTTTACAATTTTCAAATTTGGCCTCGCAGATAGAAGGGGCACTATGCAAACATTGGCCTATTTTGGCATTACATGATATTTTTAAAGAGCAAACTTTCATAGCATTTAAACATGGTCATAACATTAAGGGTATGGTGGAACATGCTCACGAGCTGAGTGCACCATGAATTTTGTCTACTAGTAGTTGTCAACCTTGCAATCAATGTGATCAGATAATATCAGAGACTATACGGACTCACACCATGCCTGGAAAGTCATATATTAAATATGAGACTAAGGGGTCTATTCTGTCCCGTTGGGATGTCCATCCCCTCTATTCGCCCCCCTGCTGGTCCTGTCAAAAGCCTCCCTGTATGAATAAGGAGTTTGTATGGGAAGGCTTAGATGGGGGTGGGTGGGGGCTTTGTGAAGGTGGAATTAGGGTGGGCAGTGGGCGGTTCGTGACCCTGGACATACAGGGCTGATTCTGAAGTTGGCCCTGTACGTCTGGGGTCGGCAGACTGAATGGGGATGACAGGCCCAGGCAGCGCAAGGAAGGTGAGGGGGTGAAGGAGGTTCCCCACAGCCCGACCCTGGACATGGAAGGCTAGATTAGGGGTTGGACTGCGGGGTAAGGAAAGAATTGTCGGTGGCTGGGAATCGTGGCTCCTGAATGGAGCTGCAGTGCCATGGCAATGGGACACCATGGCACTGTGGCTCCATTCAGGAGCTTGACTGAGTTAGCCAGGCATGACTCTGTATGTGCAGGCCAATCGGAATCAGGTCCAGCCTGCACGTACAGACCCTAGACCCAATTCCGATCCCGCAGGGCACGTATAGCCCCCACGGGATTGGAATCGGGTCTACCTCTGTGCGTCCTGATTCCAATAGGGCACACAGAGGCCTGGACGCACATGTTGGAATGTGCCTCCACCTGTACATCTTCAGTTGTGATCTACATAATTGAATGCCCATGTGCTCTTGTGTATATTAACAAAACCACATGACAGATAAAAACTTGCCTGACAGATTGTAAGAGCTGCATAACAATAAAAGTTATGCGGCTTCATTAGTACTTCATTGTCTTGCCAAGAATCATGTCTTGGAGAAAATGTAGAAACATAGAAACATAGAAAAATGATGACAGAAAAAGACCACATGGCCTATCTAGTCTTATTTACATTCTCTTATATACTGTGCTATTCTGCATCAGTGCGGTTTACATTGAACAAACTGAAATTACATTGAACAGGGCATTATAACTTGGAGATAACATTTATAGGGAACATGGGCTATGGAGGGTTAAGTGGCTTGCCCAAGACCACAAGGAGCACCTGTGGGACTGGAAACCCCAGTCCTTCTGGCCCAAGGTTGCTGTCCTCTAGTGGGATTTGAGCGCCTGACCTTCTGGCCTGAAGTACCTTGCCCCAACCACTAGGCCACTCCTCCACTAGTCTGTCCTTTCAAAGAAACAACTACAACAGTCCCTTTTTCCTTTAGAGATTCTCTGTTTGTCCCATGTTTTTTTTTAATCCAGATACTGTCCTCATCTCTACCACCTCCACTAGGAGACTATTCCATGGATCCACCACTCTTTCCTTAAAGAAATATTTCCGCGTATCACTCCTGAATCTATCCCCTTTCACCCTCATCCCATGTCCCCTCGTAGCAGTATTTGCTTTCAATTGAAAGAGGCTCTCTCCCTGTGCATTTATGCCACAGAGGTATTTAAACGTCTCAATCATATCACCTCTATCCCGCCTTTCCTCTAATGTTTACATATTAAGATCCTTCAGTCTGTCCACATATGCTTTATAATGAAGACCACTAACCATTTTAGTAGCCACCCTCTGTACTCACTGCATCCTGTTTATATCCTTTTGAAGGTGCGGTCTCCAGAATTGCACACAGTACTCCAAATGAGGCCGCACCAAAGACTTATACAGAGGCACTATCACCTGCTTTTTTCTGCTAGCCATTCCTCTCTGTATGCACCTAAGTATCCTTCTAGCTTTTGCTGTCGCCTTTTCTACCTGCTTAGCCACTTTAAGATCTTCAGACACAACCACACTTAGGTCCCGCTCTTCTTTAGTGGAAAAACATACTTCACCCCCATACTATATTGCTCCCTTGGATTGCTGCAGCCCAAATGCATGACCTTACATTTTTTAACATTAAATCCCAGCTGCCAAATTCTAGACCATTCTTCAAGCTTAGCTAGATCCCTCCTCATGTTATCTACACCTTCCTTGGTGTCTACTCTATTGCAGATTTTGGTATCTGCAAAGAGGCAAACCTTAACCGACAGCCATTCTGCTATATTACTAACAAAGATATTAAAAAGAATCGGACCAAGGACAGATCCCTGGGGCATACCACTGGTAACTTCCTTCTCCTCAGACTGAGCTCCATTTACCTATACCCTTTGTTGCCTCCCACTCAACAAATTTCTAACCCAAACGGTAACTTTAGGGTCCATCCCTCAGGTGCTCAGTTTGTTTATAAGTCACCTGTGAGGAATGGTGTCAAAGGCTTTACTGAAATCTAAATACACCACATTTAGGGCTCTCCCTTTGTCTGACAAGACCTGCCTCTGATGAATCCATGCTGCCTCGGATCCTGTAATCCGCTGGACTCCAGAAACCTCACTATTTTTTCTTTCAGCAGCGTTTCCAATAATTTACTCACCACCGAAGTTAAACTAACCAGCCTGTAGTTTTCAACCACATCCTTACTTCCACTTTTGTGTAAACGGTCCACATGAGCCTCTCTCCAGTCCTTTGGCACCACTCCTGACTCCAATGAGGCATTGAAAAGGTCATTCAATGGAGCTGCTAGAACTTCCCCAAGTTCCCTCAGTATTCTAGGCTGTATTCCATCCGGTCCCATCGCTTTGTCTACTTTAAGTTGAGCTAGTTTCTCACGAACACAGTCTTCTGAAAATTGTTCCAGATGCCCCTCACTTCTGTTACTGTTTGTGAGTGTTTTCTGAGGTCCTTACTCCTGGTTCTTCATATGTGAACACAGAACAGAAATATTTGTTAAGCAATTCTGCTTTATCCCTATCAGCTTCTAAATATTCCTCCCCTTCACCCTTGAGTCTGACAATACCACTTTTGCCCTTCCTCTTCTCATTACCATAACTGAAAAATGTCTTATCCCCCCATTTTATTGCATTGGCTATTTCCTCCTCTTTTTGAATCTTTGCTTTCCTGACTACTTTGGTAGCTTCTCTAAGTTTTTCCAAATATAGATGCCTGTCTTCCTCTCTCTGTTATCTCTTGTATTTCATGAAGGCCTCCCTATTTTTCTTCACTCTTTCAGCTACTTCTTTCGAAAGCCATAGTGGTCTCCTTTTCCTTTTACCTTAATTTACCATTTTAACAAAAAAGTTGGTTGCCCTTAAAATATCCCCTTTCAGTTTTGCCCACTGTTTTTCTACATCCCCCAGCTGTTCCCATCCCGCTAACAACTCCCTGAGGTATTGGCTCATCTTGGCAAAGTTAGTTTTCCTAAAGTCTAAGACCCTTGCCTTTGAATGGATTCTAACAGCCCTAGTCCTAATATTGAACCACACCATCTGGTGATCACTGGATCACAGAGAAGAAGAGTTTAGTCATATACAGATAACAATATTGGATATTCACTCTTGGAACTATCAAACCATATGATTTGAATGATTACATTGCATAGAAAACTATTATTTAACAGCTTTGTTGGTGTTAGTAGTCATAAAGTTCAGTTTATTGCTCTCTGACGTCACCACACTGAACTTGTGATGTGAGCATCGGTAGCACCGAAAGATTTAAAAATGCTCCCATGCTGAGTAAGTTTCATTGTTTCTTTTAACTTTGCTGCAAATTGCTCTTTCTCCTTATAGGAACACCGCCATAATAATTGAAACCTATGGGCAGGTTGGGCACAAGTGGTGAGTGAAAGCACCGTAAAAAAACAGGTGACTGCATATTTGGGATGATAGGATGCCAGATAAGTAAAGGCTCATATATATTTAAAAGCAGCTGAATAAAAGTGTAGACATCATAACATCAGAATAAGAATTGAACATTAGAATTGCCGTTCATGAATATACGAGGGGGTACCCAAAAAAACCAGGAATAACATTGCCGTGGGCGGAGTTTGTGTAGAACGCACTTCTGCCGCTAGGCGTGTATAGTGCAACTCATTGTCAGTTCGGTGCCACCTGTGTTGTCGACCTGGCTTGTTCTGTTCGTCTGCAGTGATTGTTTTTGCTAGCGCTGTTTTGTTCTTGTTTCTTTTTTTATGATGACAAGTTTAAGTGAACAACGTGCAGCTGTGAAATTTTGTTTTCTACTCGGTAAAAATGCTGCTGAAACTGTTTTAATGTTGAAAACAGCTTATCAAGATGATGCTATGGGAAAAAGTCAAGTGTACCAGTGGTTTGCTCGGTTTAAAAATGGCGACATGTCGATTGATGACAAACCTCGTTCTGGGCGTCCATCAACTGCCCGAATCGATGAAAATATTGAAATAATTAGAGAGCTTGTGCTCACAGACCGTTGACAGACAATTGATCAACTGTCAGAGATTAGTGGGTTATCTTGGAGTTCGGTTCAGCGAATTTTAATGGAAGATTTGGGAATGAAAAGGGTTGCTGCCAAGTTTGTTCCTCGGGTTCTGATTGACAAAAGGAACATCGAGTTGAAACATGTCGTGTTTTGAAACAACAGCTTGAAACTGATCCAGATTTTCTGTCAAAGGTCATTACAGGTGATGAGTCATGGTGCTATGGTTATGACCCAGAAACAAAGCAACAGTCAAGCCAATGAAAGACGTCATCGTCACCCCGTCAAAAAAAATGTCGTCAAGTCAAATCAAACATCAAAACAATGCTGATTTGCTTTTTTGATGCCAAGGGGGTAGTTCATTCAGAGTTTGTTCCCCCAGGTCAGACCGTCAATCAAACCTTTTATTTGGAAGTTTTAAGAAGATTGCGCAACAGTGTTTGTTTAAAAAGACCCGATTTGTGGCAGACAGGAGAATGGTTCTTCCACCACGACAACGCACCTGCCATCTCTGTTAGACAGTTTTTGGCTAAAAATGGCATGGTTCCGCTGCCCCACACACCTTACTCGCCTGACCTGGCTCCGTGCGACTTTTCTTATTTCCACGCATGAAAAGGGGCATGAAAGGACACCAATTTGACAACATTGAAGAAGTCAAGAAAAAAAGGAGGGAGGAGCTGTCAGCCGTTTCTAAAGATGACTACAAAAAATGTTTCGAACAGTGGAAGCACCGGTGGGACAAATGTATCAGTTGTAATGGAGAGTATTTTGAAGGGGATAAGGTTGTTTTGTAAAGAATTTGAAATAAATAGCTTTTAAAAAATAATTCCTGTTTTTTTGGTGTTCCCCCTCGTATATGAAGAATACGGACTTGTAGCATAGAATGTACCTGGATAAACAGTGCTTTAGTGGATGTGATGCAATTAATTGTTATATAGACCCAAGCGTCACCATAAATAACACTTCAGAACAAACGTGACGTTTTTGAAGAAGTAAATAGAAAGGGAGGATGGTGCACTTTATTGTATGCTGAAAAGCAATTTTAACATCATTAAAAAAGCACAAAAAAAAGTAGTGGAGATAGAAGTAATAAAGGACGTTTTGGACTGTGTTAAGTGTATATGGAACTGGTAGCTGAAAATGGGGAGCAAGTGTGCAAGGTACATATAATATCCTGCACGGCTCCATTCTCATGGTTCCAATCACCTTTTCTTTTTTACAATTCTTTATTTATCAAATTTACAAGCATCCACTTTCACAAGAAATATGACAATGATGGGCTGGATACAGGGTACACATGAAAACATTAAAGAAGAAGCACTGTACCACCTTTTCATACGTTGTATTTGCTTGTTTGATTTGCATATCATTTTTCACAAAAGCCTTTCCCAGTTCAAAGAGCTAGAAGAGAAGAATTTTGTAGAGTGAATTATTTGACCATGCATTTATGGACTCATGTCATATCATTTTGATAGGTTAGTGTACAGTATGCAAAGTAAGTCCAGGACTAAGTGCATATGTATCAGTCTTACAAAACCCATCAAATATAATAATGCTAAATTGAGACCAAATGATTGGTAATGTGCATTAGAGCTTATATTCCTGCCATGGAGCTAGCTACAGGTGCTATCCAGATAGTAAACCACATAAAGTTAGGGCTGCCATTTTTATGGATTAAATTTTATGCGGTTTGTTATCCATTTAATGTGCTGAATATCGCTGCTAACTGGATAACCCTGGGGACCACCCTCACTTCGCACCTAGACCACCCCCACACTCTAGGTAGTGCTGCGGCAGAGGAGATAGTCAGTGACAATATCTGATGGGTTTAGCAGTCACTGCTTACTTCCTAAGGCCTGCTGAATATCAGCTCCTTGCGTGTTAGCACATCAGTCTCCTATAGAGTTGTAGTTATCCTTTTGTGAAAACCAGTCCATGAAGTTATCTTCATGTGATGGTTTCACTGAATTCCGAGTTAATGAACTGCTTTGCATGATATTGCAGCTCATTGTTCTGAAATTTTAGTAAAATTTGCATATAACAGATTACACACAAAAGTTTACTACCAGCTAGGGAGCTATTTTGTGAATTGTTAGGCAAACAGGCCTTACTAATGATGTGCATTTGGTTTGTTACAGAATCTTTAAAATTTACTGTACATGCAAAACTGATATAGCACACAGTATGTACAACTGATTCCCATAAAACTTTACCATGAATTTGTGAAATGAACTGAAAAATAATTCATGAAAAATGGAGAGTAAACCCAAGTGGGGTCATTCTGAGGCATGAATAGCAGGGATGGACATCCTGTTGGGACGTCCATACCCACTATTCAGGCCCCTTCCCGACCCCGACTAACTTTCCCACTTGTTGTGCAGGGAAGTTAGATGGGGGCGGGAAAGGGGCAGATCAGGGACAGCATTAGGGCGGGTAGTGGCCGTTGTCAGCCCCGGACGTACAGGGCCAATTCCAATATTGGCCCTGTACATCCGGAGCCGGCGGCTTGAATGGGAAACTTATTCCATCTCGGAGGTGGAATAAGTTCCCCTAGTCAGCGGGCCCAGGGCACAGAAGGTGCAGGAGGGGGCAGATGACATTCTCCGTGGCCCAACCCTGGCCTTGGGAGGCCAGATCGGGGGTCGAGCTGCAGGGAATGCACTGTCTGAGCCGGCAGCCGGTGTTCGCAGCTTTTCAATGGAACCATGGTGCCATGGCAACCGGATGCCATGGCACCGCAGCTCAATTGAAAAGCCCTGACAGGGCTATCTGGGCAAGGCCTGTATGTGCAGGCCAGACTGAATCGGAGTCCCGGCCTGCATGTACAGGCTTGGTCGCGATTCTGATCCCATGGGGCTAGATGTGCCCTGCAGGATCTGAATCCCAGCTAACTCTGTGTGTCCGGTTCTGACCGGATGCACAGAGGGCCAGGACATTGATGTCGGAATCACACCCAAGATGAACCAAAAAATGAAACCCCTTGCCCCTCTATATGGAAACATTTCACAAAAACATGAAATAGCAGGTTTACTCCATATTTTGGTCCATTTTCTACATTTTAAATTGCATAGGCACCTGGCTACAAAAACATTGCAGCTTAATACCTTGACTTCTATGTTTGCTGAGAAGTGGAGGCAGAGAGAAGTTTGGAACAGAATACACTTTAAAAATGTGATGTATAAATTGATAAATCTTATCAGGCCAAAGCATTTACAATTAAAGATAAAATGATAGAACCCAAATCCATATTAAACTAGGAAAAACATGCAATTATTCTGAACCCCTGAAAATATCCTGTATATTTTTCAGTGAAGTATACTTTAAAATCATGTGAAACACATTCCTCGTAAGATAATGATATGTCTACGGATTCCCATCAGCTTTTGACAAATGCTTGATAAGCAATAATTTATCCTTCCTTCATAGCCTCTAAGACACTCTACTATGGCAACATCATCTTGGTGAAGACAGGAATTTAGATGTATAGGGAGGTCAGTTATTTCATTTCACCTACTAATCAAGCAGATTTACTCTGACAGCTATATTTCTCTGCCATTTGCATGCAAATATCAAAACAGAACTCAGAATAGTTCTGTGCCCTATGATATTTTAACTAGTTGCTTACTGTGAATTAACTAGTTTTTGTCACAGTAAAAAGTATGTGGGTTGCAAGACATGGTTAGGCTGGAGGAGGGAAACAATGCTCATGGAATAGAAATTCAAATCTATACACATCGAGGGTGATTCTGAAAGGTTTAAACATGGTTTGGACATCAAAATCACAGACACGTCTCCGTAATCATTCCACAAATGCCGTTCGCAGACATCTCCAGTACAGGGAGGTTCAAGTAGGCACTGGAGTATGGCGGAGTGGCAACGGACTTGCACGTCCCTGTTCGATTCCAGAAGCAGAACAGCTGTCTGCAGGCACCACCTGCATGTTTATTCCTGCTCCAGGCACAAATAGGCATCAGGAAAGTTTTTGGTTTTACCTTAAAAAATCCAGAGAGTGTAGAGAATACAATGACTAGCTTTAGATTACAATGTCCCACAGTAGGATCTGAACCTCTGTCACCCCACATGCAAACCATTAAGGCTAACCACCATGCTATTAGATGCCTCAGCTCTGAAATGCTCTCCTGGGGATGTCTATATAGACATTTGAGAAACGTGATGTATCTAAGGAAAGAACAAATTGCATGTACTTAAAAAGAGACTTTTATTTACAATACCAATGGATGCTGCCCACCCGACACAGGCCGTGTTTTGTTTAATAAAACTTCATCAGGGGTAAAGGGCAACTAAAACAAAAACATCCAATAAATACATTCAAATAACATGACAATAAAACATGCATTAAAAGAAAGCATATAAATAGTTAAAACTATAGTAAACATATCAAAAAATTGTATAAATAAACACTTAAATAAATAAACAAATAAAAATGTTGGAACGCTATATAAATAAAACAAAGGAGACTAAAGGAAGATGAAAGAAACCTCCCAACATGTACAGATCTGGCATAAGTTTTGGAGAGTTGATGAGACGATTAGGTAAACATTATTAGGGATTTTAAACTCACCCAGGAACCTGCCACTTGGCAAAGTGCTCTGCAAGAGGGAGAGATGTGGGCTATGAGTGTATTATGGAAGTGGTGCTGCTGTTGATGTTGGAATGGGTGACAGCACGCACATGCAAGCCACCTGCGCTAGGGACTTCCACATCACGTTTCACTTAGTGCAGCTGGGGCCATGGACCTAGCAGCTAGGAGCAGCAATGGAGGGCTGTGTCAGAAATAGGCCTAACTGAGGGCTCTCGGAGATCCTCAGGCAGGAGGAGGGAAAGGAGAAAAGGTAAACGCAGCTGAAAGTGCCTGTTCAGGAAAAGGTTTTATTGGTAATGTGTGTGAAGTCTGCCAGCAGGTAAAATATACCAGGTTACCAAGTCTGTTGCAATATCTACTAACATAAGAACATAAGATATGCCATACTGGGTCAGACCAAGGTCCATTAAGCCCAGTATCCTGTTTCCAACAGTGGCCAATCTAGGTCACAAGGACCTAGCAGTTTCCCCAAAAGACACAGGTTCCACAACTAGATGTATTTAAAAGTTCATCTACAATATAAAACAATTCACTTTTACCATTGTTTTCTAAAGAGTAATTGGTTGATAACTAGTTAAATCTGATTTATTCAATATAGTGTCATTTTACATATATACTATGGGGGCATATTCTGTAGCAGAAGCTAGTGCTACTAAAGCACTTGGCTGCAGCTGCTTTAAATTAAACTGGATATTCTCCGCTGCTGCATATTTGATGATTGCTGTTTGATATACAGTTTGCCCATATTGTAGTTTACAGTCAGTGGTCAGTGGTGATATTCAACCGCCAATGGATTGTAAATCCACATAAAATCAAGGTAGCCTTTAACCTGTCCTAACTTTATGCGATTTGACTATCTGGTAGGGGTTGTTGTTAAGTGTCGTCAAGTCGATGTTGACTCATGGCGACCCTCTAGATAGTTGACCTGAACTGTATTCGGTCTTCAGTCAGGCGGCTCATTGTTGCATGATATGTCCAAAGTATGAAAGTTGAGGTCTTGTCATCTGAGCTAAGAAAAGCTTAGTTTTGATCTCCTCTAGTACTGACTAGTTTGTTCTTCGGGCAGTCCATGATATACACAGTATTCATCACCAGTACCATAATTCAAAGGCATCAATTTTCTTCCTGTCTATCTTTTTTACTGTCCAACTTTTGCATCCATATAATGTTATTGAAAATACCATGGCCTGGGCAAGTCTGGAGAGAGAGAGACATCTCTGCTCTTGAGAATCTTGTCTAGGTCCTTCACAGCCAGTCTGCCAAGAGAAATGTATTATTGGATTTCTTGACTGCTTGTCCTTTCTTTATTGAATGTTGATCCAAGTAGGTTAAAGTTGTCAACTATTTTAATTTCTTCTCCACCCATGATGACCTTATTGATTTTGCCAGTTGTAAGGATCTTTGTCTTCTTAACATCAAGGTGCAGGCCCATTTTAAGATTTTGTTCCTTGATCTTGAGAAGCAATTGTTTCAGATCGTCTTCGCTTTCAGCTGGTAATGTGGTATCATCAGCACAGTGAAGGTTGTTGATGAGTCTACCACCAATCTTCACACCTTGGTTGTCGTCACATAGTCCTGCTTCTCAAATGATTTGTTCTGCATATAAATTAAACAGGTAGGGGGGAAGTATTCAGACTTGTCATAGTGCATGGTATGGTAGGGGTATGCAGCCCTAAAATTGTCATATGTATGTATTTATTTATTTATTTATATTATTATTATTTCTATTATATTATTATTTATTTATATTTCATTTTGCTTTTTTATACTTGTATCATTATTATTCAATAGTGCATCCTCTTTCAAGAGAATGTGCAATGTTATGCAATAGCATAAACCATAAACCATATTTACACATGCGTGAAGTGTATATTATTGTGTAATAGTGTGTACTCTTGTGAAAGAGTACACACTATTGCTCAAGAGTGTGCACTCTCACAAAAGAGTATACATTATTGCTCGAGCATGCGTACTCTTGCAAAAGAGTGCACATACTGTATTGATGCTATTTCATCATTTCCTGTTTCTCTGGCATAATGGTTCTCATTTAACACAAAAGTACTTTCCTATTTTCCAGATAGTGGCTGGAAATTGCTGCTGACCAGATAGCTGTGTCACTCACACTCTGCCGCTGGAATGCCCCAGCACTATCCAGATAGCTAGCGCAGGGCGTTTAACCCAGTTAGGAGGAGAAATTCAGTAGCACTAACCAGGTTAGTGCGGCTGAATATTCCTCTCAGTGGCATTTATGCAGGTTGCAAGTCTGAAAACTGTATACATGCTTTTAAATGTGCCCCACACCCTAAATATACAATGCATTTCTTAATAAAAATGTTTACCAAGCCGGGATAATGGTTAACCTGGGCTATCTCCAATTATGTCCTATTTTATTCAAAGGGGCCTACTTGCAGATAGCTCAAGTTAACCATTAGCCCAGATTGGTAAACATACCCCTAAGCGTACTATTGTGGATTAGGAACTGGTTAAAAAGTAGAAAACAAAGAGTACAGCTAAATGTAAAATTTCTCATTGGAGACGGGTGAATGGTGAAGTACCCCAGAAATCTGTGCTGGCCAACTGCTTTTTAACATATTTATAAATGACCTGGAAATGGGAATAACAAGTGAGATATTGTGCAGAAGATGCAAAATTATTCAAAATTCTTATAACGCAAGAGGACTGTGAAAAATTGCAAGAGGATCTTGAAAAATTGAGAGACTGGGCATCCAAATGGCAGATGAAATTTAATGTAGACAAGTGCAAAGTTATGCACTTAGGGATGAACAACCCAAACTACAGTTACATGATGCAAGTTACACGATGCAAGTTACACGATGCAAAGTAGAATGACTAGGGAACACACAATGAAGCTACAATGTGACACATTAAAGACTAATCAGAGAAATATTTTTTCACTCGGCACATAATCAAACTCTGGAATTCATCACCGTTGTTGTTGTTAAGTGCCGTCGAGTCGGAGTCGACTCATGGCGACCCTCTGGATAGCTATCCTAAATTGTGTTCGGTCTTCAGTCAGGCGGCTCATTGTTGACAGACTGGTACCCGTAGCTGCTGTTATTGTAGCGATCCATCTCATTGCTGGCTTTCCTCTTTTGCGTTGACCTTCTATCTTTCCAAGCATGATGTCTTTCTCTAATGATCTCTCTCTTCGCATGATGTGTCCGAAGTATGAAAGTCGAAGTCTTGTCATCTGAGCTTCTAAAGAAAGCTTAGGTTTGATCTCCTCTAGTACCGACTGGTTTGTTCTTCGGGCAGTCCATGGTATACACAGTATTCGCCGCCAGCACCATAATTCAAAGACATCAATTTTCTTCCTGTCTGTCTTTTTCACTGTCCAGCTTTCACATCCATATGATGTTATTGAAAATACCATGGCATGAACAAGTCGAATCTTTGTATGGAGAGAGACATCTCTGCTCTTGAGAATCTTATCTAGGTCTTTCATAGCCATTCTGCCAAGAGCAATGCGTCGTCTGATTTCTTGACTGCTTGTTGCTTCTTTATTGATAGTTGATCCAAGTAGGTTAAAGTTGTTCACTATTTCAATTTCTTCTCCTTCAACGATGAACCTGTTGATTATGCCAGTTGTCATGATCTTTGTCTTCTTTACATTAAGGTGCAGGCCCATTTTGAGACTATGTTCTTTGATTGTGAGAAGCAAATGTTTCAGATCATCTTCACTTTCTGCCAGTAGTGTGGTATCATCAGCATAGCGAAGGTTGTTGATGAGTCTTCCACCAATCTTCACACCTCTGTTGTCTTCATACAATCCTGCTTCTCTGATGATTTGTTCTGCATATAAATTAAACAGGTAGGGGGAAAGTATGCAGCCTTGTCTTACACCTTTGCTTATTTTAAACCATTCTGTTTCTCCTTGTTCCGTTCGAACTGTTGCTTCTTGATCAATGTACAGATTGCGCAAGAGAACGATCAGGTGTTCTGGTATACCCATGCTTCTTTTTTTTTTTTAAACTTTTATTTTCATTTTACAACACGCAAAAGAAACAACACACCAAAGGAACAAATACAAGCATACAATAAGGAGAAAACAACCCCAGTTACCCCCCACCCCTATGCTTCTTCTCTAAGCTAAAAGTATCATCATGTAGGCGCTTACAAACAACAGTAATTGTACATCAAAAACAAACAGAAATAGTATCTGCTATACAGAATGATCATGTGACAGAGATTAACACAGATTTAAACAGTCAGATGAGAGCATTTAGCAGTTTGAACATAGTCGTTGAGCATCTTCCATTTAGACAAGTGGTGGGAGGTCTGAGCGGAAGAGGCTAACATACAAGGTATTTGCCCATATTTACTGTAGAGACAGACATGATTCCACCATTCATTGGGGCTCAGATGGGAGCTATTTTGCACGGGCCCATCTACCCTCCTTAGCAAAGCTAGTATCCATTACAGTAACTTGCAAAGACTTCCCAACCAAGATGGCTACCCCACACCGCCTAGAAACGGCGGGAGGGTAGGCAGCCACCATGTAAGGCCTAGCATTAATTTTCAATGTTTCAACGGAGTTTAAATACGTTTCATGAAGAAGCACTAGATCAGCATGTACATGATTAAAATAGCTAAGGATTTTCTTTCTTTTGATTGGACTATTGATGCCTTTTACGTTCAGTGATAAGATCTTACATAAGGCCATTCAGAAGGGTGAAAAAGTCTGAGAAAGAACATGATAGCACACATAATTTCACAATGTCCCTCATATTAACTGTACATGGCTGTACACATGACATGATAGAAAATAAGCTAATGAAAACCAGTGAAGCGCCCCATATAAAAAAAAATAAGCAGCGAAGTGCTTTGGAGAAGAAGCATAACCCTAGAAATTACTGGCGACCATGTGTCTGCGGGGAGAAACCCCAGAGAAGGCCTAAATTGAAACATATAACCTGTATAGCTGTGCGTGCTCCGAATCCAACCGAGGCGCACATCAGGAGGGAAAGGAGACCAAGAAAGTTATATATAGGAAGAAAGAAAAGTCCAGGCAGTCTCTGTTCCGGGCTGTGATCACCGCATCGGGCCATTCAAAATGGCGGGCAGATCCGGCGGATTACAGATCCAAGTTGTTGGATTAGCGCATCTGGTCTGCTTCCTTGGAATCTAAAAATGTTGCTAGCAGATCAGGATCTTCGAAGGTTCTAGTTTGGTTATGGAGAGTCACTCTGAGCTTCGCTGGATACAATAGGCCAAAGCGAGCCTGTAGCTGTTGAAGTCTGGGTCGAAAAGCAAGGAGTCTCTTCCGACGGTCAACTGTGGGCTTTGCCAAGTCAGGGAAGAAGGAGACTTTATGACTTTCAAACTCCAGATGGTGATTCGCCCGGGCAGCATTTAGAATTTGCTCAACTTGCTGAAATCTCAATAAGAGAAAGATGATAGGCCGGGGGGTCGTCCGATTGAGCGCCATGTTGGTAGGAACACGATGTGCACGGTCAATCTCCAGATCTCTGTGAAAAGTGATCTTCAGCAAGGAGGGAAGAGTTTTGACCAAGAATTCTCTTATATCTCCTGCTTCCGCCCCCTCCGGTACTCCAATGAGCCTTACATTGTTGCGACGGGCTCGATTATTGCTATCCTCTAACTCTTTTTGAAGATTCTGTATCTGACGCTCAGCCTTGTCCAATTTCACCAAGCGCACCGCGTGCGAGTCGAGGACCCCCGCCATATTGTCCTGCCGAAGTGAAAGACCTTCAAGCCGGTCCTGAAGCATACCGAAATCTTCTCGCATGGCTCGGAGCGCTTCTCCGTTGGATCGTACCAGTTCCTTTACACCGCGTATTTCCTCCAAGATCTCCAGTTGCATTACGGGGTTTTCCCGAAGTGGAACCATCTTTTGTGGGGAAGACAACTCTGTTTTGGAGCGTTTTCCGTGTGAAGAAGAGGGAGACCCGAAGTCTAAGCGCGCTGGTTTGTGGGTCGCCATCCCCCCCGAGGCACCCCGGCAAGCTCGGAGCAAAAAATTAAATTTATGTAGGTATTAAGTCAGGATTCTGAGTAGGCCTCTCGGGAGCTTCAACGCGACGCGTCTAACCCGCTGGACATCAGGCTCCGCCCCCCACTACTGACTCATACCCATGCTTCTTAATGTGGTCCAGAGTTTCTCATGGTTTACACAGTCAAAAGCCTTGCTATAGTCGATAAAGCACAAATAGATATCCTTTTGGTATTCTTTAGTCTTTTCAAGGATCCATCTCACATCCGCAATGATGTCTCTCGTTCCTCGCCCTTTCCTGAACCCTGCTTGCACTTCAGGTAGTTCTTGTTCTAGGTATGGCTGTAGTCTCTTTTGAATAATCTTCAGTAGAATCTTGCTGGCATGTGGGATCAGAGCGATTGTGCGATAATTTCCACAGTCAGTTGGATCACCTTTCTTTAGTATTGGTATAAACACAGATCTTTTCCAGTCAGTTGGCCATGATGTTGTCGTCCATATTTCTTGGCAGAGCCTTGTAAGTACGGTAACAGCTGCATCAGATTGCTGCAATACTTCTATGGGAATGCTATCAATGCCTGGTGCTTTGTTCTTTGATAAGTCTTTCAATGCTGCTTCAACTTCTTCTTTCATCACCAATGGTTCCTGATCATAAGGTATCGGTTGAAACGGCTGTTGGTCCACTTGATCTTTATCATATAAAAACTCTGTATATTCCTTCCACCTTTTCTTGATCTTCTCAGCATCATTCAACATAGAACCTTGAGCATCTTGTAACATTCCTATTCGAGGCTGGAACTTTTTCTTTAACTCTCGCAGCTTTAGGAAAGCTGATCTTGTTCTTCCTCTAATAGTTTCTGCTTCTATTTCCTTGCAAGTGTCATTGTAGTACTTTTCCTTGTCCTGTCTAGCTGCACGTTGGAAATCTCTGTTGAGTTCTGCGATTGTCTTTCTTTCTCCTTTGGCTTTAGCTTCTCTGCGTTTCTGGGCAATTTTCAGAGTTTCTTCCGTCATCCATTTTGGCCGTTTTTGTTTTTTCACCTTTTGTAGAGACTTCTTGCTTTCTTCCAGCACAACCTTCTTGATGTCATTCCATAACTCTTCCGGAGTTCTGTCATTTGTATCTAAAGCAGCAAATCGATTTTTCAGGCAGTCTTTAAATTCCAGTGGTATATTCTCAAGGTCATATTTTGCTGCATTCATGAGTGGTTTGCTCTTTTCAACTTTAGCTTGAGTTTGCATACTAGTAGTTGATGATCTGTACCACAGTCAGCTCCAGGTTTTGTCTTTGTTGATGTTACAGAGCTTTTCCATCGTTGACTTCCACAGATGTAGTCAATTTGATTTTTATACAATCCATTGGGTGAAGTCCATGTGTACAGTCGCCGCTTGTGTTGCTGGAAGAAGGTGTTTGAGATGAATAGATCATTGGTCTTGCAGAATTCTATCAATCTTTCTCCAGCTTCATTTCTGTTGCCAAGTCCATATTTTCCAACTACTTTGCCTTCTTCTTTGTTGCCAACTTTTGCGTTCCAGTCACCCATGACTATCAGGATATCCTGTTTGCATGTTCTGTCAATTTCAGCTTGTACTTGTTCATAGAACTCTTCAATTTCATTCTCTTCTGCAGCTGTTGTTGGGGCATATACTTGAATTATAGTTGTGTTGATAGGCAATCCTCGCAGACGAATAGAGATTAAGCGTTCGCTGACTGCATTGTATTTCATTACAGTTCTTGCAAGTTTCTTCTTTATTATAAGTGCAACACCATTTCTTCTTTGTCTTTCATTTCCAGCATAGTAGACCATGTGATCATCTGATGCAAAGTGCCCCATGCCAGTCCATTTCAGTTCGCTGACACCCAACAGATTAAGTTGTACACGTTCCATTTCATTCTTGACCACCTCCAACTTCCCTTGGTTCATGCTTCGTACGTTCCATGTTCCAATGTGTAAGACATCTTTACAGCTTCTGACTCTCATTTCATGCGCAGCTACATCAGCAGTCAGACTTCCCGAGGGCTTTGATCCAACCACATCATAAATGCTGGCTTTACTCTGAAAAGTCTTCAGCTCTTCCCCAGTAGCTAGTTGAGTGCCTTCCGACCTGGGAGTCTCATCTTCCAGCACCATAGCACAATTTGTTTTGTTGTAACTATCCATTGGGTTTTCATGGCAAGATACAGAAGTAGATTGCCGGGCCTTCCTTCTGCGCAGTTTAAGTTTGGTGTTGTTGCCGTTGTCACAGAAATGTGATCCTCCGCCGTCAACACTATCCCATTCTGCTGCTGCCCAGATGGGTGGTTTGTCTTCGTCTGGCACCTCAGCTGAGACCTGTCCATCTTGGGAGACCCTGCCAGTAGTTAAACTACCGATAGTTTAGCTCTCAGCATCACTGATGCACGCAAGCCCTCACAGCACGACAAGCTGCAAACCAAGTGAGGATGTAGTAGGATGTAGTAAAAGCTATTAGTGTAGCTGGGTTCAAAACAGGTTTGGATGAGTTCCTGGAGGAAAAGTCCATAAACCATTATTTAAGAGAAAAAGAATTTAGGCGTCATCATGGATAATATGTTGAAACCCTCTGCCCGGTGTGCAGCATTGGCCAAGAAAGGAAATAGAATGCTAGGAATCAAAAGGAAAAGAATGGAGAATAAAACCAGGGATATTATAAAGCCTCTGTATTGTTGCATGGTGCAAGAAGATTGTGAAAAATTGCAAGAGGATCTTGAAAAATTGAGAGTCTGGGCATCCAAATGGCAAATGAAATGTAATGTGAACAAGTGCAAAGTTATGAACTTAGGGAAGAACAACCCAAACTACAGTTACACAATGCAAGGTTCCAAATTAGGAATCACCACTCAGGAAAAGGATCTGGATGTCATCGTGGATAGTACATTGAAACCCTCTGCCCAGTGTACAGCTGCAGCCAAGAAAGCAAATAGAATGCTAGGAATCATAAGGAAAGGAATAAAAAATAAAACAAAAAATATTATAATGCCTCTGTATCATTCCATGGTGCAACCACACCTTGAATATTGTATTGTATCACCACTCAGGAAAAGGATCTGGATGTCATCGTGGATAGTACATTGAAACCCTCTGCCCAGTGTGCAGCTGCAGCCAAGAAAGTAAATACAGTAGAGTACTAGGAATCATAAGGAAGGGAATAAAAAAACAAAACCAAGGATATTATAACGCCTCTGTATCACTTCATGGTGCAACCACACCTTGAATATTGTATGTAATTCTGGTTACCAGATCTTAAAAAGGATATAACAGAATTGGAAAAGGATCAGAGAAGAGCTACCAAAATGATAAAGGAGATGGAAGGATATTCTTACGAGGAAAGGCTTAAAAGGTTAGGACCCTTTTTAACTTGGAAAAGAGGTGGCTGAGGAGGAGATATGATAGAGGTCTATATAATAATGAATGGAGTAGAATGGGTAAAAATAGATTGGTTGTTTACTCCTTCAAACAGTAGAAAGATTAGGGGGCACACAATGAACTTCAGTGTAGCACATTTATGACTAATCGGAGAAAATATTTTTTTGCTCAGTGCATAATCAAACTCTGGAATTCATTAGTGGAGGATTTAGTAAAAGT
Organism: Ichthyophis bannanicus; assembly: GCA_033557465.1. Taxonomy (NCBI): domain Eukaryota; kingdom Metazoa; phylum Chordata; class Amphibia; order Gymnophiona; family Ichthyophiidae; genus Ichthyophis; species Ichthyophis bannanicus. Next base: position 670,395,863 of record CM066034.1, on the reverse strand, counting down.
GGTTAGTGTAGCTGGGTTCAAAACAAGTTTGGATGAGCTCTTGGAGGAAAAGTCCATAAACTATTATTAAAGAGGACTAGGAAAATCCATTGCTTATCCCTGGAATGTATATACCTTTGGGAACCCAACAGGTACTTGAGACCTGGAATGGTCGCTGTTGGAAACAGGATACTGGGCTTGATGGACCCTTGGTCTGACCCAGTCTGGCATATCTTATGTTCTTGATCAAAAACACCATGCAATCAATTGTGATTCACGCATGATTAATTTTTTTAATTGCACAGCCAATTTTGATTGACTTTTTTAATCAATGCCCACCACTAAAAATGATCCAGTGGGTTACAGGCTTAAAATTACTTGCAGTGACATGAATTAGTCATTATGTTATGGGCAGGGAATGAGTATAGACTGCACCTTGCAATTAATGTGGAGGCCATTACTGTGTATTAATTGTTACTATGGTAGATAACACAGTGCAGTCAGTTAACTCTGTTCCACATGATCAGCCATGCAGTTAATGTGTCCTAGGGTCATATCTGCTACCGTGCTCACAGGAATAACATGGTTGCTGTAGCAGTTAGCACACACTAATGTTTAATGAACATGGCCTGCATTAGCTGAATTTCTATGACAAAACATTTATCTCAAAGCTTCTGCACCTGTTACATGCCTTAACTTTGGCTATCAATGAGTATTAGGAGCCTATTTATTAAGGTGCAACTCCCAGGACCAGGCAGGGTACTTTATGCCCTGTTCTTTCTCCTTCAAGCCTTGAAGAGGCTGGCGTGGGCCTAGTGAGAGAACTCACTGCACTACAAATGGGCACCTGCTTCACACACTGAATTCCAAGGAGGCATGAAACCATTGATTAATGGACTCTTTCCAAGTACACACATATGGGGAGTCATCCAAGTTGTTTGGAGGTTCCTCTGCTGATCCAGGATATCCTGCTTTTCACCAGGAAACTCCCGGTATACATTGTGAAGACAGTGTCCAGCCAGACTAGTAAATTGATCCAGATCGTGCTCTGGGCCAGGGGTTCTCAACCCAGTCATTGAGACACACCTAGCCAGCCAGTTTTTCAGGATAACCCAGGCTATCCCATCATTGATGAGTCAAAAGAAGAAGGTGGGGAATGAAGACTTTTATTTTGGAGAGATTTCAAACTATAGGTCTCAGCAGGTACTAAAGTAGCCTACAAACAGGATCAGTACCAGGAGGTTGGTGTTAGTAGTATAGACAGAGCTATGAGGAAGAACATTTTCAAAACAAGTTTTATGAGTTTAAAAAGTACCTTTATTTGCATTTGAGGGAAACATTCCCATGGGCAGTGTTAGAGCAGGGATTTAAAAAACATGTGTACTTTTGAAAAGACAAAAATATACATGTTTTAGTCAAGAAAATATGAGTACACAAAGATGTAAAACATCTATGCACTTAGAAGAAATACGTTTTCTCTTAGGTAGTTTTCAAAGCAAAAGTACCAAAGCATATTTACTTTGAAAATGAGTAGAAAGTGTGCTAATAAAAAAAGTATCTGGGTACTTTTCAGCAATGCGAGTGGTCTGAAAATTGCACACCATTTATAAAACTAAATGGAGTGGCCTAGTGGTTGGGGCAAGGTACTTCAGGTCGGGGGTTCAAATCCCACTAGAGGACAGCAACCTTGGGCCGGAAGGACTGGGGTTTCTAGTCCCACAGGTGCTCCTTGTGGTCTTGGGCAAGCAACTTAACCCTTCATAGCCCATGTTCCCTGTAAAATAGTTATCTCCAAGTTATAATGCCCTGTTCAATGTAATTTCAGTTTGCTCAATGTAAACCGCACTGATGCAGAATAGCACGGTATATAAGAGAAAAAAAAATTACCTGCCATCAGGGCTGGCCCAAGTGTCTCTGCCACCACAGGCAGATTTCCTGCACATGCCACCCTCCCACATACCGAGCTGCCCGCCTTCTTCCTTATGCAGCCAAGCATCCGTCTGGCTTTCGCTGTTGTGTTTTCTACCTCTTTATCTACCTTAAGGTTGTAATAAAATGTGTTATTTTCATTTTGGTTCTCCTGTTTTCTGTTTTGTTCTAATAATTTTAGAAAGTCATTCTCATGCTTATGTGGCCACATACTCCCACATTCCAGCTTAATCAGAATCATTTAAACTTAACTATCTAATTTCCCAACATACAGTGGTGTCCTATACGGAGCGGTGGGTTCACTCCTAAACAAACACATGGGGAGGGGTGACCTGCACGGAGCGGCAGGTACACCTACTCTTGCCGTCTTACTGGGCAGACTAGATGGACCATACTGGTCTTTATCTGCCGTCATTTACTATGTTACTATATTTAAAACTTTACCAAAACTTCAGCAGTCTGGCTTATGGGAGGATCCACGACTCCGAACCTTGCCCCCCCGTTATTCATAATTCACCAGCGCAGTATTTGGGAGTGTATTTAGATTTAAATCGAAAATTTGACAAACAGCTGAATGCTGTCTGCCCGCGTTCCTTTCATGCTCTCTTGTGCATGTTCCCCTTCCTCGATGTCCCTACTTTAAAAGCTATTGCCTTCAGCTTTATTACTGTATATCGCAATTGGATTACTGTAACATAATTTATGCTGGTCTTCCAGTAGTTGTATTGCCCATGGCATAAAACTATTACTATAACTACTTATCCTTTATAAAGTGCTACAAGGCTTACACAGTGCTGTACTTATACATGTAAGACACAGACTTTGGCATGAAGGCATGCACTTTACCAGTTGGCATATCAAGGGCATGGTCTGGTTGGAGTAGATTAGTGTTTCTCAGCCTTTTCTGGCTGAGTTACCCTATTGAGGGTCAGCCAGGTGCTCAGGTATCCACTACACACACATATATATATATATATATATATGCTAAGAAAGCCTATTTTTTTCAGTGTCAATTGACTTTTTTATGCATCTTCAAATGCTACACAGATAGATTATTGAAAGTGCCCCTGAAGTGCCCCTTAGTAAATACCTTAACCTATGCACATATGCAAATGTTTATACCTGCTCGCTAGCAGGGAATTCTGTTTAGCTCATACGTTTCTCAGGAATTCAAGATGAATTACATTCAGGTTACAATAAGTATTGCCATTGCAGAAAACCTTAGTGCATTATTTTTCTGTCACTTTTCCCATGCTAGGTTTGCTCTCTGATGCAGAAAGCAAGCTAGCACCAGAAAAACAAACACGCTAAATTGCACTGCAGTAGGCATGCAAATCGCTGCATGTTTAATTGCGCCTGATGTATAAAACTGTGCTGAAACTTAGCATAGTTTTTTATACAATTTTTAATGCTGGATCTTCATGTTAGCTTCCTGCAGACATAAAGATTCAGACGGGAGCAAAAAGATCATCTGAGGTGAAGTCCCCGTTGCCACTGGCACAATGTTGGGGGAGGGGGCTGGTGTCCTTCCCAGACACCGGTCCCCCGATAGAAAAAAAATCTCTGGTGACCCACCAGCCCTGATCCCCTGCCCCCCGAAACACAATGACCTGGTGGTCCAACAGCACTGATCTCCCCACCCTCCTGAAACACAAAAGCTTGGTGACCCAGTGGCCCCCATCCCTCAAACACAAAGACTTGGTGGCCTGGTAGCCCAAACCACCCCCAGTACCTTAAATGGTGTGGTGGGAGCGTTGCCCACATGGTCCCGCCCCTGTGCCATCAACTTGCTGTGTATAGCCTCAAGCAGTGCATCCTGGGATGCACCAAACAGGGTTAGACTGCAATATAAGGCAAAAAATACTTTATATGGCAGTGACCCCCTGTGTTGTATTCTGGGATGGATGAGGTGGGGTCCCAGGATGCAACAGGAGAATCTGCCATATAAGGCATTTTTCACCTTATATAGCAGTCTGACCCCCCTCTCTGGTGCATTCTATGATGCACCACGTGCCACCATTTTGCAAGATGGCAGTGTGGGGGCGGAGCGTGTGGTTAATGCTCCTGCCACATTTAAGTTATTGGTAGGGGTTTAGGGCACCTGGGCCACCAGGTCTTTTTGTTTCAGTGGGGTGGGATGATTGGGGCAGCTGGGCGACCAGGTCTTTTTGTTCTGCGGCAGTTAGGGGGGATTGGGGCCACTGGGCCACCAGGTCTTTTTGTTTTGGGAGGGGGAAGGATTGGTGCTGTTGGGTCAGTGGATCAGTGCTGCTTAGGGGTGGGGGCCACTAGGCCACCAGAGATTTTATTTCTGTTGGGGGGAGGGTCTGTTTTGTCTGGGACAGCATGCCAAACTTGTGCTAACTTCTGTGCACATGTATTTGGTTTGCTCTCTCAGTTTATTGCTGACTTTTGTGCACTGGTTAAATTACACATTGCATTGCAGTGCAAAAAGTCACCTCTATACTCATGCTTTGAAACCCTGCATTAGAGCTGTAAGCACTGGGCTCTAGCCTGGGGTTTCTGCATTGGCCTGTAAGTTTCTGACTGAGGCAATGGAGGGTTAAGTGTTTGCCAATAGGGCAATCTGCCACTTTGATAGATTAAAAGAAAATGATTTGCTATAATTAGTTATGACCATTTTCTAAAAAGTGAAAACGAGGTGGGACTGACATGGTTATAGCATTGCTCCGCACTAGACATTTTAGACATTTCCTCTACTTAAGCAGGAGTGAGTATGTTCAAGCATGGAGGCCTCTGAGGGGAAGAAAAGCACATATGGAGGCATCAATAACTATGTGAACTAGTCTTTCTATGAGGTTTGTATCAGGTTTAAGAAGTCGAAGCAGCATTGAAAGCCTTATCAAAGAACAAAGCACCAGGCATTGATGGCATTCCCATAGAAGTATTACAGCAACCTGATGCAGCTGTTAGCATACTTACAAGGCTCTGCCAGGATCCCACCCGCCCTTCTAATTATCAACTTCCTCTCCTCTCATGCCCTCCTGGATCCCTTACAGTCTGGCTTTCGTCCTTTACACTCTACTGAAACGGCTCATGCCAAAGTCTCCAGTGACTTGTTCCTGGCAAAATCCTGTCCTCATCCTTCTTGAGCTCTCTGCTGCTTTTGACACTGTTGACCACAACCTTCTCCTCGATACCCTGTCCTTGCTTGGTTTTAGGGGCTCTGTACTATCCCAGTTCTCCTCCTATCTCTCCCATCACTCTTTCAGTGTGTGTTCCGGTGGATCCTCCTCCTCTGCTACCTCACTCCCAGTTGGTGTACCTTAAGAATCTGTCTTGGGTCCGCTCCTTTTCTCTCTCTACACCCAGTCCCTTGGTGTGCTTATCTCTTTCCATGGCTTTCAGTACCATCTGTATGCTGATGACTCCCAGATCCACCTCTCTACGCCTGAATCTCTCAGGCAGTCCAGACCTGGATCTCTGCTTGCCTTTCTGATATTGCTGCCTGGATGTCTCACCGCCGCTTGAAACTGAACATGGCCAAGATTGAACTTCTTATCTTTCCCCCTAAAACTTCCCCTCCTCTTCCTCCTTTCTCAGTCTCTGTATATAGCTCTGTACTCCTTCCTGTTTCCTCAGCCCGTAATCTGGGGGTTGTCTTTGACTCCTCTCTCTCTTTCTCCACACATATCCATCTGATAGCTAAGACCTGCTGTTTCTTTCTCTATAACATCAACAAAATCCGCCCTTTCCTTTCTGAACACACTACTAAAATGCTTATCCACTCCTTAATCACCTCCCGTCTTGACTACTGTAACCTACTCCTAGCTGGTCTCCCTTTGAATCATCTCTCTCCCCTTCAATCTGTTCAACACTCTGCTGTGCGTCTAATTTTCCACCAGTCCCGTCATGCCCATATTACTCCTCAAGTCACTTCATTGGCTCCCTATCCGTTTCCGCATCCAGTTCAAACTTTTCCTGCTGACCTATAAATGCATTCACTCTGCGACTCCTCACTACCTTTCTTCTCTTATCTCTCCTTACAACCCCCCTCGGGAACTCCGCTCTTCTAGCAAACTGCTTCTATCTGTGCCCTTCTCTTCTACTGCTAACTCCAAACTTCGCTCCTTTCACCTTGCTGCGCCTTACGTCTGGAACAAACTACCTGTGTCTGTATGCCAGGCCCCTTCTCTAACCCTCTTCATATCCAGGCTGAAAACTCACCTCTTTGCTGCTGCTTTTGAATCTTGACCCACCTGATCTCCTTTTTCTTTCCCCTTGCTTTATCCCTGCCTACACCTTCTGTGTTTGTCTTGACTAGATTGTAAGCTCTGATGAGCAGGGACTGTCTCTTACATGTCTGTGCAGCGCTGCGTATGACTTGTAGTGCTATATAAATGCTCAGTAATAGTAGTAGTAGTAGTAGTTTCTACTTAATTACCTTTTTGTTGTAACCTAAAAGAAAAGGGAAACTAAACATTTATCCTTCTGAAACTTCTCTGCCTCTTTAGTCTCACAGAACTTAGATGGTTTTGTCAACAGCATTTTCAGAGAGTTGGACAGTAGCCCCATTGCTGTTTTGAGCAGAGATTAGACCTCCCTGCTATAGAATGTGATTTCCTTTCTTCCTCTAGGATGTTAGCTACCACTGAGGCCGATGCAGGTTTGTGCACAGATTAGCTCAGCTTTTGCTTACAATTTTCTGTATGTGCGCTACTAGTGCAGAAAGGAGTTTTGCGCATGAGGTAACTGTGCACAAAGCCTGGAGCTGACAGTAGTGCACATCACAAATCCATGATAATGAAGCAATTAGCTATTCTGCACGGATGCAGATAAGTGTGAGGATGACCAGAAGGCTGAACTCAGTACTGGAGAGGAAATCTGAAGAGAGATAAAGGGTTAACTCATTCTTCTGTGGTCAGGGCTAATGCAAAATTTATGCTTGATTCTTCTTTGTATTCGAAGAGTATAGGGCTCACAACTTTTTTATGGCTTTGCTAAAGGGGAATGGACAAAATAAAATGGCAGGGTATGAGGAGCTGAGGAGGAGGTATGCAGGAACAATGTTATGCACATGTGTTGGAATTCTATTTTGCGCATAAACATCAATAGTCTGCACAGAAATTCCTTGCAGAATAATATCAGTGTTTATGAGAGATAACATTCCAGCTCAAGTGCTGATATATGTTTTGAAGACAATGAGAAACCTTACTAGAACAGACCCATGTGCCCATGCATCCTGTGTGCCCTCCTTGTTTAGTGTGGACTTTCTGTGAACAACTTATTCGGTCAGCAAAACTTTTGTGTTACTCTTGTGTTAGAACCATGCGCTGACCTTTAGCACATGGCTTTAATGAAAGGTTTCTGCACTGGTTCCACTGCGCTTTGAGAATAGCCTGAGCCAAATGGGAGTGTGATGTCCCAGCACCATTTGCATCTTGGGACCTTCTGTCTACTTTCCATTGTGTCATCCCATCAATCTTATGGGCAAGATGCTAGTCCACACTAAAAGATACTGGACTACTATGCAGTGATTAGGTTCTCTATACAAAGTATATACAGGCTCCTGTAGGCACCCATAAATTCCCCTTCTCACTCCATTTCCTATTCCCCAACAGGAAACAATATTTTCCATCCACCTTAAGGAATATAGCTTCAGCTAAATCCCAGCCCGGCTATGTATTCTTCCAACCTGAACTTTATGGTACAGTTTCCAAAATGAATTTATAACCTTCAGTTGCAAAAGAAATCAGACTACCAGTTAGCCTTCCTGTCACTTCCTATGCAGTTTTTGGTAAGGGCTTCTTATTAGTTATGATATTTCCCTTAAACTAAAAGTCACCACCATCCATTAGCATACACTACTACAAACTCCTCTTTAACAAAGAAAACATTCTTTACATTGACTCAGCATTTGTCTATAGCCATCTCTGTCATCAGAATCTCACCCCCAACCCAGAAGAGACAGCCCTCTGTCTTTTCTTTCTTCTTTTATAGGGCTATTGGCCACACCCAGGCTCCATCCTTCCCAGTTGCCCTGGGAGCCTGGTATACCATAGTTGCCAAGTTACCTGTTCCAGGAATACAATTTTTTGCCAGTTCTGGTTTTAAATTTACATTACAATGCAGTATGGTATTTGTAGTCCCTGACTTTACCCATTGAAGCCAGTGCTACAGGTCCCATAATGCATCAGAATAAGATTGTCGGCTTAAAATGTCATTCCTGGAACTGGGTAACTTGGCATTTCAGGTATACCCCCTTTTTTGCATTGCTGTGTTAAATAGTTCTGTGGTTGAGATTCCCTCCCTCCTTACTTCATCATAGGGAGGCTCTGGCCTATGTCAGATGACATTGATGCAAGAGAGATACCAGATCTAAATGCGTGTCTCAAAGAACTGCACTGGTAGTATGGTTTATTAAAAACTTGATATACCACCCTTCATAAATCAGATTGGTGTACATTAAAACCAATCAATTAATTAGGACAAGGAAAAGAATGCTATTAAAACTAATAGAGCAGGAGAGTTAAGGTACAAGCAAGAAAGGGTATGACAGGGCAAGAGGGGATGCAGAATCCAAAGTAGGCTATAGGGGATGACTGTATGCAAGCTGAAACAAGTGGGTTTTTCAAGGAAGCTTTAAATTTGGGGAAAGAGGGCTCAAGCCAAAGGTCAGCAGGGAGGGAGTTCCAAGGCTGAGTCCAAGGAAAAAGAACTTCGAGTGCAGAGTCAATTCAAGGTGGGTCTATGATGGAGAAGGAAGGTGAAGTTGATTTGCATGAATAAATCGGAGAACCTGAGAAGGAGCATATGGAATAAGACAAGAAGAAACATAGACAGGGATGCCAGAGTACATGATCTTATGAACAAGGGTAAGTAACTTAAATTGAGTAGAGTGAGACAGAGGGAGCCTGTAGGACTTGACAGGAAGTGGGGTAACATGATCATATTGGGAGGCATGATAAAGCAGGCGGATTGTGATATTTTGAACTTATTGAAGACATTTAATTTGATAATGAGGCAGTCCTGAATAAATGACATTACAATAGTTGAGTCTTGAAATGACCAGAGATAGAAGGAGAGTGATGATGGAAGAAGGAGGGAGGAAGGATGACCAGATGGAGCAAATCTGGTGAGGTGTGAAGAATGGCCACCTGACAACATTACTGATATGTGTGTGGAAGGTGAGAGATGAATCCAGAGTGACCCCAAAGTATTTGAAAGAGGGAACAACAGAAACAGGGAATCCATCAAGAGAAGGTTACACAGAAGGTGAAGGACCTAGCGAGCCAGATTGCAGAGGTTTTCAAAGGGTTGAGCTTCAGGCAATTAGAGTGAAACCAGGAAGTGACCAGAGATAAGCACAAATTAATGGAGTGAGATCCAGTGAAGTGGAGTGGGTATGGAATAACAGCAGGATGTCATTCACATAGAAATATGCAGACACATCCTGCTGCTGAACAAGAATAGCTAGTGGGGCAAGAAATACATTAAAAAAAAAGAGGGGCCAGAACCGAACCTTGAGGGACTCCGCAAGGAAGGGGGAGAGGAGAGAAAGAAGAAGCCTGAAATGTCACAGTAACAAAGGGGGAGATTCTGCTCACTATTGTTTATTATCAGATTTACTATAACACACTTCTCAGTAACTATGCAGGATAAACCACAAATGGGTGGAGAAAAGGGGTTTCAAACAAATAAAGAGAAGTCTACTGATGTCAACCATTACTTGAACTCATGACTCTTTAAGTTAGAGGCTGGGGGCATCTATCTGGGGCTACAGAAGCCAACTAGTTGGGAAGATAACTTAGAGGTGGTGAATGAAGACTCCCACTAGTGAAGGAGCCCATTGGCCCAGCAAGAGTGTCTTATCAGACGCACCTTTTGCTGGTTAAACAATTTTTGGCAGGCCTGTCCTGTATCTATGGTCAGTCCAATTTCTTACTCTTCCCCAATGTGAGTATGGTTTCCTAACTTCTATCCTTTCCGTCCCTGCTTCTCACCTGGCTCTGGCATAGGTTCAGTTCCAGTCCTGCCCCTGACTAAAGACCGTCTGGCTCCTGGCTCCTGACCCATTCCTGGTTATTGATCCTGCACTGCTCTACCCTGGACATAGCCTGTCCAGCTTTGTTCCCATCCAAGAAAGAACTGACACTTGGTGCCATACTAGTAGTTTTGATAAAGTTAAATGGCCGAGTGATTGGTTGTTCTTCAGATATAAATTTCCTGGTATAGGATATGAATTTAAGGTGAATTATCAAATCCTGATTGTAAAGAGCACATGGGAAGATTAGAAACAATGGAGAAGGATATTAAGGAAATAATAACTCTGAATAGTACCCTAGTACAAGATAAAACATTTTATATTGTAAAGTTGACCAGATGGAGAATTATGTTAGGCCATTTAAAATTCCATTTCCTATATTTCTGTACAGCGCTGTGCATAGTAATATAGTAAATGATGGCAGATAAAGAACAGAATGGCCCATCTGGTCTACCCAGTAAAGTGCCACATTGTGTAGGGTACCACTTGTCTGTGCTTTTTCTTTGGGTTAGAACTGCACTTCTTGCTATACAGGGATTCTCTGTGTTTATTCCAGGTATTTGAATTCCATCACTGCTTCTATCCCCACCAACTCCAATGGGAGAGTATTCCAGGTATCAACCACCCTTTCCATGAAAAAGTACTTTCAGATGTTACTTTCTTCTTCCAATTTCATATCATCTAGTTTTATAGCTTTCCCATCTTTGGAGAGGGTTTGTTTGTTCATCAGGTGGTCATTTAATGAAATTTCTCATGTATATCATCACTGAGGCCTCCTTACATGAAGAAAATATTTTCTACCTGGTGGGAGATGAGCGTGAAGAACAGAAAGGGGCCCATATAACACTAGACAGCCTAGCATTGGACAGCCTGGACCTAACTGTTTTGCTAGAAAGGTTCACTCAGAAAGAACAGGACAAGGTCATATTGTCACTCTCATTTGTTTCATTGTGATTTAAATTAAGGTTTCTTTGATTCTGTCCAGCTTATAGTTTTTGTAGATGCCAAAAAGATCATTAGTCCTGTCTCTGGTGTGAATGCATGAGTCAGTGACCGAGTTTATGATTTAATATATTCTTTCTATGTTTAAGAAAATTCATTTTCACTTTAATACATTCATAACATGGCTACCATAAAACTTCTAAATGGTTTACAATAATACATTCATAATAGTTATGCCTAGATTTAATTTGTCCCCTTGGCGTAGCTCTTGAAATGGATCCAGGATCAGAGTGGGAAATGTTGGCACTCTAAAGGTGTGCATTTCTTGGCATGTATATGGTTTTTTGAGAGCCTAAAAAAATGTTTGTACATGAAAATTGCTTGTGCATATGTATGCCTCTGCATTAGTATGTGTACAACTGATTTGTGCATGCAAAACATTTTAGCACATGTAGAGGGTGCACATTTGTGATGAATGTGTGCAAAAACATGAAAACACCCACCTTCATTTTCAACAGCTGCTTTTTGGCAAAATCCAATATCCCCTGCAATTAGCCACCAGAGGGGGTGAGCAGAGACCATTATGAATCCAGTTATAATACCAACTCATCATAATATCACACTACATGTAGTAATCTATATAAATGAATGTATACCTGGATATGCATATTAGAAGGACAAAGAGAGGAACAGAATACTGTAGTTGCTTTTAAGTTCTTTGGTATGCATTATGGAGAATTCGTGAATCACTGCTTATATGGCTCTGCTATGTAATAGTGTTGAGACAGATTTCCATTCAGAACCTCAGGATTAAAGAGAAGAAAATGAATCCTGTGCATCATCTTTAGTGCTTTACTGTATAGCTGGTATAAAAAAAATCTTTTGCTTCTCAGACTAATGAGGATGCTTTGAGTTGTTTCACTATATAGCTATATGCTAATGATTTCATTTACACCTTTCTTTATGCGTGAAGCATCATTCTGTGGGGAGACCATGTGAAGTTTTGTGCAGTATGACAAACTTCATAATGGTTGTAAACCAGTGATTTTATATTGGATGTAATAATATGCATTATGGGCCCTATGTGCTAAGCACAGACAAAAAATAGGAAAAAAATCCCCTTAGCAATAAGAGCTCCAAGTATATCCTAAATGATTCATGCATATTTACAGATTGATACAATTAATTATGTGACATCAGGATAGCTTAGCAATTGAGATGATATTCAGGAATCATTTACTGTAAGATATACATATTTAGTAATATATTATGGGCCCGATATTGAAGTGGCAGGCTATGCGCTGCGGCAGAGTATAGCCTACCATCAACTCCCCTAACCTGGATATTCACTACCACGCCGGTGGAAGTGAATATCTGGGTTAGCCCGGATGCCACGGTAGCCACAGAGACTACATGGGTAGCAGCAATTTTTGTTGCTACTCACATAACCTCTGCTTCTTAAAGATATGCACGATTTTTTCTCTCCTACAAAAATCGTTGTTACTCATGTAGCCCCTTCCTCCACCCCCGCTTGGCCCCAGAAAGCCCCTAACACTCCCCAATGCTATGCAGATAACATCTAGGCGCGTAAGGGACTTAGACAGGATATTCGAAGGGCACTACCATGTAGGTACCCTTCGAATATCCCGGATAAGGCCCTTACATGGGTAACTAAGGAAGTCACCCGTGTAAGGGCCTTCGAAAATCGGCCCCTATGTTATTTAACATTGGATCTTACAAAGGCAATGCTGAATTTATTGTACACTAAAGGATTTACATATAACAGGTCTGGAATTGCATGTGTTACAGTTTCACCAGTTTCTGCATGTGTGTCTGACAGATGTATCCAGGAGGGAGGGGTTAGGATATATAGATGTGGAAATTGTGTGTGTTAAGAAGGGGTCATGAGAGTGAGGTCGGTTTTGGACAATACGTGTGGGGGATATATGATTATGAAAGTGTATGGAATAAGGATAACTGAGTGATCCATGTATGTAGATGGAATGGTGTGTGTTAGGAGAGTTATTGCCAGCTTTGGGGAGTGTGATATAAGGTTAGAGAATATAGGTATTAGGAGAAGAGTATGGTATAAGTAGAGATGTGGATGTGGATGTGGGTGTGGGATAATGGTGAGGGATATTAGAGTATAGCTAAGAGTATGTGGGTGAGGTACATTGCTATATATATATAGGGGGTGTGCCAGAGTGTGTGTGTCTACGAGTATAAGCGTATATGATGGTAGGTATGAAGAGTGTTACAGTTGCTCTGAGTAAGTGGATGTAAGCATATGGGTAGGGAATGTTACAATAGCTGGGTTGCATGGGGAGTATATTTCAGGATATATCACTCTTTCATACCTTCTCTGCTCAACAACTTCATTGATCTTTCTCACACCCTACACTCTTGTTCCCTTTCCTTGAAGTCAGGCCTCTCCCCCCCCCCCCACAGTGATCTATTTCCTTCTCCCTTTATTTGCCCTATCCTCTTTGAACTCCCCTTCCTCTTTGAATCCCTCTACTCCCCAACCCTCTTTTGTGCTCCCCTACTCTCTTTCATATGCTGCCCCTCCCTCTATTCAACACTCCATTGTATCCCTTCTGTTCCATATGATCTATCCCTCCTTCCTTAATACATCTTCTCCTTTCCCCACTCACTCTTCTTAATTTCCTGTCTTATTTTGTCCTTTCTTGTACTCTTTCTTCTAACCTCCTTTCTACCACCATCTCTATTCCATAATATCTCTTATCACTCATTCTCCTCCACTCCATTATTATTTCATATCCTCTCACTTATTGACCCTTCTCCTTCCACTCTACTTTTCTCCATTCCTTAGTCTCCCTCTCCTTTGTTCCCATTTCTCACCCCTATTCTCTTTCTTGACTACTGCCTTCCTACTGCTAATGGAACAACAAATGGTGCAGTGAATAATAGGAGGAGAAGCCGCAAGGAAACCAGCAGTAGCAATCGATGGGAGCATATATGTGACCACTGGTTCCTCTGTGTCATCTTTTGGTGGGAACTGTAGAATACTACTAGCCATTTATCTTTCACAACTGGGCGTTTATATCTCTTTGGCTGGCAGGATCCAGGGAAGAATGCCAACCACTCTTTATTTGCTGTCACTTTCTCTATGTCTTTAACTGACATATTTGCTAAAGCTAAGAGAAGCTAGGAAAATAGACAGGAAAGCAAAGATGCAAATGAAAGAAAAAACAGCCAACACAGTAAAATGGGAGGACAAAACATTTTTCAGATACGTTACTGAGAGGAGAAGTGCAAAAGTGTCATTGTCAGGCTGAAGGGTGAAGGGAAGGAATATGTAGCAGCTGATGAGAATAAAGTAGAATTGTTTAACAAATATTTCTGCTCTGCATTCACAGATGAAGAGCCAGGACTTCAGAAAACACTGACAAATAAGAATAGAAATGAGGTGGATCTTAAACGATTTTCAAAAGACTGTATTGATGAGGAGCTAGGCAAACTATAAGTAGACAAGCGATGTGGCCATATGGGATACATCTGAGAATATTGAAGGAACTTAGGGAAGTTCTAATAGGTCCACTCTCTAACCTTTCCAATGCTTCTTTAGAGCCAGGCATGGTCCCAGAGAACTGGAAAAGGGTGCATGTGGTCTCTTTGTATTTTATATATTTTTAAGGTGTGAAAAAACAAGTAGACAAAGGTGAGCCAATTGATATAGTGTATCTGGATTTTCAGAAAGCCTTTGACAAGGTCCCTCATGAGAGACTCTTGGCAAAATTAAAAAGTCATGGGATTGCAGGCAGTGTAGTATTGTGGATCAGAAACTGGTTAAAAGACAGTAGGCAGAAAATAGGACAAAATGGCCAATTTTCTCAATGGAGAAAAGTAAATAGTAGAGTACCTCAGGGATCCGTGCTGGGCCCACTGCTTTTTAACATATTCACAAATGATCTGGAAATGGGAATAACAAGTGAGGTGATCAAATTTGCATATGACACAAAATTATTCAAAGTTGTTAAAACCCAAGAGGATTGTGAAAAGTTGCAAGAGGACCTTGATAAATTGGAAGACTGGGCATCTAAATGACTGATGAAATTTAATGTGGACAAGTGCAAAGTTATGCACCTAGGAAAGAACAACCCAAACTATGGTTATACAATTCAAGGTACTACCTTAGACACCACCACCCAGGAAAAAGAGCTAGGTGTCATCGTGGATAATATGTTGAAACACTCTGCCTAGTGTGCAGCGGCAGCCAAGAAAGCTGATAGAATGCTAGGAATCATAAGGAAAGGAATGAAGAATAAAACCAAGAATATTATAATGCCTCTGTATCGTTACATGGTTTGACCGCACCTTGAATATTGTGTGCAATTCTGGTTGCCGTCTCTTAAAAAGGATATAGCGAAATTAGAAAAGGTACAGAGAAGAGCCACCAAAATGGTAAAGGGGATAGAAAGATACCCCTATGAGGAAAGGCTTAAAAGGTTAGGGCTCTTCAACTTGGAAAAGAGAAGGTTGAGGGAAGATCTGATAGAAGTCTATAAATTAATGAAGAGTGGAATGGGTTAACGTAAATTGGTTACTTACACCATTAAAAAGTAGAAAGACTAGAGGACTTGCAATGAAGCTACAATGTAACCCATTTAAGGCAAATAAGAGATAATATTTTTTCACTCAACGCATAATCAAACTCTGGAATTTGTTACCGGATGATGTAGTAAAAGCTGTTAGTGTAGCTGGTTTTAAAAAAGGTTTGGACAAGTTCCTGAAGGAAAGGTCCATAAACCATTATTAAAGAGGACCCGGGAAATGTACTGCATACCCCACAACGAGCATTATGGAAGCTGTGGATATTGGGTACCTGCCAAGTACTTGTGACCTTAATTGGCCACTGTTGGAAACAGGATACTGTGCTCAATGGATCTTGGTCTGACACAGTATGGCATTTCTTATATTCTTTACAGAAAAGCAGAGCTAAGGATGAGTTTGAGAACTTCAGGCTGGTTAGGCTGACCTATGCAATGAGTAAATTAATGGAAACACTACTAAAACAGGGAATAGTGGTTTCTGAAATCCAGTGGATTGCAGGATCTGAGGAAGCATAATTTTTTCTAGAGGCAGGTCTTGTCAGACAAATATCGTTAATTTATTTGACTGGCTGACAAGAGAGTTGGACTGAGGGTGAGCCAAGATGTGGTGTACTTAGATTTCAGTAAAACCTTTGACACTGTTCTGCATAGGTGACTTAAACTGAGTGCCCTGGGGATGGACCCTGAAATGATTGACTTGGTTAGAAATTTGTTCAGTGGGAGGCAACAAAAGATACAGATAAATGGAGCTCACTCTGAGGAGACGGATGTTACCACTGGTGAGCCATGGTGATCTTTCTTTGGTCTGATTCTTTTCAACGTTTTTGCAAGTGATATTGCAGAAAGGTTATCAGATAAATACCCACAAACACCCACAAACAGGAAAAGAAGCAAGGGACATCTTGAACAATTTCCAGAACACTGTGTTCATGAGAAACTAGCTAAATCTAAAGTAGACAAAGCGATGGGAACAGATGAGATACACCTGAGAATATTGAAGGAACTTGGGGGTGTTCTAGCAGTTCCACTGACTGACCTTTTCAATGCCTTCAAAAGGATATAAGCAGATTGGAGTCGGTACTGAGGGTGGCTACTAAAATGGTTAGCGGTCTTCATTATAAAGCATATGAGGACAGGCTTAAGTATCTTAATATGTATGCTTTAGAGGAAAGGCGGGATAGAGGTCATTTGATTGCGACTTTTAAATACCTCCATGGCATAAATGCACAGGAGGAGAGCTTCTTTCATTTGAAAGCAAACTCTGCTATGATGGGACATAGGATGAGGGTGAAAGGGGATAGATTCAGGAGTACTATGTGGAAATATTTCTTTATGGAAAGAGTGGTAGATGCATGAAATAGTCTCTCAGTGGAAGTGATAGTGATGAGGACAGTGTCTGAATTCAAGAAAGCAAAAGATGTAAAAAGACTGGAAAATGTTCAGAGGAAGGCGACCAAAATGATTTGGAGCCTGCGTAAGAAACCTTATCAGAAGAGACTTGAAGACCTAAATATGTACACTTTGGAGGAGAGGAGGGATAGGGGAGATATGATTCAGACCTTTAAATACTTAAAGATGAACGATGAACAAACCTCTTCCAAAGACGGGGAAGATGCAAAACTAGAGGGCATAACATGAAGCTACAAGGTGGAAAATTGAAAGGCAATGTCAGGAAATATTTTTTCACTGAAAGGGTGGTGGATGCTTGTAATGCTCTCCCGATGGAAGTGGTGGTGGCAAACATGGTGACGGAATTCAAAACAGCATGGGACAAGCACAGCAGATCCCTTTACAGCAACAGGATAAAAGCAAAATAAACTGAACCATCTAACTTCTCAACAAATAGGGGTGTCCTACATGGAGTGGTGGGTCCACCCCTAAACAAAGACATGGGGAGGGGTGGCCTGCACAGAGCGATAGGTGCACCTACTCTTGCCGTATTGCTGGGCAGACTGGATGGACCATACTGGTCTTTATCTGTCGTCATTTACTATGTTACTATGTAAGATAGTGTGCAGCGAACATTGAAAAAACTGGCAACACAGACATATGTCAGTTCTGTAAGAAAGACCTGGAAACAATGACTCACATAGCTGTGAAGTTCTGATTGTGGAAAATTTCAATACACAAAAGCACAACAAAGTAGTATGTCTCATCCATTGGAAATTCTGTAAACACTACAACATCACTGTGTCTGAAAAGCACCGGGATCATGACCCTAAGAGAATTACAGAAAATGAAGAAGTTATGATCACCTAAAAGTCCTAAACTTCAAAAACACTGACTTCAGTAAAATGGCCAAGTAGCTGAAGGAGGAGTTGGCAGGGTGGGAGGGGATAAGGGAAGTGGAATTGCGATGGACTAAACTAAAGGTGGCAATAAAAGGGGCAACAGATAAATATGTAAGGAAAGTAAATAAAAACAAGAGGAGAAGGAAACCTATTTGGTTCTCCAAAGAAGTGGCTGCTCAAATAAAGGCCAAAAAACACAGCTTTCACAAAATTCAAAAGCTTGCAAACAGAGGAACACAGAAAGGAATACAGGATCAAACTAAAAGAGACAAAAAGAGAAATAAGGAAAGCAAAATCAAAGGCAGAGGGAAAGATGGCTAAAGATGTGAAGTGTGACGACAAAACTTTCTTCAGGTATATTCAGGAGAGGAGGAAAATCAGAGATGGAATTGCAGGACTCAGAAGTACTGGGAACGGACTCATGGAAAGTGACATTGAAAAAGCAAAATTGCTAAATAAATACTTCTGCTCTGTTTTTACTAAAGAAAATCCTGGAGAAGGACAATCTGTGACTCCCAAATATAAAAATGGGAATGAAGTAGATGCCACACCATTCACCGAAGATGATGTGTTAGAATAACTTGCAAAACTGAAAGTGGACAAGGCCATGGGACCGGATGGGATACATCCCAGGATAGTGAAAGAGCTCAGAGAGGTTCTTGCAGGGCCGTTAAAGGATGTTTTCAACAGGTCCTTGGAAACAGGAGAAGTTCTTAAGGGCTGGAGAAGGGCTTGACAGGGAAGAAGTGACAAACTACAGGTCCATGAGCCTTACCTCGGTGGCGGGAAAAGTAATGGAGGTGCTCCTGAAAGAGCGAATAGTGGACTTTCTCAAAACCAAAAGGTTGCATGATCCAAGGCAATATGGTTTTACCAAAGAATGATCTTGCCAAACAAATCTGATTGAGTTCTTTGACTGGGTGACCAGAGAACTAGATCAGGGGCATGCAATGGAGGTCATCTACCTGGATTTCAGCAAAGCCTTTGATACTGTTCCTCATAGGAGGCTTATCAATAAACTCAGTAGTTTGGGGATGGGTCCCAAGATGGTGACCTGGATCAGAAATTGGTTGACTGACAGATGATAGAAGGTGATGGTACAAGGAGCTCACTCGGATGAAACGAGGGTGATTAGCGGGGTGCCCCAGGGTTTGGTCCTGGACCCAACACTGTTCAATGTATTTGTGAGTGATATTTCTGAAGGACTGAATGGAAAAGTCTGTCTTTTTGCAGATGACATGAACATTTGCAACAGAGTTGACTCCCCTGAGGGACTGGATAACATGAGCAAAGATCTACAAAAGCTGGAAGAATGGTCTAATGCTTAGCAGTTAAGATTTAATGCGAAGAAGTGCAGTGTCATGCACTTGGGAAGCAGACATCTAAGGGAAATATACGCGATAGGGGGCGAGAGGTTGGTGTGCATGGACCAGGAGAAGGACCTTGGAGAAGGACTAGGAGAAGGAGCAGGAGAAGGACCACATAACATGACGCTGCAAGGGGGTAAATTGTATTGCAGATTTTGATATTATCCATTAAGAGGCAATCTTTAGAAACATAGAAATATCAAAATCTGCAATACAGTAGACACCCAGGAAGGTGTAGACAACATGAACAACATGAAGATGGATCTAATGAAGCTTAAAGAGTGATTGAGAATTTGGCAGCTGAGATTTAATACTAAAAAATGCAGGGCCATGCATGTGGGCCGCAAAACTCCAATAGAGTGGTACAGTATAAAGATTGAAATACTTCTGTCCATGAAAGAAGAGTAGGACCTGGGGATGATTGTTTCTGATGATCTTAATGTGGCTAAACAGGTAGAAAAGGTGACACAAAAGCCAGAAGATGCTTGGGTGCAAATTATTTGTACCTGGATCTTACACACCTGAATTCCAGTCTCAAATATATCCAATCTTGGTTCATTGCACATCAACTCAAATCAAGTCCTTTTAGAGAGGGAGTTAGAAAAAGAAGTAGCAGAGGTAGAGGAAGAAGGAGAGTTCGAAGGACAAGAGGAACAAGAAGAGTTGGAGAGAGAGCAACTAGGCAGCTGTGATCCACAGAGAAGCAGTTGGGACTCACGAAGCAAGTACCTGGGAGACTCAGGGGCAGTGAGAGACTTCTGGGAGCAGAAGGATTCAAGAGCACTGAGAGACCCAAGGATACAACCCAGGCTTCCAGAGAACCAAGCAGGACCTTGGAGCAGAAAGCAGAGGGACAAAGAATTCTCCTGGAGGAAGCCTCAGCACAAGGTACAAAGGGGAGTTGAAGCAGCTAGCAGCTATAACAGTGGGAAGCCAGAAAGATTGAAAGCTAACTTTAAAAGCCAGAATAAAGTCAGACAATATGGTGGCAGTTGCATGCAGCCTGAAAAGTATTTAAGCAGCCCAAGATACTCTCATAAGCCATCTGAAAACTATAGCTTAGAAGCTAGTAGAAAGAAAGCTGATGAGTCTTATTGCAGAGAAGTGAGCCCAGAGAAACCTGATGGTTATACTTTTAAAACCCTGTTAAGAAACTCTCCAGACTCAGCTGAAGTTTTAAACCCAGCACTTATGTTCAGAGATAAGTGGGGGAAGGGTTCTTCTAACACGCTGAACTGTTGTCCTAACAAAAGCAGCATTCCTAATTATCATGAGATAAAGATCTTAAACAAACATTTACCTGAAGGAGAAGGAAAATACCAGCTTAGTCCAGGAAAGACGCAGGCTGAATTACTTCTCAAAGACTTCAGGGAATTCCTTGAGAGCAGGGCAGTTTCTCCCTATAATCCAGCACAGGCTACAAACAGCTGTGAAGAGGAGATGCCTCTAGATTATTCTCTACCGTCCACAGAACAAGACTGTGCAATGGACTGCTCAACATGTGTTATTGAGAAGGAGATTAATTAAATGCTTTAAAAGGTTATATGAAGAAATATAACAAGAAGTTACCTTGCTGATTGTCATGCTGAGAAGCTTATGAGAAGTGAATAAGTTAAAAGCATATTTGTCTAGATGTCAAGAGCTTTGCTGTTATGCCAGAGTTTGTTTCAGTTAATGAGAAGTCACATGACAAATGAATGTGAATCCTGAAGCTTATGGACATTTAGCCCAGCAGTGCAAGCCTTGTATAAGTTTGGTTTCTTACTCTTGTTTGTGCTTTAAAACTTCTTTTGTGTCTGTTTGCACTTGAACTGCAAAGCGGGAAATAAACCTCATAAAAAGAAATTTCTTTGCCTGCCTTATCTACTTGAGCACACACAACTACATTCTCAACCCTGAAGGGCACCAAAGGCTACCTCCTACTGAAACCCTCAAGGTTCAGGTAGTGGGTGGGTGGCACTATTTGTGGCATCAGATGCATATGCAAAGAGATACGTTTGACCCCTGAGTGCTGTGAAAAGAGCGGTGTTCAAAAAGGTCTTCGGTTTCATCGCCGGCTTGACAGATTTATGTGCTATTGTGCAGTTGTGAAAGTAGGTCTCCATTTTGGTTGGTAAGACATAAGTTTTTATATGACATTAACATTAAGCTTTTGTGATTTTAACAGCAATCCCTCTTGATACTTGCAGCATGGCATTGATTATTCCTTTGCAATGGGTTTTAACAGTATTCATACAGATGGTCACTGTCATTAAATGCACCAGATAGTCATTTCCCTCTTTTTTCCTCTTTTTATTTTGCTCTGACTTTTTGTTTATTTAGTTCTCATTTACAGATATACATTTTATAATTTGCACGCTTTATAGAATATTGAATAGCCGACATGCCCAATGCCATTGACATTGCTCTAGTCTAATTGTTTCTTTGCTTTCGTCTACTACTTCGTGTCTGTATCAGTGATAATAGTATAGCACAGACAGCTATTTAGGAATCTTTTAGCCTACCATGGGCTTCCCATTTAAGTGCAGTTTGACATTGTTTTCATAGGTTTGTTTTTATTTTTTACAGACCTGAATTACTGAACTATTGTTCTTCTCAACTGAGTTCACATAGTGTGCCATTATAGAAACATAGAAACATAGAAATATGACGACAGAAAAAGACCACATGGCCTATCTAGTCTGTCCTTCCATAACAACTACAACAGTCCACTTTTTGCCTTTAGAGATCCTCTGTGTTGGTCCCATGCTTTCTTGAATTCAGTTACTGTCCTCATCTCTACCACCTCCACTGGGAGACTATTCCACGGATCCACTACTCTTTCCGTAAAGAAATATTTCCGCATATCACTCCTGAATCTATCTCCCTTCACCCTCATCCCATGTCCCCTCATAGCAGAACTTGCTTTCAATTGAAAGAGGCTCTCTCCCTGAACATTTATGCCACGGAGGTATTTAAACATCTCAATCATATCACCTCTATCCCGCCTTTCCTCTAAGGTGTACATATTAAGATCCTTAAGTCTGTCCTCATATGCTTTATAATGAAGCCCATTAATCATTTTGTAAGCAACCCTCTGCACCGACTCCATCCTGTTCACATCCTTTTGAAGGTGCGGTCTCCAGAATTGCACACCATACTCCAAATGAGGTCGCACCAAAGACTTATACAGAGGCATTATCACCTCCTTTTTTCTGCTAGCCATTCCTCTCCGTATGCACCCAAGCATCCTTCTAGCTTTTGCTGTCGCCTTTTCCACCTGTTTAGCTACTTTAAGATCATCAGACACAACCACGCCTAGGTCCCGCTCTTCTTTAGTGGACAAAAGTACTTCACCTCCTATACTGTATTGCTCCCTTGGATTGCTGCAGCCCAAATGCATGACCTTACATTTTTTAACATTAAATCCCAGCTGCCAAATTCTAGACCATTCTTCAAGCTTAGCTAGATCCCTCCTCATGTTATCTACCCCTTCCTGGGTGTCTACTCTATTGCAGATTTTGGTATCATCCGCAAAGAGGCAAACCTTACCCGACAGCCCTTCCGCTATATCACTAACAAAGATGTTAAAAAGAATTGGACCAAGGACAGATCCCTGGGGCACACCACTGGTAACATCCTTCTCCTCAGAGTGAGCTCCATTTACTTGTACTCTTTGTCGCCTCCCACCCAACCAATTTCTAACCCAAGCAGTAACTTTAGGGTCCATCCCTAGGGTGCTCAGTTTGTTTATAAGTCGCCTGTGAGGAACAGTGTCAAAGGCTTTACGGAAATCTAAATACACCACATCTAGAGCTCTCCCTCGGTCCAACTCCCTGGTCACCCAGTCAAAAAAATCAATCAGATTTGTCTGACAAGACCTGCCTCTGGTGAATCCATGCTGCCTCGGATTCTGTAATCCGCTGGACTCCAGAAACCTCACTATTTTCTCTTTCAGCAGCGTTTCCAATAATTTACTCACCACCGAAGTTAAACTAACCGGCCTGTAGTTTTCAACCACATCCTTACTTCCGCTTTTGTGTAAAGGCACCACATGAGCCTCTCTCCAGTCCTTTGGCACCACTCCTGACTCCAACGAGGCATTGAAAAGGTCAGTCAGTGGAGCTGCTAGAACGTCCCCAAGTTCCCTCAGTATTCTAGGGTGTATCCCATCCGGTCCCATCGCTTTGTCTACTTTAAGTTGAGCTAGTTTCTCACGAACACAGTCTTCTGAAAATAGTTCAAGATGTCCCTCGCTTCTGTTCTTATTTGTGGGTGTTTTCTGAGGTCCTGCTCCTGGTTCTTCATCTGTGAACACAGAACAAAAATATTTGTTAAGCAATTCCGCTTTATCCTTATCAGCTTCTACATATTCCCCCCCTGCACCCTTGAGTCTGACAATACCACTTTTGCTCTTCCTCTTCTCACTAATATATCTGAAAAATGTCTTATCCCCCCATTTTATTGCATTGGCTATTTCCTCCTCCTTTTGAATCTTTGCCTTCTTGACTACTTTGCTAGCTTCTCTAAGTTTTTCCAAATACAGATGCTTGTCTTCTGCTCTCTGTGATCTCTTGTATTTCATGAAGGCCTCCCTCTTTTTCTTCACTTTTTCAGCTACTTCCTTCGAAAACCATAGCGGTCTCCTGTTCCTTTTGCCTTTATTTACCATTTTAACAAAAAGGTTGGTTGCCCTTAAAATACCCCCTTTCAGTTTTGCCCACTGTTTTTCTACATCCCCCAGCTGTTCCCATCCCACTAACGACTCCCTGAGGTATTGGCCCATCTTCGCAAAGTTAGTCTTCCTAAAGTCTAAGATCCTCACCTTGGAATGGATTCTAACAGCCCTAGTCCTAATACTGAACCACACCATCTGGTGATCACTGGAAGCAAAATGATCTCCCACTACAACATCAGAAACACTTTCACCATTGGTAAGCACCAAGTCCAGTATGGCCCCTTCACGTGTGGGGTCTGTTACCAATTGCCTGAATAGTTCTCCCTGTAGAGAATCCAGGATCTCCTTACTTCTAGATGATACTGCAGCAGGAATGTGCCAATCAACATCTGGCATATTGAAATCTCCTATCAGTAGCACTTCCCCTTTCTTAGCAATGCTGCGTATGTCTTCAATTAACTCTCTGTCCACCTCTTCCTCTTGTGAGGGAGGTCTGTATATCACTCCAATGCAAATAGATTTCTCTTTCCCTCTTTCTAGTTTAACCCACAATGCCTCCTCTCTCCCTTTTAAGCTCTGTAATTCCAAAGCTTTAATAGTAGTTTTTACATATAGTGCCACTCCTCCTCCTCTTCTTCCTACCCTGTCCTTCCTGAATAAAGTATAGCCAGGTATAGTTACATCCCAGTCATTGTTTTCTGTGAACCATGTTTCTGTAACTGCCACTAAATCCAAGTCAGCCACTCCCACCAAAGCTTCAACCTCAGGGATCTTATTTCCCATGCTACGGGCATTAATACACACTGCTTTCCATATGTTACCCCTGTTACCCATTTCCATAAAGGTATTTAATGTATCACCTACCTGGGGGCTTTCACTTACCTGGGGGCTTTCTTCACCCATCCCCAAGGAATCTAGTTTAAAGCCCTCTTCAGTAGATTAGCCAGTCTACTACCAAAGATGCGTTGACCTCTTTTGGACAGATGGATGCCATCTCTGCTTTGCAACCCTTGGAAAAGCATCCCATGGTCTAGGAAACCAAAACGCTCTCGATGACACCATCCACGCAGCCATGCATTTGTCTCCAGGATGCGAGCCTCTCTGCCTTGGCCTTTACCCTCAACAGGGAGGATTGAAGAGAACACCACCTGTGCACCTAACTGCTTCACCCTCTGTCCCAGAGCCATGACGTCACTTTTGATACGTTCCGAGGTATACTTGGCAGTATCATTTGTTCCAACATGGATTAGCAACATTGGGTAATAGTCTGTGGGCTTGATGAGTCTCGGCAAACTCTCCGTAACATCTTGGATTTTGGCACCAGGCAGACAGCATACCTCTCTGGACATCAAGTCTGGTCGGCAGATGGACGCCTCAGTACCCCTCAGAAGAGAGTCTCCAACCACCACCACCCTTCGTTTCCTTCTAGTGACTGATTCCGCAACTTTGGGGTACTTGAACTCTGGTTCTTCCCTTTCCAGGGATGCTTTCACCTCCTCCACTTCCAGGGCTGCATAATGGTTCTTCAATTCAAGGGATGGAGAAGTTGGATTGGTGATTTTGCAGGCCCTGGTGACTTGTGTCCAACCATCGACATTCTGTTGGCACCCATCTTCTCCGGAGCTGGAGAGTTTGGTTGCTGCAAGTAGCATCTCATCAATATACTTCTCACTGTCTTGAATGCTCCTCAGCCTCGCCACCTCCTCTCTGAGTTCCCCCACCTCTTTCCTCAGAGCTTCAGCATGCAGGCACCCTGCACATGGAACCGGTCCTTCAACCGGCATTAGGACCTCTGTCTGGACCGAGGCAGAAGCTGTAACGGGAGCAACAGCTTTAGCAATACGATTTTTCCCAGCCATTGTTCTTTTCGTGGAGCTTAGGTATCTGTTAGAGCAAAAGAGAGAGATCTACCAAGTACCAGCCGGTTTCGCAGCTGTCTTTATAGAGAAAAAGCAGTTAAAACACTTTAATTACATACAAATGTGCTGGTCCAATTCACTGTGATTTGTGAAAGGGAAGGCGCCCTATAAAGCAAGGCTGCTCACTAGGGGTGGGTGGGAGTCGGGGTGGGTAGGGCGGGAACTAACACCTTATTAGGTGTTAGCAGCTTCTAAAGCTGAGGAGGTCACTGGAGTCAGCAACCTACTGTGCTCAATTAAAGTTCCCCTAAAACAGCAAAAATGAAGTAACCTTGCTTTTAAAAATACACAAAACCCTTTTAAGAGCTCCCAGTCAGAGAGCTAGCAATGTAATAAAAACAAACCAAACAAAGAAACCCTCAAAACCTTACTTACTGTTTGATGTGTGGAGCCCTGGTTAGAAAAGCCTCAAAGGGGCAGGGCACAGGAGCCTATTTATGCAGGCTTCAACTGCACTCAGGAAACAGGCCCACTAACACCTGATTAGGTGTTAGCAGCTTCTAAAGCTGAGGAGGTCACTGGAGTCAGCAACCTACTGTGCTCAATTAAAGTTCCCCTAAAACAGCAAAAATGAAGTAACCTTGCTTTTAAAAATATACACAAAACCCTTTTAAGAGCTCCCAGTCAGAGAGCTAGCAATGTAATAAAAACAAACCAAACAAAGAAACCCTCAAAACCTTACTTACTGTTTGATGTGTGGAGCCCTGGTTAGAAAAGCCTCAAAGGGGCAGGGCACAGGAGCCTGTTTATGCAGGCTTCAACTGCACTCAGGAAACAGGCCCACTAACACCTGATTAGGTGTTAGCAGCTTCTAAAGCTGAGGAGGTCACTGGAGTCAGCAACCTACTGTGCTCAATTAAGGTTCCCCTAAAACAGCAAAAATGAAGTAACCTTGCTTTTAAAAATATACACAAAACCCTTTTAAGAGCTCCCAGTCAGAGAGCTAGCAATGTAATAAAAACAAACCAAACAAAGAAACCCTCAAAACCTTACTTACTGTTTGATGTGTGGAGCCCTGGTTAGAAAAGTATTACTGTTTTGTTATTCATTATATCGGTACACAATCCAGTTCCTCCTCATCTCTCTTTTCTCTTGCAGTCTAAGCTTGTGTTTTCACATGTTATATGTATGTTAATGTAACTTTACAGTTTTGATAGGCATTGTGCCTTGTGTTTTTTATGATCATTTTTAATATGTTTTTAATCTTTTTATGGGTAATTGATATTACTTTATTATTTATGTATTTATGTATTGATCCCTTTATTTTGTTTTTAATTATTGTTTTTATTAATTGTATTTTTTTTTGTATTTTTATTTATTTATTTCAGCTAAGGCTGAAACATGTTGGGGTTCTTCATTTAATAAAGCTCCTGTGACCTCCACACACCACTCGCGTGTTGTGAGGGTGTCTGCTCTCCGTGTGTTTTTCCCTTTCTGGATTTGAAAAGGGCCAGAGATGAAACCTGATGCACAGATTCAAGTAGTTTGTTCCAGGCATAAGGAGCAGCAAGGTGGAAAGATCAAAATCTGGAGTTGGCAATAGAAGAGATGGGCACAGATAGAAGGGATCTACCAGAAACGTGGAGTTCCCAAGGAGGGGCGTAGGGAAAGATAAAAGAGGAAAGGTAATGAGGAGCATCAGAATGAGTGCACTTATAGGTCAATAGGAGAAGTTTGAACTGGATACTGAAATGGATAGGGAGCCAGTGAAGCGACTTGAGAAGAAGGGTGATATGAGCATATCGAGGCTGGAGGAAGATTAGCTGCACAGAGGAGTTTTGAACAGATTGAAGGGAAGAGAGATGATTCAGAGGGAGGCCAGCAAGGAGGAGGTTGCAATTGTCTAGACAGGATGGAGTCTATTCATCCCCCTTTCTGTCCCCTACTAAGCCTCCCCATATGAGCAAGGAGTTTGTATGGGGAGGCTTAGATGGGGGCGGTAAGGGGCGGTGCAGAGGCAAAGTTAGGGCTGGCAGTAGGCAATGCATGACCCCGGACATACAGGACCGATTCTGAAGTCGGCCCTGTATGTCCGGAGCTGACAGACTGGATGGGGACTTATTCCACCTAAGAGGTGGAAGAGGTTCCCCTAAATGTCGGGGGAGGGGAGGCCCGGCCAGCAGCGAAGAGGTGAGGGGGTGCAGAAGATTTCTGCAGCCTGACCCTGGCCATGAGAGGCCAGATTGGGGGTCGGGCTACGGGTAAAGGGGAAAGGGGAAAGTGATCGGTGGCTGGCGATTGCTGCTCCTGAATGAAGCCATGGTGCCATGGCAACCGAACGCCATGGAGCCACAGCTCCATTTAGGAGCCTGACTGAGTTAGCTGGGCAGCAACCTGTACATGCAGGTTGACCGAAATTGGGTCCTGGCCTGCATGCACAGACCTAGATGTGATTCTGATCCCACAGGGGCTAGACGTGCCCCGTGGGATCAGAATCGCGTCTACCTCTGCGCGTCTGGTTCTGACCAGACACACAGAGACTGGGACATACAGTACAGAATGTGCCTTGATGTGACTAAAGAGCCAATAAGTGTCTTAGCAGAGTGTGTAGAATGGAAGGGATGAATTTTGCCAATGTTATAGAGAAAGAAGGACCCATATAAGACAGGAAAGAGTGAGAGAGAGTGCGTAGATTCTAGATTGAACTACTGGAAGGTGGTTAGGTTCCAGGTGTATATAAAGTAGTACAGATTAAGTTTTTTTCAATTTCTGTGAAATGGTGGAATTCCTTCAGAAGCATGCCCAAGATGGTGATTCTCATCCCTAAAGAAGTAGGCAACTTTGGAGTCAGGCAGAAGTCAGCTTGCTTGTTCACTAGAACAAGAGAAAAAAGGAAGAGGAAGCTAGGACAGAAGGATCCTGTCCTGGCCGTTTCCTTTTGTTAATATTTTATGTGTATATTTGGTGTTATTTTAGCTTCTTTTTGTGTTATGAATTTTATGTTTTGAAAATTATTCATCACGTTGAGCATTCCTGATGGATTTGGAAAATGATTCATAAATAAATATATGCAGAGTATGGGAAGGCAGAGGATTTAGCAGAGTAGTCTGTCTGAAGTGCCTTATGACTAAGCTGTATATTGCATATTCTGCATTTGGGATTCCAAAAGAGTTCAGAGTTGGAGAGGAGAGGAGTTTCAGAGGAGAGACTCAAGCTTTTCAGAACCAGCTACACAACAAAAGGAGTCACTGGAATCCAGGAACAAGGAGAATGAAAAGAACCCAAAGTCCAAAGGAAGGAAAGGAGAGGATATCCTCAAAAGCAAGGAGATGTCAAAGAGGAAAGGATTTAATCTCTATTATGCCAATTCTGTTCATGTGTACTCTTATTGCCTTGCAATGTCCCACTTTCAGTAAAGACTTTTACAGGTCAATATTGACCTGTAATGGTCTGGAACCTTTTTTGAAACGCAGCCCACTGTGGCTAAAAGAAATCCAGATATTCAGTGCACTATTTGGACAGTTACCAGCACTGAATATCTGGATAAGGAGGTCAATACCAGTCCTTTTAGTGACCTAAATTAGGCAGATATTTATCCAAATAGCAAGGATGAGTATCGCTGCTCTACAAATAATTTACTGCTCTGCCCTAGCACTATAATGGATAGTGCTTAAGCAGTCTGTAAGGATATTCAGGTGCTGCTTTCCAGATTGTTGTTTTTTAAGTGCTGTCAACTCAATGTCAGCTTATGGTGACTCTGTGAATAGTTGTCCTAAACTGTGTTCAGTCTTCAGTCAGGTGGATAGAGTGGCATCCATAGCTGCTCTTATTGTACTGATCCATCTCATTGCTGGCCTTCCTGTTTTGCGATGACCTTCAACCTTGACAACCATTATATCATGCTCCAATGATCTTTCTCTTCACATCATTTCTCCAAAGTATGAAAGTTGAAGTCTTATCATTTGAGCTTACAAAAGAAAGCTTAGGTTTCTTATCTTCTTTAGTAATGATTGATTTGTTCTTCAGGCAGTCCATGGTATACACAGCATTCTTTGGCAACACCAAAGTTCTAAGGTATCAATTTTCTTCCTGTCTTTCTTCTTCACTGTCCAACTTTCACATCCATATGTTATTATTGAAAATACCATGGCTTGGACATTTCAAATATTTGTATGCACAGATACATTCTGCCAAGAGCAATGCATTGTCAGATTTCTTGACTGCTTGTCATTTCTTTATTGAATATTGATCTAAACAGGTTAAAGTTGTCTACTATTTCAATTTCTTATCCATCAAGGATGAAATCTTTGATTTTGCCAGCTGTCAGGATTTTTGTCTTCTTCATGTTAAAGTGCAGGCCCATTTTAAGACTGTTTCTTGATCTTGATAAGCACTGAAACAGATGTCTCAGATCATCTTCACTTTCAGCTGGTAATATAACATTATCAGCATAGTGAAGGAAGTTGATGAGTCTACCTCCAATCTTCACACCTCTATTGCTTCATACAGTCCTGCTTCTCTGATAATTTGTTCTGCACATAAATTAAACGGGTATGGGGAAAGTGTGCAGCCCTGTCATTCACCTTTGCTGATTTTAAACCATCCTATTTCTCCTTGTTCTGTTTGAACATATCAATGTAAAGGTGAATGAGAATATCAGGTATTCTGGTAAACCCATGCTTCTTAATGTGGCCCAGAATTTTTCATGAATTACACAATCAAAGGCTTTGCTTTAATCAGTAAAACACATATAGATATCCTTTCGGATTTCTTTTTCCATTTCAAGGATTCATCTTGCATCTACAATGATGTCTCTTATTCCTTGCTGTTTCTTGAACTCTGCTTGCACTTCAGGCAGTTCTTGTTCCAGGTATGGTTGTAGTTTCCACTGAATGATCTCGAGTAGAATCTTGCTGGCATGTAGGATCAGAGCAATCGTGTGATAATTTCCACAGTTAATTGGATCACCTTTCTTCAGTATTGGTATAAAAACAGTCAGTTGACCATGATGTTCCCTTTTAAATTTCCTGGCAGAGATTTGTAAATATTGTAACAACTGCATGTGATTGCTGTAATATTTCAATGGGAATACCATCAATGCCTGGTGCTTTATTCTTTGCTAATTCTTTCAGTACTGCTTTGACTTCTTCTTTCAACACTAATGGTGCAAAACCCTTATTTGTTATCTGTGATTTATGAATCTTTGCAATTCTTAGAACACTATCCTTAGAAATGCATGGAGACAGATATTCAAATTAAGCTAAGCTTTTGACCCAGCTGCATCAATTTTAGGTATTTAAAGTTAAGAGAATTTTCAGCTAACATTGGGCACCTAGGTTTTGGCCTGAAAAGTCACCTAACTTTGTGTTCCTAAATCTGAGGCATCTAAATAAAACACTTTTATTCATCTATGTTTAGACAACTAAGTTAGATGAGTAGTGCTGAACATCAGCACCAGGTACCTATGGACTGATATTCAAAAGCACTCATCTGGTTAGAAGCACCTGCTAACTGAATAAGGGCTGAAATATTTTTTAAGTGTTTGACTCCTGGCAACCCAGCAGTCCCTGGGTTTTCTTGGCAAGGTATGACCAGAAGTAGATTGCCAGGCCTTTTCTTCTGAGGCAATGGAGAATAAAACAACTTGCCTAAGGTCACAAGGAGTGCTACTGGGACTTAAATCCTGAACACTTGGGTGTTAGGCTGTTGCACTAACCACTAGGCTACTCCTCCACTCTGAGGCTGAATAGTGCTGCTAAATATTTTCTGTGATGTCCTCAGCACTAGTTGCAAAGTGTCAAAATAGTCTGTGGGCAGAGCCAGGAAGGAGTTTGGAGTTATCTGGTTAGAGGCGATATTCAGACCAGTAACTGGATAAAAAAGCACATAAAAGTTAGGGTGAAAATAGCAAAAACTGCCACATTGGCTGTGCAACAACTGGACGTGCAGAAGATATCCCTGATTCTGCTGCCGTGGAGCCTGGATTTACTAGTAATGGCAAATTCTGGGATATAGATGTCCAGTTGGGCATCCTATTCAGGTGCAGGGGATGTCTACTGGCCTGCCTGCCCAGCCGCAGAATGTTCCATCTGGTGTGTCAGTGCAGTAGGGTCCCATCGCCATGGCACCAGCACATCCAACCAGAGATATGGAATACCGATGGAGAGTGAACCTATAGCACACCACCGTCTTACCCTCAGCGGGGCCCCCCTGGGCCTGGATCAGGCGACTGGTGCAGTGCCATGGCTGTGCAATGGAGTCGG
The DNA here is from genome assembly GCA_033557465.1 of Ichthyophis bannanicus. Classification (NCBI taxonomy): domain Eukaryota; kingdom Metazoa; phylum Chordata; class Amphibia; order Gymnophiona; family Ichthyophiidae; genus Ichthyophis; species Ichthyophis bannanicus. Next base: position 670,363,997 of record CM066034.1, on the reverse strand, counting down.
GGGGCCTTTGTGGTGGAATAAGGCAGGTGTCCATCTCTGTATCAGGGGATGTACAGAGGCCTGACCTGAATGGCCTCGGTACATCCTGGAGCTTGGCCACACCTCTGCTTCCCCCTTGCACCGCTCCAGCACTGCCCCCTCCTGTCCCCGTCCAGCGCTTCTCGCACAATGGCTCTGTATGTGTGGGGAGCGAAGGGCATGAAATACAGTCCCGGAGCTGAACGCAGATTGGACATCCAACCCCACTATTCACAGAGCAGAATGACCACCATAGTGGCTGAATATCGCCCCTATCTGGGTAGTGCCAATGATGAAACTAGATAGTCAGCATTGGAAGATATCTGCATTCTAGAACTGAATATCTGGTTTTATTTTTAGCTACTACTTCTACTACTACTGATCATTTGTATAGAGCTACAAAGCATATACAGCACTGAACAAAGGACATGTAAAGACGGTCCCTGTTCTTCAGAGCTTAGATGATAGAGGCGTTAAAGGGGCACTAAGAGGTGACAAGGCGATAGCAGAGAGACTGAATGAATTCTTTGCTTCGGTCTTTACTGAGGAAGATATAGGGATGTTACCCATGACTGAAGTGGTATTTAAAGGTGCAGAAGAGTTGAAGGAAATATCGATACATAGGGAAGATGTATTACAACTATTAGATAAACTGAAGAGTAGCAAATCACCTGGGCCGGATGGTATACATCCAAGGGTGTTGAAAGAACTGAAATATGAGATTGCAGACCTGCTATTAGTAATCTCTGAACTATCATTAAAATCATCTCTAATTCCTGAAGATTGGAGGATAGCCAATGTAACACCAATTTTTAAAAAGGGTTCCAGGGGTGATCCGGGAAACTACAGACCTGTGAGCTTGACGTCAGTACCGGGAAAAATGGTAGAAACCATCATAAAGAATAAAATTATTCAGCATTTAGATAGTCATGGCCTAATGGGAGACAGCCAACATGGCTTTCGAAAAGGAAGATCTTGCCTTACTAATCTGTTATGTTTTTTTGAAGGTGTGAATAAACAGGTGGACAAAGGTGAGTGGGTTGATATAGTGTATCTGGACTTTCAGAAAGCCTTTGACAAGGTCCCTCATCAGAGACTTTTGGCAAAACTAAAGAGTCATGGGATAGGAGGCAGTGTACTACTGTGGATCAGAAACTGGTTAAAAGATAGAAAGCAGAGGGTAGGGCTAAATGGCCAATTTTCCCAATGGAGAAAGGTGAATAGTGGTGTACCCCAGGGATCTGTGCTGGGTCCTCTGCTTTTTGACATATTCATAAATGACCTGGAAAGTGGAATAACGAGTGAGATTATCAAATTTGCAGATGACACAAAACTATTTAAAGTTGTTAAAACCCAAGAGGATTGTGGAAAATTGCAAGAGGATCTTGATAAATTGGAAGACTGGGCATTAAAATGGCAGATGAAATTTAATGTGGACAAGTGCAAAGTTATGCACCTAGGGAAGAACAACCCAAACTATGGTTACACGATGCAAGGTTCCACTTTAGGAACCACCACACAGGAAAAAGATTTAGGCGTCATTGTGGATAACATGTTAAAACCCTCGGCCCAGTGTGCAGCGGCAGCCAAGAGAGCAAATAGAATGCTAGGTATAATAAGGAAAGGAATGGAAAATAAAACAAAAGATATTATAATGCCTCTATATCGTTCCATGGTGAGACCGCACCTTGAATATTGTGTGCAATTCTGGTCGCCGTATCTTAAAAAGGATATAGCGTTATTAGAAAAGGTTCAGAGAAGAGCCACCAAAATGGTAAAGGGGATGGAAGGATACTCCTATGAAGAAAGGCTAAAAAGGTTAGGGTTCTTTAACCTGGAAAAGAGACGGCTGAGGGGAGATATGATAGTATTAATGAACGGCTGAGGGGAGATATGATAGTATTAATGAACGGCTGAGGGGAGATATTAATGAACGGCTGAGGGGAGATATGATAGTATTAATGAACGGGATTAATGAACGGAGTGGAACGGGTAAACGTAGATCGATTGTTTACGTTATCAGAATATAGACAGACTAGGGGACATGCAATGAAGCTACAGGGTAAACTATTTAAGACTAATAAAAGAAAATATTTTTTCACTCAACGTGTAATCAAACTCTGGAATTTGTTACCGGAGGATGTAGTAAAGGCTGTTAGTGTAGCTGGGTTTAAAAAAAGTTTGGACAAGTTCCTGGAGGAAAAGTCCATAAACCATTATTAAGAAGGGACCCAGGATATCAATGCTTGACCCAGTACAAGCATTGTGGAACCTGTGTCTTTTTGGGAAACTGCTAGGTACGTATGACCTAGATTGGCCACTGTTGGAAACAGAATACTGGGCTTGATGGACCTTGGTCTGATCCAGTATGGCATATCTTATGTTCTTATGTTCTTATAATCTAGTCAAGAGAGACAACACAACTGCTGGGAATAAGGATATGTTTAGGGGAATGGTAAGGAAACACATAGTTGGAGAGAAGGAGCATTTGCGGATCAAAATCCAAACGTGGCCTCGAAAAGGTGAGTTTTTAGCCTGGATTTGAAAAGGGCTAGAGATGAAGCCTGACATACTGTAGTTTTTTCCAGACATAAGTAGCAGCAAGGTAGAAAATTTGAAATCTGAGTTGGCAATTGGAGATTGCTAAATGGCTGACACTTTAAAAATATGACGACTGTGGAGTTTAAATATCAATCCCTAATTTATGTCCCCTGATCTTGGCATGCCTCTGATTCCATCCTCTCTTTAAGATCCTAAATATATGTGCCTAGTAAGAAAAAGTTAGCTAAATTTAGGGACCCAAGCCAGATTTAGGGGCATTGAAACTAAAGTTAAGCACCTATGTCCTTTGAAAATTGCCTCCATTTATTTGCTCTGTAAATAAAAGACAACCATACCCCATACTACTAAAATGCACAGTGAAGGGAAAAAAGTAGCTATTGTAGTGCCATGGTGCTTTCCAGGAGAAACGTCTTGTAGTATAGACAAAGGAGAAGATATAAAAGTCATGGTGGTGTTTCCAGCATTATTGAAGGCTAACGTGCTATTCACTTCAAGTACAGCATATGGTTGCATGTTTGATATGCCCACAGTCACTAAACTTAACCACATTTCAGAAACCACACACACAGAGAAATGTAAATCTTATGGATATCTGCCGTGAAAAACATGAGAGTGGAGACTCCTGTTGTTTTCCATTGTGTTAATGTAACAGATTGATCTGCATTTTTGACCATAGAACATGCTGATTTGGAGTGGAGAGGAGGGAATACAATAAGGACATTATTACAACCAGAATAGAAATGGATCTATGCTTGCAATTGAGTTGAACCCAATGGCATAAATATCGAGTTAGATCTATCGATTTTCCAGTTATTTCATCAGGTGGACTTTTTCACAATGAAGCATTTCCAGGCTTGTACAATGTGCTTTGAAAAAAATGTTGGTATTCTTGAACGTTCTAACAGTGGTGAGAAATGGGGGAGCTAACACTGGCGTATTCATCAAGGAGAACGGGGATGTCAATGTTCCCGTAGCTTTTTTAAAAAACTCAGTTTCCAAACATCGTAACCAAAGAACTATGCACGCAGACTATGCTTAAAAGTTGTGAAAATGTTTTATAGAATTCTTGAGCAGTAACAATAGTAACAGCCTTTACAATGCTTGAGTGGAGGCAGTGGTAATGATGCCTAAAGAAGCCCTTTTTAGGTCTAGCAACACCATGGGACTTTTGTTTTTCCTTTAATTGAAATAGCAATGGCAACGGCACAAGCAATGACCCAAGGAACATTCTTCTAGGCTATTATTTTGTGAAAATAACTACAATGTGTTTTTAAATTGTGGTTTAAATACTAAAAATAATATCCAAAAGTAAAAAGGAACTTTCTCACGCTCGTTAGAGCATCACTAGCTGTCGATTGAGCAGAATATTAGCTTTAAAGTGTCTCATTTTTTGAGTCTTGAATATTTGCAGTATAAGAGATGCTGCATACTGTTTGTTACTGTTTTTATTTTTGCTGCCCCACAGAGTAAGAGTCCCAGCAGAAAGACAGGTTTGAAAGGGGACATGCTAAATGGGTGGTGGGGGGGAGGGGCATGGGAGAGGAACAAATGCTGTATTTGGTTTTGGGGGGGAGGGGGAGAAGAGGGATAACGAGAGGTCGAGATGTCAGCCTTGGATGAAGGGAGTAGGAGGGGATGAAGAGGGACAGAGATAAGAAGAGATCCTGGACCTGGATGGAAGAAGAGAAGAAAGGATAAATACTGGAACTGAGAAGGGGGAGGAGAATTTGCCAAGCAGGAGCAAGAATGCTGGGAGAGGGAGAAAAAGAGAAAGAGAGAGAGAGAGAGAGAGAGAGAGAGAGAGAGGGAGAGAGAGGGGGGGGGAGGTGGCTGAGTGGGGGTACAGGGAAGAGACAGCATCTGCAGAAAGCTAGGAAGGAATGTGTTAGAAAGGGTGAGAGTGAGTGAGTGCTGGAAGGGATGGAGTGGGAGATAGAGAATGTGTAAGAGAAAGAAGGGAAGGGGAGAGAGAGTGCCAAGGCAGTGGATGGGAGAAAGGAAGGAAATGAAAGGGGAGGATTTGGGGAGGGGAGATAAGTGAGGGAAGGGAGATGAGTAAAGGCAAGAAGAGGGGGAGAGGGAAGGAGGAAAAGAGAGAGTTGAGAGCAAAGGAAAAAGAGTTGAGGGGAGGGTAAAGAAGAGAGATATATGGTAAGGGGGCAGAGGAGAGATAGAAAGAATGATGGAGATGTTGTGAGGAGGAGATAAGTAAACAAACAAGACTGGAGAGGTGGAGGAGGAGATACAAGAAGGAGATGAAAAAATGAGGGAATTATGGAGAGATGGGGAAGGATGGTTGAGTAAGAGGGGAGACAAGGAGCAAGGGATGTGTGTGAGAGCAAAAGGAGAAGGAGAGATGAGAATGGAAAAGTAAAAGTAGGATAAAGAAAAACAAGCAAAAGGGGAACAAAAGAAATGGAACCCATAAGATAAGTAAGATAGAAAATGATCACAGGAAGGAAAAATCTTAAGGAAATGCAGAGAATAAAATGACAATAGATGCTGCATCTTAAAATGCCAACCAGTACAAAATTATGAGCTTTGGCATGAAGAACAAAATTACAGAACATGTAGATAGTCATGGTTTAATGGAAGACAGCCAACATGGCTTTAGCCAAGGAAGGTCTTGTCTTACTAATCTGTTATATTTTTTTTGAAGGTGTGAATAAACAGGTAGACAAAGGTGAGCCAGTCAATATAGTGTATCTGGGTTTTCAGAAAGCCTTTGACAAGATCCCTCATGAGAGACTCTTGGCAAAGTTAAAAAGTCATGGGATAAGAGGCAGTGTACTATTGTGTATCAGACACTGGCTAAAAGACAGAAAGCAGAGGGTAGGGCTAAATGGCCAATTTTTCCAATGGAGAAAGATGAATAGCAGAGTACCCCAGGGATCTATGCTGGGTCCGCTACTTTTTAATATATTCATAAATGACCTGGAAATGGGAATAATGAGTGAGGTAATCAAACTTGCAGATGACACAAATTTATTCAAAGTTGTTAAAACCCATGAGGATTGTGAAAAATTGCAAGAGGACCTTCATATATTGGAAGACTGGATGTTCAAATGGCAATGAAATTTAATGTGAACAAGTACAAAGTCATGCACCTAGGAAAGAACAAACCAAACTATGGTTACACAAAGCAGGGTTCTACATTAGGAACCACCACCCAGGAAAAAGATTTAGGCATTATTGTGGACAACACATTGAAACCTTCTACCCAGTGTGTAGCAGTGGCCAAGAAGGTAAATGCAATGCTACGAATGATAAGCAAAGGAATGGAGATTAAAACAAAGGTTATTATAATGCATCTGGATAGTTCCATGGTGTGACTGCACCTTGAATAATGTGTGCAATTCTGGTCACTGTATCTTAAAAAGGATATAGCAGAATTAGAAAAGGTACAGAGAAGAGCCACCAAAATGGTAAAGGGGATGAAAGGATACTCCTATGAGGAGAAGTTTAAAAGTTTTAGGGCTCTTCAAACTGGAAGAGATGGCTGAGGGAAAATATGATAGAGGTCTATAAATTAATGAATGGCGTGGAAGGGGTAAAGGTAGATCCTTTGTTTGTTGTTGTGTTGTTAAATGCCGTCGAGTCGGAGTCGACTCATGGCGACTCTCTGGATAGCTATCCTAAATTGTGTTCGGTATTCAGTCAGGCGACTCATTGTTGACAGACTGGTACCTGTAGCTGCTGTTATTGTATAGATCCATCTCATTGCTGGCTTTCCTCTTTTGCGTTGACCTTCTATCTTGCCAAGCATGATGTCTTTCTCTAATGATCTCTCTCTCCGCATGATGTGTCCAAAGTATGAAAGTCGAAGTCTTGTCATCTGAGCTTCTAAAGAAAGCTTAGGTTTGATCTCCTCTAGTACAGACTGGTTTGTTCTTCGGGCAGTCCATGGTATACACAGTATTCGCCGCCAGCACCATAATTCAAAGGCATCAATTTTCTTCCTGTCTATCTTTTTCACTGTCCAGCTTTCACATCCATATGATGTTATTGAAAATACCATGGCTTGAACAAGTCGAATCTTTGTATGGAGAGAGACATCTCTGCTCTTGAGAATCTTATCTAGGTCTTTCATAGCCATTCTGCCAAGAGCAATGCGTCGTCTGATTTCTTGACTGCTTGTTGCTTCTTTATTGATAGTTGATCCAAGTAGGTTAAAGTTATTCACGATTTCAATTTCTTCTCCTTCGACGATGAACCTGTTGATTATGCCAGTTGTCATGATCTTTGTCTTCTTTACATTAAGGTGCAGGCCCATTTTGAGACTATGTTCTTTGACTGTGAGAAGCAAATGTTTCAGATCATCTTCACTTTTAGCCAGTAATGTGGTATCATCAGCATAGCGAAGGTTGTTGATGAGTCTTCCACCAATCTTCACACCTCTGTTGTCTTCATACAATCCTGCTTCTCTGATGATTTGTTCTGCATATAAATTAAACAGGTAGTGGGAAAGTATGCAGCCTTGTCTTACACCTTTGCTTATTTTAAACCATTCTGTTTCTCCTTGTTCCGTTCGAACTGTTGCTTCTTGATAAATGTACAGATTGTGCAAGAGAACGATCAGGTGTTCTGGTATACCCATGCTTCTTAATGTGGCCCACAGTTTCTCATGGTTTACACAGTCAAAAGCTTTGCTATAGTCGATAAAGCACAAATAGATATCCTTTTGGTATTCTTTAGTCTTTTCAAGGATCCATCTCACATCCGCAATGATGTCTCTTGTTCCTCGCCCTTTTCTGAACCCTGCTTGCACTTCAGGTAGTTCTTGTTCCAGGTATGATTGTAGTCTCTTTTGAATAATCTTCAGTAGAATCTTGCTGGCATGTGGGATCAGAGCGATTGTGCGATAATTTCCACAGTCAGTTGGATCACCTTTCTTTAGTATTGGTATAAACACAGATCTTTTCCAGTCAGTTGGCCATGATGCTGTCTTCCATATTTCTTGGCAGAGCCTTGTAAGTACGGTAACAGCTGCATCAGATTGCTGTAATACTTCTATGGGAATGCAATCAATGCCTGGTGCTTTGTTCTTTGATAAGGCTTTCAATGCTGCTTCAACTTCTTCTTTCATCACCAATGGTTCCAGATCATAAGGTACAGGTTGAAACGGCTGTTGGTCCACTTGATCTTTATCATATAAAAACTCTGTATATTCCTTCTATCTTTTCTTGATCTTCTCAGCATCATTCAACATAGAACCTTGAGCATCTTGTAACATTCCAATTCGAGACTGGAACTTTTTCTTTAACCCTCGTAGCTTTAGGAAAGCTGATCTTGTTCTTCCTCTAATAGTTTCTGCTTCTATTTCCTTGCATGCGTCATTGTAGTACTTTTCCTTGTCCTGTCTTGCTGCACGTTGGAAATCTCTGTTGAGTTCTGTGATTGTCTTTCTTTCTCCTCTGGCTTTAGCTTCTCTGTGTTTCTGGGCAATTTTCAGAGTTTCTTCCGTCATCCATTTTGGCCGTTTTTTCTTTTTTACCTTTTGTAGAGACTTCTCGCTTTCTTCCAACACAACCTTCTTGATGTCATTCCATAACTCTTCTGGAACTCTATCATTTGTATCTAAAGCAGCAAATCGATTTTTCAGGCAGTCTTTAAATTCCAGTGGTATATTCTCAAGGTCATATTTTGCTGCATTCATGAGTGGTTTGCTCTTTTTCAGCTTTTACAGCTTCTGACTCTCATTTCATGCGCAGCTACATCAGGAGTCAGACGTCCCGAGGGCTTTGATCCAACCACATCATAAATGCTGGTTTTACTCTGACAAGTCTTCAGCTCTTCCCCAGTAGCTAGCTGAGTGCCTTCCAACCTGGGGGTCTCATCTTCCAGCACTACAGCACAATTTGTTTTGTTGTAACTATCCATTGGGTTTTCATGGCAAGATACAGAAGTAGATTGCTGGGCCTTTCTTCCGCGCAGTTTAAGTTTGGTGCTGTTGCCGTTGTCGCAGAAATGTGATCCTCTGCCGTCAACACTATCCCATTCTGCTGCTGCCCAGATGGGTTTTGTTTACACTATCAAAAAGTAGAAAATTAGGGAGTATACAATGAAGCTACAATGTAACCCATTTAAGACTAATATGAGAAAATAGTTTTCACTCAACATGTAATCAAACCCTGGAATTCATTATCAGAGGGTGTAGTAAAAGCCGTTAGCATAGTTGGGTTTAGAAAAGGGTTGGACAAGTTTCTGGAGGAAAGGTCTATAAACCATTATTAAAGAGGACCCAGAGAATCCACTGCTTCTCCCAAACAAGCAGTGTGTAACTTGTGTGTCTTTTTTGGAACCTGATAGGTACTTGGGATCTGGATTGGCCATTGTTGGAAACAGGATACAGGGCTTGATGAACCTTGATCTGACCCAGTATGCATATCTTATGTTCTTATTATGTTTTTTTTTTTTTTAAACTTTTATTTTCATTTTGCAACAAACAAAAGAAACAACACACCAAAAGAGACAAAACAAGTATACAATAAGGAAAAGTAAACCCATTACCCCCCACCCCGGTGCTTCTTCTCTACCCGTTTGTATCAGCATGTGAACGCTTCCAATTAACAGTGATTATACATCAAACGATCAAAAAAGTATCCACAATACAGCATGATCATGAGACAGAGATATATACAAAGTTAGACAGTCAGATGAGAGCATTTAGCAAAATGTACATATTCATTGAGCATCTTCCATTGAGACCAATGAGAAGGAGTCTGAACGGAGGAAGCGAACAGACGAGGTATTTGTTCATATTTACTGTAGAGACAGGCATGATTCCACCATTCATTGAGGCTCAGATGGGAACTAATTTCCCAGTATTACTTAATTAGGGAAATAGCAATGCCAAGCATAAAGTTCAAAAGGAGATAAGCCATTTCTTGGGAGAGAGGGGACCCCCGCAACTGGGCGAAGTCCCACTATCCTCCAAGAAAGGGACTCCTGAGAGTGCAATATAGACTAAATACGACCCCAGATCCGACGCCAGTTATACTGTAGTGCGGGATATTCATGCATAACATGAAGTAATAAACCAATGGCCACAGGACGTGTCCAGCAACCATTACCCTGAATAGTGTTCCATTTGTCTAATCTGTGAGGAGTGTAAAAACACCGGTGGGCTAGAAAGAAGAGGGTCTGAGTGAGTGAGGCGGGTCGGGAACCCGTGTCCCTCTGCTCCAGATAAGGCTCCATTGCTCCGAGGTTAAAGTCACATGCAATTCTCTCTCCCATACTTTCTGCGCTATAGAGGTATCTCTAGTGATAGCATTACATAAGGTTTAGTAAAATTGGATGCTACACCCGGTGAACTACCGAGAGATCGGAAGTCTCCAATCAACCTTATGCAGAGAGTGCCGATGGCGGGAGTACTCTAGTGCTCCGAATGCAATGCTGAAGTTGTACTGACCAGAGTCGGGAGTCGAAAGGTTGCATAAGAGTATTAAAGGCACCTAAAGTGTCGAAAAGCATTGGTGGATAGTGGGAGTCTAATGGGAGAGTCATACCAGGGAGTAAGGTAAGAGGAATCGGTGAGCAAAGGCCCGCTACTATATCTAGCCACACAGGTCTGCTCGGTACTGGAGCTCCCAACCAACGAGCACCTTGTTTGAGAAGAAAAGATTGAGGGAACACTTGAGTAAAATCGCCACCAAGTATTAATGGAGCATTGGCGGAGGCCGAGGCCAACTGCGCAAAACTTGCATAGTAAGCAGGGTTGTCCACATTCGGGGCATAGTGCAAATACACGTGAATTCACTATCTCCAACCTCAAGGTGTACACGGGCCCACCTACCCTCCATGTCAGCGCTAATATCAGGTACAGTAGCGTGCAAAGACTTCTTAACCAGAATGGCTATCCCGTACCATTCGGAAACGGTGGGAGAATAGGCAGCTACCATGTGAGGCCTAGCATTGAGTTTCAGTGTTTCAGCAGAGTGTAATGCGTTTCCTGAAGAAACACCAAATCAACATGCTCGTGGCTAAGTTAGCTAAGGATTTTCTTTCCTTTGAGTGGACCAGTAATGCCTTTGACGATGAATAATAAGATTTTACATAAGGCCATTCAGAAAAGTTAAAATTCTGAGCATGATAGCACACATAATTTCACTGTGTCCCTCAAACTGACTGTATCTGGCTGTACACATGACATAGGAAAAATAAGCTAATATAATACAATGAAGTGCCCCACATTAACAAAGAAAACCGCAGTACGGTAGAGGAGAAGCAAAACCCCAAAATTACTGGCGACCATGTGTCTGCGGGGAGAAACCCCAGAGAAGGCCGAAATTGAAAAAACATATAACCTGTAGGACTGTGCGTGCTCCGAATCCGACCGAGGCACACATCATGAAGGGATAGGAGACCAAAGACAAAAGTCATACAGAGAAAGAAAGAAAGTCCAGGCTATTTCTGTGCTGGGCTATGACCGCCGCATCGGGCCCTTCAAAATGGCGGACAGAGCCGGCAGATAAGAGTCCAAGATTTGGGATTAGCGCATCTGCTCTGCTTCTTTGGAGTCCAAAAATGTTGATAGTAGATCAGGATCCTCGAACGTCCTGGTCTGGTTGTGGAGAGTCACTCGGAGCTTCGCTGGATACAACAGGCCAAAGCGAGCCTGTAGCTGTTGAAGTCGAGGGCGAAGAGCAAGGAGTTTCTTCCGACGGTCAACGGTAGGCTTTGCCAAATCAGGAAAGAAGGAGACCTTACGACCTTCAAACTCCAAATGATGATTCGCTCGGGCAGCATGTAAAATTTGTTCCACTTGTTGATATCGTAGCAAGCTAAAGATAATAGGCCGGGGGGTCGTGCGGTTGGGTGCCATGCGGGCAGGAACACGGTGTGCTCGATCGATCTCCAGTTCTCTGTGAAAAGTGATCTTCAGCAAGGAGGGAAGAGTTTTGAGCAAGAATTCTCTTATATCTCCTGCTTCCACCCCCTCCGGCATTCCGAGGAGCCTCACATTGTTGCGACGGGCGCGATTATTGCCATCTTCCAACTCCTTTTGAAGATTCTGTATCTGGCGCTCAGCCTTGTCCAGTTTGCCCAAGCGCACCTCGTGCGAGTCGAGGACCCCCGCCATATTGTCCTGCCGTAATGAAAGACCTTCAAGTCGGTCCTGGAGCACTCCAAAGTCTTCTCGCATGGCTCGAAGCGCTTCTCCATTGGACTGCACCAATTCCTTCACGCCGCGTATTTCCTCCAAAATCTCCAGGTGCATTGCGGGGTTTTCACGAAATGGAACCATCTTCTGTGGGGAGGACACCACTGTTTTGGAGCGTTTTCCGTGAGAAGAAGAAGGAGACCCGAAGTCCAAGCGCGCTGGTTTATGGGCCGCCATCCCCCCCGAGGTGCCCCGGTCAGCTCGGAGCGAAATAGTAAATTTATATAGGTATTAAGTCAGGATTCTGAGTAGGCCTCTCGGGAGCTTCAACGCAAAGCATCCTACCCGCTGGACATCAGGCTCCGCCCCCGTTCTTATTATGTTTTTAAGGTGAGCACTTTGCCAGAAGACTTAGCCAGGTGCCTACTTCTCTTTAAAAAATATTGCCTATGTAGGTGCCTTTATAGGTGTCTACCCATGGCACCCTGTTATAAAAGTACTCCTCGTATGCTTTGAGAAGGAATACAGTGTAACTTGCAGAGAGAGCACAGTTACTTATCTGTAACAGGTGATCTCTGGGAACAGCAGGAATAAGTCTTCACATATGGGTATCGTCGGTACCGACGGAGCCTGCGCGGGAACGCTCCCCAGCGTCCAGTAAGAAAGCTTTTGGGAGCATCCCACAGCTCCTGCGTGCTGCCTTCCCGCCTTTCCTAACCACCTCTCTCCAGTTCGAGTTTTAAAGCTGAGACAAAGAGAGAGAGAGGAAAGGAAAGATAGATAGAGAGATACAACTCCTAGGGGAGGTGGGTGGGTTGTGAAGACTTATTCCTGCTGTTCCCAGAGATCACTTGTTACAGGTAAGTAACTGTGCTATCTCCAGGAACAAGCAGGAACGAGTCTTCACATATGGAGACTCCCCAGCTAGAGATGCCAGGGAGATCTCAAAAGTTGTGAGTCCCTGAGAAGGGCTCTACCTCACCCCATGGATCTCGGGCATCCAACCAGGGATGGGGGGTAGGAGTTGATTAGGTATGGAACAGGTATTTGAGAACAGCCTGACCAAACAAGGCATCCCGGCGGGAGTCCTTGTCCAAGCAGTAATGGGCTGTAAAGGTATGAACCGAGGCCCAGGTGGCCGCTCGACAGATTTGGTCGATGGACAGAGAGTTTAGATGAGCCATGGAGGCTGCCATGGCCCTCACATTGTGAGCTGTGACATGGCCCTCCAGAGAAAGGTTCTTACTCTGGTAGGTGAAGGAAATACACTGAGCAATCCAATTAGACAGAGTTCTCTTAGAGACTGGAAGTCCTAAATGAGAGGGATCAAAAGCAACAAAGAGTTGAGAGGACTTTCTATGTTGCTGTGTCCTTTGTAAGTAGAAAGCAAGTGCTCTTTTACAATCCAGGGTATGAAGATTCCTCTCTGCACTTGATGCATGAGGTCCTGGAAAAAAGACAGGTAAATACACCTCCTGGTTTAGATGAAAAGGTGAGACCACTTTAGGCATAAAGTGTGGATTAGTTCGGAGGACTACCTTGTCATGATGGAACCTTGTATAAGGAGGATTAGCCACCAAGGCTTGCAGCTCACTGATACGGCGAGCTGAGGTGACTGCAATGAGAAAAATAACCTTCCAGGAAAGGAATTTCAAGGAGGTAGTGGCTAAGGGTTCAAAGGGTGGCTTCATAAGCTGGCCAAGAACCAAATTCAAATCCCACGCCACTGGAGGTGGTCTAATGGGAGGTTTAGTTAAAAGAAGGCCTCTCATGAATCTTGCTGAAAGAGGATGAGAGGAAATAGGATGTCCATTGAGAGGCTTAAGGTTTGCATGCAATAGCACTCAAATGGACTCTTACTGAATTCGTTTTGAGGCCTGCATGCATAAATGCAGCAAATACTCTAGTAAAAAATTCAGAGGTATTGCAAGAGGGTTAAGACCCTTCTCTGCGCACCAAATGGTAAACCTTTTCCATTTAAAAGCATAGGAACGTCTAGTGGAAGGCTTTCTGGAAGCATGAAGGATATCCATCACTTGCTGAGACAGATGCCAATGTTGAAGGTCTAGTCCTTCAGCAACCAGGCTCTGAGATGAAGAGACTGGGGATTTGGGTGCCATAACGTTCCCTCCTCCTGGGACAGGAGGTCTGGAGCAGATCCAAAGTCCAGGGAAGGAGCTTGAGAGAGATGAAGAAGTAGAGGGTACCACACTTGGCGTGGCCAACGTGGAGCTATGAGGATCATAGACCCCTTGTCTCTCTGAAGCTTGAACAATGTCTTGGAAATTAGGGGAATGGGTGGAAAGGCATAGAGGAAGTCTTGCCCCCAGTGGAGGAGGAAGGCACCCCTGGCCTGAACTCCCTGACACGGAATTCTGGAACAGAACCTGGGAAGTTTGGCATTCCACGGACTTGCAAACAGATCTATGTCTGGGGTTCCCCAAATTCGAAAGATCCTGGCTATCTGGTCCCCATGGAGGGACCATTCATGTGAAAGCAGAACTCGACTGAGTCTGTCTGCCCAAGAGTTTTGAACCCCTGGAAGATGCACTGCCATGAGATGAATCTGATGCTCTCTGGCGAAGGCCCACAATCTCAAAGCTTCGTTGCAAAGTGACAGAGAGCCTGTCCCGCCCTACTTGTTCACGTAGAACATGGCTACTTGGTTGTCTGTATAGATGAGGACTGTCTTGTAGCTGAGCAGGGTGTGGAAGACTCTGAGAGCTAGAAGAATTGCTCTGAGCTCTAAGAGGTTGATATGTAGAGATGTCTCCTGTGGAGACCAGATGCCCTGGGTGGAGAGATCTTGTAGATGAGCACCCCAACCCTTTGGGGAGGCATCTGTTGTGAGGGTTGCTTGGGGTAGCAACTGTTGAAAGGGGGACCCCAGCAACAGATTTTGAGTGGACTTCCTCCACTGGAGGGACAAAAAGAGGTGACTGGAGGTTGCTATTTTGTTTGACAGGCAACCTGATGCCTGGGTCCATTGGGTGGACAGAGTCCACTGAGCTGCCCTCATGTGAAGGCGAGCGTAAGGAACCACATGCACGGTGGATGCCATGTGGCCTAACAGTTGTAACATCTCTCAAGCAGTTAAATGGGATTTTAACTGAATTTGAGAGGCTAACTGCACCAAGCGTAGGCAACGGGCCTTGGGAAGATAGGCCCTTGCAGTTGTGGTATCTAGCAAGGCCCCTATGAACTCCAATGACCGAGTAGGGGTGAGTTGTGACTTTGGGATGTTTATTACAAGTCCCAGATACTGAAGAACATGCCTTGTGCAGGCTAGGGAAGTATGGGCCTCTGACTGGGATGGTGCTCGGATGAGCCAGTCATCCAGATATGGGAATACAAATATTCCTAGAGTGCATAGAAATGCAGCTACTACTGCCATGCATTTTGTGAACACTCTTGGAGCAGAGGCCAGACTGAAAGGAAGCACTCTGTATTGGTAGTGCTTTCCCTGATAAAGGAACCGAAGGAACCTTCTGTGTGTTGGATGGATGAGGACATGGGTGTATGCATCCTTGAGATCTAGAGAACAAAGCCAATCCTGACTCTGAAGGTATGGAAGGAGAGCACCGAGAGAAATCATCTTGAATTTCTCCTTGCATAGAAACTTGTTCAATTCTCTGAGATCTAATATGGGTCTGTAGCCCCCTGTTTTCTTTGGAATAAGAAAATAGGGGGAGTAGAACCCTGAACCCTGTTGAAGAAGGGGTACTTCTTCTATTGCCCTTTGGGCAAGAAGGGTAGCAATCTCCTGACTCAGAAGGTCGAGGAGAGATGTTGGAGAATTGAACTGTCTCACCATAGTGTGAGGAGGAAGGTTTAAGAAATGAAGCTTGTACCCCTCCCTTATGATGGAGAGGGTCCATTGCTCTGCTGTGATTTGTTCCCATCTGGGAGCAAAATGAGCTAACCTTCCTGGAATGGTGAGAGGCTCTGGTTCTTCTAGAGCCAGAAAGGCTAAGTTCTCTAGCTGTAAGTCAAAGGCCCTGAGGAGGCTGAGGCTGTTGGGCCGTAGCAGTCCTTGTAGCCTTAGGCTTGGCTTGTTTAGGTTGTTGCTGACGCTTTGCAGCAAGATGACCTGCAGAAGATGCCTGGAGACCATAACCAGGATAATATTTCCCTTTTTTGGGAAAGAAAGACTTTTTGAATAACCTTTTTCTAGCAGGAGCAGAAGTAGACTTTGAAAGTCTATCTAAGGCAGAATTTTCAGCATCCATCTGAGTGGCCTTTGCTTGCCAATCCTTACCAAAAAGGTTTTCACCTGTACAAGGAAGATTTCCTAATCCATCTTGGACCCAGGGCTCCAAATCAGAAGCTTGCAACCAAGCAAGTCGGCGTGCACCAATAGCAATAGCTGAGGCTCTGCTGGCACACTCAAAAGAGTCAAAGGCTGCACGGTTGGAGAATTTGGAAATATCCTGGAAATGTTTAAGCCAGGTGAGAAACTCTTCCCTTTTATCTTCTGAGATAAAAGGAGAAAAAGTTAGCAGATGATCTGTAACTTCCTTTAGAAACATCCCCATATAGAGACTATAGGAATTGATTCTGGCAGTAAGCATATTGGCCTGGAAAATTCTCCTGCCGAAAGCATCTAAGGTTCTGCATTCTCTTCCTGGAGGATTAGATGAATGTCTTTTTGCGCTCTTTATCTTTTTCATAGCAGACTCCACCACAATAGAGTGATGAGGAAGCTGAGTCTTATGAAAGCCAGGACAAGGAGGAACACGGTACATGGTGTCCAACCTGCGAGAATGAGGGGAAGTAGTAAGAGGTGTCTCCCATATGCCCAACATGTGATCATAAAGGATCTCATGAATTGGTAAAGTAGCTGCCTCTTTAGGAGCCTTAGGATATTGTAAAATATCTAATTTCTTGGCTCTAGGCTCTGGTTCAGGGGCAACTGAAATAGAGAGACCCCTGGCCACTTCCCTAATAAAGTCTTGAAAAGACAAGTCTTCTGGAGGAGACATTCTTCTTTTTGGAGAAGAGGGCTCCTGAGGAAGGAGTACCGATGCTTCGACAGAAGCCTCTGATTCATCAGAGTCCTCAGAGGAATCAAAGTATCGCCCGTCTGGATGCTCTTGCAGAGCCCGATATGCGTACCGAGTGGTATCGACATCGGGAGTGATCGGTACCGATTCGGTACCGATAGGCATCACAGGACAGGGTACCGCTGCAGTCGACACCGACGCCGATGTCGATGAAATCGGTACCGGCACCGGAACCGATATTGGTGCTGGTGCCGGAACCGGTAATGCCAGTGGAGTTTGTTGCGGTACCGGAGGCATCGCAGCTTGTATGAATGCCGTGATGGCACGCTGCATGGTCAGAATATTCTGATCCATCGACGCAACCAATGTCTGGATGTCGGTACCAGTGGAGACCACCGGTACCCCAGAACATGGCAACAGGTGATCGGTCGAGGCCACGCCATCGATGTCAACCTGTGACCCCATAGATGAAGCTTTGGAAGCCGGAGCCTCCCGCCGGGGTAATTTTGCCGGTGCAGGATCCTCGAGGGCAAGCCCGGAGGCATCTCGATACTTAGAGGGAGATCTACCCTTCGAGGACCGGCTGGACTTATGTTTGGTTACCTGAGATCCATGGGAAGAAGACGAAGCCCTGGAAGATGTCAATGCCACCGAAGCTGCATCAGAGGGAAACAGGGTACTGAGCTTTGCCGCTCGATTCTGTCGACCTCTTTTAGACATCATGGAACAGGACTCACAATCGGTGATGGAGTGGTCAGGTCCCAAATATTTTAGACACCAGTCATGGGTGTCGGTGATAGAAAGAGTACCGCTGCACTTCGTGCACTTTTTAAACCCAGAAGCGGGCTTTTCCATGAGGAAAAATCTTCTAGGCTCAAGGCCCAAAGACAAAATGCACAGAAGTGGGAAAAAAACGGTAGGTTTTTTTTTTTTTTTTTTTTTTAAAGAAGAAAGAAAGAAAAGACCGGCGGTACCGGTCTGACGTCGAAGAAGGCAGACGCGTGACCAAAGAAATAAAGAAAAATAAAGAACTTCTTCAGTGCTGACAGGAACACGACCTGCTGGCTCCGCGGAAAAGAAGAACTGGAGAGAGGCGGTTAGGAAAGGCGGGAAGGCAGCGTGCAGGTGCTGTGGGATGCTCCCAAAAGCTTTCTTACTGGACGCTGGAGAGCGTTCCCGCGCAGGCTCCGTCGGTACCGACGATACCCATATGTGAAGACTCATTCCTGCTTGTTCCTGGAGATTAGCAATTATAGTCCTAAACAATGCCATGGGGAGCTAGGCAGTGTACACGGAGCAGCTATTACACCCTAACCACCTTATTGGATAGGTCATTATGGTCTTTATCTACCATGATCTACTGCATAAATTGGATGGGTAGTGCTCTGGTGATGTGAAGATTCACAAATATTTTTTTTTATTCAAGCACATTCTTTTGTAGACATTGATGTAATTCCCCCAGTCTAAGACTCTCCACTGTTGTTGGGTTAAATAAATGTCGTTAGGTCATTAGATTGCATTCAGTTTTGCTGCTCTAAAAGGCATTTTCTTTGCCAATTGCTTAATCATCCTTTCATTCTTCAAAAGTGACTCTTAATTTGCAGTTTCATTAACCCTGCACCCTAGGCTTTTGTGAAAAATCTTTTCTGTTCTTGCAATTTCAGACTTCATCACCATCATATCTCAGTGAGAGGAATAAAATAACAGGGTCTCAGTAGCAGGGGTAACTGGACAGAGTGGGTGTACAAAAAGATCTTTATATGCCAACAACATCTATACTACCATTATTTGAAGAGGTCAATTCCATTCTGGAACCGTTTTTTTTGAAACCTGCAGTTCTTGTCAGTGCATGCATTCGACCTTTTATTGTGTTTCCCCAGATACACATCCAGTTACAATTTTTGCTTCGCTATTCTGCAGATTTCTGACAAGTAGAAAACACAACACATTTGACCCTATGTGTCACACTAATGAAAGTTTAGCATCTTTCTACACCTTAAAAAACAGAACAAAAGTCGCTATGCTGAAATTTTTATGGCTAATTTCAGAGGGAGGTGTTTATCTTCTTTGTTTTTACTCTCTCTAAAAGTAAAGCCTAATGAATTTTAGCCTAAATAGTTATTGATATTGTAGATGCTCTAAGTCCTTTTGGCTTTAAAAATCAAGTTATAGAATTTATGCTTGAGGCGTTCTTCTGTAAAATTCATAAGCACATGGATTACACTCTGTTCCTAGAAGAGAGTAGAATATGGCGTTCAGGAAATGCATTTTTTTGTAATTGCTTCTGATAATTAGCTGACATCTATTCCTATTTTGTAGGAGATTAGCTGCAGAAAGAAGATGTGTGAAAATTCATATCCCATTCACTCTGTAGAGCAGTTGTATCACAAGTCACAACACAGTCAACCATGCAATTGACTCCCAACCCCACTAACACTGACGCTTCCTCCCACAAACGCTATTTCAAAGAGAGATACATCTGCAGCATACAATAAAATAATGCAGCATATAATACAATTTGTGATTACAATAACCAGAACACATAGCCGGATGCATGCTGTAAGATGGGTCCTTTGGGCTCCTGCTCCTCCACCTGCCCCTCCCCCACCCCCGGCAACACATATCTACATCACTCAGCCTTGTACCAAAAAACTACTGTATTATTAGGATGACCAGGCCACAGCTTGCAATACACGGCACCTGCAACATTCCCCACAACGTTATCCCCAACATTAAACACCATAAATGTAAATAATCATAATAAGATTAATAACCCTTCCTCCTGGGTGGGACCGCCAAGGAGTTGTACTATGCTGCTCTTGCCCAGTCTTCAATGGCCCTCTGGCCCACATCATGGCCAACACATTCTTCTCCTGTGGCCAACCGCTCTGTGTTGATGCTAGGGTGAGCCTTGCATTTTGGCCACTCATTATCTCAACTGAGCCCAGGAACCACTGGCCCTGGTATCTTACCTCCCCGGTTCCAGGCCCAGGCACCCCCAATGTGGTACCTGGGCCTCCCATACTTGCCACCAGGAGGGCTATCGCCTGACTCAACCCATTGTGAGCACCGAACCGACTGCCTTTTGCAGATCACCATTAAAAATATTGAGACCAATGTCATTCAAATGAATCTCATCCCCTTTGTATACCATCTCAGCTCCTGCTCTGATACCCTCATGCCTGACCAAATGCCTCACAAAATTCCTCACTTATTCATTTAGCTTTTTTCTGCTCCTTTCAATCCCTTCCAGCCTCAGGGCTCCTGTCCACTTCCAGTGAGGGAATATTTGGGACCAAATGATGCCCAGTCGCAGCTCAGCACATATCCAAGCCAGATCTTGCTTCATCTTCATGATTAAGTCAATGCCCTTGGTGGAAACCAAATCATTACCTCCCAAGTGTAGCAAAATAACAGGAGGCTGCTTAACTCTGCTCTGGCTGTCGAGTGCGGGCCACAGTTGGTCCCAAAGCATTCCCCTCTTCCTTAACCAATGTATAATTATGGTATCTGGGGGGGAAGTCCAACTGTTTTCTGTAGTGGCTTCCCATTGCTCTTCTCTTGGCCGAAAAGATATATAAATGCCCAGCTATCCAGACTGTGGTACCCTTGGCACCTAGTCAAAGAAATGAGAAAGCATAGTATTACACCTCCAGCCTACCTCATATACAACTTGTATCTGTTAAAAGCCCATCTCCCAATCATTTGAATCTGCCCAGTTCCGAACCTCAGCTGGTGGACTGTGGTGGCTGCTCCAATCCTGAAAAAAATGCAGGGTCAGCCTCTCCAGCTTAAACCAAGTCTTCTCCAGGGCATTATGCCACATGGCTTTCAACTGAAACTGGGATAAGCAGCTACCATCCTTGTGCCGCAATAGGGCTCCCTCGATTGTTAGACATACTTTCAAGTAATCCCTAATGACAGCCATAGGGCAGAGCTCCCAGACTTTGGTACTGTTGAGCCACACCATTCTACCCCTTCGGTTCCTGTTTGTCTTTGACTTCCCCAAGAAAAGGCCCATCCTGTCCCTTTCCCACATTACATCCTCCCTTGCTTTGAGTATGACACCTCTTAACATGTGCAGAGTGACGGGTCTTCGCCCGTCCGGCTTCTGTGGGGTCTCCCTCTCCAAACCTTCCGTAACTTTCTTAACAATGAATTCTTTTGATGTATCTCATTTGCCCTTGAGCTTCAAAAAGAATGACACGCCAGTTAACATCAGCTTAGCATGTCTAACCATTGCCTCCTCATCCCTCAGCCAGGTTATGAAGTCCAGCATTTCCTCGCACATCAACCCACATTCTGGGTTGAAACCCTGCTACTCCACAAAGTCCTGGAGCCTGGCCCATTCTCTTTCTATGCCTTCCATGTGCTCCTCGACAGTGAGGTAATTAGCATTCTGCTGGTGTTTACCACCCAGCACTCTGCAGCTCCGCTGGCATGCCCATTGCTGTCCCGTCTGCTGTTGGGGCGAGTCACCAGAAACAGTGCAGCTGAAAACGAGAAAGAGCATCAGCGATTTCGTTAAACTCACCTTGCACATGGCTAGATACGATGATGCATTTCACTACAGACAATAACACCATCCTCCTAATTAGCTTCATTACTCTTTCCACCATAGCTGACTGTTTGTTTATTGTATAAATTATGGAGGCACTGTGGGTTAAACTAGAAAGAGGGAAAGAGAAGTCTATTTGCATTGGCGTGATATACAGACCTCCCTCACAAGAAGAAGAGGCGGCCAGAGAGTTAATTGAAGACATACGCAGCATTGCTAGGAATGGGGAATTGCTAATGATAGGGGATTTCAATATGCCAGATGTTGATTGGCACATTCCTGCTGCAGTATCATCTAGAAGTAAGGAGATCCTGGATTCTGTACAGGGAGAACTATTCAGACAATTGGTAACAGACCCCACACGTGAAGGAGCCATACTGGACTTGGTGCTTACCAATGGTGAAAGTGTTTCTGATGTTATAGTGTAAGATCATTTTGCATCCAGTGATCACCAGATGGTGTGGTTCAGTATTAGGACTAGGGCTGTTAGAATCCATTCAAAAGCGAGGGTCTTAGACTTTAGGAAAACCAACTTTGCCAAGATGACCCAATACCTCAGGGAGTCATTAGCGGGATGGGAACAGCTGGGGGATGTAGAAAAACAGTGGGCAAAACTAAAAGGGGATATTTTAAGGGCAGCCAACTTTTTTGTTAGAATGGTAAACAAAGGTAAAAGGAAGGGAGGCCTTCATGAAATACAAGAGATCACAGAGAGAGAGAGGAAGACAGGTATCTATATATGGAAAAACATAAAGCAGATAGCAAAGTAGTCAGGAAAGCAAAGATTCAAAAAGAGGAGGAAATAACCAATGCAATAAAATGGGGGGATAAGACATTTTTCAGATATGTTAGTGAGAAGAGGAAGGGCAAAAGTGGTATTGTCAGACTCAAGGGTGAAGGGGAGGATTATGTAGAAGCTGATGAGGATAAAGCGGAATTGCTTAACAAATATTTCTGTTTTGTGTTCACAGATGAAGAACCAGGAACAGGACCTCAGAAAACACCCACATACAGGAAAAGAAGCGAGGGGCATCTTGAAGAATTTTCAGAAGACTGTGTTCGTGAGAAACTAGCTAAACTTAAAATAGACAAAGTGATGGGACTGGATGGAATACAGCCTAGAATACTGAGGGAACTTGGGGACGTTCTAGCAGCTCCACTGACTGATTATTTCAATGCCTCGTTGGAGTCGGGAGTTGTGTCAAAGGACTGGAGAGAGGCTCATGTAGTGTCTTTACACAAGAACTGAAGTAAGGATGTGGTTGAAAACTACAGGCAAGTTAGTTTAACTTTGGCGGTGAGTAAATTATTGGAAACGCTGCTGAAAGAGAAAATAATGAGGTTTCTGGAGTCCAGCGGATTATAGAATCCGAGGCAGCATGGATTCACCAGAGGCAGGTCTTGTCAGACAAATCTGATTGATTTCTTTGACTGGGTGACCAGGGAGTTGGACCGAGGGAGAGCCCTAGATGTGGTGCATTTAGATTTCAGTATAGCCTTTGACACCGTTCCTCACAGATGACTTTTAAACAAACTGAGCATCCTTGGGATGGACCCTAAAGTTACTGCTTGGGTAAGAAATTGGTTGAGTGGGAAGCAACAAAGAGTATAGATAAATGGAGCTCACTCTGAGGAGAAGGAAGTTACCAGTGGTGTGCCCTAAGGATCTGTCCTTGGTCCGATTCTTTTTAACATCTTTGTTAGTGATATAGCGGAAGGGCTGTCGGGTAAGGCTTGTCTCTTTGTTGATGATACCAAAATCTGCAATAGAGTAGATGCCCAGGAAGGTGTAGATAACATGAGGAGGGATCTAGCTAAGCTTGAAGAATGGTCTAGAATTTGGCAGCTGGGACTGAATGTTAAAAAATGCAAGGTCATGCATTTGGGCTGCAGCAATCCAATGGAGCAATATAGTATAGGGGTGAAGTACTTTTGTCCACTAAAGAAGAGCGGGACCTAGGCGTGGTTGTGTCTGATGATTTTAAAGTAGCTAAACAGGTAGAAAAGGTGACAGAAAAATCTAGAAGGATGCTTGGGTGCATACGGGAGGAATGGCTAGCACAAAAAAGGAGGTGATAGTGCCTCTGTATAAGTCTTTGGTGCGACCTCATTTGGAGTATTGTGTGCAATTCTGGAGACTGCACCTTCAAAAGAATATAAACAGGATGCAGTCAGTACAGAGGGTGGCTTCTAAAATGGTTAGTGGTCTTCATTATAAAGCATATGAGGACAGACTTAAGGATCTTAATATGTACACCTTAGAGAAAAGGCAGGATAGAGGTGATATGATTGAGACGTTTAAATACCTCCGTGGCATAAATGTACAGAGGGAGAGCCTCTTTCGATTGAAAGCAAGTTCTGCTATGAGGGGACATGGGACGAGGGTGAAAGGGGATAGATTCAGAAGTGATATGCGGAAATATTTCTTTATGGAAAGAGTGGTGGATCTGTGTAATAGTCTCCCAGTGGAGGTGGTAGAGATGAGGACTGTATCTGAATTTAAAAAGGCATGGGACAAACACAGAGGATCTCTAAAGGAAAAAAGGGGACTGTTGTAGTTGTTGATATGGAAGGATAGACTAGATAGGCCATGTAGTCTTTTTCTGTTGTCATTTTTCTATGTTTCTATGTTTGTGACCTTGGGCACATCTCTTCACCCTCTATTGCCTTGAGGACACATTTAGTACTGTAGCTATTAAACTGCAGCAAAATAACACATTTTTCCACAGAAAAATTTATTGTGTGAGTCAATAACCTGCAGTAACCTAGTAGTGCAGATTAGTAACTCGTGTTGCTGCAGCTCGGAAAATTGCACATTCCTGGCCACAGCAACAGAAAGACAGTGAGTCCTAAGTCAGGCTCATTATTTTTTAAAGGAACTGAGCGTGGTCCTCTACAGAAGGATCTCTCCAGGGCATATGCACTTATTTGATAACTTGAGCCCTAGCAGTAGTACTGGGAGACTACCATTAGGAGTCCAGTGGTCGTTTTGTACACAGGAGCTGATGGGGCAGGAATGACTAGGGATCACTCCTGTCACCAGGGAAATGGAGTATTTTTATCTTCTGGCCTCCGCTTCTGTTTCAATGAAACTGCCATCTATATTCATTGGAGCAGGAATGACGACCAGAAGATGAAAACATGCCATTTTTGAGTGAGATTATAGTAATGCTTGTCGCAAGTAAGAAAAGACACCATCCACGAAATTGGAACCAAGTCGGGACCATGGAATTTCTCTGGACTTACTACAATTCATGCTAGGTATCATGATTTATTAATATTTTGCTTGCTTTTTAAACAGTTTTAAAAAGTGAACTCTTTGTTTGATGAGTTTATGTTTATGGCACCAATGATTACAATTTAGAACCTGTTTTATAGCTTTGCTTTTGATGGCTGCAGTGAGACTTATAGTTCGGATGGTCCCTTCTTTAGTTCAAATACAATCATTGGACAACTGCTATATTTTAAAAAGGACTGGATTTTGAATTTGCTGCATTTGTGATTTTCGATTCCTTGGAGATCTTTTCTCTTTCAATATTTCACAAAGACAACATATGTGCCTCTGTGCCTTTGCAAAATTGCAGTCCTGAAAGTTTCCGCCCAAAGTTACAATTGCTCTGACACAGGTGCATGTTTGTGCCAAGAAGAAGCAGCACCTATGTGCATATTTAATAAATGCATACAGAAGTGTCAATTCCACCCCTGCTTCACCCATTCTTCAACTTCATGAATGACTATCATCTAGCACATAAAAGTAGGTAGTGTGGAGGTAATTTTCAATGGTGGCAGTCACTGCATCAATTTAAATGCCAGCTGTGGTGTTAAAATTCATATGTATATCCAGTGCCAGTAGATGTGTAATAAGATCAGCACTGCAATCAGTATCCATTTAGCTTGGAACTCTTGTTCAGCAGATCTAAACTAAGAGACACATTCCAATGTGTGCTTCCAGGCCTCTGTGCGACCGATCAGAATTGGGACGCACTGAAGCAGACCCGATTCTGATCCCGCGGGGGCTAGACATGCCCTGCGGGATCAGAATTGGGTTTGGGCCTGTACTGCAGGTTGGGACCCGATTCAGATTGCCCTGCAAGTACCTACTCCTGCCCAGCTACCTCAGTCAGGCTTCTGAATGGAGCCGTAGTGCCATGGCGTCCCGTTGCCATGACACCACGGCTCCATTCAGGAGCTGCGATCCCTCTATCTGAATTTGAAAAGGCATGGGACAAACACAGAGGATCTCTAAAGGAAAAAAGGGGACTGTTGTAGTTGTTGATATGGAAGGACAGACTAGATAGGCCATGTGGTCTTTTTCTATTCAATGGAGGCAGCACATGCAAATCTGTTTCACAAATATTCATTGTGGATATCCTGAAAATCTAACTTACTAGGAGATAGACCAGGATAGGTCTGAGAACCACTGAAGTAGATGAAGCTAGGCAATCAGTGGTTGAATTAGCAAAGGAAAATTGTGAAACTGATCCACATCCTGCATATTTATTTAAGAATTCCTTGGATGTGATTCTAGAACGGATAACAAATTGGATGAATTCAGTTTTCAATCAAGGCTTATAAACAGATTATATTACACCCTTTCGCAAAAGATGAGAAGGGAGTTCATGGCAATTGTTCCAATTACACAGGTACACTAAAAAAATTTTTTTTTAAACTGCCTCTAATGTTTCGATTGATTTTTACGTTTTTTGGTGCACTGAATCCAAATCTGGTAACCAATTTGCTCCATCACGTACAGATTTTTTGCTACATTGGGTTAGCAGTTTGAGGTGAACGTTTCAGATTGAGTGCGATTGCGATAAAAATTTCTTGGATGAATTCTTTATACTAATTGTTTAGTAGTTATTCAAATAAGAATAAAGAAAATTGTAACAAGGCAGCACATAAGAATAATGTCAACAAAACACACTGTGATGGTAGCAAAATTGTCTGCACTTAAAACAGCCACATACATGTGCACAAACATTGAGCATATAAGAGCGAGGTTAGACACAAAGCAAAGCAAAGAAATGTGCAAAAAATGTTGTACAGGTATGTATGTAAGAATAGAAAACGCAAACCGCACCATTGCAATACATGAAGACAAACACCCGATGGTGTGAAAATAAAATTCTAATAAATGAGATCCGACACTGTGGTAATAACTAGCAAATTTTTATTTCAAAGTTTAGTAAAAACACGATATTTGTCAACACAGTTTAGATTTTAAAGTCATTCTTGGGTCAATCAATCTCCTGGTGGGCCCGTTTCTTCTTCCCCCGAATGCTTCTCTTGGTGCGCTGCTTGGCGTATTTTTTCATCTGGGGTTTTCCGCAGCAGCAACCAGCAGAAATCAGCCATCATAGTGGTGTTCCATCTTCCTTGGTACCTTCTCTCTGCGTCCTTGATGTCCTGGTGAAACCTTTCACCTTGTTCTTCACTGTACGCCCCCAAGTTTTCGGGAAAGTAGTTCACATGGGAGTGCAAGAAATGGACTTTCAGGCTCATGTTACAGCCTTGTTCTTTGAAGGCATTGAGCATCCTGGCAACAATATCCTTATAGTTCTCATCCCGCCTGTTCCCCAAGAATTTGAGAACAACATACTTGAAGGAATCCCAGGCTTCTTTTTCCTTCTCAGACATCGTTTCAGCGAATGCTCCATCTGAAATGAGTTTCCTTATATCAGGGCCAACAAATACTCCTTCCTTTAGCTTTGCTTCAGAAAGTCGGGGGAACTTTGAGCAAAGGTACCGAAAGCACTCACCATCTTTTGGAAGGGACTTGATGAATTGCTTAATGAGACCCAACTTAATGTGGAGAGGTGGTAATAGAATTTTATCACGAGGTACCAAGCTCTCATGAAGAACATTTTTCTCACCGGGTCTCAAATACTCCCGAATTGGCCAGTCTTTTTTCCCCCAGTGTAGGTTGCGGGCCCGGCTATCCCACAAGCAAAGGAAGCAGGGATATTTGGTGAAACCGGATTGCTGCCCTAATAGCATGGATAGAATTTTAAAGTCTCCACAAATCATCCACTTATGCTCATCATAACGAATCTTCTGAAGAATCAGGGCCAAATTCTCGTATTTTTCTTGGAGAATAACAGAGTGAGCAATAGGAACTGAAGCGAATGTGTTGCCATTATGAAGAAGAACACCTTTTATGCTGTCTTTTGACGAATCAATGAACAGCCGCCATTCAGCAGGATCATACTTGAGTTTAAACTTTTCCATCACTCCGTATATATCGTTGCAAAATACCAAATCTTCCTCTTTGCTGAAATACTTCAAAAATTGTGTCTCGCGGTTGCGGTACCAATAAAAAGTTGTTCCTGGTGACAATAGATTTTTCTGTTTAAGCCGAGAACCTAGCAGTTGGGCAGCATCTTTTGGGAGTCCTAAATCCAGGACTAAATCATTCAATTCAGCTTGAGAGAAAAGTTCAGGTTTCGGATCTGGTTCAGTTTCAAACTCGGAAGTACTGAACTCATCAGGAAAAGCCATCTGATGAGTCTCATCATGATCAGAACCGTCCACACAAATATGATCCAAAGATTTTGGTGGTTCAGGCACAGGTACTTCGTTGCTATGAGGCATAGGCCTAATTGCTGAGGGAAGGTTGGGGTAACTTATTACGTTCTTATTTTTTAAGTTGTATCCCTTCACAATGCAAGAGCAAAAATAGCAGTCACTGCTGTGGTCTCTTTGTTCACGCCACATCATAGGTATTCCGAAACGAAATGCTTGTTTTTTACCTTTCATCCATAAGCGTAGATCTTCCTCACATGTCTTGCACACTTTGTGAGGAGCCCACGGTTTGTCTTGATCGCCTAACTTCAAACCGAAATAGGCGAAATATACTTTTTTAATAAATGCAGAAATGTTCCTCTGCCGCTTTTTCACGGTATATTCCCCACAAATAAAACAAAAACTGTCCGGAGAGTTGACGCAACCTCTGGCTCTGTGAGCCATCACAAATACACAGCACTGCAAACTACAACTGTAGTGAACCACTTCGGAATAAAGCTGGATTACGACTGAGCAAACAAAAGGTAATAATGAACTTGCAAGAAACTGAAATTTGACAGGAACGTTCATGTCGCAACCACCGTGTTTGAGCGAGCGAACAAGGCGAGGCGAACAGGAAAGAACATGCGCCAGCGCGAGTACTGGATTTAGCCCCCCCGCCTCCCAATTGTCCTGTTAATGTATAAAATGAATACAAAACACTCTAAAATATCATGAGGGAGTGTTTCTAGTTAGTTAACCATTACAACCTCTATTTTGGGCCAAGAAAATAAACTGCAGTCGGCTAAAAAGAAATTATGTGAACATTCCTTATATGGGTAAGAAATCTAATTTTGCAAGAAAACGTGACGTGATGGAACATTTTGGCTATTTTTCCTGGATTCAGCACCCCAAAATCTATAGGAATCAGTTGCAAAACTGGAGGCAGTTTTTTGGTAGTGTACCTGTGTTATAGGCCAATAGCTAATTTAGCCTTTGTAGCCAAGATCGTGAAGGCATTAATGGCTGGTCAATTGAAGGAACACCAGGATAAATTTGGGAGCCTGGCACAATCTTAGGCTTTAGAGCTCTCTGTAGAACAAGGACAATCATGACTGACTTATTTGAACGTAGATTATCTTTAGATAAAGGAAATCAGGGACTGTTGGTTCAGATTGATCTTTTTGCAGCAATTTGGTTGACCATGAGGTACTGATTCAGAAATTAGCTGAGTTTCATATTACATGATTGATTCTTTCTTGGTTTAAACGTTTTCTAAATGGTAGATCATATATGATAAAATTTCAAGGCTATAGTTCACCAAAGTAGATGGAGATGGAAAATTATACAGGGATCGCCGCTCTCCCCTATTATATTTAACATTTAGGACTAACACATTTCAGTGCCACCCTGGAAGAAATATACAAATAGATGACCTCTGAATAGCCCACATCTGTATTTAGTTATGACCCAGGTTAGTACTGCTGAATATCCTGGTCCGTGGCATTCATACGGTTTGCAGGTCGGCAAAGTGCATAAATGCTTGTGAATATTGCCCTCCTACCATTTAAATTACTATTAAATTAAATTTGCATTTATTTTAAAATATTTATCTCTCACACTCTGTTTGAAAAAATAGAGAACAACTTACAACATGAAACATAAACAATGTATAAAGACAACCAAGGACAAATCAGATTCAGGTGAACTACAATCAGCTACTGTAGATATTTCCCTATCCCCAGGGGATTTACAATCTAAGGTTGCACCTGAGGCAATGGAAGGTTAACAGATTACAGGGAGAGTCAGTGGGATTTGGACTCCAGCATTTCTGATGCTGGGTTGTTACCCTAACCACAAGGCTATTAACCCCACTGTCCACCTCCCTGTTTCTACTTCCCATAGTACAAATCAGTTACCATAAGGAAGCTAACTCAAATAGCTAAGTTTTACAACATTTTTGAAGCATTAAATATTTCTATTTTAGACTATGTAAGATACTCACGGAAAAGGACCGTTTGGCATCTTTACCAAACTGTCCAGAATCAGTATACATCTCATTCTGTAGAAAAAATAAAGATGTCTATCTGGTTGTCTACTGCTGTCAGCACCACATAGATCACGTGGGTCCTAGCTGGAATATATACTTGGAATGAGGTGGGGCCGTCTATCACATTCTCTGTGAACTTGCTTCACCACTGCTGAAGCCCCACTGATCTCAGCCTCCACCAAACCCAACTATGAACAGCCTTGTCTTGCATCAGCTTGTGCTGAGGAACATGAAACCAGTGGAACCAGCGCAGAAAAACGTGAGAGGCAGGCAGTGCCATTTTTGGTGGAGAGATTATAAAGAACCAGAGTACTGGGATTGTGAAATGTAGACAGACAAGACCATAGAGCTCCATTGAGGAGGGGACCTGGTAAGCTTTGGACAGAATGGGATTGGAGGGAACCTGAAAAGAGGCCATGGAAATAAGGCACCGAGAGGGTGAGATGGCCTAGAAGAGCGAGCATGGATAAGGAGAGTAGAGCTAAGAAGGAGGTCATATGGGGGAAACAATGGGGAGAGAACCCAAAGTGGGGTTGATATGATCTAATTGTCTCTCTGCACTGCCTACTATGCACTGAATCTTTTACTTACCTGCTGTAGTGCAACAGGTCTTTTACTAGTGTTAATATAAATAAGCCTTCTGCTGCTGTAAAGTTTGGTACTTTTAAAATGAACAGAGATTCAGATAGTGCCCCAGGTGTTTCAGCAAAAATAATTTTTCACACTTTCCTGCCAATTAAAATCAAATTAATTCAGTGATGTGTTTGACTGGTACAGATAAATTTGTTAAAAGACAGCCAGCAAAGTAGTTGGTTAGAAATATTGGTTTTTAGAAGTCTAATGAATGTTTAAAAATGCAAGCTTTGCAGATTACTTCACTCCCTTTCTCAGCCTGACACAAATTGGAAAATTCTAGAAGAGGTCAAGGAGAATTCCCTCAAAATCTTGACAAACATTTTAATATATAGCAAGAACAGGGTAGGTCCAACCATTAGGCAAGGCTAGGTGGTTTTCTTGGGCAGCAGTTTCTGAAGGGCAAGAAAGAGAAGCAGCAATCAAAGTAAAACAATAAATGAACCCCATTTACTTACAGGGAGAACAGGTAAATACATAGAAAGCAACGTTTAATGTTTAGAAGTATGAGTCTAGTCATGCATTTTTACAGGGTTGTTTTGGGAGGGGTGATGTTGAGATGATTATGATTGCTGAGTTTAGTTATCAAAATGTTGGTGAGGGGGGTTTAAGGCTGAAGGTTTACCTAGGGTGCCAAATACCCCTGCACCAGGCCTGAGTAAGAGGGTCATAATTACACAAATGGACTAAATATGTCTATATGGAGACATGCATTTTGCAAAAAAGCTATAAAATGGGAAGCTGCAGTAACTAAATCAGGGAGGGCTGCAAGAGACCATTCACCGAAATGTAGCAAGTAAATAGCTAAATTTCTTTCAATCCTATCTTCAAGTAATTTTTAAAGTTTCAAGGTAATACAAAAGTGCTTTGATATGCTTAAATGCCTTTCCTTATTTAGGAAAAATGATAAAATGTTAAGGTGTATTTCCTATTTGTAATGCTCAGAGGCGCAGGCAGCAGAAAGCAGTGGGCCAATATTTTGCCCAATAGAGCATCAGGAATGGAGAGCTTGGGGCAGGGCTAGAAATTGGTTTGTTTGACCCTTCCAACTGAAAAAGTGTTCCGCTGCCCCTGCTCTGAGGGGGAACAAATAACCTTTCAACTAGGGCACCTGATATTCTTGCTCTGGCCCTCCTTATAGATGAACGTCCTCCTGGAACCCCTCCCCGCAGCACAAAATTATCTTCTTGTGGCGCTCCCCTGCTGCTGCTGCAATATCCACCACCACACACCTACCTAATGGCCCCAGCTCAGCATCAATTTCCTCATGCATGAGAAAAGGCGCTTAAGAGCATGTCAGATGTCTCACAAAATGATCTCTTAAGCATTCTTTGTCATGCCGGCTGCTGTACTAGGGGCTGAGCTGCTGGCCTGCTGCTGCTCATTTGCTGCACCTAGAATTTTGGTGCTCTAAGCAACTGCCCAGTTCGCCTTTATAGTGTGGTTACTCTATTCCACAATTTAGGGGTATGTTTACTAAACCGGGCACACGTGCGCGGCGCACAATAGCGTACGCTAATGATGCACTTAAGTGCTCTTAAGCGCCGCGCACGCGTGCGTATCACATTAACGGGCCGGCGCACGTGTGCAGGGCGCTGATGTGCGATAGAGGCGGGGAAAGGCGTACGGAGGGCGGAGGAAGGCCCCCGAGGGGCGGAGGGACGGGGTCAATGGGTGGAGAGTGGGAGGGTAGAGGCTCCCCGCACAGGAGTGGGGCTGCATTTCGGCCCAAAAAATACCGCGAGTGAAACCCTCGCGTTAGAGCCGATTTAAAGGGAAGAGAAACCATTTCCGTCAGCAATGTACAGCAAAACCGGGGAAACCTGAAAAACGTGAGCAGTGTGATACATGTGCACAGAACAAAAGAGCAAAAATAAAATGAAAATGACCACAAAAAATTCCAAATAAATTATACTCCAGCTGGGCAACAGTGATATTAATGGGTAACCATGAAAAACACTCCCAGGAAAGCTCCAGAAAAAAGAAATGATTTTTGGAAGGGTCTACGCTCCGTAGACTCGTTCAAAAAGCACTGCATTTAAATGGAGCTTTCCTGGGAGTGTTTGTCATGTTGCCCATTGATATCACTGTTGCCCAGCTTGGTTTTGGTTTTTTCCCCTTTTTTGGAGGTCAGTTTAGAGGTTTAATTGCACCGTTGTCCCCATACAAGGTAAACGAGGCCACAGTAAAATTGTGCAGAGCAGGGTGTCTGACTCGTGCGGCCAGGTTTCCTATCTCCAGAGACTGCACTGTCACAGTGTGGTGCAGCGGACACAGCCAGAGCCTGAAGGACCAGAGGGTCACAGGTTCAAATCCCAGCTGGGGCTCCTGCCAACCCAGTCCCCATAGTTTTACCCACCACTAAACAGTGTTAGTACAGACACTCCTTTATGGCAGAGAACATAAGCATGGTTCCAACACCTATATTTTACCCTACACCGCACACAAACCATAACAATGGGCATTACCTACAGCCGAGTCCCCCAAATTCAGTCCTGGAGTACCACAACTCAATCAGGTCATATGCTTTTTCCCAGATAGGGACATGTCTGCATGTTGGCGGAAGGGTACAGGTGGTGGAGGGGGCAGTGGCTGCAAATATCACATATTGTGAACCAATCGCTCCAACAAGGAATTATGCCCACACAGCTCAAGAAGTCAATAATAAGACCAGTCCTAAAGAACAACTCACTCAACAAGGACGACCCAGCATCCTACCGCCCCATCTCCAGCATATCTTTCCTGGCAAAGATCATTGAGAAGTCAGTCCTATTACAACTACAAGACCATCTGGATGAACATGAAACCCTAGATGAACAGCAGTACGGTTTCCGTCAACGTCATGGGGTGGAAACACTGTTGACAGCGCTGCTTAACAACCTCCTCAAGGGCCTTGAAGACAAAAGAAAAATGTTTATACTCATTTTCATTGATATCTCTGCCGCCTTTGATACAGTCCATCATGGAACCCTACTACAAAGGATTGAATCAATAGGAATATTGGGAACTCCCCTGAAATGGTTCTCATCTTATATAACCAACAGAAAGCCACAAGTTCATTTCAATGGCAAAGAAGCCGAAGCCTTCCAACAAACGCAAGGTATACCCCAGGGCTCCGCCCTCTCGGCACTACTTTTCAATGTCTATATGCGACCCCTCTGTAATATTCTACGACAGCACAATATCAACTACCACATTTATGCGGATGATATTATGCTCTACACACAGTTGGATTCCAAGAACCCGAATTATACTCAGATCGAAACATGCCTAGCCGAGATGTTAAATTGGATACAGCAAAATAACATGGCGATCAACCATAAGAAAACTGAGGTCATGTACATCTCAAGAAAACCAAACTTTAACCCGCCTGCCTCTGTCACCCTATGTAACAATACATATCACACGAAGAATGAAATAAAATATCTGGGTGTAATACTGGACAGTAATCTAAAGATGGAAAAGCACCTCCGCAAAACCAACAAGGCCGTTTTCCACAAACTTAGAGTCCTACAACCCCTACGGAGCATCATTGATCCTCAAGATTTCAGGACTGTTGCGCAAGCGCTAATCATGCCGCACCTCGACTACTGCAATGCCATCCTACAGGGTCTTCCAAAAAAAACCCTCAACATTCTCCAAATGGCCCAAAATGTTGCGGCTAGGGTCATCATGAAAAAGAACCTCACTGAGCACATTACCCCTGTACTAATCGAGCTTCACTGGCTCCCCATCGCAGCCCGGGTAAAATATAAAATACTAGTAACCACCTTCAAACTGATTCATAACATAGCACCATCCTTTCTTTCCACCCTTATCAGCACGCAACCACCCAACAGAAGCAGGCGAACTGTCCACTCAAATACACTCCATGTTCCCCCGGACATCAGATCTGTAAATACCACTACTAGCCAACGAGCATTCTCCTATTCGGCCCCGTCCATCTGGAACCAACTACCACCGGAGCTACGAGCTGTCAAAGACCTTATGGAATTCAGAAAGAAGCTCAAGACACATCTTTTCCAGTGCCAATACAGTCTGTTATAATCCCAGGGATAGAAACGATACCACCCAATGAAACATGGTGGCAATTTATGTAAATAAGTAAATATGTAAATATATGATGTCTGAATCATCCCATATGACCTCCCACGTGTGCTGTGCTTTCTCCTCCAAATCAATGTGTGTATATTTCTAAATTTTGACATGATTGTACAAATCCGTTTCGTTAATCAAACCGCTACTGATCGCTGGAAGTAGCGGTATACAAATGTATGCTAAATAAATAAATAAAATAAATAAACCACAGCAGACAGTGGCCTAGGCCTGTGCAGGCTGGCACCGTCCACCGCAAGACAGGCTCTGTCAGATGTACAGTCATGGACTCCCCAGGGAACACAGCATATCTGTGGCAACACAGTGGTGCAGTGCACACAGACAGCGTGTGCAGGAACAGAAGATCATAGGTTTAAAGCCCAGCTGGGCCTACTGCCAATCCAGTCCACATATTTTTCCTACAACTAAACCGTGATAGTAAGGAGAAACCTTTATTGCTGAGAACATATGCATGGTTCACACGCCTATATTTTACCACACCAACCACAGACACCATAAACAGCCGCATTACCTAGAGCAGAGTCTCCCAAATGCAGTCCTGGAGGGCCCCACACCATTCAGGATCCATGCTGCCTCTAATAAAGATGCCTGTGCTGCATATCTATGCACACCCCCATGGTATGCTGATGTAGCTCATGCATATTCATGAGGGACAGCATGAAAACCCGAACAGTGGTTGGAACACCAGGACTGGAGTTGGGACACTCTGCCGTAAAGCAGCAGCCAACAGGGCCAGACACCCCCACACACACACCCACAGGCCCCATTGGCCAATGCCTCCTGGAGAGGCAGGACATTGGGCCCTGCCTGTATCTTCCAATACTAGCAGTTGCATACCTTAGCAATGCCACCCTACACCTGGGTATATGGTACACAGCTATCAAACGTTGCCCATGATAACTGGCAGATATCAATTCCTACGTTAAGCACATTTTGCTCATTGATCTCCACCATAACAATCATTGTGATGTCTGCGGTGTGCGCTGCAGGTCTGGTCTCTGACAGTGTTTACCACCCTGGGGATTGACCCCCAACAGTATTGCGTACCATATCCATGCCTGTACTGTGCCCAAGACTGGTGTGGTGGGTATGGCTGCTGGACTCCTCTATAGTAGCACAATGCTGGCATAGGTGTGGGGGTGGCTGTCTGTCTATCAAGTGTGTGGTGGCTGCAAACACCTTCCACAGCCCACACTGCCAGCAATGTTGCCAGTATTGGGCTGCCAATGTGCATAATGAGGAGCAAGGTACCATGGGTATAGGCCGGACAGGGTGGCCTGGCCAGGGTGCATCTGCACAGGGCATAGGGCACTGACTGGGACATTTTAGTGCCCGGCCACCACCTACACAGACAGGGTGACCTCAGTATGTCCTGCTGAGAGATCACTCTCACCCTGACTGTGCAGTGACCACAGCATGGCTAGGCACCCCCATAGTGCTATATAGTATTTTTCTCATGTGATAAATATGGGTTTCCTTTTGGGGCCCAATCACTGATTTAACTGCTTGCTGTGTATGCTGACATCCCAGTTCTGGGTGCATGCATCTCCATTGGGAACATGCACTGTGGACTAACTAGCACACTGTTTGCAGCTGGTATGTGTCTTGATGGAGCAGCTTGTGGGGTGCAGTGGCTGATGACTTGCTGCAGGAGCATATCAGATAGTGCTGGGGTGCAGCTCATCATATCCAGGCCTAATGTCTGTCTGCTATTGTGGTATGGATGCGTA
Organism: Ichthyophis bannanicus; assembly: GCA_033557465.1. Taxonomy (NCBI): domain Eukaryota; kingdom Metazoa; phylum Chordata; class Amphibia; order Gymnophiona; family Ichthyophiidae; genus Ichthyophis; species Ichthyophis bannanicus. Next base: position 670,327,720 of record CM066034.1, on the reverse strand, counting down.
TAGAGCTGCATTGACTGCCCTGTGGGGTGTCTGTTCCTCAGCAGGACCTGGGTTGATGGTCCCCTCTACTGCTACCTTTGCAGGGAGGTAGAATGTGGATCTATTGATGGGAGACCCTGTCTGCCACCCTTGGGCCCTGGGGTGGTGGTGCATGGCCCGCCGGGGGGGGGGGGGGGGTCCATGGGGCTACACCTGACTGAGACAGACAGAGATATCCAAGGTGTTTGTGCAGAAACTACCTATCTCACACATTAACACTGCTTTGGACCTCCAGCATGGCCTCATTCAACCATGGAAGGTGTTGTAGACCTGGTCCTGGGCGCCTCACCGTACCCTCAGGGTGAGCACAGTACCCGCACAATGTGATGGTGTGTAGCTACTCTGTGCCAGTAAAACACATGGTCAGTACCCCCTACCAGGCCGAGGTGGTGTGTGGGTGCACATGGTCACTTCCCTCTACCAGGCCGAGGTGCTGTGGGGGTGCATTGCCCATCTTGTGTTCATCTGTGGACAGCTGATTTGCATGTGCAGTGCATCATGGGTATGGGTGGGCTAACCCTATCCTGGTGACTGCAGCAGACTGTCTGTGTGGTGACGTGCAGGCTCTCTGCAGCCAGCCAGGGGCTTGCTAGTAGCTGTAGCTCAATGGTTACATCACTGCCTGTAACGCCAGAGAGCATGGGTTCAGAGCCACAGTGGGGTTATTTGATAGGGTTGTCCAAAGCATTATCTGTTTATTACTGTACATATTTTGCTGCCAGCAAATACACCCTCAGCGTACCGTACCCATAAGGTGCCTATGAGGGTGCCCTATAGGGCACCTTATGGTTTCCGTCCATATAAGGGGCACTGTACATTTTCCTGTGATGCAACTTATAGGGTGCCCTATAGGGTACATTTTAGGGTGCCCTGGCGGACAGTGCACTTTATCATGTGCCCTATGGAGTGCCTTATAGGGTGCCTTATACGGCACCTTCAATTACGGCACGTGAGGGCGTGTTTGCTGGCATCAATTAATAAAATAAACATAGGGTGCTGGAGCAGAAAATATGTACATTGCAAAGCTGATGCCACAGCCAGCCTTATGTATTAGGCACCCTGGGGAGCAAACTCATGACCCCTGTATCAGCAGTCAGCGCCTTAACCATTGTGCTCCACTGCTGCTCCTCTTTGCATGTCAGCGCACCTACTTATGCTTTGCATTCCTTAAACTGCACAGTGCTGCCATCAAAAACAGTACTCTGACCTTGCGGTACCTCATACGGCACCCTCTAAAGCGCCCTATAAGCAACATTCTAGGGTGCCTTGGCGGACAGTGCACTTTAAAATGTGTCTTATAGGGCGCCTTATTTTAACACGATTTGAGAGTGCGTTTGCTATTAATGATAATTACAATAAAAATAAAATGCCTCCTAAAGCAATCTTCCCCATAATAGGTTATGCCTCAGCCAGCTTTGTTTATTGGGCACTGTGGGGGATTGAACCACTGATGCCTGCACTATTGGTCAGTGCTTTAACCATTGTGCTGTGGCTCTGCTCTACTTCCTGCACATCAGCGCGCCACTTATACAGCCCAGTATTATAATGCCTCCATAAACATCAGCACCCCGCCTTATGCTGCCAAAAACATTAGCGTGCCACCTTCTGCCGCCCAGTATTTCTGCACCTCATAAATTAACACCTCAGCCAGCTGTCTTCATTGGGCACTGTGGGGAATTGAACCCCTGATCTCTGCATCGTTGGTTAGTGTCTTAACCATTGTACTGTGGCTCTGCTCTAGTTCTTGCACTTCAGCGTGCCACTTATGCCTCTCGCGCAGCTATCCCATGCGCTAAGGTGCGGGGCGCACATGGGCGCAGCGCACCTTAGCGCATATGTAAATTCCGCCTTTCCTTTTTCAGGATGGAACGCCCACTCCTTATATGGCACCCGCACACTACCGGGGCCCGCACTTTAACGGGGTTTTAGTAAACATGCCCCTTAGTGTTTGTAAATAAGTATATTTTCCCTCGAGTTCCTTGTCAATGTTGCTAATAAGGATGTTGAAGAGAAATAGTTCAAGTAATGGGTCCAGAAGAACAAAACTGATTATTTTGGTGCCAATTTTCAAAAAAATTCTTAGGCCCCCTACATTTAGGCTTGAAATTTATTCACCTCGATTTAGGTGCATGGTTCTGAAAATCTGTGCTAGGCATTTAAGAGGAAACTATTCAAAGGCACTTATCTGGAGAGTAGCATCTGCTACCCAGATGTGCTACTGACTTGGGCTATCCAGTGATATTCAGCAGCAAAAGCCAGACAGTGCTACTGACCGGGTACTGAAAACTGAATACTGGCCCATAAATGTTTCTCTGCCCTAATTCAGCCATTGCAGTCGGCCACTTTCCAGCCACCTAAATGTAGGTACTTAGGGGGTGATATTGAAAAGTGTTTAGCCGGTTAGCAGGATCTGCTATCCTACTAGACCCTGTCGATGCCATTACTCAGCGGCACTGTCTACATAGTGCTACAGTACTAAATATCCCCACAGATCACAGAAAAGACACCTGCTAAAATCTGGGGTGGTTTGTAGGTGGAGCAAAGGTGGCCATGGCAGGTAGACAGTCAGTGACAATATTCAGCCACTAACCGAAAAGCAAAACCGCTAAAGTTAGGTCAGGTCAATGGCTTTAAAAGCACCAGGCTGCAGCCTCTGAATATCAACTCCTTAGCCAAAGTTGCCAGCTAAATTTAGGAAGTAACACCTAGTCAATTTTCAAAGGAGCTGATTTAGGTTCCTAACTTCTTACATACTTCTTTAAATACTGACCTCATTGCCTTTGCAAGAATAGAATCCAATTACCAGCTCTCTTCATGTTTTACTGCTTAATCAGTTCCTGACTCAATTTACAACTTTCCAAAGAATTTCAGTATCTTCCAGCTTGTGGGAAAATAAGAATGGACAAACAATTACCTCAATGTGTGGTGATAGTTGCCCTCCAGTGTTTTTACTGTGGTGACCCATGGTAAATGCAGGGGGGTGGATGTGCTCAGTCCCCTGCATTTAGTATGCTGCCCCATGCTTGTAATGCGGCCCAAACCCACACTACCAGCACAGAACTTAGTGAACATACCCCTAAGGCACTTACTCCTTTCAATTTCCAGAATAACACCAAAACATTACAATTCAAGTGATATATAATGCATTTTGTATTAAATTTAAAGGCTTGGTTTGCCAAGATTCTTTTCACATGTGTGCTCTTAGACGTTGAGGGCTGCAAACATAGAATTCTGAACTTGTGCTTGTCATGGATTGTGGGACTGCCTAGACTGCAGTTGTCATACTGTGGTGTGGTCTGCTCCGGCAAGGCTTCCTCCACCTTACCTCCTGCTACTCAAGGCAAGCCTTTTTAGCCTGGGGTTGAGGTCAGGCCAGAATTGGGGGGTGCCTTCTAACTGCAAGAGGATCTTGATAAATTGGAAGACTGGGCATCAAAATGGCAGATGAAATTTAATGTGGACAAGTGCAAAGTTATGCACCTAGGGAAGAACAACCCAAACTATGGTTACACAATGCAAGGTTCCACATTAGGTACACCACCCAGGAAAAAGATTTAGGTGTCATTGTGGATAACATGTTAAAACCCTCGACCCAGTGTGCAGCGGCGGCCAAGAGAGCAAATAGAATGCTAGGTATCATAAGGAAAGGAATGGAAAATAAAACAAAAGATATTATAATGCCTCTATATCGTTCCATGGTGAGACCGCACCTTGAATATTGTGTGCAATTCTGGTCGCCGTATCTTAAAAATGATATAGCATTATTAGAAAAGGTTCAGAGAAGAGCCACCAAAATGCTAAAGCGGATGGAAGGATACTCCTATGAGGAAAGGCTAAAAAGGTTAGGGCTCTTTAACCTGGAAAAGAGACGGCTGAGGGGAGATATGATAGAAGTCTATAAATTAATGAACGGAGTGGAACGGGTAAACGTAGATCGATTGTTTACGCTATCAGAATATAGAAGGACTAGGGGACATGCAATGAAGCTACAGGGTAAACTATTTAAGACTAATAAAAGAAAATATTTTTTCACTTAACGTGTAATCAAACTGTGGAATTTGTTACTGGAGGATGTAGTAAAGGCTGTTAGTGTAGCTGGGTTTAAAAAACGTTTGGACAAGTTCCTGGAGGAAAGGTCCATAAACCATTATTAAGAAGGGACCCAGGATATCAATGCTTGACCCAATACAAGCATTGTTGAACTTGTGTCTCTTGGGGAAACTGCTAGGTACGTATGACCTAGATTGGCCACTGCTGGAAACAGGATACTGGGCTTGATGGACCTTGGTCTTACCCAGTATGGCATATCTTATGTTCTTATGTTCTTAACTGCATCAATCGCAGTCATTGAGATATTCAGTTGCATTAAAGCAGTTAGTGCTTCTGAATATCCCTGCATGCTGCCGCTGCATGCCCGAATACTAGATAGCTAGCAACAGGGTGTTCCATGGGCAGAGCAGAGGCGGCACTCAGAGATAACTGGGTAGCAATGATATTGATCCTTTGCCCGGTTATTGCTAAGAAGCAAAGTTAGGCACCAGAAAGGGTGTCATTCACAAATCTGATCATCATTCTCGTTACTTCTATCTCCAGATCATTTCTGAATATATTAAACAACACAGGGCACTGAATTCATGACCCTTTTTCATGTGGATAAAGTCTATTGAAGTCTACTTTCTGCTTCCTGACTTTTAACCAGTTCTGCAATACCATTCTGGAGATGTCTTAGTAGGTGGCCCCACAGACGTTCATATCGGGCATGTCCAGGTTTGTGAAATCATGTCTGCACCTAGACGTTCCTGAATATTTTCAGATGTTCTGGCTTAGGGGTCCCAGATTGCACTTAGATGACTCTTCTAAAATTTCCCTCCATATAACTAATGGAGTGTAGTGATTAAAAAGTGGGCAAGTATTTGTAATCTTTAATCCTTAGTTTGCACTGACATTATTCATAAAGCATGATCACTCATTTTCAGATATTTCTAACTTCAGAAAATTACTTTAAAAATAAATAACGCTAATGCAGATTTTTATGAGGCTGATAGCAAATATCTTGACTTTGATCTGGTACAGCCTAAAATGTCTTATTAAGAACATAAGGACATAAGATATGCCATACTGGATCAGATCAAAGGTCCATCAAGCCCAGTATCCGGTTTCTAGTAGTGGACAATCCAGGTCACAAGTACCTGTCTGCAGGGCCGGATTTACCTATACGCCAGCTACGCCATGGCGTAGGGCCCACAGCTGGCAAGGGCCCACAAACAAGAGTCCCCAGGACTGAGAAAACCCGCACCCGGGGCCGGCCCACACACCGGAGTGCTTCAGAGGGAGCAGGGTAAGCTCACGCGAGGCCCCGGCTCCCTCTGTACAGCCGCCAGTGTGAAGAGCCTTTTCCTTCACGCTGGCGGCTGTATCTGTAAAGCTGCGATTGCTGGGAAAGGTTAAAGACAATACCCTTTAACCTTTCCCAGCATTCGCGGCTTCACAGATACAGCCGCCAGCATGAAGGAAAAGGCTCTTCACGCTAGCGGCTGTATAGAGGGAACCGGGGCCTCACGCGAGCTTACCCTGCTCCCTCTGAAGCCCCTCAGACAGCCGCGGTGCTGGTCGGGGGGGCAAGGACTGCATGGGCTGTGATTGGGGGGGGACCTGGACCGGAAAAGGGCTATGGGGGGGGGGGGACTTGGACGTGGAGTGGAATGAAATGGGATGTGATGGGGGGGGGGGACCTGGACCGGAAAAGGGCTATGGGGGGGGGGGGACCTGGACTGGAAATGGGTTGTGATGGGGAGGGGGACCTGGACTGGAAAAGGGCTATGGGGGGGGGGACATGGACTGGAAATGGGCTGTGATGGTGGGGGGGGGAACTAGGACTGCAAATGGGCTGTGATGGTGCAGGGGGACTCGGACTGCAAATGGGATGTGATGGTGGGGGCTAGGACTGGAAATAGGCTGTGATGGGGGACTTGGACTGTAAATGGGCTGTGATTGGGGGGCGGGGCTAGGACTGGAAATGGCCTGTGATGTGAGGGCTAGCACTGGAAATGGGCTTATGAAGAGATGGAATAGGACTTGAAATGGGCTGATGTGGGGCATGGGAGAATGGGACTAGAAGGGAGTGGATGCTGGGTGGGTCTAGAACTATAAGGGAACTGATTTTGGGGGAGGACTAGAATGGATGGGGAATGAGAATGGAGAGGGGAAAAATATTTTGTGTGGAAGAAAAGTCTATGATGGGCTGGGTATTGGGAGAGTAAGAGGGGCTTCAAAATGGAAGGGTGAAATTTAAATGGATGATAAAGGAATAAGGAAAGAATTCGGGGAAAGAGCAAAAGGGAAACAATCAGTATGTTAAAGCAGAAATAGAGAGAGAATGGAAAACATCTAAAAGAGAAGAAAGGACAAATGGATAGCTCGCAGAAGACACGAAGAAACCAGAAGAAAGTGACTGGAGCAATTGCAACTGAAAAAATGCCCAAACAGAAGGTAGAAAAATACTTTTTATTTTGAATTTATTAACTGGAATATGTCTGGTCTGGGAAGTGTGTATTGCTAACATCTTTGCGTTTTTGTTTAGTGCAAGAGGAAATTACTTTATAGTTTTATTTCTCCAGTATTGTACATTTCATGTTTGGATTTTGGGGTTCCCAGTTTAATTATTATCTGACCAAGGAAGTTAGCCTACACGTATCCTCGGTAATTTTTGTATGTGGGGTTGGGGGCGGGGCAGGGGTGGGACTAGGGGCAGAGAATGGGTGGAGCATGGCAAGCCACAGGTGTCGGGTTTTTCTCGGTGAAAAAGTTGGCAACCCTATTTGTGGGTGTGTTGGGTATAGTCAGAGTGAGAGGCGGGGTTGTGCGAGCCTGGATCCCTCGCTCTCTAGAGAGAGTTGAAATTGCTGCGGCCTAGCTGAACGGGGCCGTCCGCGAGCTTCTCCAGGCCCTGGCATGAAGGGGAAAGAGGAAAAGGAGAGTGGGGGAGGAGGGAGTCCGGAGAAGAGCACTAGCACTCAGGAGTTAAAGGAGCAGGGAAACAGACTCTTCGTCACCCGCAAGTACCAGGAGGCGGTGACCTGTTACACCAAAGCCATAGTGAGTACCGGGGAGCAGCGACGGCCAGGTCCGTTTCCTGTAGCTGCTGTAGTACCGCCGGATCATTCAGTGATCCTCTTCCCCGATGGATAAGACATTTTTTAATGTATTTCTTGAATTCCGATGCTGATTTTGTCCCTATTGCCTCTTTATGTCAGGCAATTCTATACATCTATTGCCATTTCTGTTTTGGTAAGTTGATCTCGTTTTTATTTTTTCTGGGGGCCCACAATTTTTGTTGGCGTAGGGCCTCACTCAAGGTAAATCCGGCCCTGCCTGTCTGAATGCCAAAAGGTAGATAGATTCCATGCTGCTTATCCCAGGGGTAAGCAGTGGTTTTCCGCAGTCTATTTTAATAATGGTTTATGGACTTTTCCTCCAAGAAGCTGTCCAAACTTCTTTTAAACCCAGTTACATTAACAGCTTTTATTACATCTTCTGACAATGAATTCCACATTTTGATTACGCATTGAGTGAAAAAATATTTAGTCCTACTCTCCGTTTTCTATCTTTTAACCAGTTCCTAATCCACAATAGGACACTGCCTCCTATACAATGACTTTTTAGTTTTCCCAATGTCAAAGGCTTTCTGAAAATCCAGACACTATATTAACCTCCTCACCATTATCTGTTTGTTTATTCACACCTTCATAAAATATAGCAGTGCAACAAGACTTTCCTTGGCTAAATCCATATTGGATTTCTCCCACGAAACCATGACTATCTATATATTCAGTAATTTTGTTCTTTGTAATAGTTTCTAACATTTTTCCCAGTCTTGGCATCAGAACAGCTCTCCGCAAGGACTGGAGGATGTCTTAGACATCACAGCTGCCCTCTGATTTTCTTGGCAGCCATCTTCTTTAGCCCTGATGCCACAGACAAGCCTGAACAGTTCCCAGAGCCTTCCCTCAACAACAACAACAACAAAACGAATCAGCAGCGCTTTCATTTTTTTCAGATATAAAAAAGCAAGCTGCTGAACCCAAGACTTGTCTTCATGGCTTCTCAGGTACAATTTAATTATTTACTTCCTCTGGTTACATAAGTAAATAAATAAATAATTTCATAGTACTGGTAGTTGGAATGAATTGTACCAGAGTCTTTGTGCCTGGTGGTCCCTCAAAAAAATAGGCTTAGGTCTTTCTCATGGCTTGAGGAGTCCATAGTTCCAGAATTGAAAGGGATCCTCCTTCTCCACCTCTAGAGCTGCTACACTGGCGGATCACATTCTGGTTTCCTGTATGATCCCTGTTGCCGCTAAGGGGAACAAGAAAATCCTTCTTAAATTGCCCACTCCCACTAGTTCTGCCATGACTGCTGCTTAGGGGGAATCCTCCTTTTCTCATCCTCATGGTCCATGAGGATCCTGCAGTAAGGGACTCTAACGCCTCAGTCGTGGGGCCTTTGCTGCTGCTATGATGGGGGCTCCTCCTTCAGTACATTATATGGCTTCTGTTACCATCATGTTGTCAGTTCTAATGGGGAGCATATCCTGTCCCTCCTCTTGCCTATGATCTCTGCCTTGTCTGATACTGCAGCTGGGGGGGGGGGGGGTGTATTTCTCCCCATGGTCTCTTCTGACTGCTGTCAGAGAAACAGGAGGGTATAGAGTGAAAAATGCTAAGCCCTCTGGGGACAGGGAAATAACTACTGTACCTGAATGTAACTTGCCTTGAACTGCTACTGGAAACGCATGAGCTAAATGCATAAAAATAAAATAAAAAAATAAATACATGTAATTAAAATAAATAAAAAATGATATAGTTATTGGGGAGGGAGATGAGATAGAATAATGAGGGGAAATAGAAGAAACATCATGAGAAAATGTGAGGCATTCAGAGCCTTAGATAAAAGGACGATGAGAGAGACGACATGAATAAAGGACAGAGAAATGTACAGAAAGATAAAACAAAGGTGAATAAACAGATGAAAGAAAGATGAGGAGAGAGCAAAAGAGTAAAAGAACTAACCTTTGCAAGTAAAGGGAAGATGAAGGCCTAGGTAAATGTTAAAGAAAGATGAGGGTTCTGTAGCTCATGAAGTGAGACGGAGAGCTGGGTGGGAGGTTGAAAGGAAGAGGATGGCTTGAATAGGGAGAAAAGGTGAAAGAAGAGGAGCTAGCTGGCTTGATGTCTGCCCTATGAGGAAAAGAAGAAAGAGGTAGCAGCCCTGCCCATCTTGTGCAGGATAAAAAGAATGTTGAACTACAGTACCAGTGCTCTATATGAGGGTCTTGGTAGGAAAGAGAGAAAGGATACAATAGAGAGGTGGAAGTATTCAAAGGGAAGACAGAAAGCTGTGATGGTAGAAGCAAAGAGGGGAGGAGAAAGAACATGGCAGCTCACAGGAAAAGTTCCTTTAACTACTATTTTCCATTTTGAGCACTGATATTTGCTGTTAGCTGCTGACAATATATCCACTCTGCAGATATTTTCTTTGTCTCTTGTGGGCAGACTGAATTTACAACAGATATTTGAAAAACTATAAAAAATATAATGCTGGATGACCTCTGTATGATACAATATATCTCATGATATTGTGAAGTTAAATACTCTTTGGGTCAAAACTAACTTAGGTCCAATAGGGCAGAACTGTTGCAATATATTAGACTCTACTCTTGAACTCATGTGAACCAGTTGTAAAATTCTCCAGGGCAATGCTGAATGAGACGGAATATTTCAATTGTATCTCATTGCAGACGGAAACGAGCAACTGGGTGACAGCATGAAATATTACAATGGACATTGATCATCCATATTAGTTTTAGAACTCATTTTTCATACAGATTGACAGTTCTTCAGAAGCTCTAAGCCATATATGTTAGAAGCTTGGCTGCTAACAGGTGTTAGGACACACAGAGACGTCTGGATAAACTAAGCATGAATTAACCAGCCTGACTGTATAAAAATGAATACGAATGAAGCTGTCAAATAATCAAGGGAAGATCATGCAAGGTCAGCATTACTGCATTAGAAACAAAGCATAACGTCAAAGGAAGTCAGTAGAAAGAACAATTATTCCTGGGAAAAGTGGAAACAACAGCAACATAGAGAAATGCAAGCTCTGTGGTTTCTATGAAAATGAACCGTTGTGAGAATGAGATAACTTGGCCACCAACTGTACAGCAAAATGCTTGAACTGAAATTTGGTTCAGTCAAGAAACCAAGACATTTATGGGGTAGTGTTTATTTATGGGCAGGCCCATGAGTATATTTTATCCACGGGCCTGCAAGCATGTTTTCAAAAAAGAAAACCTGTGTAATTTCCCTTTGAAAATCCAGTTTTGAAGCAGGTATCAAGGTAACAGCAGAAAGTCCCCCCTCTGAGCTCTCTAAACCCTTACTTCCCTTTTCTAGACACTGTTATTCTCTGTGAACAAACAGGAAATAAATACTCATGTATAGGTGACATCACCGACGGAACCCCGCAAGGAACACTCCCCAGTTTCCAAAGGAAGCTTTTGGGAGGTATGCCACGCATACACGCTTGCCTTCCCCACCCACCTTGGCACCATATTCTCCAGTCCTCTTTTTTCTGTGGAGCCCCAAGGACATGTTCCTGCAGCCTGGAAAAAAGTTTGAATTTATTGCCCTTGTGACTGAGATTTTGCTCACTTTTTCATCCACCTGTCGTGGGTTAGATTTTTTTCTCAGCCTCTGGGTATTTTTTTCTATAGTTTTTGCACCTTTTTGGCATCTTTTTCCTCTTTGGAAAACTTTTTTCCGCCCACAGACGTTTTTCAATTTAATTTTGCTGAGGCTGTATTTTTCGGCATGTCTAAGCAGCTTTAAAAAATGCACCAAATGTGGCAAGACCATTTCTGCCACTGACCACCATAATTGGTGCTTGCAATGCCTTGGGCCTCACCACCAGCCAGCATCCTGCGAACTCTGCTTGCAGATGATGTATCAAGGGCTGAAAGGTTGGAAAAAGCAGTAGTCCCTCTTTGGCTCATCTGATTTAGTATCCTCAGCCCCGAACCCCTTGTCCATACCTCAGGTGGCCAGGGGTAAAGAGCAGAGGGCTCAGTTGGAGCAGAAGGGTTTGAGCGGAGAGGGGTGTCCCTCTATAGAGACCTGTCCACGTTGAAAGGGGACCACAAAAAGAAAATCCATGCACAGCACCATTGCAGCCCCTCTAGATGAGAGACAGACAGCGAGGGCTGAGAACAGCTGACCAAGCTTCCCCTGTGGGAGGACCCAACCCAAATGGCGGAGTCCATTCCCAATGCCCAGGAGGGCTGCCGGATGTCTCCCAATGCTCTTTTCATCATGGAGTACCTACCTGAGGGCTTGCTGGCGATGTCCACAGCTGCAGTGGTGGTTCTGGAGGAATGTCTATGAGCCTTACAAGCTCACCTGATTGTGGTGGAAGCCCTGCGGAATGCAGGCTTCACGGTATGGAGTGCATCATTACTGCACTCCTTCCAGCTGATCCTGGAAACCCTTGCCCTGCCCGCTGCAGATGTGACATCGAGTGGGAGACTGGTATGATGCTGGTGGTCAGAGCCGTCTCCTTCTCTAGTGTAGTGAAGTCTGAGGCCTCCGGACATCATCATTGGCATGCTGGGTGCAAAGGGGACCATCGGCATCTGCCCTCTCCAGAGCCACGCAATCGGCACTCAGAGGAGACTTGTCATTAGTTTGACTTCCTCTCAGAATCCGATGTGGAATGGGAAACCAAGGCAGAATCGATGGTGTTGGACCTTCAGGATCAGGATCTCCTGTCTGACCTGTTGCTCCCTCCAGATCTGTAGAAGACACCCCCAGAATATATGTCTTTCCAGGATTTTGTTTGAGAACTGGCCAAGGCCATTGCCTTTTCTCTGGAATTGGAAGAGGAACCGAGGGCAGAGGAACTGGAACTCCTCCAATACCCCTTGGCCCCTCATGAGGTGGTGACGGTTCCCATCTACCATGTCTTGGAGAGGCTGCTTCTGTAGTTGTGGAAGGCGCCACTTACGCTCCTGGTCATCAGTTGCTGGCTCGATTTCCTGTACTGAGTCCAAAAGGCTCTGGGGTTTGAGAAGCCTCAATTATCCTACAACTTGATTGTGGTTGAGTCTGCCATGAAGTGGGCAAAGAGTGCCAAGATGCACCCCTCAGTGCCACCCATGCGGGAGGCACAGACCCTGGACTTCTTTGGGAGTAGGTGCTTCCAGGGTTCCATGCTGATAGCATGGATTCTGGCCTACCAAATGTACATGGCCATGTTTCTCCAAGATGTCATGCTGGACATTGAAAACTTTGCTTCCCTGAGGACCGCCACGAGTCCTTTTACAGTCTTGTAGCTTATGGCAAGAATTGCTCAAAATTTATGGTCCAGGGTGCTTACTATGCCTTTGAATCTGCTGATATGGTGGTGGCCATAGGGATTGCCATGTGGCGGATGGCCTGGTTTCAGTCCTCTTACCTGTAGCAGTGGGTCCAGGGCAAGATCGCCAATGTCCCCTGTTGGGGTGAAAACCTCTTCAGTAAGCCTGTAGAGGAAAAGGCCGAAGAGCTGGTAAAGGAGCAGGTGATTCTCACCAGGCTCTCCAGAAAGAGTCTGAATCCCGCATGTAAGAAAGTGCCAAGCAGGCTTTCCTCTGCAACCACAGAGGTACTTTCTGTGCCTTCTGCAAATGCAGCCTATGGCTTCTCACTCTCAGTGGAGGGAGAAGACCCTGAAGGTGAAGCCCACCCCCCAGCCCAAGCCAGGTTGGGTTTCTTGATGGGGTCTTCAGGAACATAACCAGTCAACTGCTGTCTGTGATCCCCTGGCAGGAGAGTGGGAGTGGCTCTTCCACTTTGCCCACCGGTGGTCTCTGGTCACCTCAGACGCCTGGGTGCTATAGCTTGTCCAGAGCAGCTATCAGTTGCATTTCACCCAGCTGCCACCTCCTTACAATCCCGGAGAGTACCCCATGGACCCCAAATAACAGAGCCTCCTGCAGACCGAGGTCGTGGACCCTCTGGCCAACCTTGCCATAGAGTCAGGGCCGGCCCGTCCATTGAGCAAGAATGTTTTTTGCACAGGGCCCCGCGTTTCAGGGGGCCCCGCGCAAAGAACATTCTGCTTTTTTTTTATTACATTTAAAAACAAAAACCTGGCTCTAGCTGCTGCCGCTGCCGCGTCCGTCGCAGCAGCGGCAGAATGGCGTGTCCCGCGGGGCCCCTTCTCCTCTTCGAGCCCTCTGCAAGGGCTTTCAGATTCGCGAAGGGAGAGTTGTGCTCCCTCGCGTCTCTGTAAAGCCCGCAGGGGCTAATGGGAAATTTCCCATCAGCCCCTTTAGACGCGAGGGGCTGATGGGAAATTTCCCATTAGCCCCTGCGGGCTTTACAGAGACGCGAGGGAGCACTCTCCCTTCGCGAATCTGAAAGCCCTTGCAGAGGGCTCGACGTGGAGAGGGGGCCCCGCGGGACACGCCATTCTGCCGCTGCTGCGACGGACGCGGCAGCAGCTAGAGCCAGGTTTTTGTTTTTAAATTTGCCGGAAGGGAAGGGAAGGGAAGGGGGGGGCTGATGGAGGCTGTCTGGAAATGGGGTGATGGGGGGGTTAGGACTGGAAATGTGCAAGGGGGGGGTTAGGACTGGAAATGTGCAAGGGGGGGTGGGGATAGGACAGCAAAAGTGCAAGGGGGGGTTAGGACTGGAAATGGGCTGGGACTGATGGAGGCTGACTTGAAATGGGCTGGGGGGGGGTTAGGACTGGAAATGGGCTGGAGGGGGGGTTAGGACTGGAAATGGGCTGGGGCTGATGGAGGCTGACTGGAAATGGGCTGGGGAGGGGTTAGGACTGGAAATGGGCTGGGGGGGGTTAAGACTGCTAATGGGCTGGGGCTGATGGAAGCTGACTGGACATGGGCTGGGGGGGTTAAGACTGGTAATGGGCTGGGGGTTGATGGAGGCTGACTGGAAATGGGGTGATGGGGGTTAGGACTGGAAATGGGCTGGGGGGGTTAAGACTGGTAATGGGCTGTGGGCTGATGGGGGCTGTCTGGAAATAGGGTGATGGGGGTTAGGATTGCTAATGGGCTATGGGGGGGGGTTAGGACTGCTAATGGGCTATGGGGGCGCTAGGACAGGAAAAGGGCTGATGGGGAGGGGTTAGGACTTGAGGTGGGCTGATGTGGTTAGGACTAGTAATGGGCTGTGGGCTGATGGGGGGGGGGTTAGGACTGGCAATGGGCTATGGGGGGCTGACTGGAAATGGTCTGATGGGGTTAAGACTGGAAGTGGGCTGATGGGGGGTTAGGACTGGTAATGGGTTATAGGGGGGGGGCTTAAACTGAAAATGGGTTGATGGGGGGCTAGGACTGGTAATGGGCTGGGGGATTACTATGACTGGAAATGGACTGAGTGGACGGGGAGGCTTGAACTGCAAATAGCTGATGGGGAGGGAGCTTGGAATGGAAATGGGCTGTGAGGGAAGGGAGCTAGAACTGAAAATGGGCTGATGGAGCAGCTAGGATAGGACTGGAAATGGGCTGTTGGGGGGAGCTAAGATTGGAAATGGGCTGTGGTGGGGGCTTGAATTGAAATGGACTCATGGAGGGGCTAGAACTGGAAGTAGGCTCATGGGGGGGCTTGGACTGGAATTGGGCTGAGTGGAGGGGAGCTAGGATTTGACATGGGCTGATGGTGGGGCTAGGAAATGACTAGAAATGGGCTGATGGGGGGCTAGGATTGGAAATGAGCTGATGAAGGGACTCAGACTGAAAATGGATGGGGGAGCTAGGACTGGAAATGGGTTGATGGGGGGCTAGGACTGGAAATGGACTGATGCAGGGACTAGAAGGGAATGGATGCTGGGTGAGACTGGAACTAGAAGGGAGCTGATGTTGGGGGAGGATTAGAATGGGATGGGGCTGGGAGAGTAAAATGGAGAGGGGAAAAATATTTTGTGTGGGAGGGATGAAAAATCTACAATTGGCCGGGTATTGGGAGAGTAAGTGGGGATTGAGGATGGAGGGGTAAAATTTGTGTGGATGAAATAAGAATGAGGAAAGAGCAAAAGGATAAAGATTAGTATGTTAAAGCAGATGTAGAGAGAGAGGATGGAAAGAAAACTAGAAGAGAGAAGAAAGGACAAATGGACAGCAGACGATGGAGAGTTAGCAGAAAACATGAAGAAACCAGAAGAAAGTGGCTGGAGCAATTGCAACTGAAAAAAAATGCACAAAAGGTAGAAAAATATCTCTTTATTTTGAATTTATTAACTGGAATATGAAAGTTCTGGGAAATGTGCATCATTAACGTCTGCGCTTTGTTTGGTACAAGAGGAAATTGATTTATAGTTTTATTTCTACAGTGTTGTTGTACATTCCAAGTTTGGCTTTTGGGGTTCCCAGTTTAAATTATTGCCTTCCTGTTTCTAAATTGCGATTCCTTGTTTGGTGATGGTCTATGTTCTGCATGTGTAACTGAGCTGAGGTATTCTGTTTATGTAATTCCTATTTGACATTGCCACTTGTTCTCTTTCCCCAGTATTCTCTGAAATGTACTGGTTTAATATTTGCAGTGTTTCCTTTTGATAGGTAGGGACTGGTGCTTTGTGAGTCCTGGTAATGCTGTCAGGATACAGCGGGTTTGCTATGGGTTCTAAATGGGCAGCGTTTGTAGTAGTTCCTAATGTGCCTGGCGGTTGGCACTGGATTATAGTAATGTAGAAATCTTTTAGTCTTTCTTTATCCATACACTCATTAAGAGACATGTTTACTAAAAGTTAGTGTATGGTAACATTATGCAAATATTTATGCAAATAAGGCCACTTATGCAAATGAGGCCCCGCACCGAGTCTCCGCACATGGCCCCGCACCCCCCTTGGGCCGCCCCTGCATAGAGTCGGTACCTCCAGCCCAAATCAGGCAGGGCTTTTAGTCCAGGTACTTCCTGGTCCCCAAAAAGACTAGAGGGTTCCGCTGCATTTTGGATCTGCAAAGCCTTAACTAGTTCTTGATGTGCAAAAAGTTCAAAATAGTCTCATTGGAAATGCTGTTCCCATTCCTCCTACAAGATGACTGTCTTTGCTCCTTGAATCTGAAGGATGCATGCACACATATTCTGAGCCACCCGCATCACAGACAGTACTTTGGTTTGTGCTGACTGGCCAGCAGTACCACTACTGGGTACTACCCTTCAGACGGGCCGCAGCCACCAGTCTTCACAAAGTGCCTGACAGATGTAGCCACTTTTCTCCGGACCAAGGGGGTCTTTTTCTTCCCATATCTGCTTACTGACTCGTAAAAGATCCCATACAAGCAGTGTATGGTAGTCCACTGAGCTCACCATTCAGGTGCTCAAAGGGCTTGGCTTCATGGTTAATTACCTGAAGTCTCACCTCCAGCTGGTACAACAACTGGAGTTCATCGGGGACCTCGTCGATACCACTCAGGTAAGAGCTTTCTTGCCAGTGGATCGCCTACAGTGGGTGCGTTACAGAGCCAGGGCCATACCATGGCCCATGGGCTGTTGAGAGCCCTCGGTCACATGGTGGCCATGGTACATGTCATTCCTCAGGCCTGCCTCTGTATGTGGCAGGCTCAATGGATATTGTGAATGCAATAGCAGCGAGCCTTGGGCTGCCTGTGGGACAGGGTAGTGGTCACTGTTCCCCTCGCTCATGCCAGCAAAATTGCATCAGGTCCTTCCATTCCAATCAGCAGTGTCCTGCAAGCTGCTCAACATAACTGGATAAATTATCTGGAGAAGTTATGTCAGCTCTTTATGTGATCCTACATACAGTGGTTTGCAAAAGTCTGGAATCACTTGTAAATCTGACGTTTTTTCAACTTTGCGACCTTATATCTTAATTTCTTTTTCCTCCCAGTGGCTTTTTCTGTGTATCTCATGATAGGTGATAGATTTGACTATTAGGGCTGACTTTTAGCATTGGTTTTGCCCTTATTTTCTGAGTTTGTTCCCCATAGTTGTCCTGTTGATAGATTTTCTGTGAAAATCACGTAATGTACATCATTGGCCAACGATATATTATTGTAAGTATGCTTTAAAATATTATGGACACACGCCAGATTTCCTTCAAATTAATGTATGTGGCCTTGAAAAAGGCCATTTTTATGTGTCAGTGATGGCTCAGTATTTGATGGGCCACCCTTTGTTCTTGATCACCTGTTCTTGTTGGCATTGAATGAGCCAGTCTGACAAGGTGATCGTTGGTGACAACGCGGTTCCAAGCTGCAATGAGTGGCTCAATCAGCTCATGCTTTGATGTCAGATGCCTCTTGGATATTTCCAAGGCCACCTTGTGCCACAGGTTCTCGACTGGATTCAAATCTGGAGACTGGGCAGGCCAGTCCATTGACTTGATGTTGTTCCGCTGCTTCCAGCTGATCACCTGCCTGGAGCAATGGCAGGGCACATTGTCATCTTGGAACAGGAAATGGCCAGGAAACAGCTGCTGTGCTGATGGCACCATGCACTTTTGCAGTATGGTGATGTACTTGGCCCGTTGACCATTCCATCGACGATGTGAAGATGTCCAATGCCACTGGCAGCCATGCAGCCCCAGACCATGACCTTCAAAGGATGCTTCACAGTGAGGTTGAGACACTCAGGCTTGAATTCCTCTCCAGGAAATCTCCTCACATAGGTGTGGGCCTGGTTACCAAACAGGCAGAATTTCATCACTGAATAGCACCTTGTCCCACATTTCAGTCGACCAGGTTGAGTGCTTTCTCACCCACACGATCCGGTTGCACCTTTGTATGTCAGTCATCAGTGGCTTATTCCATGCTTTGCAGCGCCGGAGACCAAACTGCAGGCACCAGCGATGAACTGTTGATGAGCTGACACTGACCTCACTCTTGTCTGACCACTCTCGAAGTAGCTGAGGAGAGGTCAATGTGCAATTAGTCAGAGAAATGCGTCGTAGTGTGCGGTCCTGGCGTGATGTTGATGCACGTGGACGACCTGAACGAGGCTTGTCCACCACTGAACCCATTTCTTTCTTCTTCTTCTGTACAATTTTAACAACAGCGCTCTGACTGCAGCCAACCTTCCTGGCTATCTGACGGCTTTAAAATCCTTCCTCGCTCATAAAGGACACATGAACACGCTCCTCCAATGTCAGGGTCTGAGTCATCTTCATGGTCGATCTAGAAAGCATATGAAATTTCAAAATTCCGTGCGTTTTTATAGCTGCACTGTTGGCTAGATATCTGCATTGTGATTGGTTAGTGAAACCAACCTCCTGATTGGTCAGAAATAATGTATGCATATTGGATAATCTCGATCCAGTTTTGACGCAGGATCCACAAAAATCGCAGTAGCTGTCACCCAGTGTCTATAAAGTATTTAAATTGGACGCAAGGAATGCAAAAAAGTCATCTCTAATAGCCAAATGTATGCCTTTTAACATGGTAGGAAGATGAATATGCTGGGCTAACGCAAAATTTAAAAAAAACGTTAGAAAATATGAAAAACGCAAAATTCACAAGTGATTCCAGACTTTTGCACACAACTGTATCTGACTAGAATTAATTGTTTAATTATGAATACTGGTGTTACCTGCTTAACTTTAGGCTCTGACCCAAATTTAAACAGATACATTTTAATTGGACAAATTGCTCTGAAATTTCAACCACAACTTTGAAGTTAACCATACAAATCATTCTTAACTTTAACCTTGGTATTTTCAAGGGCAGTACTAGGTCTGAAGAGTAATTGGTTAAAAAAAATAAAAATTCAGGCTTAATTTTGTACTCTAGATGCCATATAGTTGAATCATTTTTCTCTTGGCAACAATTCTAAAACCAGAGGGTGACTAAAATAGTTACTAAGGAGCCCTTTTACCAAAGTGCATTAAGATTTTGCACTTAATGTGCATTTAGCACTAAAACAAACATGTTAACTGCAAAGCCTCCACGTTAACTGTTAGCAGCATGTTTCTGACTATTAACAGAGGAATGCATACCCTAATGCATGGCACAGTTACACCTACAGTAACATCACCCATTGAGGTGTCGTTAAGTGTACTTACACTAACTGCAGCATTGACAGCATACTCTGTGTTCCTCCACACTAACTACAATGTGCTCTCCACGTCCTCTGGCCATCCCTAGATTGCCCATTCCCCACCTTATTGTGCGATTTGCATTTATCCCAGGAATTACTCCACGGTAACTGGCATGACTCCATGGATCTGAGAGGATACTTCAGTAGAAAGGGCCCCTATGTTACTAGAGGATTTATTTTAGACTCTTAAATGATTTTCAGTGATGAATATCTAGTGGAACCATTTAAGTATATGTACTTTACTTATATACTGTTCCAGTTCTTTGTAAAAAGCATGCCTTATAGTTCTGTTAATCTTTTGTTTCACTGTAAACCGCTTTGAATAGTAGAAAGGTGTAATAAAAATAAGTTTAAACAAATAAATAAAATAACATAAAATATATGGCAGGATCCTTATGAAATTGTTATGGCTATTTAAGGACATTTTTATGTGATATCCTAATCGGAAAAACCCCCGAAGGTCTTCATTCACTTGATAAAAGTGCAATTTCCTAGTGTCAATTTATATGAAAGTCAAATAAATTAACTATTCACGTCTTTTGTGACAAAGGTTTTGCCAGTAACAAAGAAATGCTTACTTCATATTTCATTTTACATTCAGACTTTTATGGATTATTTTGATAACAAATGTTTTGCAGTTGACACAGTACCAATTTAAATAAGACCAGATGTACCTGAGTAGTAAAGTATCCAGAAGAAACAATGATTTAGCATATGAAGTATGTGTGGATTAAAATGTAACCAACCCTGAAAGAGAAGATTTGAACACCCACTACTATGCATCTGGAAAAGCCAAAATCACTAATATTTTTGACAGAAAATACCCTATTTAGTTGTTTTCTATAGTGAAAGCAAGCTGGCATTATAGTTTATTTCCATAGGCATGTGTTAATGTTTCTGTATCTTAGACCTATTGTTCCTCCAGAGTGACCACCCAGCTGGAAAAGTGAGCAGATGGGGATACTCAGTAGAGCCTCTCTGTGAAACTGAATGTATCCAAGATGTTTGTTTTTAACAGCTTTTATGCTGTTCTCTCAGACACACAGGACTTAGTTCACTAAAATTCAGGTCTTGTAAAATTTGAGGTCAAGCAAATAGAAACTGGTTTATTCTAGATAGCCTCTGATAAACCCTCACCTCAGTTTATTTAGGAAGGCCTCTACTTGAATCACCATCTTTTCAAACTGGAAAAGACTGTTTCCCACTCCCCAACTTCCTCAAGGAGTTACCTTCACTTAAAATCTGATATTTAGGTTCATTCATTCAGATTCATAAGGGGAGATAGACATATTTCATATGAGAAAACTGCCAACTTTTGCCTTTCCTAAACTCCAAAAATCGTTTACCAACTTTGAAATGTAGAAAACTGAGATAGTCCCTCAAAGACCTACATAAAGCTTGGTGCAACTGGATTTGTCCTTACAAAGTTATAAGGGGAGAGGGGACACACACATAAAAACATGAATTACAATACAAAATTTAAAGGTAATTTTAGTAATGTTAGGTGACATTTGCATATAACAAACTTAGGAATGTGAAATGGAATGCGTGCACACGTGGAGATTCACACAAGGCACTACTTATACATATATACAGCACCACACAAGGTTTTAAACATCTGAACTGGAGCTATGTTCTGGGCAATATTTCAAAGTATATATGTATTCCGCATTTCATATTGGCAATACATATATACTTCACCTTTTTTACCTGTCAGTATTTACATCTGGCTAAAGTCACATGTAACCCCCCAACTAATTTATCTCTTGGATCTGGGACCTAGAGAAGTACATAATGGCTGACATTTGTTCACCTCTGAGTCACAAAGCCATCTCCTCCAGGACAAAGTTTGGCTTTCTGAGGAAGGGTCCCTTTCTGATAGATATCGTGCATTTATGAAATTTGCTACATATACATCTAAGTGGTATCATATACACATGCATGTTGCTGCTGATTATAATATAGTTCAACAAAACACACATGTGTTCCCCCCTCTGAATCCATTCTTTTTGTTTACATATAGCTTTGTTCAAGCTTTTTTTAGAATCTCAAATGACAAGACTTCGACTTTCATACTTTGGACACATCATACGAAGAAAGATCATTAGAGAAAGGTGTCATGCTTGGCAAGGTTGAATGTCAGCGCAAAAGAGGAAGGCCCTCAATGAGATGGAGCGATACAATAACAGCAGCTATGGATGCCACTCTATCAACAATTAGCCACTTGACTAAAGACCGAACACAGTTTAGGACAACTATCCAGAGAGTCACATTGAGTCAACATCAACTCAATGGCACTTAACAAAAACAACAGCTGTGTACATTTATCAAATGGTCCTGTTTCTCATACAAAGTGATATAAATACATACCTTTGGTGTAACATTTGCCTTAGTTTATAAAAGGCTCTGCTCACGGAAAACAGAGGATTATCAGTTTATATATCATATAGGTAGGGAAGCAGATGAGTGCAATGAAGCTACAGTGTAACCCGTTTAAGACTAATAAGAGAAAATATTTTTTCAATCAACACAGAATCAAGCTCTGGAGTTAGTTACCAGAGGAGATAGTAAAAGCTGTTAGTGTAGCTGGGTTTATAAAAGGTTTGGACAAGTTCCTGAAGGAAAGGTCCATAAACCATTATTAAAGAGGACCCAGGAAATCCACTGCTTGTCCCAGTACAAGCATTGTGGTACCTGTGTGTCTTTTTGAGAAACTGCCAGGTACTTGTGACCTGGATTGGTGACTGTTGGAAACAGGATATTGGGCTTGATCGACCTTGGTCTGACTGAGTATGGCATTTCTTATATCCTTACGTCCAGATGTCTATGTCATCCCATTTAAAATTATGCCAATATTTTATAAAAGGCTCCATGAAAAAAGACGTGGAGCCCGATCCTTGAATGTCCGGATGCCTGGCTTAATCTACACAAGGATGTCCCCCTCAAAGTTAAACTGGATAGAGATAATGGCATCTGTTGTTAAATGATGTTATTTATATTTGTTGGCTTTCAAAATAGCTACCATACATGTGTAAGTTGAGAAATCTGGCACTTACATGTCTATGGTGGCCTGTCTACCATGCTGAATTTTCCTACATGTGAATTTGCCACATGGCTTTTCCAGCCTCATATATCGGCACATACACACGTACTCCAGCACCTCCTTATTCTGTATTTTAGAAAAGGCAAGAACTGTGAATGACATGACCTCAATGTTTCTATTCTGATCACCACATCTTTTCTAAAATGTGCCATTACATGTGCTGCTTTGCCAGTCCTATCTACAGTCCAGTACAATAACCCAAATGTGGCATGATTAAAGATTGCACTAGCACTCTAAATACATCTAGATCCAAAAAAGGTCAGAACCTTCTCACTAATTTCAGTTTCCAATGAACCATCTTCAGCCTGTGAGATCTGCAGGCTCTAAATGTAGCATTTCAATCACTGGAGACTTTAGCTTTCTTGTTTTGTGGAACTGTCAAAAACATTCCAAATCAAATGTCATTAAAAGGTAGTAAAAATGTTGAGCCAGACTATCCCACATGTAAATATTCTGTCTTTTGCATATTAAGAAGTACTCTATTTGCAACAAACCAATCTGAAATAGCTCACAGGCCTAAATTCATCCTGTCAGGTTAAGGACATAAGATATGCCATACTGGGTCAGACCAAGGTCCATCAAGCCCAGTATCCTGTTTCCAACAGTGGCCAATCTAGGTCTTACGTACCTAGCAGTATCCCCAAAAGACACAGGTTCCACAATGCTTGTATTGGGTCAAGCATTGATATCCTGGGTCCCTTTTTAATAATGGTTTATGGACCATTCCTCCAGGAACTTGTCCAAACCTTTTTTAAACCCAGCTACACTAACAGCTCTTACTATATCCTCTGGTAACAAATTCCAGAGTTTGATTACACGTTGAGTGAAAAAATATTTTCTCTTATTTGTCTTAAATAGTTTACCCTGTAGCTTCATTACATGTCCCCTAGTCTTTCTATATTCTGATAGCATAAACAATCGATCTACGTTTACCCATTCCCCTCCATTCATTAATTTATAGACCTCTATCATATCTCCCCTCAGTCGTCTCTTTTCCAGGTTGAAGAGCCCTAACCTTTGTAGCCTCTCTTCATAGGAGCCTCTCTTTCATAGGTTTTAATCGGGTTTTTTCCCAAAGGGAAATTCAACTGTATATCATCTGCATAGAGGAAATACCCCCCAAAAAACCCTATTGCCAAAGCAATATAGCCAATAGATACAAAAATAGATTAAACAGAGGAGACAAACTAGATGATTGAGGCTTGTGATAAGGAAGCTTATCATAGCTCAGGTAGGAGCTATAGAAAAGATGATGTGACTCTGAACAAGCAACCTGTCAGTTCTGGTAGAAGTAAGAAAACAGAGTTTTCACATAAAAGACTACCAGTCCCAGAATGCACCAGGTTTCCAGCAGCCATGAGAGGGGCTGAAGTGAGAAAACGTGTGTGCAATCAAGAGAGCTTTGAGGTAATCCCTAAGCACTCATCTCAAAGGGCAGGGCCTGATTCAACACAGCTGCGCTGTGTTAGGGAGGAGCACACATTAGAACAGAATAAGAATAGAGCTTATTCTTCAGATAACAGCTTGAGGAACAGCTTCAGCAACAGAGACAGTTTCAGAAAGAGCTTCAGGAAAGGAGACAGCAACAGCTACAAGCTCAAGCACCAGCATCACCTGGAGAAACAGAAGCCAAGTCAAGCGGATAGAGAGAGAAGGAAACTCTCTGGAAGGAAGAGAAGAAAGCCCATTGGAAGGTCTGGGAGAGTCCAAGGCAGTACCCATACTGGGAGGTATTCCAAGTGCCAGCAGAGTCAATTGGACTGGAGTCAGCCAGAGGAATGGATTGGCAGAGATAGGAATCACCAGTGGCTACCTGGAAGAGAGAAGACTGCACGTGGAAAGGACTTTCAGACCAAGGCCAGAAGGTATGTGAGAGGAGATCCAGTGTCCAGGGATCAAGATTGGAAGGCTGGACATCAGAATTGGATTACATACTGGCCAGGCTATACAGAGAGGAATTATGATAGCAGGAGAGGCTCAGGTATGAACACTGATCCAGACCCTATCTATAATAGTGAATGGCAGCAAGGGAATAAGCATTCTCATGATAGTGCCTTAATGAAAGACTCGTCTGTGCCAATGTATGATAGTGACCCTATGCTGATTGATGAAGGGGTAGATACAGCAGATGAAACTATTTACATGGACTGTTCTCTATCTAAATGCTATTGCTAGCTTTCTGTGAGCAAACACATCAGCCATCACAAAGAAACCTAACTTTGTTCTTTATTTCCACTGCAAACAGCTCTTAAAGCAGGATTTGGGTTCACACAGTAGCAGCCAGCCAGCTAAAGGGTTTCAGCTGGTCAATTGATAGTAATTAAAGCTGCACCTGATTGTGTGTGTGAGCAAGGGAGAGTCACTGCTGGGATCTGCGTGGAAAATAAGCAGAAGTTAACCTAACAAGCAAAGTTTATTCATTTCTTTGTGCTTTTTTATTTGGTAATTATTTGCTAAGAAAACATTAGCTAATTGCCTGACAAGCTGAAGGTTGTGTCTGATTTGCTTTGTGACTTTATGTTATCCATTTAAACACTGCAAGCAAGTAACCTCATTTATATTGCTAACAAGCATATTTGTGCTGGGTGAATTAAACCCCATCAATAAAAGAAGAATTTTATTGGCTTTACCACTTGGTTTCACAACTCAATTATTGTCTTCAGCTGTGTTTGGGAGTGAAAGAACTACATTACCCACAATACCTTGCAAGAATCATATGAATATATGCATCGTCAAGATTGTGTAAGTTCTCACCCTAGGCAGCCGTCTGACAGGCTCTCCACACCTAAACTTCAAAGGTTTTACAATTACTCCAGTTCCTACAACTGGGTATTCTTATCCCTACCCACTGAGGTGACCTTCTAGTAACAGCTACTTCTATTCACCATAACAAAATGTTCTAATCAACTAAATCAAATGCAGCCAATAGATCTAAAAAAAAAATTAAATGGTCTGCTGCCCTCTCTCTAAATATTTTAAATTATAAGGTTCTGACACTCCAGAATAAAGTGAAATTGGTAAAAGTGATTCAGTATTGGCATGTTTTGATTATCCATCCAACTCTTACTACTCGACCAATTATTGCATTTAAGTGATAATATTGGGGAGTTGATCTCACAGCCAAAGACAGTGGACTACACAAGATGTATGCATGGGAATTGTGGACACTACAATTGGTGTGAACATACCATTGAAAGACAGAATGGTGTATACCGAATAATGGTTTTGTGCAGAAATCTCGTCAATTAACTGACTGAACAAAGGGCTAGTAAGAACACGTTTGAATGAAATAAAATCATGTCATCTCATTTAGTGGAACATTTTCTGAACTTTAACCACACTATTGAACAGATTCGCTGGAGAATTTTGGAACAAGTCCATATTGATTGGCATGGTGGTGATAAGGGATGTCTACTCAATTTTAAAAAACAGAGCTGGATTTTTAGGCTCAATACAGCAGTTCTGAATGGTCTGAATAATGAATGGTCTTTGATATGCTAGGAAGTAGGGATCATGTGAATGCTATATAACATGCAGATGTCTAGTGTTATTGTAACAGCATTTATTAAGCGTCGCTGCAGACAAATGATTCCCTGAAGCAGAAGGGTGAAAGGTTTTACCTTCTTGAAGCATGAATTCATGTCAGATGTTTGATGAATCCACATATTTATTTATTTTATTTTTATTTTATTACAGTTTCTTATATACCGCGCTATTTAGAATCAGCGCGGTTTACATCATAACAAAACGACCATAACGACAAACTGTCAGGTTTTACATTGAACAGGAGTACAAACTTGGATAACTGGGTTAACTATATACATAAACTGTCTACACTGCAGTGTGAGGGCCTTTCTAGATTGGGTCATTCTTGGAGGGGATATCTAGTTCAGTTGCTGTCTGGGAAATATTGGCAGAAAAGGTATGTTTTGAGAGCCTTCCTGAACTGATATAGATTGGTAATGGCTCTAATGTCAGGGGGTAGGGTGTTCCAGCATTTTGGTACATAAAAACTGAATGCCCTGTTTGTGGTGTTCGTGTTGGACTTTGTTGAAGCCTTTGGTATTGCTAGCAAGTTTACAGCTGATGTTCTTCTTGCTCTGTTGGGGGGGACCATGTGGATTAGATTCGTGAGTGAGAGGGATGAGGTGCCTTTGATTGCCTTAAATGCTAATACAAGGGATTTGAAGGTGATTCTCCCGTGAATTGGTAGCCAGTGTAGCTGTTTGAGAATAGGAGTCACGTGGTCGTTTCTGGATGCACCGTAGAGGACCCTAGCTGTGGCATTCATGGCCAACTGTAAGGGGGTTAGTGTGGATTGGGGCAGACCTTGTAGGATGGCATTTGCAAAGTCAAAATGCGGCAGGATCAGCGCTTGATATATGGTACGGAAATCGTCTGGGTCCAGCAGGGAGCGTAGGTGTTTGAGGGAACGGATTTTGAAGTAGATGGCTTTGACTACGCTGCTTATGTGGCGTCTCATGTCTAGATGTTGGTCCAGGGTCACTCCCAAATATTTTATTGCATCTTTAGTTTGCAAATCAGCTTCCTTGACACTGACGTGGGATGGGGGCGTAAAGCTGGAGTCTCTGGAGATGAAAAGGACCTCTGTTTTTTTATGCTGGATACGTAGGTTCTGTGTCTGGAGCCATGTTGAAACTGCATTGACACTCATATACATTTTTAACATTTTTGGAATAAAAATTGTTCTAGTTTTGAGAACTGATGATGAAAATTGATGGGAGAGAAAATAGACCAATCCCTATATTGATAGCTCCCATTTTTTCCTAATAATTTTTGTATGGATTCTATCACTAGTGAAAGCAGTCTCTATTACTTGAGAGTTTATTCTCTCTCTAAATATATCAGAAAATCATATCATACTGTTAGCAACATTGTTTCTCTACTATACTATACTACTATACTATAGGAGTGGAGGAGTGGTTGGGGCAAGGTACTTCAGGCCAGAGGTTCAAATCCCACTAGAGGACAGCAATCTTGGACCAGAAGGACTGGGGTTTCTAGTCCCACAGGTGCTCCTTGTGGTCTTGGGCAAGCCACTTAACCCTCCATAGCCCATGTTTCACTGTAAAATAGTTATCTCCAAGTTATAATGTCCTGTTCAATGTAATTTCAGTTTGTTCAATGTAAACCACACTGATGCAGAATAGCACAGTATATAAGAGAATGTAAATAAATACTATGTTGTGGTTGGAATCCAGTTTGAATATAACATGCATGCTAACCCCAAAGATTTTGCATATACAAGATGAAACATAAAATCTGTGCCAAAAGAGTATGAAAGAGCCAGTTAGTTTAGGGGATATCATTCACTTCTCTACTGCATAAGTACTAAATGGTTTGACATTTGTTCTATCAACCCTATTCCCTCCTCCCCCCCACACACACGTACAAGTAATATGGGGGTTGGTTGCCATGATATTTTTTAAAATATTGAGAGTGGGGTAAAGGGGAAGCTTGTTATCTCTTGTCTCAATAAGACCTTGGCCAAAACTGAAACAATAAGGAAGGCAATTGCCTGTGGGGAGAAAAAAGACTCTTAAAGCACTTGAGAATGACCAGGCTCTTAAAGCACTTGAGAATGACTCGGAGTAGTTGAACAAGACAGGAATGGGCCACTGGATGTACAAAGCCTTGAGGATAGTTTCAAGAATGATGGGAAGAAGAGCAGAATCAGAGCATGATGACCTCTTTATGTCTGTTCTGGGAAGGGGGCAGATATGGGGCAGGATTGATTGCAATGGACAGTTTGCAAGGGATAATTCAGGACCTTTTGGGCCCAGAGAAAATGTTATACCTGATCTATTACAAGAATTAAATATATTGGCATTTTCAAGTTCACAGAAAATAGTATGGAAAGTATACCACAGTGTTTACAATGGACCTAGTAAAGCCCTATTTGCATATTATGCATTCTCATTTACAGGAAGGTAGGTGTCAATT
Organism: Ichthyophis bannanicus; assembly: GCA_033557465.1. NCBI lineage: Eukaryota > Metazoa > Chordata > Amphibia > Gymnophiona > Ichthyophiidae > Ichthyophis > Ichthyophis bannanicus. The sequence goes on along the minus strand of CM066034.1, from coordinate 670,299,502 downwards.
TACATGTGGGTAGGTGCTAATTTTGGCATCTGTCCATGAATAGGCTAGAGGACTGTATCAGTAGGCACAATGCGGCTTTCATTCATAGCACACTGTTATTGTTAACGGCCTTTTATACTATACATGCTAAAATATTCACACTAAACTTTAGAAATAATCCCCAATGTAATGTATATCTCCTTAGACTATTTGCAGTAGAAAGTTATTTTGAATTTACTGAAAAGGTTGCACCTCTAGTAATTCAATTTGGCTGTCCAGGTAAGCATACCCAAACTCACATGTGCAAACCAACCAATAGATATAAAATGAGGATGAGCCTAGGAAAAGTTGGGTTGGTTAATTTTCAAATCAAGCAACCATTAGGCTCATTTTTGGATACCAAACAATTCATTTCCTTCATTTTCATTAAAGTCTAACAGGAAATTAGTCTGCTGACAGATATTTTAATTTTCCATAAAGCAATAAAACACATTTTATTAAACAAGCTTTTGAAAATTCCTGAAGGGATTGGGAAAAGTGTGTTTCCTGGGACTGGGTAGTGGATGTTGTGAGCACTATTATGTACTGTACTTACCAGAGAGCTTAAGTGGTTTAATTAAGGCAGGTGAAAGGCTGTTCTAACTTAAATCATTTTGCACCATCTGGTTAGCGACTGAACATTGCCACTAACTAGCATCAGGCCAGATATTCAGTGGTGGAAACTGGATATATTTTGCCACTGAATATCTGGTTTAAATAAATGTGGTGGCTGCTGAATGTTTTAGTTTGCTTAGCTGCTGCTGCTGAGCATCCCCCCCCCCCTTAGAATGGAACTCACCTTGAACAACTATTGAAAAAGTGTGAGATTTAAGCTTTCTGGCAGGTACAGCACTACAAGACAGGTAGAGGGTAATTTTATAAAATACCAAAGAAAGGATAGAAGGAAACTAGTGTTTAATGAATATTCATAAAAAACCTCAAGGAGACATCAAAACACGAATGGTTTAGTAAAGCAAAACGTGTTGCCACTGGGTACTGCCATTCCCGATATCATCATTTGTCTCCCGGGCAAGACAAAACTTTTGTTATATATTTTTTGTTTATATTCTTTTATAAATATCTTTGTTTCTTATTTCTTGTTTCTCACTACATACTCATGAACCTTTGGCTGAAAGATAGTACCAATAGTCCAAAGTCCTTAATAAGTGAAAGTCAAAGGTGAGCGATGCTGTAAGAAGCACATGCAGTTAAAAACAAAAAAAGGCAGAAACAGTGACACTTATCTCAACAGTAGTGGGCAAAGCCCTCAGTATCTCCATGCAGAGTTTCTCATCACCAACAAATCTTTCACAACAATAGCAGATTCGACATCGATGTTCCAGCAAGATCGGCTTTCATCAGGGATCCACATCCTTCTGATGTATCCAGATAGGGATGAATCTTCACACCGCACTTCTACAGGAGACAAAGAGATCCTGTAAAACACAACTGTGCCATCTTGCCATTGTAAAAACAAAGTCCCGCATTTCAATCTGATTGGTGCTCAGAAAGAGATCAAAAAATCTCCACCCACATACCAATAAACGACATACAGAACTCTTTTAATAAAAAACTGACCATTCCATGTCATTGTTCAAACGTGTGGGAACAAAAGTGTGTAGATTGTAAATCCAAAAAAGTTCCCTCTGCAGAAGAAGATGATCCAGATCACTGTCCTGCATAGATGGATGTACTTGTACCAAAACTGCACACTGTAAATGAGAAAACTGACACTGATGCTGGTAACAGTGTGTGATTAAAGGTGTTTCCACAACGTCATCTGAAAACGTACTTTTATGCTCTGTCAACTGTGTTTGTAGTTCCGCAATGTGTTGCCCACATATAGAAGTGGACATGGACATATCAAAAAATAAATCACTGAACTAATATTGCAATCACCGCTGAATGTCAAAACTATAGATCTGCCAGATAGTAAACGTAAAGGATTGCCCAAAACCAATTGAGGGCAAAACTGGCAACTTCCACATGAGCAAGACCTGTGGGAGCAGCATAAGGAACATTATTCTCAGGGAGGCATGACGGCACCAACATGTCCCTGAAATTATGACCCTGCAGATATGAGAACACAGGGAATTCCTTAAACACAGCATGATTTTGTAACAAAAACTAATAGCATTTCACAATTCACTGAACTTGAAAAACATAATCCAAAAAAGGCAAAACACACACTCCTATAGACAATTCCCCAGATCTATCCCGGGACTAAAAAGGAGGTCTCTAAGAATTGGGCACAACAATACGCTGCTTTCACACAGCATACTGGGTAACCCTGGTTCAAAAAGGAGTCATCATCAAATCAGATTGTGCATGAAACTTTTGGTTAGAAGAATCTAGGTGCCACAGTCTAAAAAATTGGCTTACCAGGAGACTGCGCTTTAAATGGACCAGATGCACACTCTCAAAGTGCAACAAAGAACTTCTGTCAGTGGATTTATGAAAAATTGAAAACTCAAAACATGTACTCACTCTAATAGTTTGTATATACAAAAAGGAGATGGTAGAGGGGTGTGCCACAAAAGAAAACTGTAGATTCTGACCAGATTGTTGAGTCAAAGAAAAACTGGGCCAATAAAGCAGTGTCACCCCACCAAATAACAAATTATGATGTCAAATGGAGAGTGTCCCCACCAAGTCTGTTCAATGGCATCAATATACAAATGAGCCAATTCTGGCACCACGGTAGCCCCCATGGCTGTCCCTTTAATCCGTAAAAAATAATGTGACTAGAACATGAAAAAAAAAATTTCATAAGAGCCAATCGCATGAGCTCCATCAAAAATGAAGTTGGTGCTCGCTTATCAGAGCGCCTATCCAAAGTCTGAGAGACAATTATAACAGCAAGATCCTGAAGGGTATTGGTATAAATGGCTGCTATATCAGTTGTCACTGGAAAAATATCATCCTCAGGTAGCACTACCAATTGTAAAAGCTGGATATCATGTATAGAATCCTTGAAATAGGTCAGAGCCAAAGGCACAAAGGGATGGAGAAAAAGATCCACAGAACATGAAAGTAGTTCCAAAAGTGACCCCAAAGAAGAGATAGGACGATGCGGGGGTTCCGGAGGTTCTAATGAATTTTAGGTAGAATATACATCACAGGCATATGAGGGTTAGAAACCATCAAGAAGTTGGCCTCCCTTAATGTAATCCAGCCCCTAAACAATGCATCCCCAACAGCACAATCAATTTCAGCTTTAATGGACATTGTTGGACCACTCTCCAAAGGTAAGTAGAAGGACCTGTCTGACAGTTGCCATTCCACTTCCAAGATGTAATTGCTGGTGTCCATAACAATGATCGCTCCTCCTTTGTCAGTGGGTTTGATCATCATAGATGAATTCTGTTGTAACTGACGGAGCAACCCACTCAGAGGTAGACAAGTTAGTCTTCATGGGTATGGTTATGGTTATGGTTCATTAGCACTTGATGAACTACCCTTAGCTAGCCTAGAGCAGCTTACAATTTAAAAAACACATCAATATAAAGCAAGAATAAGAAAGGAACTCCTTAATATAACAGGAAAGTCACAACATAGGAAAGCCGTCCTTTATCGTTCCTCACTTTCTTTAACTCAGGTCCTCTCTCCCCTTCTACAATATCATGAATCCCTCCTTTGTTGCCTTCATACTTCCCCCCCTATTCACCTTCTTGTCCTTTATGTTCCTCCCTCCCTTCCTACCCACCTTTGGTATACACTCCTTCATACTATTACTGATATCTCTCCTTATTGGTGGTTGGAGATTTTAATGTCCATTTTGACAATCCCTCTTCCTCTAGAGATCATTCATTCACCACTCTTCTGCATGATCTCTCCCTCCAACAGCTTGTCCACTGCCCAACCCATTCAGCTGGCCATACCCTGGATCCCTTAATTATCCCATTATCTCCTCCTTTCTTGATCTCTCAACTCTCTGTTCATCCTCTTCCCTGGACTGACCATCATTGCCTGACATTTACACTTGTTCCCTCCTTCGTCCAACCCACTATCCCTGCAGTTCCTTCACTCCCTGCTGCATCCTCTGCTTCTGCGCGAAGCTATATCACTCCCCTTACCCTTCAATCTTCCCTCCTGCGCATCAGCTTTTCCCAGATACCTTCTCTTCTCTCTCTCCAGATTCCCAGGCTGCCACCTGGTCTTCAACTCTTTCTTCTGCCCTTGATCACATTGCACCCTTTAAATCTGCTCAGCTCAAACGTTGTTCTGGTCAACACTGTTTTCACGCTGGTCTGCATCTTTTACATCGCTAACTATGCCGAGCTGAACACTCCTGGCGAAAGCATCCCTCCACCTATACCTTGGCAAAATTTCACGAGCACCACGGGTACTACCGCTCTTCTGTTCATATGGTAAAACTGACTTTCTTCTCAAACTGTATCACTTCAGATTCTAATCCCTCTAGACAGCTCTTTTCTGTTCTCTGATCCCTCACCTCACTTCACTCTGACTCCTCCTCTGCTCCTCCTCCTCCTATGCCTTCCCCTTCAAACCTGGCATTTCACTTTACAACTAAGATTCTAGACTTACGTGCAGCTCTTCCATCTTGTCCACTCCCTTTGGCCTCACCTCCTCCTCCTTCCTCTCCTCCTCCCTCCCTCTCTCATTGCTGGTCAGCTTTTCACTCTATCACTACCTCAGAGCTTCTAATCCTCATCTTCTTAGCCCGTAAAACCACATGTCCTCTTGACCCTATCCCTTCTACCTGGCTAACTGAACCTTCTTTAGCCCTCATACCTTACATCCTCATCATGATTAACTCTTGTCTTTCTTCCAGCTCTTTCCCATCCCTTTGGAAACATGCTTTGGTCCACCCTATCCTAAAGAAACCTACTCTAGATCCTCTCAACCCAGCTAATTACCGCCCCGTCTCGTACCTTCCCTTTCTCACCAAGATTGTTGAATGAGCCGTCTTCTCTCAGCTTACCCAGTACTTCCAGTCTATAAATTTTCTATACTCATGGCAATCAGGTTTTCGGCAAGGCCATAGCACTGAGACGGTTCTAGTAGCACTCCTCAGTGATCTTCATTCCGCACACAGCAGAGGTGACATTTCGGTGGTGGTTTCTCTTGATCTTTCCGCTGCTTTTGACCTAGTTGACCACTCCATTCTTCTTTCACACCTTCGGGATGCTGGTCTTAGAGGGAGTGTCTACCGCTGGTTCCATTCTTTTCTATCCAATTGTTCTTTTTCTGTGCCTTCATGCACTAGTCAATATCAATCATCTACTTCTACCCCTCTCCCCTGCGGTGTCCCCCAAGGGTCAGTCTTAGCTCCCCTCTTGTTCAATCTTTTTCTTGCCCCCCTTGCCCTCTGTATCCAACAATCCGGTCTTTCCACATTCTTTTATGCTGAAGATATCATCATCATAAATCACACAAACCCCCTCTTTCCTGATCTTGCCCCACTGAATTCCTGTCTCTCCCTTGTTGCAAATTGGCTATCCTCAAATTGTCTTTACCTTAACCTGGAAAAAACCTCTTCCACTTGGTTCTATTTTGGTAGCCCCTGTCCTTCACTTGCCCCCTCAATTGGCTCCTTCACAATCCCCTTGGTTTCTACCTTCAATTACCTTGGGGTGCTACTTGATTCTAATCTCACTTTTTCAGATCATATCTCCCACCTTACCAAAACTTCCTATTTTTCCCTGCATCAGATTCGGTCTATCCGCCCCTTTCTCTCTCCCTCTGCTTTGACCACCCTTATTCTAGCTACAGTTATCTCAAGACTTGATTACTGCAATTCTATTCTCACAGGTGTTACTCATACTCAATTACGTCATCTTCAACTACTACAAAACACTGCTGCCAGAATCATCACCCGTTCTTCCCGCACGGACCATGTAACACCTCTGTTGTTTCACTTGCACTAGCTTCCTATTGAATCTCATGTTCATTTCAAGATCCTTACATTGGTTCACCAAGCTATTTACACCCGCACACCACAATACCTCACTGACCTTCTTCAGTTTCATGTTCCCACACGTAGCCTTCATTCTATACATGTCAATCGTCTACACCTCTCCCTCATGTGCTCATCTTCAATTGACCCGTCACTCTGCTTTTTTCTTTCACGGTCCTGCTCTATGGAACTCTTTGCCATCATCACTCAGACTAGAATAAACTTACTCTGCCTTTAAATCCCAATTAAAAACCATAGCATACAATCTCCCAGCAACTCCAAATTGACCTGGTTTATTTCTGTTTGTCTACAACCTCCTCTCTATGTCTTGTTTTTATGTCTCTTTGCTATTTTCTCTTTTCTGTCTATATTGTAGTTCTTTTCCTTTTCCTCAGGCCTTTGGCCACAACTTTTGATTATTATTTTGATTGTAAACTGCCCTGAAGTCTTGAAGGGCGGTATATCAAATGCAAATAACTAAACTAAACTAAACTAAAGAGGAAATAACCAGGCAAACAGGGGAAGAGGGCTGCATGAAGAACTTGACTGAAGTGATATTGACTCCAAAGGCTTGGGTAAATAAGAAGGCTTTTAGAAGTTTCTTCAGTTGGGGAAGAGATGTTTCCAGTTGGAGATGGGAAGGAAGGCAATTCCAGAGAGAAGGTGCCCAGAAGAAAAAAGCAGACCAGTGCGTGGACTCTTATTTGGCACATGAAAGGGACGGAAGGTAAGCTTAGGACCTTTAAGAAGGGGCAAATCAATGCTTGTTTCCAAGAGGAAGGGATGGTACTGGTGGAGAAAGAAGAATTAAGTGTGGAACAAATATATGAACTGAAGTCAAGGGATGGGTCAGCAATGGAAGGGATGGGATCCACAGGAAATGAGGATGTCTTGATGGAGAGGCGGCAAGACATAGGGGGATGTTTACTAAATCGCGTTAGTGCAGTTCGCGTTAGTATTCGCGTTAATAAGACAAACCCCCAAATAAGGAGATGGGTGGGACAGCAGAAGATCTAACGCATGGTACAGAACTAAAGAGCGATATGTGGCGCGTTAGAGGAGTCACCGCGCGTTAAGCATAAGAAGCCTCGTAGACATACCTGACCCATACAGAGCTGTAGCACAATGGTTACTGCAGTGACTGCTGATACGGGCAGCATGGGTTTGAGTCCCAAGGGTGCCAAATGCAGAAGGCTGGCTGATGCAGTATCCTGTACATGATACAGTGAGGGAGGGGGCATTTATGTGTTCCCGTTTGGAGGGGTGCAAGAAAACACACCCACACATTAGATAGTGAGTGAGGGGGCAGGTATATGTCAATTTACCTTTAGGGGCGCAAGCAAACACACCCACACATTATCTAGTGAGTGAGGGGGCATGTATATGTTGCATCTGTGTTGTAGGGGTGCAAGCAAACACACCCACACATTATCTAGTGAGTGAGGGGGCATGTCTATGTTCTCCTTCCCTATAGGGTGCAAGTAAATACACCCACATGTTATATAGTGAGTGTGGGGGCATGTATATGTCATGTATGTGTTGTAGGTTTGCTAGCATACATACCTGACCCATACAGAGCTGTAGCACAATGGTTAGTGTACTGACCACTATTACAGGCAGCATGGGTTCGAGTCCCCAGTGTGCCGTGAGAAGGCATGTTTTGCTATACGTCGACTCGCAGTGTGCGTAACAATGTACGTTGGGGCGTGCGTAGCGACGCGCGTACAATCGTGCGTGGGTATGTGTGTTTTTACTTGTGTGGGTACCTTATATGACAGACTCGGTAGGGTGTCCTGCACCTATGCACAATGCTAACAGATGTACGTGGGATGGCCTATGGCAGGGGTGTCCAAACCTGTCCTGGAGGGCCGGAATCCTGGCAGGTTTTTGGGATAGCCCTAATGAATATGCATGAGATATATATGCATTAGAGATATCCTGCCAACCTGACTGGTTTGTGGCCCTCCAGGGCTGGATTTGGAGACCCCTGCCTTACACCTCTGTCATTTAAGATCGTGAGTGGACAAGGTGCAGATGTCCTAGACATCGAAAGGGTATATAGAATGTGTCACATTCCTCCTCGATTCTCACCACCACCAAAAAGGTGGCTAATAGACAATTTTTAGGTGGTGGTGAGAAGTGAGGAGGACTGTGACAAATTCTATCTAACCTTTTTGATGTCTTGGACATCTGCACCTTGTCCACTCACGATCTTAAATGACAGAGGTGTAAGGCAGGGGTCTCCAAATCCAGCCCTGGAGGGCCACAAACCAGTCAGGTTGGCAGCATATCTCTAATGCATATATATCTCATGCATATTCATTAGGGCTATCCCAAAAACCTGCCAGGATTCCGGCCCTCCAGGACAGGTTTGGACACCCCTGGCCTATGGGTTATCAAAGCCTGTGAGCAGGCGCTGGATTCCCCCAGGGTTGGATTGCGCCAGTCACACCCATGATGCACTGCACATGCAAATCAGCTGTCCACAGATAAACACAAGATGGGGAATGCACACCCACAGCACCTCGGCCTGGTAGGGGGGAAGCGACCATGTGCACCCCCACAGCACCTCGGCCTGGTAGGGGGTACTGACCGTGTGTTGTACCGGCACAGGGTAGCCACACACCGTCACAGCGTGCGGGTACTGTGCTCACCCTGAGGGTGCAGTGAGGCGCCAAGCACCAGGTCCACAGCAACGTCCATGGCTGAAAGAGGCCATGGTGCAGGTCCACAGCAGTGTTCATAGTGTGAGACAGGTAGTTTCTGCAGATACACCTTGGACATCTCTGTCTGCATCAGTCAGGTGTAGCCCCCAGGAGGGCCCATGCACCACCACCACCACCCAGGGCAGCAAACAGGGTCTCCTATCAAAAGATACAACATCTACCTCCCTGTAAGGTGGACATAGAGGGGAACATCAACCCCAGTCCTGCTGAGGGACACACACCCCACAGAGCAGTCAATGCAGCTCTGCACACATCCAGAACACAATAGCAGACAGACATTAGGCCTAGATATGGCATGCTGCACCCCACCACTATCTGATATTCCCCTGGTGCAAGCCATCAGCCACTGCACCCTGCAAGCCACTCCACCACAACACATACCAGCTGCAAATAGTCTGCTAGTGCCCAGTGGAGATGCCTGCACACAGAACTGGGATGTCAGCATACACAGTTAAATCAGTGACAGGGCCCCAAAAGGTAACCCATATATATCACATGAGAGAAATACTAGATAGCACTATGGGGGTGCCTAGCCATGCTGTGGTCACTGCACAGTCAGGGTGAGAGTGATCTCTCAGCAGCACATACTGAGGTCACCCTGTCTGTGGTGGCCGGCCACTACAATGTGCCTGTCACTGCCCTATGCCCTGTGCAGATGCGCCCTGGCCAGGCCACCCTGTCCGGCCTATACCCATGGTACCTTGCTCCTCATTATGCACATTGGCAGCCCAATACTGGCAACATTGCTGGCAGTGTGGCCTGTGGAAGGTGTTTGCAGCCACCACACACTGAATAGACAGACAACCACCCCCACACCGATGTCAACATTGTGCTACTATAGAGGTGGTCAGCAGCCATACACACCACACCAGTCATGGGCATAGTACAGGCATGGATATGGTACACAAGACTGTTGGGGGGTCACTCCCCAGGGTGGTGAACACTGTCAGAGACCAGACCTGCAGCACACACCGCAGACATCAGAATGATTGTTATGGTGGAGCTCAATGAGCAAAATGTGCTTAACAGAGGAATTGATATCTGCCAGTTCTCATAGCAAACGTTTGATAGCTGTGTACCATATACCCAGGTGTAGGGTGGCATTGCTAAGGTATGCAACTGCTAGTATTGGGAGATACAGGCAGGACCCAATGTCTTGCCTCTCCAGGTGGCATTGGCCAATGGGGCCTGTGGGTGGGTGTGTGGCCCTGTTGGCTGCTGCTTTACGGCAGAGTTCCCCAACTCCAGTCCTGGTGTTCCAAACACTGTTCGGGTTTTCATGCTGTCCCTCATAAATATGCATGAGCTACATCTGCATAACATGGGGGTGGTGCATAGCTATGCAGCACAGGCATCTTTATTGGAGGCAGCATGAAACCGGAATGTTGTGGGGCCCTCCAGGACTACATTTGCGGAACTCTGCTTTAAGGTAATGTGCCTGTTTCTGGTGTGGTAAAATATAGGCCATGTGTATGTTCTCTGCAATAAAGGTGTGTCTTTGCTATCACTGTTTAGTGGTGGGTAAAGCTATGGGGACTGGGTTGGCAGGAGCCCCAGCCGGGATTTGAACCTGTGACTTTCTGGTCTTACAGGCATTGGCTGTGTCTGTTGCACCACACTGTAGCCACAGAGACAGTGCAGTCCCTGGAGTTAGTTAAACCGGCCTGACGAGTCAGAAACCCTGCTCTGCAACAGGTTTACTGTGACCTCATTTACCTCGTATGCAGACAACGGTGCACATAAACCTCAGAGAATACCTCACAAAAAGGGGCACACACCCATAACCAAGCTGGGCAACAATGATATCATTGGGAAACATTACACAACACTCCCAGGACAATCCATTACAATGAAATGATCTTTAAAAGGGTCTGTGGAGCGTAGACCCTTCCACACATCATTTCTTTTTTATTTGGTGCTTTCCAGGCAGTGTTGTTCCTTGTTGCCCATTGCTATCACTGTTGCCCAGCTGTATTATGCTTTTTAAAATGTTTCCTGTGGTCATTTTTAACGTTTTATGTGCTATTTTGTTCAGTGCACATGTATCACACTGCTCACGTTTTGTGTGTTTCCCCGGTTTTTCTGTACATTGCTGACGGAAATGGTTTCTCTTCCCTTTAAATGCCTTTAACAGCAGGTTTTCATTCGCGTTGGAATTGAGCTCAGAATTACAGCGCGTTAGTGAGGGGGAGCCTCTCCACGCCCCCACTCCGCCCATTGACCCCTTCTCTCCGCCCACTCTCCACCTTCTGCGCTGTTTTAACGCGCCGTGGGGCTTTACGATCGTTAAGCGCGGTTACCGCGCGTAGTATGACGTTACCGGTCGTTGGCGCGTGTTTACGCGCATTACACTGCACTTGCGGTCGTTAACGTCATACAACGCGCGTTATTCACGTTTACCGAATTTTAGTAAACATACCCCATAGTGTTATCCCAGGTATCGGTAGTAATGGTGGCTGGGGAGATGGGAGGAGATGGGGGAAGGAAAGGATCAAAAGAAGGAAGTCCAGAGCGAGTGGAGGAGATCTTAGCAATAAAGAGTTTCTACCGGCATCTTGACTTTAAGAGCTGCAGACGTCACCTTTTGTGTCGTTAAAGTGTGGAGCCAAAAAAGGTCACAGCGAATCAGGAAGCAGGGACAGGAAAATTTTGGTGTCATTAGGGGGTGGAACCAAGAATTGGCACATAGAATCAGGATGCGGACAGGAGAAACATACAATCAAACAGAGTTTCACAAGTGAGTTACTCAACTGGGCAAGTGGCATCCAGGCCTAGACCACGCTCCCTACCTCTCCCCCCTTCCCCTACTGCCCCCTCATCCCTTCTCTCTCCCTTTGGCCCTGCCCTGTGTTCCCTTGCTTAGGTCATCCCTCACCACTGACAGATGCACAGGCATCCAGTTTTGCCACAAAACTTTAGAGTTTATTAGATAATGCTGTCTACAGCATACCCTTAAACAAACATATAACCAAAATTCACAGTGTAAAATTCTCAAACATATATAAACCTTAAATTGCCCTAACCCTCTCTGACATTTATCCTTGAGACTCACAGTCCGTACTCACCAAAGGGAGGAGCCATCAAAGCCTGCCCCTTACCTTGAAAACACTTCCTAACCAATGCTGTCATAAATGATACACATTATCCGTAATATACTGTATGGGGCAGCAAGCCATTAAAGTGTACACTATACCCCTCATCGCAGCAGCATCCTCCTTCTCTGTTTCTGACCCAGCCTATTGTCAATGTTCGGGAGTGCTGCATAATTAATATATGGCAATGAGGTATATCCCTCCCTCCCCCCACCGACAAAGCGTGCGGAGGAACATTACCTGCTGATCCTGCTGTGAATCTATCGATCCTGTCAGGGGGAAGACAGTTTCCTTGTGGCCAATGGCCCTTAACCTCTGGTCACACCCCACCCACTGTGACTCCTCGCTTGTCAGCGGGGCCCCACTGGGTACTTGGCTATGGTCAACTGCATTGTCCTGGGCCATGTACAGGAAAATGTCCATGCCGAACCGACAGGCCAGGGCAACTTTCATCATTGAGGTCATGCCCAATGCAACTCTCCCCTCAATTGCCTCCATGAAGCAAGCCAACCATCAGTTCGCCTTTCATCTCATTTTTTCCATTGCCCAGTGTGACCTTTTTGCCTTTTCAGACCTTCCGTGGTATGATATGGAACCACACTACCCGAGTTCCAGAGAAAATGTCGGCCAGCTGCATTTTCCAGTTAATTCCACACTGTGGGTACTGACCAATCAGGAAAGTTCACACCCCCCTCCTCTTTTTTAGACTTAAACTTCCTGAGAGCAATTCTAGGCGGTTTGTTTTTCCATAGAAACTGGACAAAAATCCTTTCCACTTGTCGGTATGTTTTATCCGAAAGGAAAGCTGGCAGCATTTCTAAAACATAGTTCACCTTAGGAGTGATAGTCATCTTTATCACTTCAAGATGACCCCACCAAGATAGATAGACTGGCGACCATCTCGCAGTCATATTTCGTACAGTAGTAAGGAGAGTCTCTTCATTATATTGCAGAGTTTCAATAAGTGGGTGGCAATATTGAACACCTAAATATTTTACCATTTTGGGTTCCCATACAAAAGGGTAGTCAGTTAAGTCTGCACTACAAACTCATGAATTTAAAGGGAATGCTACAGACTTTGTCCAATTAATTTTATATCCTGATAACCCTGAGTGTTGGTCAATCAACTCTAGAACAGCTGGAATTGAACTGGGCATAGTGATCAGCAATAAATTGTCAGCGTAGGAAGAAAGCTTAATTTCCATACCAGCAATGGGCATACCTTTAACCGCTGTCACCAGTAGTCCACCCGTAGCTTCAGCATACGGGATAGGTAGCCTGGAGACCTTTTATTGTGGACCTTTTCAATAAGTGGTAGTCGTGAATCGAGTGGTTCAGGCAAAGACAGGCTTTTAATTCCCCTCCCGGGGCGGATTCAAACACAAAGTAACATAGGAACAGAAAGCCATACACTCTGGCACAAGGTAGGAAAAATAACTTATAACAGCTTCCAACTTAAATCACAAATGGTACGGTATTCATTGCATACAGTCCCTTGGTATTAGGAAATAAAGTCCTGTGCTTCTCAGCTGCCAGTTGAGCAGCTTCTTCAAGATATCTGGCTCAGCACAGAGAAATCCTATCATTTGTAACTGTTAATGTACAATCCATTTGAGTATCAGACAACTGTTCATCTGGGGGATCAATTAGCATTGACTCATGCTGGCTATCAGCTGAATACAACTTCTGCCTTGTATCCAACGTTTCCAGATTATTCTCTGCTGTCTGTTCCAGAGGCTTCTCTATTATTGCCACTATGAGGTAAGGATCAGCTTTACTATATCTCTTGGCATAGCTTAGAGGAGAGTCATATTCTTTATAGTTCTTATGAGAGAAATACCTATAACCACTTTTACAAGGATTATACAGCCTACCATCTGGCTTTGAGGCAGGAGAAAGTCCATGCACAGCTCTCTCAGGATGGGGTTTAAACCTCAGAGTTTTTTCTCTGTATTCTGGCTGCTCACCCTCTTCTTCTGACATACAAATGTCTTGCACTGTATATCTTTCACTCCTTGGAGCTTGTAATTGCTTCCCAGCTATCCTCACTGGTAACTTCTCCCTTTGGGTGCCTTCACCATAGGATAAATACCTGGAGTTTTGGTCAAAGGGTTTTTGTGCCCTGCTCCTCCAGTTATTCCTGTCAGCTGCTTTCTGTCTCTCTCTCTCACATTCAGAATCAGAATCCACTGAATCACTTACATACGTTTTCCTTTCACACTGGGACAGACGCTGCTTCCAAGAGCCAGACCTCAGCTTGCACAAACTTTCCAGCTGGTTCTGTTCTCCTCCGTCTTCCCTGTTCTTTCTCTCCTTGCTGTTCCCTTTGCTGCTGCTAAACTCTAATGAACGTTTCTTATACTTTTGCTTGGGAGCTAATCTAGCCCTTCCCCCTCCCAGGTGAAAGCTATCAGGCCCAGGAGATGGGGATTGTTTGTTAGCTGGGTGGGGTTCCTGCCCTCGTGGCTGGGATTGTTTGTGTTGCTCCTGGCAACTGGGTGTCCTGAGCTTATCCTTCCTACCAGAAACAGCCCTACTGCACTCAGGTTCCTCTGTTTCCATATCACAGGATGTCTCTTCCCCATTACACCGCTGAACTCTGTCTCAACAGCAGAGCCAAGGGTTCCAAGGCAAGATTGATAGGTGAAAGGGGGCAACACTGATGGGTGCCACGCCCTAAGAGAAAATCTCTGGATTGAGTCGCATTCACAAAAATATTAGCACTTGGTCTCGCATACATAAGTTAAATTAGTTTAAGGAACCCTTCACCGAAACCAAACCACCTCAAAACAGGAAATAAGAAAGGCCACTCCAGTCGATCGAACACTTTCTCTGCATCCAGCGACAATCCCACCAGCGGGCCCTCCAGTCCTTTCGCTCCTTCCAACACATGGCAAAACACTCTGGCATTATCAGCTGTAGAGCGTCCCTCTGTGAAGTCACATTGATCCGGGTGGATCAAAGATTCAATTAATTTGGAAAGATGACTGGCCAAGGTGACAGCAAATATTTTATAGTCTGCATTTAGTAATGAAATCAGGCGATAATTACTGACCAGCTGAGGGTCCCTCCCAGGTTTTTCAAGAATCACAATGTTTGCAGAGGCGAACACTCCATACTGGGCATCCGCTTCCAAGAGGAGCCTATAGTATTGTTGAAGATATGGACCTAACGCTTTAGAAAAGGTTTTATAAAATTCAACCGGAAGGCCATCTGGTCCGACAGCCTTGCCCATTTGCATAGAATCAATGGCCTGAATAATTTCTATGACCATGATCTGCCTATCAAGAACTGCAGCTGATTCCTGATCCAGAATAGGCCTCTGAACATCGGCCAGTAATCTCTCAAAAACTTCCTCAGAGAATTCTATCTCTGGAGAGTACAGCTGAGCGTAAAATTGACGGAAGGTCTCTGCAATTTCATTGTCTGCAACAATCAATTGTTGCACTTGGGAACCTCTTAAAGCAGCAATGCGAGAAGCTTCTTTGTGACCTTTTAACGAATTAGCTAGTAACCATCCGGCCCTATTGCCTTCCAAATAATACCGCCCCTTCTGCACCTGAATATTCTGTGACGCTTCAGTAGTTAGGATCATGTTATATCTAAATCTAAGGTATTGTAAATGTATCAGAATGTTAGGATCAGTTTTCCGGCCTAGGATTTGTTTCCCTGCTTTAATCTGCCTATCCAAAGCTTCTAGTTCTGCTTTACGTTGTTTGGCCTAACATATAACAAAGCTGGTTATGGTGGCCCGGATGTTATCTTTGAAACCCTCCCACCACACCCATCCTGAAGTGTCCTGGGGTGAGTTAAACTGAAAATACTCCTCTATGGCCACTAGAATGGTTTCACGGAACTCCTGGTTGCTAAGAAGAGTTCTGTCAAAATGCCATCGTGTATGAGACGAGCAGCTCGAAGAGTCTAATACGGAGAATGAGATTGCGGCATGATCAGATATATGAGCAGCGTGAATATTAGATTCACTGATTCTGGGACATGATCCCTTGGAGAATAGGGAAAAATCTATGCGCGATACCGAGTAATGAGGAGGAGAGAAAAAAATGTATTCCTTATCAACAGGATGCTGCAACTGCCATATATCTACTAAGCTTAACTTTTGCATTAATGACAAAAGAACAGGGTGTGCTTTGGGGACCTTACTAGTTCTTAAAGGTCTCCTGTCCAACAAGGGGTCTAGCGTGAGGTTGAAGTCTTCCCCCATAATAGTCGGGTATCTGGATCCCTCTTGCGCCAAAGCCATTATAGAACTAAAGAAAGTAGGGCAATCTACATTTGGCAGATAAATATTGATTTAGGCCAGTTCAGTGAGTCCTATCTTTATGACAGCCATTGCCCAGCGCCCTTCGATATCAGATCTGGTTTGCAGCACAGTAGGGGATAGAGATTTCTTTACAACCACGGGCCCAACAAACGACCAGCTATCAACCTGCTTCACCGACGTATCCAACTGGCTACAAGAGAACAACCTATCCATTAACATAAAGAAGACCGAAGCTCTTATAGTGACAAAAGACCCAGACTTCAAACCACCCACTCACCTCACCATGGGAACCACGCAAATCCAAATACAACCACACATAAGATATCTCGGCATTATCATTGACCAAGCCCTAACCCTTAAGCAGCAAATCAACAAGACCACTTGAACTGTATTCCACAAGGCAAAAACGGTACAACGTCTCCGACCTCTCCTCGAACCACAGGATTTCAGGACAGTAATGCAAGCTCTGACACTCCCTCATCTGGACTACTGCAACATAATCTACCATGGCCTACCTGCCACACAAACCAATCCCCTCCGAACTGCCCTAAACACCACGGCGAGAATAATTCACAATGCAAAGAAACGGGACCACATCACCCCAATTCTGAGAGACCTTCATATTCTCCCCATCGAAGCAAGAATCAAGTACAAAGCTCTTCTACTCACCCACAAAACCATCCACCAAACACAGGGCACCCCACTCCGCACCCTACTGCCTCGCCCAACCCACAGCAGAACAACCAGACAATCCTCCAACAGCTCTATTGCCACCCCCCACAAAAGGACCAAGGCAACACAGCGGACCTGCAACAGAGCCTTTGAACTCTATGCCCCATCCCTCTGGAACTCTCTACCAAGCCACATCAGGAACGGTGATCTCCCATCATTCAAAAAGCAGCTAAAAACCGTCCTATTCCAAGAACATCTCTGAATAGGAATCCCCCCATTTCTCTTCAAGAACTCCAGACCAGTAACTGTGCTATCCTGTCAGTCTCTATGTTCATCCCAAATGCATCAATGTTGAACCCCCGGTGATGGCCCCCCCCCCACTATTGATCCCCCCCCCTGTTATATGTCCCACCGCTTTGACCCGGTGAAAAGCGGGATATAAATACAGTTAAATAAATAAATAAATAAAATAAATAAACTAGTATGGCTACCCCATTTTTTATGATTTGCAGCTGAGAAAGCTATAAGTGTGAAGGGTTTCATATCTAATTTTAAAGATTCCCTTGCATTCAAATGTGTTTCTTGCAGAAATAGGATGCCAGCACATTCCTTGCGCCCATATAAACATATATTTTTTTCTCTTAATGGGATTGTTAATGCCCTTAACATTCAGTGAGACTATCCTAAAGGAAGACATAGAGACAATATAGCACACAATAATGTACAATTGTTAGAGAAGCACAGCAGCAGGCTGTAACATAAAATTTTACATTGCTAATCCACATCTTTGAAATACCCAGAATTGAAGCAGCATTAATAACCCAAGGGAAAAGACACAAGCAGAAATACCACACCTTTACCATAGCCCTTATAAAAGATCACCCAAAAAAGAACATGATTCTAAATACCAAAGGCCACCAAAACCCTGGGGGGCTAAACCGAAATCTAAACTTAGTGGATGAGCCCAAAAGGACAAGACAGGCACGGAGGATATGACCGAATGATTCATTTCTTCTCCTCTGCCAAGTAAAACTCCTTGTGCTAACAATTACCCACAACTAGTGTATCTTCCCCAAATGCCGAAGCTCTAAAACACTAGAGCAGAACGGCCCCTCCCAAATCATTACATGATCGCAATAAGATAAATATATGAGGGCCATCCTATCTTTCAATGCCCCGATACCTTCTGATCTAGCCCAAAACACCACAGACGACAAAAAAGAAATAAAAGAGAACAGTGTGACCAGAGCAATATTCTGGAGCTCCCCCAAAAGAGCCATAATGAATGTTGACTCCATTATGATTCAAATCATGACTTCACGATCCTGTAACCAGTTAAGGTTCCCACAAAAGAAAGATTAAGGTACTCTGCAAGCTTGTATCCACCGCTGAGTGTAAAGCAGGGTTTTCACTGCATCAACACCAGTTCTTTGTCTTCCAAGAAAGTGTGCAACTCCCCTGGATCTTTGAATGTCCTGGTTTGATTGTGCAGTGTGACTCTCATACGGGCAGGGTAAAGCAGCCCAAAACGGGCCTGCAACTGCAGCAATCGTGGACATATCACCAAAAAACGTTTCCTCCAATCTACAGTTGCTTTCGCAAAGTCCAGAAAGAAGAGGAGTTTATGCCCTTTATGCCTATTCCAATGGAGAGTGCAATCTGGCTGCTTCCATGATTTGCATGACTTGTTGAAATCACAGATTGGGTGTGGACGCTTGCCCGAGACCATAGATTGAGTAGGAACCTGATGGGCACGTTCGATCTCAAATGGCATGGCAAACTTGACTTTTAGCACACCCAGGATCATTGATTGCAAGAAGACCATCATATCTGTGCCTTCAGCTCCTTCGGGGACTCCCAGAATCCTGATATTATTTCTCCGAGTGAGATTGTTACCATCTTCCAGGTTTCTCTGCAATGACCGGATCAGTTTTGCTTGCTTCTCAACGGCACTGAACCTCTCCATGTGTGTTGCGACCACGTTCTCCACCTTCTCCAGTCTCACCGTGATCGACTCCAGACTGTTTTTTAAGGCAGAACTATCTTCTTGCATTGTGGTCAGCGAGTCTCCATTTGATTTAACCATGTCTTTAACAGCGCGGATCTCAGAGAGAAGTTCCTGCAAGGCCTCGGGGTAATCTTAGATGACCGCCATTTTGTGAGGTGAGAGAGGCTCCATTTTAGTTTTCTTAGCACTGGCAGTTTGTGTTCCTTGATAATCCAGACACGTCGGTTTGGGGCCAGACATATCCGGAATTGACTGCTTCCACAATAAATGGGGTCCACACTAATAAAAGCAGCAGAAGTCAGGATTCTTAAACTACCCCTCCGGAGCAAAGCTCTCACACGTCCATCTTGCCCAAAGTTAGGCTCCGCCCCTGCCCAGTGATGGATTTTAATTTCTCCAACTTATCCATAGGCAGTCTAGACACTTGGGCTTGTATATCTAGCTCAGTTCTGAGGAATGTGTCCTATGGGTCCCACGGTCTTTCCTGCCATCAGAGGTACTCCAAACCGCTGTGCGATGGGCTTGCAGGAATCCATGATCCTTTTGCATTCCTCTAACCTGGCCCCAACAAACAGGAAATCATCTAGATAATGAACCGTTGAGCCAGGCTCCACTATTTCTTTGACTGGCCAAAGCAAGAATGAACTGAACTGCTCAAAACATGCACAGGAACTGAGCAGCCCATGGACATACACTTGTCATAGTAGTCTTCGCCCTCAAAGATGAAAACTGAGTAGATGAAAAAAACTCTGGATGCACTGGGAGTAGTCGGAATGCGGACTCTATCTCCACCTTAGCCAGTTGTGCCTGTGGCCCATATTCCGAATGATTGCTATGGCCTGGTTGATAGACGCATATCTCATAGAATGCAAATGAGATATGATCATCAACCAACTCACCCACAGGACAGGACAGGTTGTGTATCAAATGGAATGTGCCTGGCTCCTTCTTTGGCACTATTCCCAATGGGGACAACACCAGACCCAGGAAGAGGGATCCCAATAGGGACCACCACTCTTCCCAAGCTGTTTTCCTTGGCAATTTTTTTTCTGCACCACCTGAAGGTTCTGAAGGAAGGAAGGGGAGTTGCGTATACTGTGCAAGGAAGTGGGGGCAGAGGACATAATAGGGAAATCTTCTGAAAAGCCATCCAATAATGATGTGTGCCCAGTCCTGGTGAGGGTAGGACCATGCTACAGATGCATGCTCTCAAGCCTGATGTGCAAGGGAGCCATATCCTTAACTGGGTCATTGGGGCAGCAGCTTAAAAGGCTTTCCCTAACTGGTGGATCTACACGTGGAAGCTGAGTGGCTAGCTCCACAGACCGAACAGGCATGCCAGGACATTACATGAGTTCCATGTGCAGCTGCTGGTATTATGCTGGGGGCAGTATCATCGCCCTAGTGCTGGTCTGGTCACCAGTCACCGTATCTTAGAGAGGATACAGTGGAATTAGAAAAGGTACAGAGAAGAGCCAACAAAGTGATAAAGGAGATGGAAGGATTCCTCTATGGGGAAAGGCTTAAATGGTTAGAGCTCTTCAACTTGGGAAAAGAGAAGGCTGAGGGGAG
Organism: Ichthyophis bannanicus; assembly: GCA_033557465.1. Taxonomy (NCBI): domain Eukaryota; kingdom Metazoa; phylum Chordata; class Amphibia; order Gymnophiona; family Ichthyophiidae; genus Ichthyophis; species Ichthyophis bannanicus. Next base: position 670,279,212 of record CM066034.1, on the reverse strand, counting down.
ACATGATAGATGTCTATAAATTAATGAATGGAGTGGAATGGGACAATGCAGATCAGTTGTTTACGGCATCCAAAAGTTGAAATACTAGAGGATATGCAATGAAGCCACAATGTACCCCATTTAAGACTAATAAGAGAAACATTTTACCCACAACGCGTAATCAAACAATGGAATTTGTTACTGGAGGATGTAGTAAAAGCTGTTAGTGTATCTGAGTTTAAAAAAGGTTTGGGAAGGTCCATAAACCATTATTAAAGAGGACATGGGAAAACCACTGCTTACCCTCAGACAAGCATAGTGGAACCTGTGGCCTTTGAGGACCGGCCAGGTACTTGTGACCTGGATTGGCCACTGTTGGAAACAGGGTTCTGGGCTTGATGGACCCTGGTCTGACCCACTATGGCATTTCTTAAGTTTTTAAGTTAATTTATAAACTCTAAAGAAAAAATAACTATTTTGCTTTTTTTATTTTTAAATCAACAATTAAACCCAAGATCTCGCCTTTTTTCCAAGCTTTAAGTCACCAAATGATCACTGACTGCCATCAGCTTTCCCTCTAAAACAGTTACAAAATCCAAATCCCTCATCTGGTCCCAACTACCTATATTCCATCTGGGCCCATGAGTCCTGCCATTGCTCTGTTGCCCACCAGCACTGTACATATATACCCCCAGCAGGCCCACTTGATAAAATGTGAAGGCCTCTTGCAATGACGTGAACTGCATGTTCCTGCTTGACCCCTGACCCCACAGCTGACATCCAACCACACAGGCGGCCATGTGTTCTCCTGCACTGTCCTCCCCTTGGCCATTCATAATGACCCAAAGCAAGAATTCACTATCTCAGAAGCAACAAAACCATGGGCCCATGGTCGGTAAGTAGAGTGATTCCTAGGGCAGGGGTGTCAGGCAGGAGAAAAAGGAAAAAGCATGGTCCTTCTCTGTTCAAACAAGAGGGGCAAGAGGGCGGCCTGCAGGCCCCTCTTAAGGCCAGCCATGGCCCACCCCCTGCCCCTCTATCCCCACCACACATTAACCCCGGCCTGTCGCCCCTGCCCTCTTGTGCCTGGCAGCTGATAATCCAGCTGGCCGGGTCTTAATTGTAAAGAACAAAGCATGCAAACAAGCAAAACAAACAGTAGAGCTGTAAATGCAGCCGACACCTTGACTTAAACGATAGAGCTGTAGATGTACAGAGAGGCACTCAACCGCGGTGTCAATGCAAGGGGTCTCCTTACCATAAAAAAACTTTTACCCTTAAAGAATGAAAAAAATGTGATAATGCTGCTTGCACAGCAAACTTGTCAAAAAGCGGAGAGGACACAAAAGACAAACCCCATTAGAGAAAACACACCTGGGAGGGTGACAACTCTACTGAAGAAAGGTTGAGGATTGTTGATTCAAATGAGTCCATAGACATGCTTGAGACCGGTTTGAGGGGACTTCTTCCTGATGTTCTATTTGCCCTCTGCCTCTGCCCCAGCATCAAACACACTGAGGCCAATAGTCTAAAAAAATGCTGATCCTCACTATCTTCCTGAATGGAGTCATCTCTAGAAGACTCACCTGATGTCTCCACAAAGGAGACTTGCTTCCTCCTTGGGTGGCTAGGGTCTTTTACCAGCCAAGGATAAACTGTGCCCCTCCGATAATCCTGTTCATCGCAAAGAAACGTTTTATGTTTTAGTTGAACAATATTCTCCTGGAACTATGTGATCTCTTCTTGCAATAGTCCTACAGGCCCTATAGAATTTAAGATACAATCCAACTTTGGTCACTACTATCCACTCTTTAATCACCTTCCATCTAGACTATTGTAACCTACTCCTTGCTATTCTCCCTCTGAATCATCTCTCTTCCCCTCAATCTGTTCAACACTTTGCTGCACGGCTAATCTTTCGCCAGCCTTGTCATGCTCATATTACTCCTCTTCTCAAGTTACGTCATTGGCTCCCTATCCATTTCCTCATCCAGTTCAAACTTCTCCTGCTGACCTATAAGTGCATTTATTCTTCAACTCCTCACTACCTTTCTTCTCTTATCTCTCCCTATACTCCTCCTCGGGAACTCCGCTCTTCTAGGAAATCACTTCTATTGCTAACTCCAAACTTCACCCCTTTCATCTTGCTGCTCCTTATGCCTGGAACAAACTACCTGAGTCTGTATGTCAGGCGCCTTCTCTGGCCCTTTTCAAATCCAGACTGAAAACTCACATAAAGATATTTGGATTATTATCGATACAGCATAACTTAGGGGTATGTTTACTAAACTGCGGTAATCGTACATAATGCGTGTTATGTAACATTAATGATCGTAAGCGCATCATAACGCGCGTTATGCTGCGCTTACGATCGTTAACGTTACATAACGCGCGTTATGATGTGCTAACGATCGTAATGCCCCACGGCGCGGTAAAACACCGCAGAAGGTGGAGAGAGGGCGGAGAGAAGGGGTCAGTGGGCGGAGAGTGGGCGGGGAGAGGCTCCCTTCACACTAATGCGCTGATCTGAAGAGCTGAATTCCAACGCGAATGAGAACCTGCCGTTAAATGCACATTACAGGGGAGAGAGACCATTTCAGCGTCAGCAATGTACAGCCCAGGCAGGGAAACAAAAAAAAGTGATAAGTGTGATACATGTGCACAAAACAAAAGGGCACAGAAACACTGAAAATGACCCCAACAAACTGTTAAAAAAAACATAACCAAGCTGGCAAATAGTGGTATCAATGAGAAACATCAACCCCTCCCCCCCCGAGTAAGCTCCATAGAAAAGATATAAAACGTGGACGGGTCTATACTCTGTCCCCATACAAGGTGAAGGAGCCCACAGTGAATTAGCGCTGCTCAGGGTTTCCTCCACAATCGGACAGGGTTCCTATGGCATGCACATGTCCCACAACATCAGGGCGGGCATGTCGGAAGGGCAACTGGACAGATGCTGGAGAAGGGGATACAGAGGGCCGCAGGCGGCACATGCTGTGGTGGAGCTGGGCCACAGTGCGGACTAGGGTGATGCCTAGGTGGCCTATACGAATGCTGAAACAGCAGAGCAGCCAGACAGCAACTGCTGAAGGCCCAACATGGGCACGAGCATGTTTCCCACAGTGTCACAGGGGATAGTACCCAACAGCTACCCCCAAGGGCACGGAACATTGGCAGGCGGGGCTGGGGGGAGCGTGGACGTCTATGCAGGCACCCCTATGCCAGAACCCGCACCATAGGCAGCCACCTACCTGAACACTGGATGGCCTGAGACTGCGCACCACCAGCACCACCAGCAGAAGGGCATGTCAGCATGGTGGCTGAGGGATACTGGTGGTGGAGGGGGTAGTTGCAGCTGCCCAGAGCAGACCGTGGCCTAGCCCTGTGTAGGTGGGTGCCGTGTACTGCAATAGACGGGCCCCGTCTGATGGACAGTCATGGTATCACCAAAGAATGTACTGACTCTGTGACAACAAGGTGGTGCAGTGCACAAAACCAGTGTATTCAGAAGCAGAGGGTCACAGGTTCAAGTCCCAGCTGTGGTTCCTGCCAACCCAGTCCCCATATTTTACCCACTACTACAACGTGCTAATACAGACAGCACCTATATTGCAGATGACGTAAACATGCCCAAGACACCTACATTTTACCCTACAGAGCACGGACACCATAAACATGCACATTACCTAGAGCAGAGTCTCCCAAATGCAGTCCTGGAGGGCCAAACACAATTCCGGTTTCATGCTGCCTCTGATAAAGATGCCTGTACTGCATTTCTAAGCGCCACCCCCATGGTATGCAGATGTATCTCATGCATATTCATGAGGGACAGCATGAAAACCCGAACAGTGTTTGGCACCGCAGGACTGGAGTCGGGAACCTCTGCCGTAAAGCAGCAGCCAACAGGGGCAGACACACCCGCACCCACAGGCCCCATTATCCAAAGCCTCCTGGAGAGGCAGGACATTGGGCTCTGCGTGCATCTCCCAATACTAGCACTTGCATACCTTAGTAATGCCACCCTAAACCTGGGAATATGGTACACATCTTTAAAAAGGTTGTTATGATTACTGGCAGATAGCAATTCCTAGGTTAAGTACAATATTCTGAGTGAGCTGCATTATAGCAACCTTTCTGATGTCTGTGGAGTGTGCTACAGGTCTTGTGTCTGACAGTGTTTACCAACCTGGGGAGTGACTCCTACAGTATTGCGTACCATAGCCATGCCTGCACTGTGCCCAGGACTGGTGTGGTGGCCCGGGCTGCCCAACACCTCTATAGTTGCACAATGCTGGCATAGGTGTGGGGAGTGTGTGTCTGTCTATCCAGTGTGTGGTGGCTGCCAACACCCTCCACAGCCCACACTGCTAGCACTGTTGCCAGTATTGGCCTGCCAATGTGCATAATGAGGAGCAAGGTACCATGGGAAAAGCCTGGATAGGGTGGCCTGGCCTGGCCGCATCTGCACAGGGCATAGGGCAATGGCTAGGACATTGTAGTGCCCGGTACCACCTGCACGGACAGGGTGGCCATAGCATGTCCTGCTGGGCGGTCACTCTCACCCTGACTGAGCAGTGACCATGGCATGGCTAGGTTCCCCCATAGTGCTATACAGCATTTTTCTCATGTGATATATATGGGTTTTCTTTTGGGGCCCAATCACTGACTTATCTGCTTGGTGTGTATGCTGACATCCCTGTTCTGGGTACATGCAGCTCCTCCAGGACCATGAACTAGCTGGCGGACTGTCTGAAGCTAGCATGTGTCTTGCTGGAACACCTTGCAGGGTGCAGTGGCTGGAGAATGTCAGATAATGGTGGGGCGCAGCTGAGCATTTCCAGGCCTTCTGTCTGCTATTGCATTACGGATGTGTACCGCTCTGTCTGTTCCCCAGCAGGAGTGGGGTTGATGGTCCCCTCTACTGCTACCATTGCAGGGAGGTAGACTGTAGATCTATTGGTGGGTGATCCTGTTTCCCACCCTGAGCCCCAGAGGGTGGGTTGTGTGGTGGTACATGATCTGCCCATGGGTCCATACACCACCCCCCCCCCTTCACCTACAGCAGGTAACCATGGCACCAACAAAGGGATATGCACTATACTGGGTGCATCATCGCCCATAAGGACTAGACATGACCGAGACATACAGCAGGGCACAGATGTATCCTAGGTGTGTCTAACGGAACTACCTATCACACACTGATGGGGATCTGCAGCATGGCGTATTTCAGCCATGACAGGTGCTGTGGACCTGGTGCTGGGCGCCCCACCTCAACCTCAGGGTGGGCACAGTACCCGCACAATGTGACTGTCTGTGGCAGTACCACACACGGTCTGTTCCCCCTACCTGCCCGAGGTGCTGTGGGGGTGCATACCCAATCTTGTGCCCATCTCTCGACTGCTGATTTGCATGTGCAGTGCATCATGGGTACGGGTGGGTTAACCCTATCCTGGTAACCACAGCAGACAGTTTGTGTGGTGACGTGCAGTCCTGCAGCCAGCCAGGGCTTTGTTCACAGCCTTATAAGGTGTCCTATAGGGGACATTATAGGGTGCCTTGGCGGACAGTACACTTTATAATGTGCCCTATGGAGTGCGTTATGGGGTGCCTTATGCAGCACCTTAGGTTATGCCACCGTGAGGGTGTGTTTGCTGGCAGCACTAATTAAAATACATGTCACATGCCTCAACAATCACTACTTAAATGTAAAGGGTGCTGCCTCAGCCAGCCTTATACATTAGGCCAATGGGGGAATTGAACCCATGACCCCTATACCATCAGTCAGTGTTGTAACCATTGTGCTACAGCTCTATTGCTGTGATTGTATGCCTGCGCGCCTTCTTAAGATTAACGCGCGGTAACGTGCCCTGTAGCGCTCGTTCATTTATGGCGCCTTGTAGCGCGCGTTCTCGGCGCGTTCTCGGCAATGATGTACCGCCCATGTCCTTATTTGGGGTTTCTGTCTCTACCGCGGCTCCTAACGCAAATCGCACTAATGCAGTTTAGTAAACATACCTCTTAATTTCTTTGAAAGAAACATTTTTTATACAGGGTCGATATCCAATAGTACACAAGTTTTATGAGGTCCTAAAATTCACAAATCTCTTTGTTGACCACCTGGCGAGTATTGCCTCCATTTTGGAGCCTTCATCCATATCTTACAACCTTTGGCATCACAGGGTGCATTGTATGTTCATAATTCTAGGGAAGTAATTAAACAATTAAGTCAAGTTGTTGTGGATTCTTGGATATTGGTTTCAGTGGACATTACCTTCTTGTATACTTGTAATTCTTAGGGAAAGATTGCATAACATGGATTTCTCTCTTCTATGAGTGATATCCTAGTTCTTGGGAATAACCCGGACATACCTTCACTATGGGCCCGATTCAGACGCGGGTTGCAGGACCCAAGCCGTCAGGACCCTATTCCTCCTCCTGCTCTCCCCATACGTCCTGAGTAGTAACACAGGGAGAGCTAGTGGGAGGTGGGAGGGGGCAGGATATGGGCGGAGTGGGGGCAGGCTGAACCGGCAGGAAGTACAGGGCCAATTCTGGTCACGACCCTTTATGTCCTGCCGGGTCAAAGGGGACGTGCTGCTTATTCCACCTAGAAGGTGGAATAAGCAGCACTAATCCAGCGATCGGGCAGGGGCATGCCGGGCCATCCACGGACCCGATTCTATGTACCATGGGAACTAATTTTCCTATGGCCCAGAATCGGATCCTAACGGGCCCATCTTCCTCAGCCCAGATGTCCCTCTCTCTGAATCGGGCTCCACGCCTCCCTTCACAGCTTGGACATCCTGTGGCAGGCACATCTCTGGAGCAGACTTCTAAAATGCCTCCAGTGACATCTCTGATTTGGATGTATGCATACCCATTTGCAGACACCCAAAACACAAACAGTGCTTTTAAAATAACCCCTTTTATGTCCTTGTTTGAAGACATGTGGAGCCCAGTCCCAGAAGGAGCACATTCTGGCCATCTGGATGCCCCCAAATAGGATGGGCCCATTAGGATTGAATTCTGCACCACGGGAGCCAGACTTTCCTGCAGGTGCAGGATTGGGCCTGAGACGGACCAAAGTGCCCCTGCATCAATACAGAGACATCCTCCCCGCTTGCTGTCCAGCCTGCCAAAGTGCCAACTCCTGTTACCTTGCTGCCTGACCCCCAGCGGAGGCATCCGGGGCCTAGATCGGGCAGCGGGGACCTACCAGCAGCTCAACCCTGCCTCTGGTGTGGTCTCGAGGCATGATCTCCAAACTTGCCACTGCTTATACCACGTCTGCAGTGGAATAAGTAGCACATCCGTCTCTCTCCCGCAGGACATACAAGGCAGTGAGCAGAATCGGCCCTGTACGTCCTGCCAGCCCACCTCCTTTGCCCACTTTCCGCCCCTTCTCACCCCCTCCAACTCTCCCCACACTGTGGCACTGGGTGTGCAGGGAGAGCATGTGCCAGAATACGGCTTGGATGAATAGTGGGACTGCACGTCCTACTGGGACGTACAGCCCCACTATTTGCCTCACAGAATTGGGCCCATATTGGGAAAACCATTGTCACACTGCCCCCCCTGGTGGCAATGGCGGGTCACAGCAGAAAGGGGGTGGACATGCAAAGTTTGTTTGGGGAGGAGTTTAGCTCAATTACAGGGCCCAGGTTTTTATAGTCCTGGTAGCATTCTATGTAACTAAAAGCTCCCAAGAATATCACAGTCCGAGGGTAGGGAAAAATAAAGGCTTTTATTTCCCGTGTTGCAAATAGGTTCAAATAGTTCAGATTACATCAACACAAAAGAATGTCCTTGCTCCAGGTTAAAAGAAAAAGAAACATGAACTGAAGAAAACCTGTTAACTTCACAGCAATACCAAACGAAATACAGAATCAACCTTTACCCCAGACCACAGCTATTCCTCTGCTCAGGGCTCAATTCTTTCGGCCAGGCAATAGCTACAATCCATCGGGGGGTCCGAGGGATCATCCGGGAATTCCACCTGCATTGGCTCGCAGTCTGGAATGTCTAGGGGCTCGCCTTTAGGCTTTTTGTATAATGCTTGTATGATGCCCCAATGTTCAGCATCTAAAGGTAAGCCTTTGCTTTGTACACTTTTAGAATGTGGACAGTCTCTCCTGCACACTGTTCCTTCTCTAGAAAGTCTCCTGTTGGGTACAGGTTTGTATTTTGTAGCATGAATGCATCTAGTAGGACAGCATTCTCCAGTGCCTTGCTCCTTCTGCGTTACAGCATTTGTAAAACCATAGTCAGTGAAATAGTAATTACCTTTTCTTCTAAGGTTATCGCAGTGAGGTGAGGGCTGAGGCCTGTTCCTGCTGCGGTTTGGTTTCTCTGGCACCCAGGTAGGCCTCCGGTTCTCAGGTTGGCCTTCTGCTGGGGTTAAGCCGCACGTGCACCACAGCTTCTTTCTCCCAGGGCCTTGAAAGTTGCCTTTCAAAATTCCTCTTTCACCTCTTTCCTGGTTACTTCCTGTTGCGCCTTTCAACAGTTGCTGGCCCTTGCCAAACTCAGGCCTTGGACTCTCTGGTACAGTCCTTCTCCTTCTAGGGTTAGCTTCCACATGGTATCTTTCCCTCCTGGAAAGTGTGTCCTCTCCCCTTTTGAGATATCTAAAGCAAGTTTCTTCACCTGGCTCTGCTGAGTCTGCTAGGCCGGTTCCATCTGTCAGGACTGCTATTCCTGGGTCCTCCTCTCCTTCCAGGAAAGCTCTCCTTTCTCCTTCCAAAGTTAGCTTCCTTCCTGGATCTGGTTCTCCATGCGAATCTGGAACTGGAACTCCTTGCACAACTCCCTGCCAGTCTGACTTTCTCCAGTCATCTGGACTTTTAAAAGGAATCCTTCCCTTTCTGGATTGGGTGCAGACCGGTATTGCATCATTGGCTCTAAGGCGTGGTTCCTCAGTCCTCCAGAGGTCCCTCTTGCTCCCCCTATATGGCTCCTCGTGATGCTGCAGCCGGTGTCTGCCTCTTTTTCCTGAGTTTAAAACATTTTCTTCTGCCTGCAGAGGGTCTGCAGTGCCACACCATTCATAAAGTCAAGATTCGAATTACTGAGCACTGCTTGTCTATTTATAGAAGAAAAACTTCTGCTCTTTAGTCTTCCATTTAGCTTTCATCATCTCACTCATTGAGCAATCTGAAATTGCAGTTGAAAACCATATCAGGAGTGCAGTCAGTTGATATATCTCAGCATTTCCTCTGGTGAGAACAAGAATACATTTTTTAAGTGTAAAACTCTGTTACTCACTGTACTCAATGCTGAGACTGAGTAGGGTTGTTTTCTAGTATATATTATTTTTGTTAAATCCATTTTTTCAGTTTTTTGATTGGTCGAATGGGGATTTACATTTATTGAGCATGCATAGGCGGCTTTTGAGAGAGGTTTGGACACACAATGATACAATTTTAGCACTACTAAGTAAGTCATTTAATTGTTTTTATTTTTCCTATATATTGTGGACACTCATTTGTTTTTCTTGTTTATTTTTTCTGTAGTAATACCCTGATGAAGCATCTATATTCAGCCAGGTTGGCTTAATATTACAAAGGTAGTGGTGGATTGCTCCATGTACTATTGGAACCCCATCAGAGTTTCTAGCAAGCGAGAATAATTACAGCAAAGCTTAGTTTTTACAATGCTGATGGGAGTGATTGTTGACAGTAATGTTGAAATATATATATATTGTTCAGAGTGATGTTGAAATTATAAGTTGGTGATGGAAGTTTGGTCCACGCCATGAAGCAATTCAAGCTCCTTTTGGCAAAGAGTGCTATAATTACAATATATTATTTTATGTTTATAGAACATAATTCAGTATATTTTTGATGATTTTTTCATGAGATTGAGTAACCCTGACCTTTTAGGCCTGCCGATGTGCTGGCTGATGTCTCACTGGGCTTTGGAGCTGTTGGAGACATCATCCAGCACAGCTGACAGTTGAGAGGTCTCATGGAAGGAGGAAAAGCATAGGGGATCCCCTTTCATAGGGCATGGTTTCAAGGATGTTGGAGGATGGGGCAGTACCTGGACAGATGTTGGCACAGATGTGGGGGAGCTGGAAGTAATGGTTGCAGTGGCAGTGCTAGACAGTGGAGACACCCTCCTTTTTGGGGCCTGTGCAGATGGGGGCACAGGGTATTGTTGTAGCATCCAGTGGTGAAGTACTGTGTTACATGGGTGAATATATTGCTGTAGGTCCCTGCATAACACCATGATGGACTCATTTATGACCTCTGTGGCCTGCACCTATCTCTCCTGAAGTTGGATGTTGTGTTCCTGGAGGGGAAGCGACTGTTTCAGCAGCTCAATAGTCCCAGTGTGCTGTGTCTGATATTGAGTACTGTGCTGCATGAGACCATCAGTAAACACTAAGGACATTCTGGCTGTCATCTGCTCCTGCACCCTCCCCAGTTGCCTGTGCATCATCAAAGGGAGAGAAGGTGAAAACTGTAGACTAAGACCCTCAATGACATCTTTGTTCTCTTCCACCTGGACAGTGACTGTGTCAACATCCTTGGCACCCTGATGTTCCAGGCTTCTGAACCTCTGCTCTGGCACCTAAGCTGCACTGGCACCATTGTCCTAGGTGGTAATGGTCTGTGGCATGGGACCCGTTCCAGGGGGCTGGCTACTTGGGTCTGTACTGCTGCCTTCCAGACTACCCATCTCCTATAAGTACAACATGAAATGCAATCAGTCACCATATTGCAAAGGTCTACCCATTCCATGTGGGCAGACAGTTAGTGGTGCATGCTCCTTCCACACATATATACCCTCTGATGTGTTATTCCACAGTGTGTGACATTGAATAGCACTCTACTAGGTGGCCATTGGCCCATTGCATCAGTCCTTGAAAAGATGAGCTGCATCATAAAAGAGAGAAGACCGGAGCTCTTGTCAGAAATGACCTGGATAAAGTTGAAATGTTGAATTCCACCACTCATACTGGGAAGCTACTACTACTGCTGCTGGCCTGAACCTCGGTAGTGGTGATAGTTTCCCCATCTGCCATGGCTATGGCTGCAGGCAGCATTAGTGGTGGAAGCTGGGGTACTGGCAGTGGTGGTAGTGGCAGTGACTGAGATCCTGGCTGCAGTGGTGATGATGGTGGTGGTGGTACCATGTTCATGACTTCCATTGCAACTACAAAACAGAGTCCCTGCAGGCATGTCACAGGCATTGACACATTACAGTTCTGTCTTAGCTAGTTCCCTGTCCTTCCTGTTATATGTTATATCTGCTTCCTAAGTCTGATCTGTTCAGGTGTTGACCATTGCAGATGTGATATTTTGCAGAGTACCATTTCTCTATTGACATAATGGGGGGGGGGGGGGGGGAGAGGTGCCAGAGGCACCTCACAGTGGCTCATTGTAGGGCCCCACTGAGTGCTATATTCCCATGTTGGTCTATTGTCATTATGTATGCAACATTCTACCTGGTTGCTGCTGTGATTTCCCATCATAGAGATCCATGTACATCCTGCCATCATGGCAACCCCCTGCTTGGTCAGTGATCCCTCAAAGGCTGTTGTACATACTCAGGACCCATTTCATTGTGTTCCTGTGGTAGGGTGAGAGGAAATGCACCTAAGACCCTCTTAGAATCTGGTCAATATGTGTCAGGGTGCCAGTACTCAACACACCCATTGGTGCATTTCACTGACTGACATCACTATCCCATAAACAGTTGTGTGGCATCCACACACTGCTTCTGTGTTATACCATCTTAGGCCTTCACTATCTGCCTCTTGTAGGTACCCTGGCCTGGCTGGGTCCCCTACACTGCCACTCTTTCCATATGGCCCATCCTGTGGATCTCTGGTCCTTGATTCTGCCCCCCTCCCATAGCCATTACATTTGTTTGTGGATACCATGCTGGAAATGTCTAGAGCCCTCTCCACAGCATATGCCAGCAGCTGTGCAGGGCTCTGAGATGTATGTCACCATTCTGGCCTATTCCTTGACTGCTGTGGCAGTGCAGCTAGTATTGCAGTGTGGCAATTCATGTTGTGGATGCATGGTGTTAGACTGCATCTTCTGTCCTTGTGCATTGCACGTGGTGATCTGGGGTCCCCTCCCTACATATGCCATGACTTACCTTGATGCCACTGTAACTTCAGCTGGTGGCACTGCAGATATTGGGGTTGGGTCCTTTACATGGCTCTCAACCCGACCTTTAAGAAGTCAAGGTCTTGGAGGATGCAGAAATGGATGTTGTGAATAAGTGGTGTCATGATGCTTAACAATACACTTATTCCAGCTGCTCTTCCCCTGCCATCCACCTGACTCTCTTACTCTGTTGCATTTGGGTTGAAGGTTGGTCCTGTGCAGGTGTACAGAGGCTGTATCATGTGGTCATTGGGCACGCCTTGGTACTGGGTCCAGTCACATTTTACGTCCCTCCCTAATGACATCCTGGTTCCCAGCACATGGCAGTGCAACCCATGTACATTTCTGATAGCTGTCATCTGTGGTTGTGTACTATCTGAACACAGTGTGGCTGCTTTCCTTCTATTGTGACTCTGTGTATCAGCACTGCCTGCAACCATGTGCAAATTGTGCTCTGCATGTGCCATGACCTGAGGGTTGTGGCCTTGAGGGGCCTCATGCATGCCTGCAAATGTGGTTTTGCTTCTCCATGACCTTGGATCATGGCATTTGCAGACAGGTCCATGCGCTACCATCCATACATCCCAGCACACTCCATATTTCAGCCATGTCCTGCCAGTTTCATATCTCATGATGCCTTGCCTCTGTTCTACTTGTATTTGTGTGTCTACTCTCCCTGCCAAATTTCAATTGTTCTTGCAGTTGTCTGTGTGTCTATGTTTTCACTGATCTCTTACTGCTTTGACAGAGGCTGCTCTTTCAGTCCCCTCAGTGTGTTGTCCAGGGGAACCAGCTTGTCTTTGGAACCCTTTCACCCAATTCTGACTATCTTACTTCACTGTCTGCCCACTGATTGTTTCCAGCAGTTACATGTTCCGCTCCTTGCGTTGTCTTTGGGTGACTGACTCACCATGCAGATCTTCTCCGTGACCCTTCTTGTCACTGAAAATTCATGGAGAGTGCTGCCTAAGGGAATTATCTGGATTATAGCTGCCATTATCCGGATAATTCCCTTTGATTACCAACCCATTAACAATTTCGAGTGGATGTGTAAAAGTCAGAGTTTCATTAATTACAGCCTCTTTTGATCAATGACTGCAATGTTCATTTACAGTAACACTAATTTAAAAAGAAGGTATCAATCTCTCTTAAAATACCACACAGAGTAAGATGATAGCTTCAGACCATAGTAAAATAATAATGTTAAATACCTGTAAATCTGTATGCTTATATAGTTTTAAAAATGTGTTTTTTTTGATCAGGGTTTTCATTTTCTGTAACTACTGGAAAGAGGAATGTTTCCTATACAAATAGTGAACTAAAATATGAGGAAATTTGTCACAATTATTACATTTAGCCATTTCACGCAAAGATCTCACATGCTTCTCATAGAACTTGTTTGCTTTCAAAGATTTTTTTCCCTTTAGTGGACGTTTCCCTATCCAGATATTGAAGACAAAACTGGGTAAAAACTGTGTTGTTTCAAAATTGTACTAGCAAACTCACTGGAAAGCCTTTTGCACATTTTGGCCTTACTCATAAATCTTTAAGTCTCACCCGCTCTCATTATAGTGTAATCAAAACTAACAAGCAAGTAGCAGAATGTGTATGCAAAGTGACTTTAGTGAAATTATAGTTTACCAACCTAGAAGCACGTTTGAACTTAGAAATGATTTGGAACATGTTCTGTACTGGCCAACTTTATATCAAATTCTCCCAAACTTGTTCTGTCTTAACACTACAAGTAACATTTTTTATATAGAAATATACTTTCAAAGACATCTTTTAACAAACCTATTTCACCAAAACAAATTCTTCTTACACTCCGAAGTAGTTTTAAATAAAGGAACTAGAATACTATGCTTACGCCACCATGAAATAGTTGAATTTTAAGAGGTTTCTACCAAGATTTATATGTTTTACCTCTGGTTGCACAAAATAGTTCAAACTGGATTTGGGTATGTGGTTAATGACCCCTGTTGTAATTCATTAAGTCTGCAGAGCACTGCCATGTATGTTTAATATCCGGAATTCTGCATGATGTATCCCAGATGTTCAAAGGGTAACACCCCACAGACATATTGGATTGCAGTAGGAAGAAAGAGAATTATTTTTAAGATTATAGGATTTAAAGCAGCAATGCCAAGAAAATAAAAACAAATTTAAAAGTTTTATTATAGATATTAAAGTAAACCATTCCTGTCCTCTTCTCTTCTTGGGTATTCCGACATTTTATACTACTGGATATGAAATGCTGAACTTTAACAATCATGTTAGTCAGGGCCACTGTCCAGTCTTCCTTCTTTATAGCAAACTAATTTCCTTCCTTGTTATTTCCTGTATTTTCAAGCAAAGCTAATAAAATCATTGTTTTTGCCCCAGGGACACAACATTTGGAAAAGCAGCAATCAAGCCTTTATTTTGGATATGAACATCTCTCTTGCTCCCTATTGACAAAAGTTTGACTAGTCAACAGCAACCTCATAGCATCACTGACGGACTATAAAACAAACTACAAGCGAGACAGGGGTATCTAATTTAAAGACTCATTGTATTCCTTATTAAGCAATATGCATCTTTATAAAATGACATACTAATGGAGCATATCTGTAGCCTATATACTGATGAATGGATTTCTGAGGGGAACTGCCCATGACGTGAGAATTTTAAAAGTACACTGGACCCTATTTTTGGCGTTTGTATGCTGCTCAGCGAACATACCATGGTAAAATTACCATATTTTAAATATGTTAGGAACCAAGTTGTCTGTAGGAGAGTTGATCATGAAATGTTTGTTTATTTATTTATTTATATATTTATTTACTTAAAATTCTTACATACCACCGATCCTATGCAGTGGTTTACAGATTAATATGAAATAATTAAATAAAATACAGAGACATTAAAACTTAAGACATTGTAAAGACACAAAAATAAATACAAATAAACATATGGTAAAATGACATGACCCCCTCCTATAAAATAGCTATCAAAAAAGGATGCAAAGATCGAAAGGTCCACCCCTTTAACTAAATGCCTGTCTGAAATAAAAAAATATCAGCCATCAAATGATTTCACCCCAGAGGTCCACAGATTGAGAGCGAGTGATTCAAACTGGATTTAAGTCTCACCCTCTCGAGTCCCCTGGATGAAGGTGGCAGGAACCTTTAATAACCTAGCCCCTTCCATTGAAGAGAAATGGAGTTCCCTTAGTACAGACATCGGAACATAAACACTCAACCTTAGTGCCTTAAAAATAAGCGCTATTTATGTAAAGTGAATACAACAGTCAAAAAGTAGAAAATGGAGCACTTGTAAGTGGGGAAAGATATGATCATATAATCTTGCCCCTGTCAGCAGATGAGCCACTGAATTCTGGACCACTTGAAGAGAATTCAGATAGGAAGAAAGAAGACCAATAAACTCACCCTACAAAAATCTAATGGAGATAATACCAATGCCTAAAACACTGTTCTAAAGACTGAGGGCCCAATATTCAAATTGATTAATGCGGTTAGCAGAGTTGCTAACCAAGTTAATTATTGTGAATGGGATATTCAACGGCACTAACATGGTTAATGCAGTTGAATATCCATGGCTGCTGGCTCTACAAGCCCTGATGCTAACTGCTTAGCATTGGGGCATGTTGTGATCATTCTGGGGCAGAGTAGAGGTTGCGCCAATTGCTAACTGGTCAGTGGCGATATTGAGCCACTGCATGGTTAGCAATATGCGTTGAAAGTCAGGCACAGGTATCTTCTGCCACATATCGCTAATCGGGCAGCGGCTCAATATCATTGCTGCCCAGTTACTGATAGGCAAGAGCAGCTAACCTAGATATCCAATGCCGGAGCCGAATATGACCCTGGCATTTAATATCCAGGTTTACTGTTCAGTGCCAGCAGCTAGCCACCTTAGCAGTGCTAGCCACTGGTACTGAATATTGGGCTCTGAAAGAACAAGGAATGATTTCAATCATTGTATTAAATGAAGCTTAAAGAAAGAGCTTTTAACCATCTTTGATGAGTGGGCAATAAAGATAACCCTGCATCTACAAGACTCACAAATAGCAAACTTGTTGTACAATAGGAATTTGTTATTCACCGGTGTCTACAACTATCAAAAAATGGGCACCAATAGTTCAATGAATAATCAGCACCTCAGTTTTAGAAAAATTTAATTTCAAGCCCTGAGACAACAGCCATAGGAAGACTTTGCCCACACATTCAGCCAAGTAGGCTAAAGGAGCATTGATAGCTTCATTCACTGGAAGGAATAACATAATATAATCAGCATAACAGCAATAGCCAGCAACCAATAACTACAGTAAGTCACACAAAGTACATAGGCTTATATATTGAAAGAAACAGCTAATTAGGCCAAAATGTGGTAAGGCCATTCTCAAATTTATACCAACTGGATTGATAATCTTCCATTATGTTGTTATATTATCTGTTATCCCTGTTCCACTTCCTGTTAGCTGTAAACTTGACATATGTTTTATGCTTAAGTACAAGGTTGTTAAAATGTAAACCGCATTGATGATGAATAGTGCGGTATATAAAAACTGTTAAATAAATAAATAAATAAATTATCACACAATGTTCCCTTTCCAAAAAATATGACTTAAACCAATTAAGAACAGATCAGCTAGGTTTAATTAGACAGGAAGGTACCTATTTTTTGTCTGTTTTATAAAAGTACAAATTCTGCAGAAATGGTGCCTACATAGAGATATGCAGGCAAAAAAAAAGTGTTTTGTTTTGTTTGCAGGTTTTTCATTTTGCTTTGTTTTAATAAATTTACATTTTGTTTTGTTTTTAGACATTTTCATTTCAGGGCAATTCTGTTAAATAAAAAAGGTAGCTTTGGCTGCTGCCCAAATGAAAAACATAGCTGAAAGATTATTAGAGGTTTCAAGTAAATAAAAAACCCAACAGGCTTTTTTTATCACAGTCAAAGGCTGGTCTCAAACCAGTGCCCTTTGGGTTAAAAGGAAGCAACTTTCAGAAGAACTATCAAATTTCCAGGGTTGGTGGGGGCAGGGGGGGGGGGCATTGTGGAGGAGCACGCTGTCTAGCCAGCCTGCTATATTGCTGGTGCTCTTCATTCCTGTTTCCTGATTGGCCCAAAGTTCATCAGCTCTGGGGCACTATGGAAAATACTAACTGGACTTTTTGCCTTGTGAATCTTTTGACTCTTGTTATAGAGATTTACTTCAAAGATCATTATTTTGCCATGTTCTTGTGCCAGAAATTCTGTGAAATCGTGTCAAAGTATGCTCTCAGAGACATTTACCAAGTCTAATCCACATCTGGGTTGTTCAATTGGTGATGATCCATAAGGATGTACATTAGGTTTGGTAAATGTCTCTGACTAGCCCCACCCTTTTGTGTGGTTCTCTGATACTCCGGAGTTTCAGTGTGGATACTTTATTGCCACAAGCTCCCAGCTACCGCTGGGCCAGGACGCTCTCTAAACTCCACATACCCAGCAACCATGCTTTAGTAAGCATGCCCCATACTGCTGTATGTTAGATTATTGTTCCTTATTATTTTATATTGAGTTTGTTTTAATTTTTAGACTTATGTTTAAATTTTCGGGTTTTTTCTTTTGAATGGTTTGCTTTCATGATGTTTGTTAACAGAAGCAGGATATCAAGTTTAATAAATTTAAACATAAATTTAGTGCCATTGAAATTTCACTCTGATCAATACAACAGAATCTGTATAGCCAAGCGAGGTCATTTTGCCTTGTTATATGGATAGTGGTGATAGTCAGTCATTATCCATATAGAGGGGCATGCCATGCCATGAATAGCAGGGTTGGACGTCTGGGCTGGATATCCAACTTGCGCTCAGCTCCTAACCCTGATTCCACCGCCAGTGCTCCCTGCATGCACACAGCGTTTGTGTGGGGAGCGCTGGACGTGAGTGGTGTGGGGGGCAGAGTGGGGCTGTAGCCAAGTGTCAGGAAGTACAGAGGCTATCCAGGAAAGGCCTCTGTATGTACTCTGTCTCCAACTTGAATGGCCAGCCTATTCCACCCTGATGGTGGAATAGGTGCAGGTCACAGTCCTGTTGGCGGGCTGCCTGCCCCCTCACACCATTGCGATGGCTACAGATGGAACCTGCTGGCATGCCATGCCTTGTGGGCCCCTGATGATAGCCAGACAGCATTGTGCGGGGGCCAGTGTCGGGCATGGGATTCTGTGCCAATGACTGGACGTGTCAGTGCCATGATGATGGGACGCTACAACACAACGGCTGGCAAACCAGCCTTTGCATTGTGTGCTGGGGTCGGGTAGCCTAGGAGACGTCTCCCTCCTGGGAATGCTGTGCATGCTGGGCCATCTATCTGCCCAATTCCACAATCGCGGGAGCTTACATATCCCGAGGTTGTGGAATCGGGTCCAACTTAGCCCCAGCCAAGTTTTAGCCATGCACACGGCCCAGGCATGCACAGCTTGGAATCAGCCTCGTAGTTAAGCAGTTTAAGTTAGAACAAAAAATGCTCTCCTAACTTAAACCACTTCGTTATTTCTATAGAGAGTAACACTGGCCAACATTGAAATGATTACTGACTTTAAAAGGCCCTAATCTGTAGTATCTTGGTGAGCTGAACATGAATAGAACATTAAAAAAATTGTATTGGCTCTCATTTTGAAGATATTGCATGTAGTTCATTTTTGACGTTTCACCGTGTAAATTTATCCAGTAGGACATCAACAACATCCCAAATAAGCCTTGAATGATGTAATATTGCATCACATTGTATAATACCAGCATGCACACATCATCCAGAGTTGATTGCATCATTTTCTGATGCAATGCAATACTACTGCCAGACGGCTGCTGAAGCCATCTGATGTCAGCAGTGTACTATACGCAGTTGGAAAGGAAAGTAATCTGGTATTCTGTTCTGATATTGAAAGCCTCATGAATGCCTTAAAAATCACTCATGACCCACAAGACTGGAGACTATTTATAGACTCTTCGAAACAGAGTCTGAAGGCTGTGATTTTGAACAATGGAAACCGTCTTCCATCTATTCTAGTAGCGCATGCTGTCCACATGAAAGAGAAATACGATAACTTAAAGCATCTACGGACTTCCATTAACTATAACAAGTACAGCTGGCACCTCTGTGGTGACTTGAAGGTAGTTGCCCTTTTAATGGGACTGCAGCAGGGATATATAAAATACATGTGTTTCTTATGTGAGTGGGATAGCCGAGCAAGGGATTGGCACTACTTGCGGAAGGAATGGAATCGCAGACAAAATATAACAGTTGGAGAGAAGAATATCCAGCGCCCAGCTCTGGTTGAGGCTCACAAGATCCTGCTACCACTCCTTCACATCAAACTAGGTTTGATGAAAAACTTCGTGAAAGCCATGGACCGCACTTCACCAGCTTTCCGATACCTGCATGAAAAATTCTCTCGACTCAGCGAAGCAAAGATTAAAGAGGGAGTTTTTGTGGGTTCTCAGATTCGAGAGCTCTTCAAAGATGACCGGTTCAACAACTTGTTGCAGGGTGATGCGAAACAAGCATGGAATGCTTTTTGCCTAGTGTCAACAAACTTTCTCGGGAATGTTAGGGCAGAAAACTACAAGGAACTAGTAGAAGACATGCTGATGCAGTATCAGAAACTTCGCTGCAATATGTTTCTAAAGATCCATTTCCTTGATTCCCATCTCGATTTCTTTCCTGACAACTGTGGTATGGTTAGTGATGAACAGGGCGAACGTTTTCACCAGGATATCACAACGATGGAGCAAAGATACCAGGGAAAATGGTCCACTACAATGCTGGCTGACTACTGCTGGACACTCCCCAGAGAAGCTCCCGAACAGCTGTACAAGAGACAGGCGAAAAAATCTAAGAAGTAGTCTATGACTTGGTTTTTTACAGGTATTAACCGAAGGCCTATTATATTTACTATTGACATGCATTTCGTGATGTAAACATTGATTCTTGTAGTTTACAAAAAAACTAAAGCCAACTTTGCAATTTCACTGTCATATTCGTGTTCAGCATATAAAAATTGATAAGAAATGACTATTTTTATTTCAGTAACATGACTTTTGTAAAAATTTGTTGACCAGTGTAATTTTATAAGTTATTTCTAAATTGACACACAGTGTAATAAATGTATTTTAGACCAAGTGTTCTTGGTTGTTCATAGAGGAAACTTACTGGAACCTAAGGAAAGAGGTGAAAAATAAGATAAAACAATAGAAAAAAACAAAGCACATCTTATGGGCATATTTACTAAAGCACAGTAGCTGGAATCACGGCATCTAGTGCATGAATAGTGCATATCCCTGCCTTCCAGTAGCTGGGAGCACATGTCAAAAAGGCAGCTGTGCTAAAAATGCCACACTAGCAGTTTACCATACAAAAAGATGGGGTTAGGGCAGAGTTTTTGGTGGAGAGTGAGTGGGATCAGCAGCATGCAGTGGTTCTGCAGATTACAAAAGATGCCACTAGTGCAGGTGCCAATAACGCCAGTCTTTGACCAGGTGCTAGTTGCATATGGCATGCCATCAAGGTCTGAATGCATGCTATGGGCATGATTCCCAAATAAATAACAGCCCAGAGAAATACCATACAGAGAACAGGCAAGACACCCATGGCTGGTACTGTCATGGGGCGCCATGTATCAGTTCATATATGCACCTGGTGGACCATACCAGTGCCACAGGCTGTTTCCAGTGGCACATGGATACTCACTCTGACCATAGGAGGGCATGTCTGTGACCCACTTACATTTAAACCATTGAAGGAGAATTATTCCCGTTGGAGCTCCCTTGTCAGTGCCCCTTCCTAACCAGACAGATTGCAGAGATGAGGGTTCCTCCCATCTGGGGAGTATGTGTGGGCCCCATAGGGTTTGGAGGCGCTCAACTTCCTGAAAGCTAGCTTGCTTGGTTATGGACAGATTGGGGGTTCCATGCTTCATGGTGCTGTATGGGTTTTACAGCAGTGTACCCTCAGAGCCCTCAACACATTAGGAGCATGGGTGGCTACAATGGAGTATCTCCCACCCCATGAACATCAGTTATTTGTGGGATGGGTGGTCAATATGTCTGTCCTAGGAGCTTCATCTGGATAGCCTGTGCCCCTATAAGTGGGAGGGGCAGAGAGCTCAGACAGATCCACCTCATGACTCAGTCTCTGTCTATGGGTTTGCTTATGCTGATTTGCATGCCACGCCCCCATTGTACTTTGACCCATATCTATGCTGTGTAGTGCGGTGCAAATATTCCCTAGTCAGCCTTCTCTATCTTTCACTGGCCATTTGCACTGTGCTCATTTGGTGGGGTTGGGTCCATGTATTGCTTTCTGTTCTTTCTGCTAGAGAGTAGTGGGCAGTTTCCTCAAATGTTGACGTGGTAGCACTGCTGTGTTTCTGGGCTATGGGGATGTGTGCTTCAACCCTCAACACAGCATGGTAAGGTGGCTCCAATGACATATGTCTATCTAGAAAGGGTTGCACTGGTATAAGCATGTAAATGAGGGGCACATGTAATGTGTGCCTTCACAGCACACATGCACACCTGAAGCACAGTCACTGCTACCACATGACTGAGGTGCCTAGAGCAACTTTGCTTCTTTGCCAGTGCCCTGTTCCCTGCTTTAACTGCAGCTGCTCTGCCCCTGTCACAGTAGAAAT
The DNA here is from genome assembly GCA_033557465.1 of Ichthyophis bannanicus. Lineage (NCBI taxonomy): Eukaryota > Metazoa > Chordata > Amphibia > Gymnophiona > Ichthyophiidae > Ichthyophis > Ichthyophis bannanicus. The sequence goes on along the minus strand of CM066034.1, from coordinate 670,257,426 downwards.
GCACGCTAACATACATCTTAGTCCTGCACTATCTGCAGCACTTTTGTAAATATGCTCCTTAGAAAAGACAGAAAAGAGGAAAGACAGAAGAGAGGAAGGAGCTAAGAGAGTCATAGGAGATAGTAGAAGAGGACAAAAGCAGTGAAGAAAATAAAGCAGTCTATTCTTTGAGATGTAGGAGTATGTTTACTAAAGAGCGCTCCCTTAACACCAACTGTGTTACCGTGCGTAGAGCTCCCTGCGCTGGGAACCCTAATGCCACCGGGAAGCTCACGGTAAGGGCTATTTTAGAAGAGAGAGAGCCTATTTCAATGTATGCAATATGCAACATCTTATATAGGTCCCAAATTAGTGAGTGTAGTGCTCCATTGGCAGTAACATCATGGTGTTCCAGTAATAAAGGGCACCATGTTGTTGGTGCCAAATTGGCAAAGGAGGTGTCATGTGGGTGATGCAGTGGGGCTGGCAGGTCCATTAGGCTGATAAGTCTCTGCCTAGGGAGAACATCTGTGATGGCTGGTATGACCCTGCTGTGACAGCTGCAGAACACATACATGTTACCACAGTCAGAAGGGAGTTGTGCCACCCTCACTGCCACCATGCTGTCATGTCAGCATTTTTTAAGGGTGAGAGTGACAGGAAAAATATTGTGGCCTGGCCCTGTGTGTTGCCACTGGCAATGGGATGGCAAGCATATGAGCAGTAGGTACAGTGGAGCACATCCTACTCCCTTCCTTTTGAGGTCTAATCCAGCAGCACCTGTACCCACACTTCCCAGTGGAGGGGGCAGGAGCAACATGGCATGACTAGCTGCATGTTTACCTCCTCAAGACCACCAGCAGCACTGAGGTGGCAGCTGAACCATGCTTTCGGAGAGGGAGGAATTGGCCAGCATGCTGCCTACCACCATCTGTGGACCCTGGCATATGGCTAGTGTGCCTACTGAATGGGCTGGCCCTGGGATCAAGATGCTCTCCACTTGCGCATATTGCGTGCATATATGCATGTGGTGCTTAAAAATTCCACTGAGCCAGGAATAAATGCAATATAAGAACAGCTTATGTCACAGGAAAAAATGAGCACCTTGATCTCTCAGCTGCCAAATGATGACCAGAATCCATGCATGAACCTGTGACTCCTCCATCAGTCAGTACATATCAGACACAACCATCTGAGCCACATGTGAGTCTAGCTCAGCTCTTGTGGTCAGAAAAATATGAGAGAAGCCCATCATAGGCCCACAAGCACACACCAGGAAACAACATCAGTCATTCTGTTAGGACACCCAGGGTCTGGAATATGTGTGTTCATGTATCATGGTCTGCCCCTTTAAATGCACAGATCCCAGATGTTACAAGAGTGTCCCTGACAAACAAGAGCAGGCCACTCAGGCATGCTGCAAATTTACAAAATACTAAGTAACTAGCATTGCACACTAGCAGGGCAAAAGATCTGCTCTAGAACCTGGAGCATCTAGTTATTGCAGTGCTTGCTCTGCGGACCAGGTGATGTGTGCTCTCCCTCATAAGAACATAAGATATGCCATACTGGGTCAGACCAAAGTCCATCAAGCCCAGTATTCTGTTTCCAACAGTGGCCAATCTAGGTCATACATACCTAGCAGTTTCCCCAAGGGACACAGGTTCCACAATGCTTGTATTGGTTCAAGCATTGATATCCTGGGTCCCTTCTTAATAATGGTTTATGGACCTTTCCTCCAGGAACTTGTCCAAACCTTTTTTAAACCCAGCTACACTAACAGCCTTTACTACATCCTCCGGTAACAAATTCCAGAGTTTGATTACACGTTGAGTGAAAAAATATTTTCTTTTATTAGTCTTAAATAGTTTACCCTGTAGCTTCATTGCATGTCCCCTAATCTTTCTATATTCTGATAAGGTAAACAATCGATCTACGTTTACCCGTTCCACTCCATTCATTAATTTATAGACTTCTATCATATCTCCTCTCAGCCGTCTCTTTTCCAGGTTAAAGAGCCCCAACCTTTTTAGCCTTTCTTCATAGGAGTATCCTTCCATCCCCTTTACCATTTTGGTGGCTCTTCTCTGAACCTTTTATAAAATCGCTATATCCTTTTTAAGATACGGCGACCAGAATTGCACACAATATTCAAGGTGCGGTCTCACCATGGAACGATATAGAGGCATTATAATATCTTTTGTTTTATTTTCCATTCCTTTCCTTATCATACCTAGCATTCTATTTGCTCTCTTGGCCGCTGCTGCACACTGGGCCGAGGGTTTTAACATGGTATCCACATTGACGCCTAAATCTTTTTCCTGGGTGGTGGTTCCTAATGTGGAACCCTCGCATTTAGAGTGACTGGTGAAAAAGGTAATTTGCACATGTCGTGGATATTATGTGCAGGAAGCATACATTGTCCCTGCATTTTACAGAGCTGATGTGTTGAATCACTGCATTCACCATAGGGGCACAAGTTGCATATTGCTGCTCAGACTGTGAGGTGTATCATGGATAATTGAGGGTCTAACCAATACCAGCACCCTGAGACCCAATTGCAGCCATAGTGGTGACTGTGATCACTGGAGCATTGCCTAGTACCTGCTTGTCTTCTATGATGGTAGAAAACATGTGCATGGCCACACAGGGAGGGCAGGACAGTCTGCGATGGATTGCATGGATCATAACTGTGGTTTGCATTTGGTGTATTTGCAAGCATACCTATCAAACAGTGTACAGCAGGTCACATGGGATTGCATGCCCTGCACATGTGCTGCCTCAGGGGTTGGTGCCACACTGCAGCACCACGGGCCTCTGTCTGCAACTGATGTTTGGCGTTGGAGATACAGAGGAGGGATGGGCATCTTGCCCTCACATGTGGCATAGCCTTTGGAGCAGTACATACTGCAAGTGTACCACTGTGGGCAGGCCCAAGCTGTGGTATACTACTATCTCAGAATGTGCCAGCCACATGGTTTCATGCCCTGGGTTCCTGACATTGCAGGAAAGGCACTGCCATCTCTTGGTTTATACACTTTCCTGTGAATGGAGGTGTAGCCTAATGGTTAGAACATTGGCTTTGTAAGCAGCAAACCAGGATTTGAATCCCACCTGTATTCTCCCTGGCTGTAGGCAACTCACTGCAATGTATTTATTTATATTATTTATTTACTAAACTGCTAGAAACAGTCTGGGGGTCTGTATTGCCTGGAGGTCACGCCTAATGGTTAGAACATTGGCTTTGTAAGCAGCAAACCAGGATTTGAATCCCACCTGTGTTCTCCCTGGCTGTAGGCAACTCACTGCAATGTATTTATTTATATTATTTATTTATTAAACTGCTAGAAACAGTCTGGGGGTCTGTATTGCCTGGGGGTCACACATCATTAATGTGTTCCTATAGCACATTGAGTTGGCAAACATGCACATTGCACTCATGCCCATATGACAGCATGTTCTTATTGGCTGTGCTGTAGTCCATTGCAAAGGGTCGGACATGTTCACCCTGCAGATGTATGATACGTGGATTGTACGAGGGGGTACCCCAAAAAAACAGGAATAACTGCCGTGGGCGGAGCTTGTGTAGTACGCACTTCTGCCGCTAGGCGTGTATGGTGCAACTCATTGTCAGTTCAGTGCCGCCTGTGTTGTCAACCTGGCTTGTTCTGTTCATCTGCAGTGATTGTTTTTGCTAGCGCTGTTTTGTTCTTGTTTCGTTTTTTTATGATGACAAGTTTAAGTGAACAACGTGCAGCTGTGAAATTTTGTTTTCTACTCGGTAAAAATGCTGCTGAAACGGTTTCAATGTTGAAAACAGCTTATCAAGATGACGCTATGGGAAAAAGTCAAGTGTACCAGTGGTTTGCTCAGTTTAAAAATGGCGACATGTCGATTGATGACAAACCTCATTCTGGGCGTCCATCAACTGCCCGAATTGACGAAAATATTGAAAAAATTAGAGAGCTTGTGCTCACAGACCGTCGACAGACAATTGATCAACTGTAAGAGATTAGTGGGTTATCTTGGAGCTCGGTTCAGCAAATTTTAACGGAAAATTTGGGAATGAAAAGGGTTGCTGCCAAGTTTGTTCCTCAGGTTCTGACTGACAATCAAAAGGAACATCGAGTTGAAACATGTTGTGTTTTGAAACAACAGCTTGAAACTGATCCAGATTTTCTGTCAAAGGTCATTACAGGTGATGAGTCATGGTGCTATGGTTACGACCCAGAAACAAAGCAACAGTCAAGCCAATGGAAGACGTCATCGTCACCCCGTCCAAAAAAATGTCGTCAAGTCAAATCAAACATCAAAACAATGCTGATTTGCTTTTTTGATGCCAAGGGGGTAGTTCATTCAGAGTTTGTTCCCTCAGGTCAGACCGTCAATCAAACCTTTTATTTGGAAGTTTTAAGAAGATTGCGCAACAGTGTTCGTCAAAAAAGACCCGATTTGTGGCAGACAGGAGACTGGTTCTTCCACCACGACAACGCACCTGCACACACAACCATCTCTGTTAGACAGTTTTTGGCTAAAAATGGCATGGTTCCGCTGCCCCACGCACCTTACTCGCCTGACCTGGCTCCGTGCGACTTTTTCTTATTTCCACGCATGAAAAGGGGCATGAAAGGATACCGATTTGACAACATTGAAGAAGTCAAGAAAAAAAGGAGGGAGGAGCTGTCAGCCGTTTCTAAAGATGACTACAAAAAATGTTTCGAACAGTGGAAGCACCGGTGGGACAAATGTATCAGTTGTAATGGAGAGTATTTTGAAGGGGATAAGGTTGTTTTGTAAAGAATTTGAAATAAATAGCTTTTAAAAAATAATTCCTGTTTTTTTTGGGTACCCCCTCGTACATGATTGGTATATTTTATCATAATTGTGACTGCACATCTTTGGCTCCATCACATATATGCAGTACATGCAGGCACATCACGCTCCTGGGATGGCCTTCTGCATGGATCATCACACGTCCTTACATGCTCCATATGACCAATATAACAGATACTTGTCTGGTATCTGTTCTATGCACATGTGTCAGGATGGTTGCATAGAAACATAGCAACATAGTTACATGATGGCAGAAAAAGACCACATGGCCTATCTAGTCTGCCCTTCCATATCAACTATAATAGTCCCCTTTTTACATTTAGAAATCTTCTGTGTTTGTCCCATGCTTATTTGAATTCAGATACTGTCCTTTACTCCTGAGTCCATCCTCTTTCACTCTCATCCTCTGTCCCCTCATAGCAGAGCTTGTCTTTAATTCAAAGAAACTCTCCTGTGCATTTATGCCATGGAGGTATTTAAATGTCTCTATCATATCTCCCTCATCCAACCTTTTCTCTAAAGTATACATATTCAGATCTTTAAGTTTGCCCTGATATGCTTCATAATGAAGACCACTATCCATTTTAGTAGCCACCCTCTGCACAGACTCCAACCTGCTTATATGGTGGTTAGAAAAGCTGAGACAGCTGTCATACCCAACAAGCTGGTATTGGAACTCTCCTGTGGCACAGCTACTACTTTTTCACACACACTACAACTACATTTGTGCGGTCACATCAGGTACATCGGGGCAGCAAGGCACTGCACTCTCATCTACTGCCAGTCATCCTTCAGCCCCTCCATCGGCATATGCCCATCATGTACAGGTATGTATTCTCCTGCCAGCTGCTACACCATGGCCCACACAGGAAGATTTTAATTATAAGGATATATCACTCACCCCTCTCCTGTTTATTCATTTTATTTATTTATTGCACATTTTTTTTAATACTGCTTTATCCTATAGTCAAAGCGGTTTACTTTACAGCAGATTCGGTGGTACATTATGACAGGAACATGAAACTTGAGGATTCGTAAGTACCGCGGTTGAACATTGCAGTTAACAGAGAGGGAGCAGGTTTAGTGGACGTGTGGCTGCACACTAAACGGTTCCGTTAAGGCATTGGTCAAGCGTTCTAGGAATAAGAATGTTTTTCAGTTTTTTTCAGAAGGCTGTCAGGCCCTTTGTGCCATGTAAGTTGTTTGGAATAGACTGAATGATCTGCACATCACCACTCCTGCTCAGTCATCCTTTTGATGCCCACATCGTGACGATTCTGACTACGCCAGAGCATACTTCTTCCTAATTCTATGCCACACACTAACATTACAGCAGATTATGTGGGCACCCCTTACTGATACAGTACAAATGTCTCCCACATGATCATTCTATTTACTGACTAGCAGGTAGGATACATATGACTGACATGTCCATCAGCTCTTACCTTTCCTTCCATCCATCACCTCAAATCTGACTTTCACAGGGGCTCCCTTATTTATTTATTTTATTTTATTTATTTAACTGCATTTATATACCGCTTTTCACCGGGTCAAAGCGGTGTAACATAAAAGGGGGGGGGGGGGGGACAGAGATCAGTGTAGAGGGGAGAACCGTCACCAGGGGGCCAACACTGATTATTCGAACAGGTTAGGGTGACTGCTGTTTTCGGGCATTGAGATGCATGCTTGGCACCTTAACATTCGGTATCCTGTTAGCATCCAATAAGTAGACCCTTGCGTCCTTACCAGTGGAACACCTACTACCCGCCCCATCCTTTATCGCACGCAAACACCTTTAACACTGCATTATTGCTCGGTATCCGGTGCTCCCTTAATGCTCTTTAGTAAACATACCCCTTAATTTAATTTAATTTAATTTAATTTAATTTAATAAAGCCATTTATAGATCATCTACATAGTACAAGTTCCAAGCAGATTACAGGACTATTTCAAAATATCCAGCACAATTACAGAATTCATGCAACCCTTTTTAATCACAATTTCTAACAAAATCTCCCTAAAAATCTGTTTTAAGAGAGTGTCAAAACATCATATAATAATAAAAATTCCTGATCTCATTTGGCAGGCAGTTCAATTCAATAGCAGCTACATAAGCAAATAATCTATAAAACATATGCTTAAATTAAAAATATTTTACTAATAGAATTGTCAAAGATTTAGGGGTCATTCTGACCCGTGTTTAGCGGGGCTGGACATCCAATCTGGACTCCAGACCTGCTAAACACCAGGTTGCCGATCCGGAAGACAGAGCTCCACGCATGCATAAGCAAGTTATGCGGGGACTCTGTTCTTGGATGGGAGGGGGTGGGCCAGAGGAAGAGCATGGGTGGGGAGCAATATTCCCTCTAATTTTCTGTAGGCTGTGTGCGCATAAAATATCAGCTGTGCAGCTTTTGAAGGAAGGTTAAATTTTTGTGCGCCACATAACGACATTCGGAGTTATATACTTTAAAATTTGACTACACATCAGAATACAGTATGTACACCATATTGATTGCACTAGAAAACATTGTAGAACTTGTGAAAACCGTAAATACATAACAACTTTTAACGTTTAAGACGTCTGTGTTGTTTTCTATCAGAATCAGAACCGTAATTTTTGTGCGCTCTGTTGTAAAGTATGTGCGCTCGCTCGGCGAGGTGTGTGCGCGCGCACACGCGCACAGCTTAGAGGGAACAGTGGTGGGGAGTGGGCGGGAACCTGCCCCTGGATGATTCTGGAGTCGGCCCTGTACATCCGTTGTCTGCCCGATTCTGCTTCTGCAGGCATGTCTAGCCCCCCATCTCAGAGGTGGAATAAGTCCCTCTAGATGGAGGAGGATGACAGATCTGGGGCCAGAAAGGAAGGTGAGAGGGTGCAGGGGGTTCCCTGTAGACTGACCCAGGCCATGGCGGGCAGTGAGGAAAAGAACATTTCTGTGGCTGCCGGGGATCGCGACTCCTGCATGGAGCTGTGGTGCCATGGCAATGGGACACCAGGGCACCGTGGCTCCATGCAGCAACCTGGCTGTGCTAGCCGGGTAGTGGGGCCAAGTAGGTAATGTTGCAATGATCTGGTGGTTCTTCCTCTACTGCTATCCCATTCTCAGTTGGTGTATCCCAAGGGTCTGATTTGGACCCTCTCCTTTTCTCTCTCCCATACAGATGAGAGCACTAAGGGACTTTTATCTCCTTCCGTGGCTTTCAGTATCTTTTTTATGCTGATGACTCTCAAATCTATCTATCTATACCTGATATTTCTCCGACACTCCAAGTCCATATCTCTGCCTGCCTATCTGACATTGCTGCCTGGATGTCTCACCGCCATTTGAAATTAAACATGTCCAAAACTAATCTTTTTATTTTTTCCCTTAAACCTTCCTTTCCCCTTCCTCCTTTCTCTATCTCTGTAGGTAACACTCTTCTACTTCCTATTTCCTCTGCCCGCAACCTTGGGGTCATTTTTGACTCCTCCCTTTCCTACACACATATTCAACATATAGCGAAAACCTGTTGTTTCTTTCTCTACAACATTAAGAAAATTCCTTCCTTCCTCTCTGAACACACTATTATAGCTCTTGACCACTCTGGTCACCTCCTGTCTTGACTATTGCAACCTCCTCCTTGCTTGTCTCCCTATGAGTCATTTCTCTTGCCTTCAATCTGTTCAGAACTCTGCTGCACGCCTAATCTTCTGCCAGCCCCAATATATTCATATAACCCCTCTTCTCAAATCACTTCATTGGTTCCCCTTCCTTTTCCGTATACAATTCAAACTTCTTCTTCTGACCTATAAATGCATTCACTCTACTGCTCCTCACTACCTTTCCTCTCTCTTCTCTCCCTACACCACCCTCATGAACTCCGCTCTTCCTCTAGCTTACTTCTCTCTGTGCCCTTCTCTTCCACTGCCAACTCCAGACTTCGATCCTTTCACCTTGCTTCTCCTTATGCCTGGAAGAAATTACCTGAATCTGTGTATCAGGTTTCATCTCTCCCTCTTTTCAAATCCATGTTAAAGGTTCATCTCTTAGAGGATGCTTTTGGATCCTGATCCCTTGTTCTCCTTGCGTCTCCTTACTTTTCCCTATTTGTACCCTTGTTCTCATCTGTTGTACTGTCTGTCTTGATTAGATTATAAACTCTAACGAGCAGGGACCGTCTTTTATATGTGTCTGTACAGCACTGCATATGCTTATAGCACGATATAAGTGATTAATAGTAGTAGTAGTAGTGGTAATCCAATTGAGATATGATAGTTACTTGTATCTGGAGTTTCAAATGATTGGCATCAAAATTTGATCTGATTTGTCCAAGATGACATAGTTTATAAAATACTTTTCTTGTTAATGCCTTCACTTGTTGTTCCATAGACAGAATGGGATCTAATAAGGAGTGGCTCAGTGGTTGGGACAGGTTACCTCAGGCCAGAAGGCTGGGGGTTCAATTCCTACATGGGGACAAGCAACTTCAGGCTGGAGGGACTGGGGTCTCTAGTCCCATGGCCACTCCTTGTGGCCTTGGGCAAGCCACTTAACCCTCCATTGCCTCAGGTACACTTAGATTGTGAGCCCTTTGGGGACAAGGGAATAAAAAGTACCTGTTAGTATACATGTAAACTGCACTGATTCTAAAGAGCATGGTGAAAAAAATAAACAAACATGCTCTAGTCCCTGCTCTTATTGCTGCTGCTGCCACCCTTCACTGAGACATGCAGTAGCGGCAATGCGTTTCAAACAGCACCAAAGCGCTTTAGTTACCTTTAGCTCAGGTGCTGTGGTGCGGTTCCCACTTTCGCCTCCTGATTATACTTCCTATTTAATTTTAATTTGCTGCTTGACATTTACTCACTTCTACTATTCTAGTGTAAAGTGAGTCAATCAGATAACTACAAGAATTCAGAAGTATGTAGGGATGTATAAACTTTCCAATGTCAAACTCAAGGTGGGTGGATTTATATATATGTATAAATGTCAAGCAAGTTGCAATTTTAGACTCCTGCCAGAACTGCTGATGTCAATATTCACTGAAGAAATTGACACGCTGAATCATTGGACCGTAAGTATTATCATTTAATGTTATAGAGACTGGGGTTCCATCCGCACAATACTAGAATCAGGCTGTAAAAATAAATGTACCCACTCCTTCCCTGCTGCAATTTCATCAATATCTTGGTTTCAGAACAATCTTTACAGTTCTGCAGGGAGTCCTGAAATCACTGCCATATGATTGGGAATGAATAGGTAAAGTTTCTAATAAACCAAAGTTTAGTGAAGAGGAGAAAACATTTATGGTCCTTTTTGTATTTTTTTCAGCATTCATTTTTGTTTGCGTGGCATTATAATTTTAGCAACTTTTTAGTGCAGAATCCGGCTGGCAAATGCAGTTTGAAAGTGAGCATGCAATGAAAAGTGAGCCTAAAGAAAAAGGTTATAAGCAGTGTAAAATCTAAATTGGCTGTCATTAAGCTTTTGATAATTTAATATCACAGTTCCTTTACAGTTTCATTTATTAGAAGCAAATCTACCACTGACAATTGGCAGAGAATGCACTGTAGCTTTTCTCTTGAAGAGGCAGGTGGTTAGTGCCAATGTCGGCGATGGATGCCCCCATACCCCGGGTTTGCTTATTGTCATTTGAAATGACTTAGAAGATATATCATCTACCTAATTCTCTGTCTTTATCTCTTGCTGTGTAAGTGTAGGGAGCAGCAGGAATATCTGAGGACTGAAGTGGTGGAGGGTGGAAGAGATTTAAAATATACCCATTGTGAAAGAGGCAGGAGAAGCACAATCACAACAAGTGTTCTAAACTGTGTGTAATTGGCCACAAAGATTAGAATGTATATCTTGCTGCTTGCTCTTGTATGCATCTGCAAATATCCAGTCTAGTGCTTTCTAAAGGATAACGGTGATTTTGAATGTCAGTGTTAGTGAGAGAGATAGGATATCCTTTTTTATCCTTCACCTGAGCTCTGCAGCTGTTGCTGGTGGTAATTCCAGTGACTTTTAGTTTTCTTTTACTACTTGTGGTGTTATGGTAGTGTATTGAAAAATCACCCTTTGCTGATGGTGGGGTGCAAGTCTCATCCCTGGTTATTGGGGTTCTTTTGAAAAACATTTCTCCCAATACAGATTGCTCATCAGAGTCTCGTTTCCAACACCAGAACCACTGAGGGCTATGACATCATCACTAACTTCTTTGTTTTAAAACAAGACCCAGTATACATCAGAAAATTTACAATACAGAAAAGTAGAAAATTCAATTAAATTAACAATAAACATAATACATCACCACTTCATAAAGAAGATATCTGCCCCCCTCAGTTGGAGAGAAAGCAGCAGGAACATTTATTGGCAGAAGGGCATCCTGGTCACTCAGACTCTATTAGGCAGGATCTGTAATTAGGGGTAGAGAGAGCGGCATGCAATTGAAGACCCCCATGCTGAAGGGAGGTAGAGATGGAGGTAGACGTAGAGGGTGGGAAGGTTTGGGAGGTGGAGGTGGAGATGAAGGTGGAGGGGGAGGGGTAGAGGGAAAGGGAGGTTTGGGATGAAGAGGTAGAAATAGTTGTTGGAGAGGACACAAGTGTGCAGGTTGGGGCTAGAGCTTCTGGTGACTCAGCGTGTCCAGTTTGCGTCCTTGTTGGATCAGATGGAAACTCTTTGAGGTGCACATGGAATTCAAGGATCCTAAAGTCCTGCTGTACTTGATATCCTTGAAATAGGAAGTGCAACAGGGCTTTGGCAAGGTCTCAAATTCCATGGACCTCGTGATGACCCATCTGGAGTGCCTGAGAGCAGAGATATGGTACTGATTCTGCTCTAACACATATATCTGCTCTGCTGATCCAGAGAGGGAGGGGAAGGAAGGGAATAGGCCTTTGCATAGCATTAGACAATCAGGGATTTTATAATGTAATATGGGATTTTATGATCTATGTGTACATATATGCTGGTTGCACCCACCAATAAAAGTTTATACTTTGGGGGATACTGGCAGTGATGGGATTGGGCCGGTTTGGCCCAGTTTGTGCAAACCGTTCTTTGCTGTGGCCCGTGTTTGATGAACTGGGCTGAATATGGCATGGAAACACTGGCACTGCCGTGGCATGAATCCCCCCACCTGACAAAGTTTGACGGCATCAGGGGATTGCGGCATCAGGAGAAGTCCCCGATGCTGCCAAAACATTGTCAGGCGAGGGATTGGACTGCAGGGCAACGTCCGGGTTCCTGAACCTTGATGAAGGGCAGCAGCCAAAGTGTACAGCCACTGCAACGCCTCCACACGAGATGCAGCAACCGACTGTCACACATGTGGGAGGGCTGGGACCAAACTGTTTTTTAGTTGGTTCGGATCCCACCACTGGATACTGGCTTCCACTGGCTTTTGAATTCCAACCCTTTGACTAACTAGCCATCTATCCTCTACCTCTTGCCTACCCCTTGTGCTCTGAGAATTTTAGCAGTATGGACAGTGCCTGCTGCAGCAGAACCAGTAGCTCTTGACTCAGCAGTCAGAGAAGATTAAGCTGCAGAAGAAACTGGGAGCTATCAGTGAGTGTCAACTGCATATGGAGCAAGTGTGAATGGCATTGGAAGAGAGACAGCTGAAGGTGTCAGATGTTCTGCTAGACAAGGTGCAGACCCTGCATAAGGACCTGCAGCACTGCAGTCAACATCACACCATGGCCATTCCAACTGTGCAGCCACCTTACCCAGCATCATCTGTGCCTCCAGCCTCTCAACCCACATGAGACATGCTGAAGAGGTGGGCATCACACACTCCTCCACCTCCATGGTCTCAAGAACATCTGAGCAGCCTAATGTCCCAGAAACACCACCCTTCTCCCACATTTTGGGACATGTGCCTCATGGAAGTAGGGAGCACCTCAAATTTCCCCCATTCCAAAGGGCTACCTATTAGACAGTTGGGCTTGATGATGTCTCAAAAAGCTCTTCCAAGAGCAGTGAGACATCATCCAACACACTATCACAACTGCCTATGTGGATTCAGAAGCAGAGGGTGGGTGGAAAAGAGCAGAGGGCCAGGAGACAGGGGAGGGCATGCGGGAAGAAATAAACATCCTTTCCTTCTCTGTGTACCCTATGAGATGGGGGGAGGGAAAGAGGACTAGTGATGGAGGTGGCTAGAGGGAGGGACAGAGGGATTGTGATGGGAGAGGTAGAGTGGCTTAATGGAGGTGAACTGGGCTATGATGGGGATAGGTTGGGGAGGGGCAGAGGTCTGGAGATGGGGTAGTGGATAGGTGGAGGGAAAGGCAGAGGGATGGTGATGGGGGATTTTGAGGGAAGGATGGGACTGAGGTAGGCATGGGAGATGGGTGGAGGGATGGCCAAGGGGGTTGGGGACAGAGGTGGTGGATTGGGTGATTGGGAACTTACATGAATTTCATTGTGTGTATTAAAACACCTTCACAAGAAACACCAGTATGTCAGCTCATTTCTTGCAGTTACAGCTAGCCGGTGCAGACAAGCTGTATCCTCCTGCCTAGGGCCCTCTGCATCATCCTCTGTCTGGGTCTGCCATTTGCATTCTTAAGGCAGAGGTTGTCATTGCCTAATTGCCAGATTGCGCAGTACGTAACAAAGCACACATATTTGGCAGACCTTGGCAGGGTTGTAGAGGAGTTCTCCCCTGGGTAATTCCAGGCACCAGAAGAGACTCTTGAAGTCCAAAGGCCTTCTCAGTGATGGAGCAGATGTGCCTGTGGGCCCTGTTGTACTGCTCCTCTGCATCTGTCTGGGGTGTGACAATGGGGATCAAGTCCACCTCCACAGAATGTAGCCTCTATCCCCTGTGTATGTAGAGAGAGCTGGAACAGATTAGAGCCAATAGTTAGGATACTAGCTGATGGGTAGGTACTGCACCCATGTGCTCTCTTTGCAGGTTTTTGCTGCCAGGGATCTCTGAGAAATCCTATCATGTGCATGTCTACATGTCAGAGTGGGATGGTTTCTGGCTTACCTAGCAGTCTAGTGATTTGTCTGCTTTCACATCTCTCATAGATGCCAGAGTGGGTCAGGATTTATTTATTTTATTTATTTAGACAGTTTTGTATACCACCTTATCCTTCAATCAGAGTGGTCAACAAGACATTGGGAGGCATACATTCAACAGGAGGAGATACGATTCACATACATAAAAAGCTATCTACATATAGGTCTAAATGGGAATGAGTGGTTGGGGCTAAGTGGTGAGGGTAGATAGTGGGCCATTTGGGTGGTATCTAGTGCTTGGCAACTTAAGAATGTAGGAGTCATAGCAGAAGCCTGAGAACCTTGGAAGCACATTATTTAGTTATGTCTTTCTGTACATTGCAGAGCATGTTCAATGAATAGAATGCCTTTCTGTTGCAGTAGGTAGGTTCCCCCTCTCATGGAGGCCTGATGGCCACATGTGTAGAATAAATAATGGCCAGTACAGATGGGTATCTGGCTACCTAAAAATTGTGTCATGGTCAGCTGTCTGTGCTACATCATCTGAAGGAAGGCCACATATTCTGTGGTATGGTTGAGAAAGGTCCTCAGAAACTGTGAGATGAAATGTGAGATGGTTGACTGGTGAGACCTGCTATGATGTCCAACACAGACTGGAAACTGTCAGTGGCAAGGAAGGTAGCAGCCATGGTGACCTTGAAATGGATGGAGATGGGCTGGCCCCAATGTGTAGTGGAGCAGAAGAGCAGCTTTAGCTCCTAGCAGAGATGGTAGGAGTCTGATTTGTTAAAGCAGAAGCTGGTGAAGCACTGATCATCTGCAAGGTCTAGGGATTGGGTCCTTGGCCCAAATACCCACTGATATGGATGTCTTCTGGTAGCTCTCCTGTATTTCCTGCAGGCTTCATGATGAATAGCCTGCACAAACCATCTGTTTAGGCCCCCCAACACACACACACACACCAAGCAGCTGGCTAATAGGAAGACTGACACACCCCGACCATTGCAGGAGACACTGGGAGTATGGAGTGAGCATGGCTGAGTGGGCAGGGGAGAGGAGTTCAGTGAGATGGACTGTTCAGGGGTCTATGAAGGTGTGAGGATGATAGTTTTGAGAGAGGCACAGGAAATGGTGCAGGGAAACAAAAAGTAGCCCAAAACACACTGACATGGACACAGATGAAAGTCAAGCCAAGAAATCACAAGCAAAGCTCCTCTAGTCACCAGTGTCATAAGTAGTCACAAGAGACAGGTGAGACGTGCTTATTTGCGATTTATAGCAGGAATAAATTGGCACTTTCAGAAATTCCAGCCTTTATGTCACCAGCCTATAGATATGCAAAAGTTGGTGCCACTCACGACATGCCTCAAAATGCCTCCTGGAATGCCTCCTGGAAAAATGTGCAATAAATGACATACTTGCTACAAAAACATGGATACTGCAGCCTTCCCAAAATCATGTTTTCCATGTGGATGTGGCCTCTACATTTTTCTGCCACTGCATCCATGTTCAAAACATGAACAGGGCTTCTGAAATAGCCCCCTTAATGTACTGAAGTAAAATTCCAGTTAAATAACATAAGGTCTATATGAGATTTCCTTGTTGATACCGTCTGCTTGCTCCAAGCTGCTAACTGGAGCTTTTGGTGCAGTAAGTAGAAATAATAAACAAGATTAAGGCATATATTTTCTATAAAATATAGGGATATGCAATGTTAATATTTATATATATAATTTATCCAGTTGGCTTTCTATTATTTATTTACTAATTTTTATTACATTTTAAATAGAGAGATTGCGTGTATTTATCTTTATTTGCTATTATTGTGAGTTTGAGCATTTTTTTATACTATGGATATGTATTATTTATTTAAGTTTTTATATTTTTATATAGTTGTGGATCCTTGATGCAAGCACTTAGCCAAAACACAACTATGTCAGGTCATTGGAAATGATTCTTTTCAGTAAAGCTGAACAAGTGATTTGCATGCACAGAACCTTTTAGGCACCCAAAAGAATGCATATCCTTCCCCAACTCTTGTTTTTCTTTCTTTTCTCAGACAGCTTTGTATCTGCCTTCTGACTGATGAGGACAACTTTCATGTTCTCTCTCTTACAAGCTATTTTATAAAGAAAAGTGGGGACCCAATATTCTTCTGGGACTGCTATGCGCTGCTATGCCACCGACCTTTAATATTCAATGCCAGGGTCATATGTGGCCGTGGCTTTCAATTTCCGGGGTCAACACACAATCCACAAACCCACAGAAGCTAACCAGGCAGTGGCGATATTGAGCTGCTGCCTGGTTAGCTCCCACGGGTAAAGATAGGCGCAGTGGTGCAATATCCGCTACCTGGTTAGCAACTGGTGCTGCCCCCAGAACACCCATGATATGCCCTGATGCTAAGGGGTATATTTACTAAACACCAGTAATGTTACCTGCGTTAGGTTCCATGGTTGTGCTATGGATGCCCATATAAGGGAATGGGTAGCACATCATTAAAGCAAGCCGTGACAGGTAACGTGCGTTACAAGGCGCCTTAGGCTAACGCATGTTACAAGGTGCCTTATAAGGCACCTTACAAAGCACCATACAAGGCGCCTTATAAAGTGCCTAGTAAGGTGCCCTACAAGGTGCCTTGTAAGGTGTCATATAAGGTGCCTTGTAAGGTGCCTTGTAAGGCACCTTATAGGGCCCCTTAGGCTAGGTGCCATATTAGGCACCCCTGAACAAGGCACCTTAGAAGGCACTCAGGGTTATGGGACCATAGGGTAAGGTGCCCTAACAATGTCATGGTGCCCTAGGTGAGTGTGCCCAAGGGCTGCAAGATGTAACCCTAACACTGGATAGAGCACCGAGGAAAGACAATGAACAGGTGTTTGAAGGAGGGAGAACTAGGAGCTGCTGGACCTGCCATATCTGCGGGTATCCCATGTGGCTGCCAGTAATGTTGACAAACATGTTGGGGGCAACTGTACCACAGTACAGGGTGTTGGCAATGTAAAGTACTGGAATGACAATGCGTGACAGATGATGGGAATACATGTCCCCCAGTGGAGGCAGAGGTGGCAGGATAGTCACAATGATGGGTGGACAGAGGAGTGGTGGTGCCATGCAGATCAGGCACAGGCGAGGCAAGAACAAAGAGGCGCAATGCAGGAAAGGGTACCAGCACAGGACATGGTGTGGCAGCCTACACAGGAAGACAGGACCCTACACAGCTGACAGACGCAGATAGATGGACTGAAGGATTGTTGGCAACTGTGGGGAGAGCATTATGGGCTGGCAGCACGGGTCTGCAAAGATATGACTGTTACAGGCATGCAAAATATCTGAGTTGGACAGGCATGAAAGGAGGGAACAATGAGGAATTGAACCCATGACCACTGCAGAGAATGTCATTGTACAAACCAGTAGGCTATACCTATATGGCCTGTTGCACAGCAATGGCTGGGTACAGAAGGACTGCAGGTCATCGCACAAACCGTCTGCTCTGTGTGCCTGGATAGGGTAACTCCACCAGCACCCATGATGCACTGCACATGCAGAACAGCAGTCTGCAGCTGATCAACAAATGGGGCCTGCGCCTCTCCAGCATTGCAGCTTGGTAGGATGGACTGACAGTGCGTGATACGGGCACAGAGTAGCCACAGACCGTGCCATTGTGCAGGTTCTGCATTCACCCTGAGGGTTAGGGTGGCTGCTCAGCACTAGGTCCACAGTATCTGCTGTGCTAGAGATATGCCCTGCTGCACATCCCCACCACTACCAGTGTGTGACTGGTGTTTGTAGCCGTGCAACTGAAGGTAATTCTGTGTCCATCTGGGACCTAGCACCACCCAGATTAGTGTGTACACTGTGGTAAGGTCTGGCTGCCAAGCACACCAGTTATCAGGGCAGGGGGATGTCTAGATCTGCCTGAGGTTTACCTAGTATTGCCTATATGGGTCATAGTGGTATGTACCATATACCCCAAAGGGTCCACTGTCACCCATGCTGTAGGTGAGGGACAAGTGCTTGAGCCTGTGGGATAGCTGTAGGACCAGCAATCACAGTCCTAGCTAGCAAAATACAGCCCTCCAGCACTGGTGGGCCAGGGCTTTACCTATGACTGGGGCAGTGGAAGACCAGCTGGAGTAGAGTGGGAACCCCAACTGCCTCACCCCACAGTCTGCAATCCACAAGCATATAGCACCTGGAGCACCCTACAAGGTGCTCCAACCAGGTACAGACACTGGTATTCCAGAAAATGGGCCCCAGAACTGGGAAATCACAGGGAACAGATAGTCACTGCTTGGTCAGAGTGAAAGTGACCTCACCGCATGACATACTGTGGCCATCCTGTCCATGCAGGTGGTGGTCGGGCACTAGAGTGTCCCAGCCAGTGCCCTGCACCCTGTGCAGATGCAACCTGGCCAATCCGCCCTGTCCAGCTCCTACCCACAATACCCTGCTCCTCATTATACACATTTGCAGGCTAAAGCTGCTAACAGTGGGACATTGCTGGCCCAGAGCAGTGTAGGCAGCCACAAAACAATGGATGGACATTTACACACACTCTTATTGCAGCATTGTGCAATGATGGGGGTGGGTGGCCACCCTGCCTGCCACACTGGGCCTGATCACAGTGCCGACATTGCTACACTGTGCAGGAGGTGGTAGTAGTGCTTTGGTGATTACTGCAGCTCCGTGCTGGGGCCAACAGCCTGACCCTCCATGAAGCTTTGGATAGTGGAGCCTGTGTGAGTGGGTGTTTGTACCCCTGTTGGCCGCTGGTTGGGGGATTGCACATTCTGATGTTGTATCTGCATTGAATGGTAAAATATAGGGATGTGATCTGTAGGAGCCACAGCTGGGACATGAACCTGTGATCTTCTGTTCCACAACACACTGTCTGCACCACACTGCTGCCACAGAAGCACAGTGGTTCCTGGGGCTACCTATGCTTTTCATCAGGCAGACCTTGTCTGTTGCACTGTCCACCACGCACTGGGACAGGGCATGGGCTTGGTCCTCCGAGGGCAGGTGTCACTGCCCCAGTCACCACCAGCACCCTCCTCCCACCATGCTGACATGCCCATATGTTGTTGGTGCTGGTGGTTCACTGTCCCAGGCCATCCACTGTGCATGTAGGCGGGTGCCTAGGGTATGGGTTCTGGGGTGGGGGGGCCTACATGGACATCCACACATCCCACCCATCTCCGCCTGCCACTGTTATGTCCCCTCCACATGGGCAGGCGATGGCTTTGGGTGTCAGGTTGGTGATCCCGCAGCTATTGGATAGGGTGGACCTGGTAGATAGCTGGTGTTATGCCAACAGAATAGGGACTGGCTAGGGCAGGCAGTGCGGGTATGGTATACCCCATTTGGGTGTACATCTGTTTCAGATGACGTGTGGTCACACTGTACTGCCTTACCAGGAGCTGTAGTAAGGGGTGTTTGTTTAGTTGGGTGTCTGGTCTATTTTGGACATACCCTGGGGAAGGTGCAGAGACCCTTGTTGGTGTGATCCCCAGATGTGCATTGCTTGCCCCGTTACAGGCATTGTGGTTCCTGTGTGATGTTTGGGGTACCTACTGGCCATATGTCCCCTGGATGCGACACTGTAGAGCACAGACTGCTGTGCATGTTTGTCCATGGTCAGATGCTGTCTCACTGCTGGTTTGTTTCTGTGTTCCTGTGTGCCACCTAGGCGGATGCCTAGTCCCCTCTGCACCCCGGCTGCACCCACTGCATGTCCTGCATGCAGCCCCCTATGCCCCATTTGTGGCATCACCATAGTGGCCACTATGCTGTTGCTGCACATGTAGCACTACTATCACCTCTGTTGGGCTCCCTGCCTATGCTGTACATTGCTGACTGAAATGGTTTCTCTCTCCTGCAAATGTGCCTCTAACACGAGGTTTTCACTCGTGTTACTTTTCTGGTCTTAAGATCAATGCGTTAGTGTAGCAGGGGCCTCTCCCCGTCGACTCCCCGCCCATTGACCCCTTCTCTCCGCCCTCTCTCCACCCCTCACCGGTCCTTACCTCAACCAGAAACGTTACCGCACGTTATGTAATGTTAACGCATGTTAGGCAAAGCTAACTTACGTTAACGTGCGTTAACGTTACTTAACGTGCATTAACGTGCATTAACGTAGCCACTGCTATGTTATCGCAGTTTAGTAAACATACCCCTAAGTGTTTAGCATTGGGGCATGTAGTGGAGATAATCTGAGATATTCAGTGGCACTAAAATACCCCTATTTGCAAGCATGCTTAGGTGGTATGATCTCACTCATTATTCTCTGCACTCGTTTATTATTCTTAGCCTTACTCTCCTAAAAGCAATCATACGTTCTCCACCTAGCTCACAGTAAATAGACTGCTTTTTGTTTTTTGCACCTGTTTTCTGAATCAAGTTCCAGGCTGACATTTGTGATGTTCACCTCTCCTGGTCCAGGTTCAAAATTCTTTTTTTTAAGCTAGCATATCCATAAACCTCTTTTGCTGTACTCTGATTCTAATTTTATTTGTATTGTACCTCGTATAACTCCTGTATATCCTTACTTATATAGGTAAAATGCTATATAAAAAAAAATCAAAGAATAATTGTTGTTGTTGTTAAGTGCCATCGAGTCGGTGTCGACTCATGGCGACCCTCTGGATAGTCATCTTAAATTGTGTTCAATCTTCAGTCAGGCGGCTCATTGTTGACAGGTTGGTACCCGTAGCTGCTGTTATTGTATCAATCCATCTCATTGCTGGCCTTCCTCTTTTGCATTGACCTTCTATCTTGCCAAGCATAATGTCTTTTTCTAATGATCTCTCTCTTTGCATGATGTGTCCAAAGAATGAAAGTTGAAGTCTTGTCATTTGAGCTTCTAAAGAAAGCTTAGGTTTGGTCTCCTCTAGTACTGACTGGTTTGTTCTTTGGGCAGTCCATGGTATACGCAGTATTCGCCGCCAACACCATAATTCAAAGGCATACATTTTCTTCCTGTCTATCTTTTTCTCTGTCCAGCTTTCACATCCATATGATGTTATCGAAAATACCAAGGCTTGAGCAAGTCGAATCTTTGTATGGAGAGAGACATCTCTGCTCTTGAGAATCTTGTCTAGGTCTTTCATAGCCATTCTGCCAAGAGCAATGCATCGTCTGATTTCTTGACTGCTTGTTGCTTCTTTATTGATAGTTAATCCAAGTAGGTTAAAGTTGTCCACGATTTCAATTTCTTCTCCTTCAACGATGAACTTGTTGATTTTGCCAGCTGTCAACATCTTTGTCTTCTTTACATTAAGGTGCATAGTCCCATTTTGAGACTATGGGGTATGTTTACTAAACTGCGTTAGTGCAATTCGCGTTAGGAGCCGCGGTAGTGAAAGAAACCCCAAATAAGGACATGAGTGGTACATCGTCACCACTACCGCGCGTTAGAAAAATTAACGAGCGTTACCGGGTGCCATGCCGCATTACTGCGCGTTAATCGTAAGAAGACGTACAGACACAAAGCACTGAAACAGAGCTGTAGCACAATGGTTACGGTACTGACCGCTGTTACAGGCAGCATGGGTTCGAGTCCCCAGTGTGCCAAATGCAGAAGGCTGTCCCAGGCATCACCCTGTACATTACAGAGGGAAAGAGGAGGCATGTTTTTCGTTACGCTGAGTATTGGTGTCAGAAAAACACCCTCGGAGTGTGCCTAGCCATGTACGTTGGTGCGTGCGAGGTTGCGTGCATTGGTACGTGCGTAGCCCCGTGTGTAGCTGCGCGTACAATCGTGCGTGGGTACATGTGATTTTACGTGCGTGGGTACGTGTGTTTTTACCAGTGTGGGCATCTTATTTTACAGACTCTGTAGGGTGTCTTGCACCTATGCATTATGCTAGCAGATGTACGTGTGATGGCCTATGGTTTATCAGAGCCTGTGAGCAGGTGCTGGGGTTTCACAGGGTTGGATTGTGCCAGTCACACCCATGATGCACTGCACATGCAAATCAGCTGTCCACAGATACACACCATGGGGAATGCACCCCCACAGCACCTCGGCCTGGTAGGGGGGACTGACCATGTGCACCCCCACAGCACCTCGGCCTGGTAGGGGGTACTGACCATGTGTTGTACTGGCAAAGAGTAGCTACACACCGTCACATTGTGCGGGTACTGTGCTCACCCTGAGGGTGCAGTGAGGCACCCAGCACCAGGTCCACAGCACCGGTCCAAAGCAGTGTTAATGTGTGAGATAGGTAGGTTCGGCAGGACCACCTTGGACATCTCTGTCTGTTTCAGTTAAGTGTAGCCCCCATGCACCACCACCCCCCTCCCCCAGGGCTGAGGGTGGCAAGCACAGTCTACCTCACTGCAAAGGTGGCAGTAGAGGGGAACATTAACCCTAGTCCTGCTGAGGAACAGACAACCCACAGGGCAGTCAATGCAGCTCTGTACACAGCCATAACACAAAAGCAGACAGACATTAGGCTGCACCCCACCACTATCTGATATTCCCCTGGTGCAAGCCATCAGCCACTCCATCACAACACCTACCAGCTGCAAACAGTCTGCTAGTGCCCAGTGGAGATGCCTGCACCCAGAACTGGGATGTCAGCATACACAGCAAGCAGATACATCAGTGACTGGGCCCCAAAAGGAAATGCTAGATAGCACTATGGGAGTGCCTAGCCATGCTGTGGTCACTGCGCAGTCAGGGTGAGAGTGATCTCTCAGCAGGATATACTGAGGTCACCTTGTCTGTGTAGGTGGTGGCCGGGCACTGCAATGTGCCTGTCACTGCCCTATGCCCTGTGCAGATGCACCCTGGCCAGGCCACCCTGTCCGGCCTATACCCATGGTACCTTGCTCCTCATTATGCACATTGGCAGCCCAATACTGGCAACATTGCTGGCAGTATGGGCTGTGGAAGGTGTTTGCAGCCACCACACACTGGATAGACAGACAGCCACCCCCACACCTATGCCAGCATTGTGCTACTATAGAGGTGGTCAGCAGCCATACCCACCACACCAGTCCTGGGCATAGTACAGGCATGGATATGGTACACAAGACTGTTGGGGGGTCACTCCCCAGGGTGGTGAACACTGTCAGAGACCAGACCTGCAGCACACACCGCAGACATCAGAATGATTGTTATGGTGGAGCTCAATGAGCAAAATGTGCTTAACATAGGAATTGATATCTGACAGTTATCATAGGAAACGTTTGATAGCTGTGTACCATATACCCAGGTGTAGGGTGGCATTGCTAAGGTACGCAACTGCTAGTGTTGGGAGATACAGGCAGGGCCCAATGTCTTGCCTCTCCAGGTGGCATTGGCCAATGGGGCCTGTGGGTGGGTGTGTGTCCCTGTTGGCTGCTGCTTTATGGCAGAGTTCCCCAACTCCAGTCCTGGTGTTCCAAACACTGTTCGGGTTTTCATGCTGTCCCTCATAAATATGCATGAGCTACATCTGCATACCATGGGGGTGGTGCATAGCTATGCAGCACAGGCATCTTTATTAGAGGCAGCATGAAACCGGAATGGTGTGGGGCCCTCCAGGACTGCATTTGCGGGACTCTGCTTTAGGTAATGTGCCTGTTTCTGGTGTCTGTATTTGGTGTGGTAAAATATAGGCCATGCGTATGTTCTCAGCAATAAAGGAGTGTCTTTACTATCACTGTTTAGTGGTGGGTAAAACTATGGGGACTGGGTTGGCAGGAGCCCCAGCTGGGATTTGAGCCTGTGACTCTCTGGTCTTACAGGCACTGGCTGTGTCTGTTGCACCACATTGTGGCCACAGAGACAGTGTAGTCCCTGGAGTTAGTTAAACCAGCCTGACAAGTCAGAAACCCTGCTCTGCAACAGGTTTACTGTTGCCTCATTTACCTTGTATACAGACAAAGGTGCACATAAACCTCAGAAAAGACCTCACAAAAGGGGCACACACCCATAACCAAGCTGGGCAACAATGATATCATTGGGAAACATTACACAACACTCCCAGGACAACTCCATTACAATGAAATGATCTTTAAAAGGGTCTGCGGAGCGTAGACCCTTCCACACATCATTTCATTCTATTTTGGTGCTTTCCAGGGAATTTTGTTCCTTGTTGCCCATTGCTATCACTGTTGCCCAGCTAAATTATGCTTTTTAAAATGTTTCTTGTGGTCATTTTTAACGTTTTATGTGAAATTTTGTTCTGTGCACATGTATCACACTGCTCACGTTTTGTGGGTTTCCCCGGTTTTTCTGTACATTGCTGACGGAAATGGTTTCTCTTCCCTTTAAATGTCTTTAACGACAGGTTTTCATTCGCATTGGAATTGAGCTCTGAAATTCAGCGCGTTAGTATGAGGGGAGCCTCTCCCCGCCCACTCTCTGCCCATTGACCCCTTCTCTCCACCCACTCTCCACCTTCTGCGCTGTTTTAACGCGCCGCGGAGCTTTACGATCGTTAACTACGGTTAACGCGCGTAGTATGACGTTAACGGTCGTTAGCGCGTCGGTACACGTGTTATACGGCACTTACAATCGTTAACGTCGTATAACGCGCATTAGTCACGTTTACCGCACTTTAGTAAACATCCCCCCATGTTCTTTGATCGTGAGAAGCAAATGTTTCAGATCATCTTCACTTTTCGCCAGTAATGTGGTATCATCAGCATAGTGAAGGTTGTTAATGAGTCTTCCACCAATCTTCACACCTCTGTTGTCTTCATACAATCCTGCTTCTCTGATGATTTGTTCTGCATATAAATTAAACAGGTAGGGGAAAAGTATGCAGCCTTGTCTTACACCTTTGCTTATTTTAAACCATTCTGTTTCTCCTTGTTCCGTTCGAACTGTTACTTCTTGATCAATGTACAGATTGTGCAAAAGAACCATCAGGTGTTCTGGTATACCCATGCTTCTTAATGTGGCCAGAGTTTCTCATGGTTTACACAGTCAAAAGCCTTGCTATAGTCGATAAAGCACAAATAGATATCCTTTTAGTATTCTTTAGTCTTTTCAAGGATCCATCTCACATCCGCGATGATGTCTCTCATTTCTCGCCCTTTCCTGAACCCTGCTTGCACTTCAGGTAGTTCTTGTTCCAGGTATGGTTGTAGTCTCTGTTGAATAATCTTCAGTAGAATCTTGCTGGCATGAGTGATTGTGTGATAATTTCCACAGTCAGTTGGATCACCTTTCTTTAGTATTGTTATAAAAACAGATCTTTTTCAGTCAGTTGACCATGAAGTTGTCTTCCAAATTTCTTGGCAGAGCCTTGTAAGTATGGTAACAGCTGCATCAGATTGCTGTAATACTTCTATGGGAATGGCATCAATACCTCGTGCTTTGTTCTTTGATTAGGCTTTCAATGTTGCTTTAACTTCTTCTTTCATCACCAATGGTTCTGGATCATAAGGTACAGGTTGAAACCACTGTTGGTCCACTTGATTGTTATCATATAAAAACTCTGTATATTCTTTCCACTTTTTCTTGATCTTCTCAGCATCATTCAACATAGAACCTTGAGCATCTTGTAACATTCAAGGCTGGAATTGTTTCTTTAACTCTCGTAGCTTTAGGAAAGCCAATCTTGTTCTTCCTCTAATAGTTTCTTCTTCTATTTTCTTGCATGTGTCATTGTAGTACTTTTCCTTGTCCTGTCTTGCTGCACATTGGAAATATGTTGAGTTCTGCAATTGTCTTTCTTTCTCCTCTGGCTTCAGCTTCTCTGCATTTCTGGGCAATTTTCAGAGTTTCTTCCATCATCCATTTTGGCCGTTTTTGCTTTTCACCTTTTGTAGAGACTTCTCGCTTTCTTCCAACACAATCTTATTGATGTCATTCCGTAACTGCTCCTGCTTCACCATCCTGGGGCTGCAAGCACACCTGAAAAGGGAAACAAGCAGAGCACTCCCTCTCCCTCCTGCAGTCTGCTCCTGAACCCTCTGAAAGCAATCCAGCATCCACCATCATTGGGGGAGGTGAGACTGTGTGCTTGAAACTCTGCCTTCCTGCTCCTGCTTCTGGGGCTACAAGCACACCTGAAAAGGGAAACAAGCAGAGCACTCCTTCTCCCTCCTGCAGCCTGCTCCTGAACCATCTGAAAACAATCCAACATCCACCTTCTTCGGGGGAGAACCTTGATCAGAAGAAGCAACAACAAAGCTGAGACTCATCAGATCTTCTCACATAAGACCTTCAAGATTACACCGCAACAACGATTCAGCTACTCCTGATGATGAAAGGTATGCCTTTTCAACTTCTAAAATCTTAACGGTTGCCTTAAATAATCTCCAGGACCACTCTACATCTAAAAGTCTGAAGGTCATTCCTCAGGCCCGTCAGTATTGCAGAACAAAGATTTTCCAATTTCAGCAGAAACGCATCCATCATATGCATTAATAGCCATGGGCCAACTTGTCACTCTATCTCTACCTACGGCAACTCAGGACCTTTCCCCATCAGGCTTCCCAATACCAGTCATCCACAACTTCTACCGGCCTACCTCTGATGCAAACATCTTCATCCCATTACCTAACAGGGCTGAACGTAAACAATGTCTAATTCAGATTAACCTCAACAAATTGAGTCATACTAAGGATAAGCCTAAATTTATTGCAGCCAGTTTAAAATGCTCTCTCATCAACCCATGCTCTATTAGAAATAAAATACCCCTAATAATTGATTACATAACTGACAATAACCTTGACATCTTATTTATAATAGAATCATGACTTACGACAAACGACAAGGTACTGATCAATCAGCTAAAACCAACAGGGTATGACATAGTCAACCACCAAAGAGAAAATAAAAGAGGAGGAGGAGTAACCATTTTGGCAAGGAAAGATTTGCATCTAACAAAAACTGGACGTTCTACTAGTGGAAAACACAAGCATGCATTTATGCCTAATTTATAATCCACCTACATCAAAATCTGAGGAGCTGACTAACATCACCGACTACCTGTGCAGCAAAGTCCCCACTAATAGGTTCTCAGTGGTACTAGGTGACTTAAACTTACCTTCTGCTGCAACACATATTTAAAACTGGTTAAATAAATAAATACGAATACAGTCTTCTACCAGCACAGAAAATTCCGCCAATTCGACAAGGATCAATTCTTGAAAGAAGTCCTTCCACAGCTTCAAATGGACACTAAGGGGCATGATTACTAAACTGTGGTAACGTAGCAGCGGCTACATTAAGGCGCAGTATGTAACGTTAAGGCACCTTAACGTTACATTCTGTAACGTTAAGGCACCTTAACGGCACATAACGCGCCTTAACGTTCCCGGCCGCGTTAAGGCCAGAAAAGGGTGGAGAGAGGGCGGAGAGAAGGGGTCAATGGGCGGGGAGTGGGCGGGGGGAGGCCCCTTTCACACTAACGCAGAGAAATTAAGGGCTGAATCCCAACGCAACTGAAAACCTGGCATTAGCACACAATTGCAGGAGAGAGAAACCATTTCAGTCAGCAATGTACAGCAAAGGCAGGGAAACCAATAAAAGTGATAGTAGTGATACATGTGCAGCAGCAGCAGCAGCAGCATAGTGGCCAAGTACGAGTGGGCACAGCGGTGAGGCTGCAAATGGGGCACAGGGGGATGAAGGCGGGACATGCAGTGGGGCAGCTGGGGCACAGGGTGGACCAGGCAGATGCCTAGGTGGCACATAGGAACCCAGAAACAGAAAAACAGCAAGCCCGCAACTGCCCAAGGGCTAACATGGCAACAAGTGTGTGACCCACAGTGCCCCAGTGGACATCACCCAGCAGGTACCCCAAAGGGCACATAACATTGATAGGCGGTGCCAGGGGGGCGGAGCACAGATGTCAATGTAGGTACCCCTACCCCAGACCCCACACCATAGGCAGCCGCCTACTGGCACACTGGATGGCCTGGTACTGCGCACCAACAGCACCACCGGCATAAGGGCATCTCAGCATGGTGGCGGAGAAGTACTGGTGGTGGAGGGGGCAGTGGCATCTGCCCACAGCACACCAAGGCCAAGCTCTGTTCAGGTGGGTGGCATGCAGTGCAACAGACAAGGTCTGTCTGATGAACAATAATGCTATCCCCAGGGAATAGCCTGCTTCTGTGGCAACAGGTTGGTGCAGTACACACAACCAGTTTACTCAGAGGCAGAAAGTCACAGGTTCCAAGCTGTGGCTCCTGCAGACCATGTCCCCTCATTTTACCCTTACTAAGCCATGGTAATAAAGACAGAATTTTTATTGCAGATAAAAGTAACACACCATAAACGCCTATATTGTACCTTACAGAGCACATACACCATAAACATGTGCAATCCCTAGAGCAGAGTTTCCCAACCCCAGTCCTGGAGGGCCAAACACCATTCAGGATGTCAGGATGTCACTAATAAATATGCATGAGATGCATTTACATGCACCGCCCCCATTGTATACAAATGTATCCATGCATATTCATTAGGGACAGCATGAAAACCTGAACCATGTTTGGCCCATCAGGACCAGAGGTGGGAACCTCTGCCCTAGAGCAGCGGCCGACAGGGGCACAAACACCCACACCCACAGGCCCCACTATGCAGCGGCTCATGGAGAGTCAAGCTGTTGGGCCCTGCGCACAGCAGCATCTACCAATACCAGCACCTGCATACCTTAGCAATGCCGTCTTAAGCGTGGACACACCTTCCACATATATCAAAAGGTTGCTATGAATAATGTCAGATAAAAAATCCTACGTTGAACATGATTTGTTGACAGGGATCCATCATATCAACCTTTCTGATATCTGTGGAGTGTGTTTCAGGTTTTGTTTCTGACAGTGTTTAACTCCCCCGGGGAGTGACCCTAACAGTATTGAGTACCATAGCAATGCCTGCACTGTGCCCAGGACTGGTGTGGCGGCCAGGGCTGCCAACCACCTCCATATTTGCACAATGCTGAAATAGGTGTGGTAGTGTGAGTATGTCTATCCAGTGTTATGTGGCTGCCTACACCTTACTGAGCCTACAATGCTTGCACTGTTTCCAGTGTTAGCCTGCCAATGTGCATAATGAGGAGCAAGGTACTGTGGGTATGGCCCGGACAGAGCGGCCTGGGTAGGTAGCATCTGCACAGGGCATGGAGCAATGGCTGGGTCATTGTGGTGCCCGGCTACCACCTGCACGGACAGGGTGGCCATAGCATGTCATGCTGGGAGGTCACTCTCACTCTGAATGTGCAGTGACCACGACATGGCTAGGGTACCCTATAGTGTTATATAGTGTTTTTCTCATGTGATTTTTCTGGGTTCCTTTTTCTGGGGCCCAATCACTGACATACCTGCTTTGTGTGTGTGTGTATGGTTCCCCCCGGAACATGTACTAGCTAGCAGACTGTCTGCAGTTAGCATGTGTATGGCTGGAACACCTTGCAGGGTGCAGTGGGTGGACACTGACTGTGCTCTCTGCTGGTGTATGTCAGTTAGGGGTGGGGGGCAGCTGAGCTTTTCCAGGCCTACTGCCCTATGTGATGTGTACAGATATGCATTGATCTCCCTGTGGGGTGCTCACTCCCCTCTACTGCCACCATTGCAGAGATGTAGAATGTGGATCTGTTGGTGGGAGATCCTGACCCAGAGGGGGAAGGTTGGTTGGTGCTACATCATCTGCTTTGGGGCCCGAACACCACCCTTCACTCATAACATGTGACCATAGCACCCACACAGGATATGCACTATTCTGGGTGCATCATAGTCCACAAGACCTAGATATGACTAGGAGATACAGATGGATACAGGCGTATCCTAGGTGTGTCTGTAGGGACTACCCATCACACACTAGCAGTGATGGGAACTTGCAGCACAGCCTGTCTCAGCTGTCCCATGTGCTGCGGACCTGGTGCTGGGCCCCCCACTTCACCCTCAGGGTGAGCACAGGAACTGCATGATGTCACTGTCTGTAGTTACTCTGTGCTAGTAACACACACGGTCAGTTCCCCCTACCAGGCTGGGGTGCTATAGTGGTGCATACCCCATCTTTTGATCAGATGTAGGCTGCCGATCTGCATGTGCAGTGCATCATGGGTACGGGTGTGTTTACCCTATCTTGGTAACCAGAGCAGAGAGTTTGTGTGGTGACCTGCAGTCTTTCTGTAGCCAGCCAGCGGTGTGTTTGATGTTATAGAGATGTAGCCTACTGGTTACTTTGATGACTGTGGAGGAAAAGGTCATGGGTTCAATTTCTTGTTGTTCCCTTCTGTCCAAGGCAGATATTTTGCTTGCCTGTGACAGTCATATCTTTGCAGATCTGTGCTGCCAGCCCATAGTACCCTCACCACAGTTGGCAACAATCCTTATAGGGCGTTACAAGGCACCTTATTAGGCACAGTGCAAGGCGCGTTATAAGGCATGTAAGAAGGCACGTTAGAAGGCATCCTATGAGGCACAGTACAAGGCACGTTATAAGGCACCTCATTAGGCACAGTACAAGGCACGTTAAGGCACGTGCCTTGTACTGCGCCTAATAAGGTGCCTTATAACGTGCCTTGTACTGTGTCTCATAGGATGCCTTCTAACGTGCCTTCTTAGTGCCTTCTTACCTGCCTTATAACACACCTTATAACGCGCCTTATCTGACACAGCTTTAGTGCTGCCCTGC
This sequence comes from Ichthyophis bannanicus, assembly GCA_033557465.1. Lineage (NCBI taxonomy): Eukaryota > Metazoa > Chordata > Amphibia > Gymnophiona > Ichthyophiidae > Ichthyophis > Ichthyophis bannanicus. The sequence goes on along the minus strand of CM066034.1, from coordinate 670,227,063 downwards.
TCACTCCTTTATATGGGCATCTGTTTCATCAACGCGGAACCTAACGCGAATGACATTACCGCAGTTTAGTAAACATGCCCCTAAGAATACAGACCTGCTCATAAGGAGATGGAACTCGACAATCTCTCAAGCAGCCACAGTTACCAACAGTCACACAACTAACAAGCCTCATTCAAGGAAAAGTGTGTTATGGTACACTAAAGAAGTTAGATCATTAAAAAAACTACTAAGAAAGTTTGAAAGGAAATGGAGAAAATCAAAAAGAGAATCAGACAAAGCATCCTTTTTCAGCAAACCGGAAGAATACAAGTTATTAATAAACAACAATAATAAGCGGGATTATCACACCAAGTTAATAATCTCAGCACTGAACAAGCCAAGGGAAATGTTTGATATAGTTAAATCCCTAACAACTAACCCAAAAGAGGACAATGCCACAGTCGCACCAGATGCAGACGCCATAGCCAAATATTACAAGGAAAAGGTGGGAACATCATCATCAACAGATTTCCATTGCAAAACAAGCAATATAACTGTAAATCAGGTCTGGAAAAGTTTTTCTCGCATCTCTGAAAGACAGCTCAAAGACATAATCAAATCTCTAAGCACGTCAACTTCTGCTCTCGACCCTTGCCCAGCCACATGGATACGTCTGACTAGCGAACGTCTCACTCCTCATATGCTAAATCTAATAAACTCCTCATTAGATCAAGGCTATATCCCAGAAGAATTAAAAAAGGCCTCTACCTGTCCCCTCTTCAAAGGCAAGAATTTGGATAAATCAGAACCAAGCTCTTACAGGCCTATTTCAAATCTGCCATTTATGGCAAAAATCCTAGAAAAGGCAGCTGAGATCCAGCTACAAAATCATGTAGACCACTTTGCACAGCTCGATCCACATCAGCACGGATTTAGAATTTGTCATGGAGTTGAAACATTCCTCATGGCATTAACAGACAAGCTTCTAAAAGGAATCAAAAAACCTAATTCTGGTTTCATCTTAATTTTTCTCGACTTAGCAGCTTATGACTCCATATCACATGATTACTTCATACTCAGATTACAAGAAATCGGCCTCAAAGACAAAGTTCTGTCATGGTTCAAATCCTACCTTTCAAACCGAACCATCCAAGTAAAGATAGGTAATAACATGTCAAGCTCATGCTACCAAAGGAAAGGCATACCCCAAGGTTCTGCTTTGTCAGCACTCCTTTTCAACCTTTATATCCAACCCATCTGCAACATTATAAAGAGTAATGGTATTGACTACAATCTGAAAGCAGATGACATCATGCTTTTCACCCAAATCAAAAACAAACAACTGAAACTAAAAAATATAAAGGAATGTTTCAATAACATTAGCACATGGCTTAAAGAACACAATCTTCAAATAAATTTGAATAAAATAGAAATCATTTTCATCACAAAGGACAACTTTTTCGCTCCACCAGAAACTATGAAGATAAAAGATGCAAGCATCCCAAATCAAAAAAGAAGTGAGATATTTGGACATTACAGTACATCATCAGCTTAGGTTCACCAAGCATGTGAGCAACCTAACAAAAGCTATCTATGCCAAGCTAAAAATGCTTCAACATCTAAGACCTCTTCTCTCTGCCAATGATTTCAGAACAACAGTCCAGGCTATAATCTTCCCACACTTCAATTTCTATAATGCCATTTTAATGGGCCTCCAAAAGCAAAGCATCTGCCGCCTTCAACTAGCTCAAAATACAGCGGCTAGAGTAATATCACAAACCTCTATCAAAGAGCACATTAACCCAATATTAAAGCAGTTACACTGGCTACCAGTTGAGAGCAGAATAAAATACAAAGCACTCCACACTATATTCAAATCCCTCCAAACAGAACCTGCCATCTGCCTGAAAGAGTTTATTCAAATCACTCTGGAAAACAGACCACGTAGAAGTAACAACAGAAATTCTCTTGAGGTACATGCTGACTTCAGAAACTGCAACACAACTACATCCAAGAGAGCCTTCTCCCTTTACGCCCCTCTATTATGGAACTCACTTCCTTCAGTCATAAGAAACACTTAGGGGTATGTTTACTAAACTGCGCTAATGTGCGCAGTGCAAATTAGAGTGCGCTAAGGTATCTTAGCGCACGCTAATGATGAGTATTTGTGCCCCGCACAGGTGCGTGGCGCACTAAAGTGCACGCTCATGTGCACGGCGCGCTAATGTGCGATAAAGGCGTGGAAAGGCTCCCGGAGGGCGGAGGAAGGCTCCCCAGGGGCGGAGAGAAGGGGTCAATGGGTGAAGAGTGGGAGGGGAGAGGCTCCCCACACACGAGCGGGGCCGAAATACAAGGCAAAAAATACCGCGAGTAAAAACCTCGCGGTAGAGCCGATTTAACGGGAAGAGAAACCATTTCTGTCAGCAATGTACAGCAAAACCAGGGAAACCTAGAAAAACAGTGATAAGTGTGATACATGTGCACGGAACAAAAGTGCAAATAAACATTGAAAATGACCCCAACAAAATAAAATAAAATTATACTCAAGCTGGGCAATAGTGATAGTAATGGGAAACATCAAAAAACACTCCAAAGAAAGCCGCAAAAAATAAATATGAATTTTAGAAGGGGCTACGCTCCGTCCCCATACAAGGTGAATGATCCCACAGTGAAACAGCACTGATCAGGGTTTCCCTCTCCATTGGACAGATTACCTATGGCATGCACATGTTCCACAACAGCAGGGTGGGCAGGTCAGAATGGGCAACTGGACAGATGCTGGGAAAGGGGATACAGAGGGCCGCAGGCGGCACATGCTTTGGTGCAGCTGGGGCACAGTGCGGACTAGGCAGATGCCTAGATGGCACTTAGGAATGCTGAAACTGAACAGCAGCCAGACAGCAACTGATGAGGGCCCAACATGGGCACGAGAGTGTTTAGCACAGTGTCACAGGGGATAGTACCCAGCAGGTACCCCCAAGGGCACAGAACATTGGCAGGCGGTGATTGGGGGACGTGCGGACAGTTATGCAGGCACCCCTACCCCAGAACCCGCACCATAGGCAGCCGCCTACCCGCACACAGTCTGCATACCACCAGCACCACCGCCTGAGTCTGCATACCACCAGCACCACCAGCAGAAGGGCATGTCAGCATGGTGGCACAGGGGTACTGGAGGTGGAGGGGGGCAGTGGCAGCTGCCCAGAGCAGACCATGGCCTAGCCCTGTGTAGGTGGGTGCAATGCACTGCAACAGACAGGCCCTGCCGGACAAACAGTCATGTTATCATCAGGGAATGCACTATCTCTGTGGCCACACGGTGGTGCAGTGCACACAACCAGCATGTTTGGAGACAGAAGGTCACAGGTTCAAGTCCCAGCTGGGGCTCCTGCCAATCCAGTCCCCATATTTTACCCACAACTAAATCATGATAGTAAAGACGAACCTTTATTGCAGAGTACATAAGCATGGCTCAAACACCTCTATTTTACCCTACAGAGCACAGACACCAGAAACATGCACATTACCTAGAGCAGATTCCCCCCAAATGCAGTCCTGGAGGGCCACAAATCCTTCAGGGCTTATGCTGTCTCCAATCTAAGGATGGAGTGGTACTGGTGGTGGAGGTGGCAGCAGCTGGTGGCCACAGCAGACCATGGCCTAGCCCTGTCCAGGTGGGTGCCTTGCACTGCAACAAACAGGCCCTGTCGGATGTACAGTCATGGACTCCCCAGGGAATGCAGCATATCTGTGGCAACAAGGTGGTGCAGTGCACACAGACAGTGTATGCAAGAACAGAAGGTTACAGGTTCTAAGCCCAGTTGGGGCTACTGCCAATCCAGTCCACATATTTTTCCCACAACTAAACCATGATAGTAAGGACAAACCTTTATTGCAGAGAACATACACATGGTTAATACGCCTATATTTTACCCCACCGAGCACAGACACCATAAACAGGCGCATCACCTAGAGCAGAGTCTCCCAAATGCAGTCCTGGAGGGGCAAACACCATTCAGGTTCCATGCTGCCTCTAATAAAGATGCCTGTGCTGCACCACCCCCATGGTATGCCGATGTATCTCATGCATATTCATGAGGGACAGCATGAAAACCCAAACAGTGTTTGGCACACCAGGACTGGAGTTGGGAACCTCTGCCATAAAGCAGCAGCCAACAGGGGCAGACACACCCACACCCATACCCACACCCACAGGCCCCATTAGCCAATGCCTCCTGGAGAGGCAGGACATTGGGCCCTGCGTGCATCTCCCAATACTAGCACTTGCATACTTTAGCAATGCCACCCTACACCTGGGTATACGGTACACAGCTATCAAACGTTTGCTGTGATTACTGGCAGATAGCAATTCCTACGTTAAGCACAGTTTGCTGATTGAGCTCCATCATAACAACCTTTCTGATGTCTGTGGTGTGTGCTTCAGGTCTGGTCTCTGACAGTGTTTACCACCCTGGGGAGTGACCCCCAACAGTATTGCGTACCATATCCATGCCTGTACTGTGCCCAGGACTGGTGTGGTGGCCAGGGCTGCTAAACTCCTCTATAGTAGCACAATGCTGGCATAGGTGTGGGGGTTTGTGTCTGTCTATCCAGTGTGTGGTGGCTGCAAACACCCTCCACAGCCCACACTGCCAGCACTGTTGCCAGTATTGGCCTGCCAATGTGCATAATGAGGAGCAAGGTACCATGGGTATAGCCCGGACAGGGTGGCCTGGCCAGGATGCATCTGCACAGGGCATAGGGCACTGGCTGGGACATTTTAGTGCCCGGCCACCACCTACACAGACAGGGTGTCCTCAGCATGTCCTGCTGGGAGATCACTCTCACCCTGACTGTGCAGTGACCACAGCATGGCTAGGCACCCCCATAGTGCTATATAGTATTGCTATCATGTGATATTTATTGGTTTCATTTTGGGGCCCAGTCACTGACTTATCTGCTTGTTGTGTATGCTAACATCCCAGTTCTGGGTGCATGCATTTCCACCAGGAACATGCACTATGGACTAGAAAGCAGACTGTTTGCAGCTGGTATGTGTCTTGATGGAGTGCCTTGCAGGGTGCAGTGGCTGAAGGCTTGCTGCAGGAGAATATCAGATAGTGGTGGGGTGCAGCTTAGCATATCCAGGCCTAATGTCTGTCTGCTATTGTGTTATGGATGTGTACAGAGCTGCATTGACTGCCCTGTGGGGTGTCTGTTCCTCAGCAGGACCTGGGTTGATGGTCCCCTCTACTGCCACCATTGCAGGGAGGTAGAATGTGGATCGGTTGATGGGAGACCCTGTTTGCCACCCTCAACAGTGGAGGGTGGTGGTACATAATCCTCCTAGGGGGTCCATGGGGGCTACACCTCACTGAGACAGACAGATCTATCACACACATTAGCACTGCTGGAGACCTGCAGCATGGCCTATTTCTGCCATGGAAGGTGCTGTGGACCTGGTGCTGGGCGCCCCACCGCACACTCAGGGTGAGCACAGTACCCGCACAATGTGACGGTGTGTAGCTACTCTGTGCCAGTAAAACACATGGTCAGTTCCCCCTACCAGGCCGAGGTGCTGTGGGGGTGCATACCCCATCTTGTGTTCATCTGTAGACAACTGATTTGCATGTGCAGTGCATCATGGGTACAGGTGGGCTAACCCTATCCTGGTGACCACAGAAGACTGTCTGTGTGGTGACATGCAGTCCCTCTGCAGCCAGCCAGGGGCTTACTAGCAGCTATAGAGCTGTAGCCCACTGGTTAGTTCACTGCCTGTGGAGCCAGATATCATGGGTTCATACCCACCGTTGGAGTTATTTGATAGGGCTGCCCAAAGCATTATCTCTTTTTAATGTACATTATTGCTGCCAGCAAAAACACCCTCAGCATACTGTACTCATAAAGTGCCTCAGAGGGCACTTTATAGGGCGCCCTATAGGGCACCTTATGGTTACCGTCCATATAAGGTGCACTATACGTTATCCTGTGGAGCGACTTATAGGGTGCCGTGGCGGACAGTGCACTTTATAATGTGCCCTATGGAGTGCCTTATAGGGTGCCTTATGCGGCACCTTCAGTTACGGCACGTGAGGGCTTGTTTGCTGGCAGCAATTAATAAAATACAAATAAAGTGCTGCAGGAAACAATACATACATGTCAAAGCTGATGCCTCAGCCAGCCTTACATATTAGGCACACTGGGGATCAAACTCATGACCCCTGTATCAGGGGTCAGTGCCTTGACCATTGTGCTACACTGTTGTTCCTCCTTGCATGTCAGCGCACCTACTTCAGATTTCCATGCGTTTAAATGCACAGTGCTGCCATCAAACACAGTGCTATGACCTTGCTGTGCCTCATAGGGCACCCTATATGGCGCCCTATAGGCCACCCTTTCAGCAACATTGTAGGGTGCTGTGGCAGACAGTGCACTTTAAAATGTGCCCTCTGGGGTACCCTATGAGGCGCCTTATGCAGCACCTTATGTTACAATACTTTGAGGGTGTGTTTGCTGGCAGCACTAATTAAAATAAAAATAAAATGCCTCCTAAAGCAATATTACCTATAACAGGTAATGCCTCAGCCAGCCTTCTTCATTAGGCACAGTGAGGGATTGAACCCATGACTCCTGCAGCATTGGTTAGTGTTTTAACCATTGTGCTACACTGCTGCTCCTTCTTGCATGTCAGCGCACCTACTTATGATTTTCATTCCTTAAACTGCACAGTGCTGCCATCACAAACAGTGCTGTGACCTTGCGGTACCTCATACGGCACCCTATAAAGTGCCCTATAACAACATTCTAGGGTGCCTTGGCGGACAGTGCACTCTAAAATGTGCCCTCTGGGGTACCTTATGGGGCGCCTTATGTTACAGTGCTTTCAGAGTGCGTTTGCTAGTAGTAGTAATTAAAATAAAATTAATATGCCTCAGACTGCAATATTACCTTTAACAGGTAATGCCTCAGCCAGCCTTCTTCATTGGGTACAGTGGGGGATTGAACCCATGATCCCTGCACCATCAGTCAGTGTCTTCACCATTGTACTGTGGCTCTGTTCCTGTACTTGCACATCAGTGTGCCACTTATGCTTCCCGCGCAAGTTTCTCATGCGCTAATGTGCGCAGCGCACATGAGCGCACAGCGCACTTTAGCACATGATTAATCCCAGTTTGCTTTTTCAGACTGAAAAGCCCACTCCTTATATGGCATCCCGCACACTAGCGCGGCGCGCACCTAACGGGGTTTTAGTAAACATACCCCTAAGGATCCTAATGCCTTCCGTAAACTGCTAAAAACATTTCTGTTCAAGGAGCACTTTGGTGAACCAGTCACCTAGTGACAATTCTGCATGTAAAACTACAGTCCTCACACTTTTCAAGATGCTTTCAAGTTCATTGTAACTAATTTATATATATGCTTTGTTCTCTGTACATACTGTAGTTATTACTTAAATCAGCTGTTGCTGATTTAAGTTAATTCGTCCCTTTTCCCCTTGTCACTCCCTGTTAAGATGTTACATATATTTTTTTTAATGTAATGTTCAATCCTTGAGTTCTCTGATTGATTCACAAAAAGCGGTAAATAAGCACTAATAAATAAATAAATAAATAAATAACTCTTCTGGAGCTCTGTCATTTGTATCTAAAGCAGCAAATCAATTTTGCAGGCAGTCTTTAAATTCCAGTGGTATATTCTCAAGGTCATATTTTGCTGCATTCATGAGTGGTTTGCTCTTTTTCAACTTTAGCTTGAGTTTGCATACTAGTAGTTGATGATCTGTACCACAGTGAACTCCAGGTTTTGTTTTTGTTGATGTTATAGAGCTTTTCCATCGTTGACTTCCACAGATGTAGTCAATTTGATTTTTGTGCAATCCATTGGGTGAAGTCCATGTATACAGTCACCGCTTGTATTGCTGAAAGAAGGTGTTTGAGATGAATAGATCGTTGGTCTTGCAGAATTCTATCAGTCTTTCTCCAGCTTCATTTTTGTTGCCAAGTCCATATTTTCCAACACTTTGCTTTCTTCTTTGTTGCCAACTTTTGCGTTCAGTCACCCATGACTATCAGGATATCCTGTTTGCATATTCTGTCAATTTCAGCTTAAACTTGTTCATATAACTCTTCAATTTCATCCTCTTCTGCAGCTGTTGTTGGGGCATATACTTGAATTATAGTTGTGTTGATAGGCATTCCTCATAGACAAATAGAGATTAAGCATTCACTGACTGCATTTTATTTCATTACAGTTCTTGCAAGTTTCTTCTTTATTATAAATACAACACCATTTCTTCTTTGTCTTTCAGGTCCAACATAGTAGACCATGTGATAATCTGATGCAAAGTGCCCGATGCCAGTCCATTTCAGTTAGCTGACACCCAACAGATCAAGTTGTACACGTTCCATTTCATTCTTGACCACCTCCAACGTCCCTTGGTTCATGCTTCATACATTCCATGTTCCAATATGTAAGACATCTTTACAGTTTCTGACTCATTTCATGTGCAGCTACATCAGCAGTCAGGCACCCCAAGGGCTTTGATCCAACCACATCATAAATGCCGGCTTTACTCTGAAAAGTCTTCAGCTCTTCCCCAGTAGCTAGTTGAGTGCCTTCCGACCTGGGGGTCTCGTCTTCCAGCACTATAGTGCAATTTGTTGTGACTATCCATTGGGTTTTCATGGCAAGATACAGTAGTAGATTGTCGGGCCTTTCCTCCGCACAGTTTAAGTTTAGTGTTGTTGCCTTTGTCACAGAAATGTGATCCTCTGCCATCAACACTGTCCCATTCTGCTGCTGCCCAGATGGGTGGTTTGTCTTGGTCTGGCACCTCAGCTGAGACCTGTCCATCTTGGAAGACTCTGCCAGTAGTTAAACTACTGATAGTTTAGCCCTTAGCATCACTGATGCACACAAGCCCTCACAGCTCGACAAGATGCAAACCAAGTGAGGGAATGAATAATTATATCAATTAAAAACAATAGTATAAATCAGCGCTCCACAAATCCTGAGTGTCAGGCCGCCATGATACCTAAAAATTGCATCTTGGTATCCAGGATTTCATGTCTGGGGCTTGCTTGCAAGACTTCATTCATTTTCAGGGATGGCATGTGAGGAGCATCCCAAACCACCAGCACCAGGAGAAGCTACATTGCCACTTAGAGCCAGTGCAGCTAGCTAATTCAGCAGGACGGATCAGGCAAAATGTTAGAAAGAAGGATGGGCATAGGCAAATAAGCAAAATGCTCAGAGTCATTGACACTGCCATGGGATAAAGGCTCAACCTTGGTCAGAATTATACTGTTCAGCAGCTGGGTAGAGGTCCATGTCAAAAATGTAGCTTCAGAATGGGGCTGCATGGAGTGTGCACTGATTCACCATGCGATTTCACAATGGTGCCATGCTTCCTCAAGCCTGGATTGACAGCAGTTCCGCAGCACCAATAGTTTGGAGACCTTAAAGTTCTATTGTGGGTCAGTGTTGTAGAAAATGCCACTGTAGCTCTGTAGGCTGTGTGCCTAATTCTCAGTGTGGCATTGGGAGAACCAGTGATAGCTGGTATCATGAGACTTGCCATGTGCCATTGAGACTTGGTGAAGACTGAGGGGGAGGGTTATGAATGAGAGAGAGAAAGAGAGACTGGGTTGAGCTGGAAGTTATGACAGAGAGAATGAATGAAGAAGGGTTATGAAAGAGACAGAGACTGGGTAAAAGACAATGGGTGAAGAGGGTTATGATGGAAGATTATGAAAGAGAGAGAGAGCCTGGGTGAAGGCTGGGGATTATGAAAGAGAAAGTGGCTGGGAGATATGAAAGAGAGAGAAAGACTGGATGAAAGCTGGAGGGATGAGGAGGTTGTTGAGAGAGAGAGAGAAAGAGAGACTGGCGGGGACCCAAGTCATGGTGATATGTAAAGCAAAGAGGAAATTGCTTCTTTGCTTTGCCTATCAATGAGGTTCTGTCACATGCTTCGGGAAGGGAGAATGCTGGCTTCTGCCAGTGATGTGCAGCGGCACCTTAAAGGACTGAGTTACTGAGTTTACTTTGCAAATACAAGCAGAATGTGAAAAGTTAGTAAATCAGTTTCTAAAGGAGCTGCTGCAGATCTCAAGGGGATGCCTCTCCTCACTCGACTGCACTGTTTGAGGGGGGTGGGGGAGGAGAAGCAGGAGAGCCAGTCTCAGCCACTGACTGCTAAGCTTTTGGACTCGATCCTAGATTTAATATAAATTTGTCAAGGCTTGCATAAATGCATTTATTAGTTGGCTCATATTCAAAGATCACTGAATGCCTCTAGTTAGGCATTTATGCAGCTAGACAACTACTTTCAGACTTTAAGTAAGTTTGGGGTAGAAAATAGATACATGATTTCAACTTTAGATTCCTAAAACTGAGGCTTCTAAATTTAGGACAGCTGTTTGTTTTTACCTAACTTTGGCTTTCTAAGAGATGCTTAGCACTTGAAAATTGGCATTGAATCCCTGACTTGGTTCCTGGTCCTGCCTACTTTTTAGGATCCTAAATTTTGAAACTTACTAAAAATATGCAACTGAATTTAGATGCACAGTGGGGAAGAATTTTTATTTTTTTAGATGTAGGTACATAACTCTTAAGGTTTAGGCCTACAGTGCATTGCAAAAGTATTCATCCCCTTTGTGTTTGTCCTGTTTTGGGGGTTAGCACCATGTGATATATACAACATGCCTACGACTTTGAAGGTGCAAAATATCCTTTATTGTGATACAAACAATAATTAAGACAAAAAAAACCTGAAAGCAGGAGTGTGCATATGTATTCATCCCGCAAGTCAATATGTTGTAGAGCCACCTTGTGCTGCAAAATTACAGCTGCAAGTCTCTTGGGGTTTGTGTCTATTAGCTTAGCACATCTAGCCACTGGAATTTTCACCCATTCCTTAAGGCAAAACTGCTCCAACTCCTTCAAGTTACATGGGTTGCATTGGTGTACAGCAATCTTCAAGTAATGCCACAGATTCTCAATTGTATTGAGGTCTGGGCTTTGACTAGGTCATTCCAAACATTTAAATGTTTCCCTTTAAACCAGCTTTAGCGGTATGTTTAGAGTCATTGTCCTGCTGGAAGGTGAACCTTTGTCCCAGTCTCAAAACTCAGGCAGACTATAACAGGGTTTCCTCGAGAATTGCCCTGTATTTAGTGCCATCCATCGTTTCTTCTAACCTGACCAGTTTTCCTGTCTCTGCCAATGAAAAACATCCCCACAGCATGATGTTGCCACCATTATGTTTCAATGTGGGAATGGTGTTCTTGGGGTGATGGGAAGAGTTGGGTTTGCGCCACACATGGCATTTCCCATGATGGCCAAAAAGTTCAATTTCTGACTCATCTGACCAGAGAACCTTCTTCCATGTGTTTGGGGGAGGGGGGGGGGGTCCTCCACATGCTGTTGTTGCAAACTCCAAATGGGTTTTCTTCTTTCTTTCTTTAAGCAATGTCTTTTTTTCTGGCCACTCTTCCATAAAGCCCCACTCTGTGCAGTGTATGGCTGAAAGTGGTCCTATGGACAGATACTCCCATCTCCACTGTGGATCTCTGAGTCTGTGAGTTTTGGTGGATGGCCTTCTCTTGTCAGGTTTGTAGTGGTGCCATATTCTTTCTATTTTGTTATAATGGATTTAATGGTGCTCCATGGGATATTCAGATCCACATGAACCTCCATTTTCATGAACCTCCATACTGCGACAAAACAGGACAAAAACCAAGGGGATGAATACTTTTGCAAGGCACTATATATGTACCTAAGTAGAATATGACTCTTATATTTTCTCTTTCAGACTCTTACTGCAATGGAGAAATATACATGGTTTGCTATGAGACAACTTTGCTCATTATTAATACCAAGTAACAGGTACATTCTTGTGAAATGCAAAAAAAATACTTATTTCAAGGGATTCTGGAGTATCATAAACCACAAGAACAAAGTGATATAAAATGTCACCAAACTATAGAGAGAGAAATGTTTCCTTATCTCAATGCAACTCAAATCCAAATGCACATTTGTTTGTGATGCCGAGACTTCTGTTCTCTACCTGCTTCCTGGCCACAACTGAAAGACTTGATGGAAAGCTGGCTGAGGGAAACACATCTGTGTTTTTAAACTGCATGGGGTTTTCTGTTTGTTTTTTTCGTAAACTGTTTTAAAGCTTGAGGCATGCTTTGCCTACTCAGTCAATTTTTGATACTCCCTCTCTTTTAAAAGATTTCATATACACAGCAACTGCAAATATCACAGCAATAGCATATTATTATTTTTCAGAAAGATGAAATGTAGCATATAATATCATTTACATCCCAAAAATCAGAAAAAGACAACTTGTCAAAATGTTCCCTCCAATGTTAGGAAAACAGTCATATTAACCTTCACAAAGACACAAACCTCAAGGGAAGAGCCGCAGCACCATATTACACTTCTGTTCAATGGATCCCTTGAACTTGTGCTGAACTCTGCACTGAATCTTTCAACTGTGGAATATCAACAGTATTTGTGCTGATTCTCCTAGCAGTCCTGATCTTCAGAGTAATAGATTATGCATCTTGACAAAAGGACCAGAAAGCAGATCTTCCTTGTACTTACAATAAATAAGAGATGCATGTGCTTATGCTATAGTTATGTGATGTTGAAAAAAATTCCAACAAAATTGTTTAACTCATAGACAGAATATTAAGTATATATGGGGCATGTTTACTAAATATGTGCTATCTGGGTAACATAAGGACAGCATGCTTTTTTGGCGCAGGACCCTGCGTTAAAACACTCATGCTATTTGTGCATCTCGGTGGTGCTTGGGTGGGATGTGGGTGTTCCCAATGCAGCGCCACTAGCGCAAGCCTTGAAAGTCTGCGCTGACCGAGCTTGGCAGGGAGCAACAATGGGTGGAGGTAGTTGCTTCTCACAGCAGTATTAGTGCCATGAACTGTGCTAAACTCAGAGGGATAGCTGTCTCTGCCTCCATGTATCTAGTGTAGTATCCCACATTAGTAATGTGACCCAAGCCCGCATTGGAGTGAGGCTTAGTAAACATGTCCCAAAGCAACTAAAAGCTGGTAAGCTTTTAATTAAAAGTACTCTCTGGAGGAGTAGCTTAGTGGTTTAGAAAAGTACCTAAGAGCCAGGGTTCAAATCCTGCATCTCCTTCTGACCCTTCCTGTGACCTTGAATAAGCCACTTCACATAGAACTGAGATTGTAAGTCCACTCAGAGAAAGACTTTTCTTCATGTTTGCAACTCACTAGGAAGCTCAATTTGTAAAAGTAAATAAATCTAAAATTTAGATGCAAATGCCATTCTAAAGGGAATTGGCAAAGAAAATATTTGCACTTTTTGATCTCATCACACAGTGATAGAAAACAATGTGCTAAAGACCTTAACTAGCCGGCTAAAGGGGCATACCTCAGTACTGCCGCTAAGTATCCTGGTGAAATTTAAGCAGCACGGGTGGCTGCCATTGTATTTCAAAACTGACCTTTTTGAATATCGGCACTGAAAATTAGAAAGATATAAATTAACCATCTATGCAGTCCTTTTAGATATGTTTAAAGAGAAGATAAATTAGTTCTCCTTTTAGACGATAGTACATGGGGGGCTTTGCTCTCTTATCAGGTGTATTATCAAGTAAGTAAAGAACTACTGAGGTATCATTAGGAACACCTACACTAATTGCCACGTTGATGGTGAGCACACACTGATACCCATGCTAACTGCACTTGTATTTACAGAATAGCAACTGGCTTAAGCATGCACATAAGTACTCATTCATATACATAAATCATTGTAAATAGTGACTTATGCACATTAATGGCTTATATCTACATGGCTCTCAAATAAAATGACCCTCTTAATGTAGAGAAGTGTACCGTTATGTGCATAGGGAAAAACAATGAAAGTGCTATTTACACAGGGCAGAGTGGCCTACTGGTTATGGCAAGTTAACTCAAGCTCGAGGGATAGGGGTTCAAATCCCTCCAGAGGCTAGCAACCTTGGGCTGGAAGGACTGGGGTTTCTTGACCCATCAGCATTCCTTGTGGCTTGGGCAAGCCATTTCACCTTCCATTTCCACATGCACTGCTTTGACTGGTAGAAAAGCAGCATATAAACCTAGTTAAATAAATGCAATGTTAGGTTCCATATTTGGAGTCATCACCCAAGAAAAAGGATCATCATGGACAGTACACTGAAATCCATAACACAGTGATATTAAAAAATATTAGGAAGTGCTTTGTGAGTATAATAAAAAATATAATACCTCAGTTCAGCATGTCAATTTTAGGGGTAGATTTTTATTTTTCCAAATTTTCCAAAATTAGTGACCAAATTTGCAGTTCTGCATGCTGATTCTGAAGCTATCTTCAGAAACTGCTTAAAGTGAGTCATGCCTACATAAAATCACAGTTGAAATATGTAGAAATTAAGTAATATTTATTTGAATGTAGAAATAGTCTGAACAACACCTGTAGCCATATAATTGTCTTTAAAGTGTCATTTGCTGTATGCATTTAATTTAATGTTATTTAACAAAATCCAGCAAAGAAGTCATATCTTGTTTGCTTCTGTTTCAGCTCATGAGCTCTCTGCTGACCATCTGACCCCTCAGTTGTCATTTTTACACACTTTTCTGTGGACTGGGTATGTGATAGCCAGTCTGAAACCACCATGGGCTTGCTCAGAAATGCCTTGATCTCTGCTGTTGTCATGGTACAGGTAAGAGGCGGCTCAGAGACTCTGGAGCTCCAGTCAAGTAATTGGGTGAGTGTAGTTGCCTCAGAGTTGATGGATAGTGTTTTCCTGGGTCTCATGCTGCTCTCTCCAAACCGAGTCTTCTCATCTCTTTCACCTCTGATCTTCAATATCTTCTCCACTGCATTTCCTCTCTCCTGTTCCTCTTCATTGCACAACACAGCTTGCAGAACAGACTTGTTGTAACCATACCAAGCTGACCTTCTCACCGTAGGCACGACTATCTTCCTTAGCTCTTCACACTGTTCTTTCAACAACTGCAGCTGGAAAAGGAGATGCGTGGGACCTTGTGTCCAATTGCTATTTATTTTTATATTGAACCAGTTCACCATATAAACCCCAATACAGAATTAAGTAAGATAAATTGATAATTGAGGCACAAAAGACATTAATATGCAATGCAAACGTAAAAACTATTATCAGAGCACCTAAACATTTCAGTAATTTGTGCATTTTGTTGTAATTTCCTATAAAATTATAGGTAGGTAAATAACATATTACACAAAATTTAAAGCTAGTTGTTGATTTGCCACGTGAAATTGTACCATGTTTTCACTAGTGCCTTTTAAAATTATGACATCTTCAAAATTGACACACCCTAGTGTGAAAGGACCTTGAGTATTGTGTGCAACTCTATTTGCCACTTCTCAAAAAAAGATGTGGAGCCCGATTCAGGTAGGGGGGCATCTGGACCACCCCAGAATCGGGCCCATAATGAAATTAGAAAAAGTACATTGAAGGATGATCAAAATAATAAAGGAGGTGGAAGGGCTCTTAAGACTGGAGGATATAGTAGAGGGAGATATAATGGAGGTTTATAAAAGCTTAGTGGCTTGGAATGGATAAATATGAATAGGTCATTTGCTCTTTGAAAAGGTACAAAGACTAGGGGACAGTCCATGAAGTTATTAGGTAGAATATTTAAAACAAATTAGAGAATTCAACATAATTAAGCCTGGAATTTGTGGCTGGAAAATGAGCTAAAAGCAGTTTGCATAATGAGTTTAAACGTGTTTATGAACTTGTCCAAACCAATTATTAACCTGGTAGACTTGGGGAAAACTACTTATCTTTGGGCATAAACAGCATGAAATCTGCCTTCTCTTTGGGACTTTGACAGGTACTTTTGACCTGGATTTTTCACTGCTGGAAATAGGATACAGAGCTTCATGGACAGGATATTGGTCTGACCAGTATGGCATTTCTTATGTTCCTGCATTCTTATGTAATAGCCAGCTCATGAAACAGTCAAGAGACTCCACTATCAAGGCCTAGCAGCAAAGTTCCCAGGATCCTTAGCTAGGAAGAATACAAAGCAAATAATAATGCAATTGGAGAATAAAGTAAGGATTGTAATGTTATATCCTATCTGGTGAAATAACCCAGCCAGATCTAGCAGCCTTGCAGCACAGAGATTTCCAGAAGTTGAAGGAGGGGCTAAAACTATGGTTGCCAACTGTCTCCAGATGCACCCAACAGACTTGATCCAATTCTGGGTTTACCCCATTGCATGCAGAGACATGCAGTTCTGATTTCTCTATTGCACTATATAAGAAAAAAAAAAAGATTACAAGTGAACTAAACCCTGGACTGAACTAAACCCTGGACTGGATCTAGCCTGTTGGGCCAGCTGGCAATCCTAGCTAAAACCCATGGTAAGGCCTCTGGCAATGAGTTCTAAAGCTTAATTATACATTGAGAGAAAAAATACTTTCTCCCATTCTATTAACTAACTAACTTTATGACGAGTCACCTAGTCTGTACTTTTTGAAAAAGTAAACTATTAATTTTCATTTCCCCATTCCACTTCACCCAGGATTTTATAGACCTCTATAATATCGCCCCTTAGCTGTCTCCTCCTCTTCAAACTGAAGAGCCCTAACCTCTTTAGCCTTTTGTCATAGAAGAATCATTTCATCCCCTTTATCATTTGGTTCCTCTTCTCTGTACCTTTTTTAGCTTCACTATCTCTTTTGCACACAATAATCAAGATGTGGTGGCACCATGAAGCAATAAAGAGAGATTCCTTATCGTTCCTCCAATTCAGTCCTCTACCTCTGGGTTGTCAACCTCCTCCTGCAGCTTGGAGACTGGCATGTCAGAATCATGACATCACTGGATATAGCCTACCGGACACTCCCATCAGCCCCAGTGTGACCAGTCTCCATGCAGCAGGAGGACGTAGTGAGTGGCCCATTTTGGATCTGAAAGCTATGAATCGGTGCCTTTGGGTGCCGTATTTTAGGATGGAAACCTTGCGGTCAGTCATTGTGGCAGTGCGACAGGGAGAGTACTTGACGTCCCTCGACCTTACGGAAGCGTACTTGCACATTCCCATTCAAGCGGCCCATCAGAAGTTTCTGAGGTTTGCCTTTCCGTGGGGGCACTAGCAGTTCCAGGCGTTGCCCTTCGGTCTGGCAACGGCGCCCCGAACTTTCACCAAAATCATGGTGGTGGTAGCAGCGGCGCTACGCAAAGAAGGAGTCCTGGTGCACCCATACCTCGACAATTGGTTAATTCAGGCCAAGTCCAAGATAGAGAGTGTTCAGGTCACAGAGTGGTGACGTTTCTGCAAAGTCTCGGATGGGTGGTCAATCCAACTAAGAGCTGATTGGACCTGTCTCAGAACCTCGAGTATCTGGGGGTGAGGTTCGACACAAAGAAAGGACAGGTATTTTTGCCGGACGGGAGAACCCAAGGCCTCAGGCGTTTGGTTCACAAGTTCCGGGCCACTCCGGCACCGTCGGCTTGGACTTATCTTCGTCTGCTGGGTACAATGGCGGCGACTCTCAAGGCCGTGCCTTGGGCCAAATTTCCCATGCGGCCTCTGCAGAGATCTCTCCTTCACCGGTGGTCGCATCAGAAGGATTCATTGAGCAAACTACTTCTGTGCCCATTCAAGGTCAGGCAGTCTCTGCGATGGTGGTTGCTTCCGACTTCATTGGCGGCCGGGATGCCATTAGAGGTGCCGGAGTGGCTTCTTTGTTAATGGACGCCAGCCTCAGAGGTTGGGGAGCCCACTAAGAGAGCAGGTTCACGCAGGGGGTTTGGTCGCCTCTGGAGAGCTCATGGTCGATCAATCATCTGGAGCTAAGAGCGATTTTCAAGGCGCTGAAGGCGTTCGAGACTGCAGAAGTGGGTCGGGCAGTCCGGGTTCTGTCCGACAACTCAGCGGCAGTCGCTTACATCAATCACCAGGGCGGCACGGGGAGTGCAGCCATGGAGGAAGAGGCGGACTTGCTATTCGCTTGGGTGGAAAGTCGGTTGACAGCGATCTCCGCGGCGCACATCGCGGGAAAGGACAATGTGCAGGCTGACTTTCTCAGCAGGGTCCGAGTGGATGCCGGAGAGTGGGAGCTGCACCCAGACATTTTTGCGCAAATCATGGGTCGCTGGGGGACACCGGTAATGGATCTCATGGTGACCTTTCAGTCGGCAAAGGACAATCATTTCTTCAGCAGAAGGAGGGAACGAATGTCGGAAGGCATAGACACATTGTTCCATCCGTGGCCGTCCACAGGTCTTCTGTATGCCTTCCCACCGTGGGCGCTGATAGGCCGGGTGATTCAGCGGATCAGAGCTCATCCGGGAAGGGTGCTTTTGGTGGCACCAGACTGGCCGAGGCGGCCGCAGTACGTGGACCTAGTGCGTCTTCTCGACGGCGATCTTTGACGCTTACCTCTGAGGGCAGATCTGTTGAGACAAGGACCTCTTTTCATGACTCAAGTGGATCAGTTCTCGCTTACGGTATGGCCATTGAAAGGGCCAGGTTGAGAAAAAAAGGTTATTCGGCGGCTGTCATTGCGACAATGCTTAGAGCTCGAAAACAGTTGACGTCACTAGCGTATGTTCGTATTTGGCATATATTTGAGGATTGGTGTTCTCAGCGGCAGATTTGGGTGGCTACGGTCCCCATTGCCTCCATATTAAGTTTTTTGCAGGATGGTTTTGATAAAGGTCTGGCAGCCAGTTCTCTGCACGTGCAAGTGGCAGCTCTCTCTTGTTATCAAGGGAAGGTCCAGGGCGTGACGATCGGCACACATGCAGACGTATTACATTTTCTCAAAGCGATTTCGAGGTTGCGGCCATCACGTAGAGTTTCCATTCCGCCTTGGGATCTCAACTTGGTGTTAGCAGCATTATCCAATCCGCCCTTTGAACCATTGCATCGGGCTTCAATAAAGGACCTGACATTGAAAATGGTGTTTCTGGTGACGATCTGTTCGGCGAGGCACATCTCGGAGTTGCAGGCGTCGTCTTGTAGAGAACCCTTCTTGTCCTTTTCTAGGGAAAAGGTGGTGCTGCGTCCAGTTCCGTCTTTTTTGCTGAAAGTGGTTTCTCCCTTTCATTTAAATCAGACAGTTTCTTTGCCAGTGCTCGGCTCTCTAGAGGGTGACCATCAAGAGTGTAGCTTGCGGCGATTGGATGTAAAGAGGACTTTGCGGCGGTATTTGAAGGTTTCCCAGTCTTTCCGGAAGTCAGACCGGTTGTTTGTCTTATTCGGCGGGGTTCGTAAGGGAGAAGCGGCAGCGAAGGCCTCTATTGTCAGGTGGATTCGGGAGGCTATTGCTTCCGCCTATCTTCTTCAAGGTTGGTCGGTACTGGGAGAGTTGTGGGCGCATTCCACTAGGGCGCAGGAGTCTTCATGGGCAGAACACAGTTTAGTTCCACCAGGGGAGATTTGCAGGGCAGCTACTTGGTCGTCTCTGCATACCTTCAGCAAGCACTACCGTCTTGATGTGGCAGCGGCAAATGATGCCTGTTTTGGTTTGGCGGTGTTACGTGCCGGTTGGAGGGGCCCATCCCATTGAGTATTGCTCTGGTACATCCCAGAGGTAGAGGACTGAACTGTAGGAACGATAAGTAAATGATAATTACACTTAGCTGGTAATTGTAGTTCCTTGAGTAACAACAGTTCAGTCCTCAGTCCCACCTGGGGTTTGTTCTTGAGTTCTATCTGATCGGTACTGCCATGAAACGTTCTACAGGTAGATCTGTTTTTCAAATTTTCTATTGTCAATCTTTCCATTGCCTACTTCTGTGGTTAGCAGGGAAGGGTATAAGAAAGAATGGTCTAGTTAAAGATAGTGAAGGTTTACTTCCGGTTACGTTTGTTATGGTTAATTACTTATTTGTTGCTCCTTTGAGTCTGCTTTGTTAATAGTTCACACTGGGGCTGATGGGAGTGTCCGGTAGGCTATATCCAGTGATGTCATGATTCTGACATGCCAGTCTTCAAGCTGCAGGAGGAGGTTGACAACCCAGCGGTAGAGGACTGAACTGTCGTCACTCAAGGAACTACAATTACCAGGTAAGTGTAATTATCATTTATGGGGGTCATTCATTCTTGGGACGTCCTAAAACGGGCATAGAGACATCTCCAGAGCCATTTTAGAAGCCAGCAGTGGGGACGTCCCCAGCATGAAAATATCCAAGTCTGAATAGGGCCAGGAGTTCTCAGGAACCTGGACATCCTCACCTGATCTCAGAAACCTCCAGTGTCACATCTAAGTTTAGACCTGCTCCAGGCATCTAAAAAGTGTTCCTTTTGATTGAAAAACATCCAAAGGGTGTAGAGAAGATCATATTCCATCATCTTCAGTACTCAGCACAATGTCAACAATAGCAGCAGTGGGATTTAAGAACATAAAAACATAAAAAATGCCATAGTGGATCAGACCAAGGTCCATCAAACCAAGTATCCTGTTTCCAACAGTGGCCAAGCCAGATCACAAGTACCTGTCAGATTCCCAGAAAGGTACACAGATTCCACAATGTGTATCCTGGGGTAAACAGTGGATTTCACTGGTCCTCTTTAATAATGGTTTATGGATCTTTCCTCCAGGAACTTATTTAAACTTTTTTAAACCCAGCTACACTAACAGCTTTTACTACATCCTCCAGTAACGAATTCCAGAGTTTAAACACATGTCTATGTGCTCAGTAATTTTGTTCTTTAAAATTGTTTCTACTATTTTTCCTAGCACTGAAATTAGACTCACTGGTGTGCAGTTTCCCAGATCACCCCAGGTAAGGAAAAATATTGAAGCAAGAGGTTGATGGGAGCATATGATGAGGGAACTGGAAGGCTGTCCACAGTAGTATTTCCAATTTTGGTGGGAATAATGATCTTGGGGAGTAACAGGTATGGGAGTTAGAGATAATGACAGAGGAAGGAAAGAGTAACAGATAGTGGAATTGGAGAGAGGGAAGGGCACTCCAACTTTAGCAGGTTGGCTTTGTGCATTGCTGAATGCAAGATCTGTGTAGAGTGAAGTAACTCTTATTAGTGATGTAATTGAAGAAGAGTCTAGATCTATTTATGATTATGAAATGCTGGTTGAGTACCCTTGATCAGGTTATTTATAATTACTTGTGCATTTGAGAGTTGTGCAGTTATAGAATCTGTAGGACTCATAAGAAGGAAAGTGGAGATTTTTATTGTTATATAGAGAGACATTGGAGATTACTAGAATTCCCATTCAAGTAGTGCCAGGCTTGGAATGTATATTAGTTACTGTGGATAGGATTCAAAGGGCTGGGGTATTAATAGTAATAAGGACCCCTGTGATGGGGCCCGTGGATAGAGCCCTCTAAACCCTATGTAGGCGGCTGCCTAGGGTCATTGGAATAAGTAACTCTGCTCTTGCTATGAAATAACAGAGTCTTGCAGACCAAAAAGTGATAAGGAAAAATAACATGGGTTTTATTCCCCTTCCCGCTCGGACATTCTCCAGGATCAAAAACTCCAGAAACAAGCAATAAAGCAAAAATGGTAACAGCGAACTTCTGTTCCTTTGTTAATCTCACAAAGCTCCTTTCAATTACTTAACTTAAGCAGAATGGTTGCGTTTATAACAAATGCTACAGTCCATGGGCATGGGGTCTGGAAAGCAGCTGTTATCTTCCCACAACATACCCTCTATGGCACTCCCCAAGCTCTCGGTATCACACTCTTCCTGTGTGGTATATTCTGGCACGTCCCTTTGTGATAAATCACTACAGCTTCCTGCAAATGTTTCTCTCTTCCCAGGTTTATACCTGTCTGACGTGAGGGAGACTCTCTCTGGGTTTTCCTCCCAAAGTAAAGGTTCTGAATACCTTTTCCTCCTGCCTTTATTCTCAGGGCCACGCCCTTTGCATGCATACGTTTCAAGCCTTTCTTTATAAGAACAGGGTTCCCACCTTTTATCTTTAGGGATTGTCCTGGCTCTTGGCTTGCAATGTCCATTTTCTCTAGCCTCCCAGCCGTACTGTGAAGTAGCAGAGTTTGTGTCAGCCTTCCAGCTGTTTCTCAGTGTACAGCTATGTTTGGAGTTCCCATCCCCCGACACTCTCTTTCTGAGCTGACCTGGGCTTATTGCAGGCACATACCGGTCTCCTGGATGATAAGACTCTCCTGGCTTCTCTTGAGGTCTGTCTCTGGTGGCATAACTTCTCCCAGCACAGCCTGCCTCAAACCTTTTCCCTCGAGTGCTGTAGCTGCATTCACTTCCTGGTTCTCCGATAGCAGCTTTCTCTCCCAGCACTCCTCTGTGGTTTCTGCTCAGCTGACTGTAGCCACACCTCCTGCTGCTTTCTCTTGCTACGTCATCTGCTATGGCCCCACCTGCTATTCCACCTCCTGTGCTACTCTTAGCACTCCCTCGTATTGGTGAATGTGGGTGTGTCCATCTCTGTCCTCCCTGGCTCAGGCTCTCACTCCAGCTTTTGCCCTCTGCCTTTATCCACTGACTGGAACCTTCTTTTATCTGGTTCCCAGCCCTACACGTAACGTGAGGATTTGAAATCAGGTGTTCCTGATAAGCTTTCTGCTTGGCACGTAGTAACAGTTTTCCCTGCTCAACTGTTTCACTATGCCTCATGTCTCTTTGCACAGCTGAGTCTAAGGTAAGCTCCTCTTTTACCTGCAATTCCATGGGCTGTGTATCCTCTGCTGCACCACATCCCACATTACTCCAAAGAGGCTTTAGATGATTTGCTCCAATTTATCATGGAAATTTCCCTAGGGTATACGTATTTTCTGATTTTAAAAGATGTTAATATACTTTGCGATTATGATGATCAGCAGAATGCACTGCTTTTAAGTCAATTATGTGAGACACTGGGATTTTAAACCGTTCAAGGGAGCTTTTTGATGTTGTGACGTCTCCTACTAAGGAACCTAGCCCTATGAAAGAAAGCAGAATCCCATCCGCCAGTACACTGGCGGAATACTTTATAAGTAAAATATGTAGGGACAGGGTGGATACTGCAAGAGTAACAATTCCTTGCAGTGTTACAAAAAGATGGAGTGGCATTGACACTATTTCACTGGAATTACTGGATAAGACAGTTGTTCACCCAAACATGACCACATCCCCACTCGGTCTCTGTCCTGTTAGTTGGCTTAAGATGATCAAATCAGATATAACTGAGTAATTTTTAACAGATCCTCTAGTATACCTGAATCAAGATATGCTGAGAAACCTGAAGAGAATAAGCATATGCCCTGTCCTAAAAGGATTAAAGTTGGAGGCGGCAGCACTCATTTCCGACCGCCCCATATCCAGTTTCCTGAGCAAAACCTAATGAAGAATAAGTAATTTGGCTCTGCACTAACTGCTTGGGGGTGTGCCCAGCATGTTCTCAGTAGTTATCACATTGAACAGTACCTTAACGCATCGCAATAGTATTCACAATTAACATGGGTGTACTTAATGCCACTCGTTGAGGTAGCTTTAAGTGCATCCATGCTAACTTGCACATTGGAAATTAGCCTGCATTAGCAATGCCCATGCTAACTGTAGTGTGCCAGCACCTACACTTCACCCCTAACCTACCTATTTCCTGTACAATTGCACGTTAAGCTGTTAGGGCAGAATTTGGAACGCAGTGACTGTTTTAGCGCTACCGCATACTGGCTGATTAGCACATACTAAAGTGAACGTTAACTGGTAGCTCAATTTAGTAAATATGCCCTTGAGTTACTGAGCATTCCCAAATTGATCTCCAACGGCTTGGTTTCAGACATTATTATGGAGTTGAATACCTGCTGGACAATCTTGTTAGATAGACTTGTTCAGGGACTGGAAAAAAACAGGACACACCTTAATTTTCCAGGATATTTCAGCTACCTTTGGTTTATTGTGACATAGGCTGCTACTCTTTTGACTTCAATCCACTGGGAGTGATGGAGCAGTCTTACAATGGTTCAGATCCTATTTGAGTGAACATAGGCAGATAGTTAAGATGGGATCCAAATTTTCAATCTGGTATAAACTGCAGCCTGGGATCCCTCAAGGACTAGTATTATCTGTACTGCTGTTCAGTATTTACTTGCAACCACTGGGTGCTGTAATTAAGTCCCATAATGTCTTTAACCATTTATACACTGATAAAATTATGCTTTATGCCCCTTTTGGTATTGCAGGTGCCCATCATACTATTCTAGTTATACTGCTTCAATGCAGGAGTGGCTTGACTATCTACAGGTACTTATGGCCTAATAGTGAACTATAAGAAAACTGAAGTACATTTTATTTCCTGTGACCAGGGCCGGATTTACCTTGAGTGAGGCCCTACGCCAACAAAAATTGTGGGCCCCCAGCAGGGGCGGCCCAAGGGGGGTGCGGGGCCTCATTTGCATAAGGGGCCTCATTTGCATAAATATTTGCATAATGTTACCATATACTAACTTTTAGTAAACGTGCCTCTTAATGAGTGTATGGATAAAGAAAGACTAAAAAATTTCTACATTACTATAATCCAGTGCCAACTGCCAGACACATTAGGAACTACTACAAACACTGCCCATTTAGAACCCATAGCAAACCCGCCGTATCCTAACAGCACTACCAGGACTCACAAAGCACCATACTCTACCAATCAAAAGGCAACACTGCAAATATTAAACCAATACATTTAAGAGAACAACAATACATGACCTACTGGGGAAAGAGAACAAGTGGCAATGTCAAATAGGAATTATATAAACAGAACACCTCAGCTCAGTTACACATGCAGAACATAGACCATCACCAAACAAGTAATCACAATTTAGAAACAGGAAGACAATAATTAAACTGGGAATCCCAAAAGCCAAACTTGGAATGTACAACACTGTAGAAATAAAACTATACATTAATTTGCTCTTGTACTAAACAAAGCGCAGACGTTAATGATGCACATTTACCAGAGCTGACATATTCCAATTAATAAATTCAAAATAAAGAGATATTTTTCTACCTTTTGTGCATTTTTTTCAGCTGCAATTGCTCCAGCCACTTTCTTCTGGTTTCTTCGTGTCTTCTGCTAACTCTCCATCGTCTGCTGTCCATTTGTCCTTTCTTCTCTCCTAGTTTTTTTCCATTCTCTCTCTACATCTGCTTTAACATACTAATCTTTCTCCTTTTGCTCTTTCCTCATTCCTATTTAATTCACTCAAATTTTACCCCTCCATCCTCAATCCCCACTTACTCTCCCAATACCCGGCCAATTGTAGATTTTTTATCCCTCCCACACAAAATATTTTTCCCTTCTCCATTTTACTCTTCCAGCTCCATCCCATTCTAATCCTCCCCCAACATCAGCTCCCTTCTAGTTCCAGCCTCACCCAGCATCCATTCCCTTCTAGTCCCTGCATCAGCCCATTTCCAGTCCTAGCAACCCCCCAACCCAATACCAGTCCTAGCCCCCCATCAACCCATTTTCAGTTTAAGCCCCCCCTATAACCCATTACCAGTCCTAACCCCCCATCAGCCCACTTCCAGTCCTAACCCCATCAACCCATTTCCAGTCAGCCCCCCATAGCCCATTGCCAGTCCTAACCCCCCCCATCAGCCCACAGCCCATTACCAGTCCTAACCCCATCAGCCCACCTCGTCTTAACCCCCCAGCCCATTTCCAGTACTAGCCCCCCCATAGCCCATTACCAGACAGCCCCCATCAGCCCACAGCCCATTACCAGTCTTAACCCCCCCCAAAGCCCATTACCAGTTCTAACCCCCCCAACAGCCCATTACCAGTCCTAACCCCATCAGCCCACCTCGTCTTAACCCCCCCAGCCCCTTTCCAGTCCTAGCCCCCCCATAGCCCATTACCAGACAGCCCCCATCAGCCCACAGCCCATTACCAGTCTTAACCCCCCCCCAAAGCCCATTACCACTCCTAACCTCATCAGCCCACCTCCAGCCTTAATCCCCCAACCCATTTCCAGTCCCAGCCCCCCCAATAGCCCATTACCAGTCCTACCCCTACCCCCCCCCCCCCCGGCCTAATGTAAAATTTAATTTTTTTAAAAAACCTGCTGGCTGCCGCCGCGGGGCCCCCTCTGCAATGTCGGTCGATCGGTCCCTCTCTCCCTCCCTCCCTCCGTGCAGGCTGTGAGAGGCGCGAAGGCAGACTGTCTCTCTCGTGTCTCTGTTAAGCCCGCAGGGGCTGATGGGAAATTTCCCATCAGCCCCTGCGGGCTTAACAGAGACGCGAGGGAGATAGTCTCCCTTCGCGTGTCTCACAGCCTGCACGGAGGGAGGGAGGGAGGGAGGCATCGACATTGACATCGAAATTGACATTGCAGAGGGGGCCCCCGCGGGTCAGTCCATGCTGCCGCGGCAGCAGAGGGGGCCCCGCGGCGGCAGCCAACAGGTTTTGTTTTAATTTTATTTTAAAAAAAAAAAGCCTATCTTGTTCATTTTTGTGGGCCCTTGCCAGCTGTGGGCCCTACGCCATGGCGTACATGGCGTATACGTAAATCCGGCCCTGCCTGTGACCTCACTTTTATGCTACCATTATCACTAAACATTGGTAATGTTAAACTTGAGGTCAAGCCAGTGTCTGATGCCTTGGAGTGAAGTTATCATTTCATGCACATATTAACAGTGTTGTCTTCTGTAAGATGAAAGTAGCACAGAGATTTTGCCTTTTGCAATGCATAGGTAACTTCCATACAGTTTTTCAGGTTCTTATATCACCATGTTTTGATTATTACAATATTATTTACCAAGCATTATTGGCCTAAGCTGTCAAAGGTGTCACAGAAAACTGCTGAAAGAATTCTATTGAACCAACCAGGTTCAGCCCATATTACATTTTTATTATCGCAGCTCTATTGGCTTCCCACCGTGATTAATGGTGAATTATAAGGCGCTGCTGACAGTATTTAAAATATTTCCTGTAAGCTTACGTCTTATTGTTTACATACAATTTTACACAAGCATGTTTCAAGCTGGCCACTGTGTGCCTGTTCGCAAAACACGGATATAAAGCCGCCATTTCAATCAGGGAAGAATCAAACTACTTATCCTAGGTGTTTCCCCTTCACAATCCAGGTGTGTGGAACTCACTACCTTTCAAAGTATGAGGAATAAACAATATTCAAGTTTTCATAAAAAGTTAAAAGCATACTTATTCCATAATATTATGGAAACTAGGAATTGTCTAATGTAAAAGCAGAATTTGTAGGTATTAATTATGAGTATCCGTTGATATGTTGATGTGAATATATCATTGTAAAGTCTTTTTTACATGTTTGTTGATGTGTTGTTATGTAAGTTACTTGTATCCCACTTTGCTGTTATGACTAAGGGGTATGTTTACTAAAACCTCGTTAGGGTGCGCGGCGCGCTAGTGTGCGGATGCCATATAAGGAGTGGGCGTTTCAGTCAGAAAAAAGCAAAACCGGGATTAATCATGCGCTAATGTGCGCTGCGCCCATGTGCGCCCCGCACATTAGCGCATGAGAAAGTTACGCGGGAAGCATAAGTGGCGCACTGATGTGCAAGCACAGGAACAGAGCCACAGTACAATGGTTAAGACACTGACCAATGGTGCAGGCATCTTGGGTTCAATTTCCCACTGTGCCTAATGAAGAAGGCTGGCTGAGGCATTACCTATTATGGGGAAGATTGCTTTATGAGGCATTTTATTTTTATTTTAATTATCTCTACTAGCAAACGCACTCTCAAAGCGTGTTAACATAAGGCGCCCCATAAGGCACATTTTAAAGTACACTGTCCGCCAAGGCACCCTAGAATGTTGCTTATAGGGTGCTTTATAAGGTGCCGTATGAGGTACCGCAAGGTCACAGCACTGTTTTTGATGGCAGTACTGTGCAGTTTAAGGAATGAAAATTATAAGTAGGTGCTCTGACATGCAAGTAGGAGCAGCAGTGTAGCACAATGGTTAAGACAGTGACCAATGGTACAGGAGTCATGGGTTCAATCCCCCGCTGTGCCTAATGAAAAAGGCTGGCTGAAGCCTTACCTGTTATAGGTAATAGTGCTGTAGGGGGCATTTTATTTTTATTTTAAATAGTGCTGCCAGCAAACACACCCTCAAAGTATTGTAACATAAGGTGCTGCATAAGGCGCCTCATAGGGTACCCCAGAGGGCACATTTTAAAGTGCACTGTCCGCCACGGCACCCTACAATGTTGCTGAAAGGGTGGCCTATAGGGCGCCATATAGGGTGCCCTATGAGGCACAGCAAGGTCATAGCACTGTGTTTGATGGCAGCACTGTGCAGTTTAAGGAATGAAAATCATAAGTAGGTGCGCTGACATGCAAGAAGGAACAGCAGTGTAGCACAATGGTTAAGGCACTGACTGCTGATACAGGGGTCATGCGTTTGCTCCCCAGTGTGCCTAATACATAAGGCTGGCTGAGGCATCAGCTTTTCAATGTACGTATTGTTTCCTGCAGCACTTTATTTGTATTTTATTAATTGCTGCCAGCAAACACGCCCTCACGTGCCGTAATTGAAGGTGCCGCATAAAGCACCCTATAAGGCACTCCATAGGGCACATTATAAAGTGCACTGTCCGCCACGGCACCATAAATGTCCCCTATAGGGCACCCTATAAGTCGCTCCACAGGATAACATATAGTGCACCTCATATGGACGGTAACCATAAGGTGCCCTATAGGGCGCCCTATAAAGCGCCCTCAGAGGCACCTTATGGGTACAGTACGCTGAGAGTGTATTTGCTGTCAGCAATAATGTAAATGAAAAAGAGATAATGCTTTGGGCAGCCCTATCAAATAACTCCACTGTGGGTTTGAACCCACAACCTCTGGCTCCTCAGGTGGTGAAGTAACCATTGGGCTACAGCTCTACAGCTGCTAGCAAACCCTGGCTGGCTGCAGAGGGAGTGCATGTCACCAAACAGACAGTCTTCTGTGGTCACCAGGATAGGGTTAGCACACCCGTACCGATGATGCATTGCACATGCAAATCAGCTGTCCACAGATAAACACAAGATGGGGTATGCACCCCCACAGCACCTCGGCCTGGTAGGGGGAACTGACCATGTGCACCCCCACAGCACCTCGGCCTGGTAGGGGGTACTGACCGGGTGTGTTACTGGCACAGAGTAGCTACACACCGTCACATTGTGCAGGTACTGTGCTCACCCTGAGTGTGCGGTGGGGCACCCAGCACCAGGTCCACAGCACCTTCCATGACTGAAAGAGGCCATGCTGCAGGTGCCCAGCAGTGCTAATGTGTGAGGTAGTTAGCTTCTGCAGAAACAACTTGGATATATCTGTCTGTCTCAGTCAGGTGTAGCCCCCATGGACCCCTAGGAGGATTATGTACCACCACCCTTCTCCTCCAGGGCTGAGGGTGGTAGACAGGGTCTCCCATCAACAGATCCACATTCTACCTCCCTACAATGGTGGCAGTAGAGGGGACCTGCAACCCCAGTCCTGCTGGGGAAAAGACACGCTACAGGGCAGTCAATGCAGCTCTGTACACATCCATAACACAATAGCAGACAGACATTAGGCCTGGACATGCTAAGCTGCACCCCACCACTATCTGAAATTCTCCTGCAGCAAGCCTTCAGCCACTGCACCCTGCAAGGCGCTCCATCAAGACACATACCAGCTGCAAACAGTCTGCTAGCTAGTCCATAGTGCATGATCCTGGTGGAAATGCATGCACCCAGAACTGGGATGTCAACATACACAACAAGCAGATAAGTCAGTGACTGGGCCCCAAAAGGAAACCCATAAATATCACATGATAGAAATACTATTTAGCACTATGGGGGTGCCTAGCCATGCTGTGGTCACTGCACAG
This sequence comes from Ichthyophis bannanicus, assembly GCA_033557465.1. Lineage (NCBI taxonomy): Eukaryota > Metazoa > Chordata > Amphibia > Gymnophiona > Ichthyophiidae > Ichthyophis > Ichthyophis bannanicus. The sequence goes on along the minus strand of CM066034.1, from coordinate 670,197,248 downwards.
TCAGGGTGAGAGTGATCTCCCAGCAGAACATGCTGAGGCCACCCTGTCTGTGTAGGTGGTGGCCGGGCACTAAAATATCCCAGCCAGTGCACCATGCCCTGTGCAGATGCATCCTGGCCAGGCCACCCTGTCCGGGCTATACCCATGGTACCTTGCTCCTCATTATGCACATTGGCAGGCCAATACTGGCAACAGTGCTGGCAGTGTGGGCTGTGGAGGGTGTTTGCAGCCACCACACACTGGATAGACAGACACAAACACCCACACCTATGCCAGCATTGTGCTACTATAGAGTTTAGCAGCCCTGGCCACCACATCAGTCCTGGACACAGTACAGGCATGGATATGGTAAGCAATGCTGTTGGGGGTCACTCCCCAGGGTGGTAAACACTGTCAGAGACCAGACCTGAAGCACACACACTGCAGAAATCAGAAAGGTTGTTATGATGGAGCTCAATCAGCAAACTGTGCTTAACGTAGGAATTGCTATCTGCCAGTAATCATAGCAAACGTTTGATAGCTGTGTACCGTATACCCAGGTGTAGGGTGGCATTGCTAAGGTATGCAAGTGCTAGTATTGGGAGATGCATGCAGGGCCCAATGTCCTGCCTCTCCAGGAGGCATTGGCCAATGGGGCCTGTGGGTGTGGGTGTGGGTGTGTCTGCCCCTGTTGGCTGCTGCTTTACGGCAGAGGTTCCCAACTCCAGTCCTGGTGTACCAAACACTGTTCGGGTTTTCATGCTGTCCCTCATGAATATGCATGAGATACATCTGCATACCATGGGGGTGGTGCATAGATATGCAGCACAGGCATCTTTATTAGAGGCAGCATGGAACCTGAATGGTGTTTGGCCCTCCAGGACTGCATTTGGGAGACTCTGCTCTAGGTAATGCGGCTGTTTATGGTGTCTGTGCTCGGTGGGGTAAAATATAGGCGTATTAACCATGCGTATGTTCTCTGCAATAAAGGTTTGTCCTTACTATCACGGTTTAGTTGTGGGAAAAATATGTGGACTGGATTGGCAGTAGTCCCAGCTGGGCTTTAAACCTGTGACCTTCTGTTCTTGCACACACTCTCTGTGTGCACTGCACCACTGTGTTGCCAGAGATATGCTGTATTCCCTGGGGAGTCCATGACTGTACATCCGACAGGGCCTGTTTGTTGCAGTGCACGGCACCCACCTGGACAGGGCTAGGCCATGGTCTGCTGTGGCCACCAGCTGCTGCCACCTCCACCACCAGTACCGCTCCATCCTTAGATTGGAGACAGCATAAACCCTGAAGGATTTGTGGCCCTCCAGGACTGCATTTGGGGGAATCTGCTCTAGGTAATGTGCACGTTTCTGGTATCTGTGCTCTGTAGGGTAAAATAGAGGTGTTTGAGCCATACTTATGTTCTCTGCAATAAAGATTTGTCTTTACTTTCACGATATAGTTGTGGATAAAATTTGGGGACTGGATTGGCAGGAGCCTCAGCTGGGGCTTGAACCTGTGACCTTCTGTCTCCAAGCACATTGGTTGTGTGCACTGCACCACCGTGTTGCCACAGAGACAGTGCATTCCCTGATGATACCATGACTGTTTGTCCGGCAGGGCCTGTCTGTTGCAGTGCATTGCACCCACCTACACAGGGCTAGGCCATGGTCTGCTCTGGGCAGCTGCCTCTGCCCCCCTCCACCTCCAGTACCCCTGTGCCACCATGCTGACATGCCCTTCTGCTGGTGGTGCTGGTGGTACCCAGTCTCAGGCCATCCTGTGTGCGGGTAGGCGGCTGCCTATGGTGCGGTTTCTGAGGTAGGGGAGCCTGCATATCTGTCCGCACGTCCCCCAATCACCGCCTGCCAATGTTCTGTGTCCTTGGGTGTAGCTGCTGGGTACTATCCCCTGTGATACTGTGCCAAACACTCTCGTGCCCATGTTGGGCCCTCATCAGTTGCTGTCTGGCTGCTGTTCAGTTTCAGCATTCCTAAGTGCCATCTAGGCATCTGTCTAGTCTGCACTGTGCCCCAGCTGCACCACAGCATGTGCCGCCTGCAGCCCTCTGTATCCCCTTTCCCAGAATCTGTCCAGTTGCCCATTCTGACCTGCCCGCCCTGCTGTTGTGGAACATGTGCATGCCATAGGTAACCTGTTCAATGGAGAGGTAAACCCTGATCAGTGTTATTTCACTGCGGGATCATTCACCTTGTATGGGGACGGAGCGTAGACCCTTCTAAAATTCATATTTATTTTTTGCGGCTTTCTTGGGAGTGTTTTTTGATGTTTCCCATTACTATCACTATTGTTCAGCTTGATTATGATTTTTTTATATTTTGTTGGGGTCATTTTTAATGTTTATTTGCCCTTTTGTTCCGTGCACATGTATCACACTGCTCACTTTTTTTAGGTTTCCCTGGTTTTGAGTTACATTGCTTACATAAATGGTTTCTCTTCCCTTTAAATCGGCTCTACCGCGAGGTTCTCACTTGCGGTATTTTTTTACTTGAATTTCAGCCCCGCTCCTGTGCGGGGAGCCTCTCCCCTCCCACTCTCCACCCATTGACCCCTTCTCTCTGCCCCTGGGGAGCCTTCCTCCGCCCTCCGAGAGCCTTTCCACGCCTCTATCACACATCAGCGCGCCGCGCACATGAGCGGGCACTTTAGTGCGGTGCGCACGTGTGCGGGGCACAAAAACACATCATTAGCGTGCGCTAAGGTACCTTAGCACCCGCTATTGTGCGCCGCGCACTTGAGCGCAGTTTAGTAAACATACCCCTAAGAGTCTGATTCCATAACATGCATGTCTGGCCCACAGACACGTCTAAATTGAAAATGGGTCCCGTTTGAAGCTAATTCTGCATCCGTGGGTCTAGGCATGCCTGGGAGTCTGGAATTGGGGAGATAGACAGGTCCGGCATGGCACAGACAAAGTGTTAATCAGCCAGCCCGTAAACACGGGCCATGCGATATAATGGAGAAACAAGTCCCCCGTCAATATTATGGGACACGGGTAAACATTATGGATGAACCCGCGCCCACCAAATTCTGAAAAGTTGCACATTTCGGATCCTGCCCATTTCTGAGATGTACCCGCGGACACCATACCTCCTCGGTAAAACATGCATCTCCAAAGCTGCTCTTTACATTGACAGTAGTTTGCTGATGCAAACTAGACATAAATACCAATGACAGATGACTACTGCTGAAACCTAGACCATAATATACAGTCCTCCTCAGGTCCTGATAAGTGCTAGGTAATCCCAGTGCACCCTAATATGGTATAAGAGAATCTAAGTATGAACATGTATGTCAGGATATACTTTGCATCAAATGGTACTTGGCATTAGAAAACAGACCAGTGATCCCTGCCTTGGTCATATCTACAAAAATGCTTTAAACGGCTAAAGATGGACCCATACCAAGTGCACAAAACCCAAAACTAACATTGAGGTTCCCCAAAGGATGCATAATATTGCTGTGCTACAAATGTATGCCCTTTTCATGCCTCAGGTCTACAAGTGTATTCATTCTGCTGCTCCGCACTACTGTTCCTTTCTTATCTCTCCCTAGACTCCTCCTCGGGAACTCCGGTCTTCTGGCAGATCACTTCTATCTGTGTCCTTTTTTCTACTGCCAACTCCAGACTTTGCTCCTTTCACCTTGCTGCTCCCTATGCCTGGCACAAACTACCCGAGTCTGTACATCAGGCTTCTCTGGCCCTTCTCAAATCCAGGCTGAAAGCTCATCTCTTCATTGCCACTTTTGGATCTGATCCACCTAATCTCCCTAGTGTCTTTTTACCATTCCCCCTAAATGTATCCTGTCCACAGCTGCTGTTTTGTCTGTCTTGACTATATTGTAAGCTCTACTGAGAAGGGACCATCTGTTAATGTGTGTTGTAGTAGTAGTAGTTGTAGCAGTAGTAATATAGTCTTATGGTTACTGGCATTTCTTACAGCAGCAACACATCCCATCATGGTGTATATTGGTCTGTATACATCTACTATCTATGGGGCAACCTTGTCTGCCTTCCCACAGTCTGCTTTGTGGCACTGCTCTCCTGGTCAGGTCTGTGTGGGCATGGGAGGGGGGATCCCTGTACCATCATACCCAGATAGTCAGTCTCCAGATATATCACCAGTATCACAGTTTGCATAAATCCTGGACTAGGGAAGGATGTAGGCCTCATGGCAGAATCTAGGAGATGTTGGCACAACATCAGCCTAGCACAGCTGATGTATGGCTGCCCCATCACACTGGCACCTGGTGACGCTGTGATCTGCACCTATAAACAACAGCTGGTATAACATAATAGCATGGCATCCCAGTGTAGCAGCAAAGCGCAGACAAACCAATGATACCAGGAGTCTGTTCAGAAGGTCCAAATCATTTATTTGTGCACAAGTCTCAAGCAAGGCAATTTCAAAATGGCTGAGCAAAGTTTTCAAGCATTACAACTTTTATAGACTTCTGTTCCATTCTAGGTATAGAAAAACATTTCATTGGTCCCGGTACTCTCCCGTACCTCCCGTAGCCCTTCTATTGGTCCCGGTACTGATAAGTTTCTCCAATTATGTTCCTTCTGTGGGCTTCTGTAGGCATGACACCTGCCTGCCCCCCTTCTAGTCCCAATTACAATGGTCAGTTCATCAACTTGTTACTTTCACACTTTCAAGGCTATGGGACCATTTGTGCGTGCAGAAGAGCAAGGTTCTGTAACTCATCTGTCAGCACTCCTCAATATTTCTCTGCAAATGTACTTTTTCTTATCAGTAACTTTAAAACACATCTTTTCTGTATTTTTCCATTTCTTAATTCTGCAATTCTGCTTATCTAAGCTAATTCAATATTTCTACTGAGTTCTTTCTTACAATAGCAGCATGTTGGGGGATGTGCAATCCTATATGCCTCTCCACAGGCCTCATTTACAGGTCAAGCTAGCCATGCTGGCCTGCCTATGTCAGACACCGTGGGTCACAGGCCTGCACCTGCCACATTCCCCCCTTTGATTAATCTCACCCTATTACTTAATAAGGTGTGAGAATTAAATCACTTTCTAGAAGATTCACATCCTGATTAAAGGATTCTTACTAGTTCCACTAGGGCTAGCTTTGTATAAAGCCATTATTCTAGCTGCGGTCTTCCGCTCTACTGTACTATCAATAGCACTATGAAGGGAGCGCATACAACATGGGATTAAACATGGTAAGCAGAGGACAACAGCAACAAGGATTAGTACTAAGATAACGAAAGTCTTAAATCCTCCCAGCCAAGAGAAAAGGTTAGCAAACCAATTAGGGAATTTCAAGGCGTGCCAGGTCTGTACCGGCACATAAGCATGTCTTTGCATATCTTTAGCAATTTCTTCAACTACTTGACCTTTATCATCTATTTTCAAACAGCAATTAGTTAAATTCAGTTTACCACATACTCCTCCTTCAGCTGCTAGCAAATAATCAAGGGCTAAGCGATTCTGGTATATGGCAGTGCGCATCTGAGTACTTTGTCTAGCTAAGAGAGTGAGAGCATGACTAGTTTCATTGGTTATTATTTCAACTACTGCTTGTAAGCGAATAATACGATTAATCATATAAATTGGGGTACGATAACCATACATACCATCATCATTCCAAGTGGCAGGTCCATAATACTCAATAATTCTTTCTGGTGGCCAATCATCACCTCGCCACTTCTCCCACTTGCCTATCTGTAAGGCCTCTCTTTTCTGTCTAGATGCTCCTTTGTGTTTGTGGGTAGTATATACAGGGTACCCTAATTGTTCTCCATGTTCAGTGTTTAACAGGAAGAAAGAAGGTCTGATGGTTCCTAAGACACATGCTGCTCCCCACTGTGGTGGGAGTTGCGCATATGCTCGGTTTCCACAGATCCAATATAGGCCAGGTGGGGCTTGCCAGGCTTGGACTTTGGCAAGGTTAGTCCATAGACCTGCAAGTTCAGGAAATCTAGCTAATGGGTTAGGAGGTTCAGGATGTCTGATTCCTGACCACCATGCTGTCTTTTTAGTTGTAGCATTATAGTACTTCTGGCTAAGACAGACCAGCTGTCCTACCTTTTGGGTGAACTGGGGTCCAGTTCTGGCAAAGCAAAGACGTCCAACGATTGAGTGCGCTAACACCCATTCACTGGTTGTCTTGTGTAATTCAGTCTGATTGTAAATCATGGAATAATTCAATTCTTGGGCTTCCCAGGGCCATTGGTCTCCCATTTGGGTTCCGCCACAGAAATAACAATCTGTGATCTTAAGACTAGATACTACTGCTCCGGCTAATTCTAGAAACAAATTCTGTGAAGGGTGAGGGATCTCAAACTTATTGACATGCATAGCTTCATAAAAGGTATTATGAATATGATATTTAGATGACTTATGGGCTTGGGTATTCAATCTAATATACACAATGGTCCCTGGATCTGTTCCTCCTCCAGCAATACGTAAACCAAACTTATATCCTTGTTTCCATGCATGGGGGTTATGTACACGCAAATGTAAGGGGTTGCAAGCATCTTTCTGGCATTTATCATTTGTGGTTGGCTTAGTTAGAGTAGCCATCCGCTTATCTATTTTCTCATCAGTTATACCAGTGTTCCAGGTAGCATAGAAAACACATTCCCAATACGGGCAATAGTAGTCTGCCGCTGTAGCAGTACTATACCCTGGTTCCTTTTTACCTGTACACTTCCTCCATCCCGTGGCACCTTCTGGACACATATACTTATGGTCATTTCGATACGCTTTCTCCCATGTACCACAGGTGGACTGACTATCTCTATTAATAGCATTACATGCATCAAAATTCAAAACAGCAGGTTTAGTAATGTCCTTAAGTGGTGGTGTAGCAGCTAATATAGGTCCATCTGCATCCTTCCATCTTATTTCTAACGTGTAATAGGATGGATTCTGATGCGGATTATAGCATGCTTTAATTTTGCCATGAGTGCAAACATTTAGTTCAGTGGTGTTATAAATACACCGAGTTATTGTTCCCTTGCAGGTATAGTAAGAATGGTAAAGCAAAGTCTGAGTCACTTTCAGTCCAGTTCTAGTAGAGGTAATGCAAGCAGTGCATGGAGGTAGAGCATAAGTCTGTTCAAAACCTCCAAAGAAGGCAACCAAGGCAAAGCAGAAGCAAAGATACATGTTGATGTTGATTGGAGTTCTTCTGAATCCTCAGCTTGCTGATCTTGATCACGACGTTCTATTATTCTTCGTCCCGTTTGCTAATGAAGCAATTTAACGGTTGCTGAGTGTTGATTGAAGATCCTCAAGATGTCCAGCACACATTAACCAACTTAGCAATTCAGTTGGCTTGTGAAGTCTGGCTTAGTCAATGTAGTCTCAAAGTAGTGTGTCAAATCATACACACAAATTGGGTTCGTTGAAACAAAACTGTTGCTGCATGGAAAAACAGCAATCCTCTTCGAAAGACTTGGCTACTGCAAAGCACTTGTGATGAAGTGTCTATGCTGCTGGTTGCCGTCTCAGAGTAACTCGCAAGGGTACATCAGGGTGCTGCTCTGCTGTCCACCGCTCTGGTTCAGGATCGGCGGCGGGCTTGACTCTGCTGTGGTGGATCCAGGCGTCGATCTCGGCTACCTTTACTGCAGTTGGGGTAGACAGGATGACGGTGTACGGTCCCTTCCAATGGGGTTCCAACGGTATCTTCTTCCAATCTTTGATCCACACCGAAGTTCCAGGCTGGTAGGGATGCAAGGGTTCCGTCAAGTTGATAGGCAACTGGTCTTGGATCCACGTATGGAGAGTCTGCAGAACAAAACTAAGAGCTAGGAGTTCTTGCCTGGTTACTTCTGAACCAATCTGGGCTAAACTTCCTTTGACTCCCTGCACTATTGGTGGGGGTTTACCATACAAAACTTCAAAAGGGGAAAATCCTGTTGACTTTACAGGGGCTGAGCGTATTCTGAGTAAAGCTATGGGGAGCACTTGGGGCCATTTCAAGTGTGTCTCCTGACAAAGCTTAGACATTTGGGCTTTCAAGGTACGATTCATTCGCTCAACTTTCCCTGAACTCTGGGGTCTGTATGCAGTGTGGAGCTTCCACTGTATCTGCAAAGCTTTTGCTAACTGCTGAGTAACTTGAGAGACAAATGAGGGTCCATTGTCTGACCCTATTACTGCTGGGATTCCAAATCTGGGGACAATCTCTCTCATTAAGGCTTTGGTAACTTCTCGGGCTTTCTCAGTTCTGGTTGGGAATGCTTCTACCCACCCAGAGAAAGTACAAACTAATACTAGTAGGTAATGGTATCCATTGGCTTTTGGCATTTCGGTGAAATCAACTTGGAGGTTGTGCATAGGGGTCACACCTCTTGACTGAACTCGGGGTGCTGTAATAAGGCCTTGCTTGGCATTATTCTTGGCACAGGTTTGACATTGTCGTGCTACTGAGGCTGATATAGTTGTCATCAGAGGGATGTAGAAATGTGGTCTGAGTGCTTTTTCCATAGCACTCTTTCCATAGTGTGTGGCTTCATGGAAAGCTTTGACAAAAGATGGTCCTAACAGTTCTGGAATTACTATTCGTCCCGGAGGTTGACTGCCCTCTTCTGGTGGCAGCTCAATCCATCCGTCTTTCAATACTCCATTTTCTTTGTCACAATAGTAATCTAATTCTTTGGTGGTATATCGTGGGGTCCATAGATTCAAGGGTACTGGAAACAATGCTGCTTGCATTGGCATAGCTTGTGGGGCAATCTGTCCTGTCATAGCTGCTTGTCGTGCTGAGGCATCTGCGAATCTATTTCCTCGAGCAACTTCTCCTTTTCCTGCTTGATGTCCTCTACAATGCATGACAGCTACACGTGTTGGGGCCCAGACTGCATCAAGTAACATCAATATTTCGGGACCATATTTGACTGATTTTCCTCCGGATGTGATGAGTCCTCTTTCTTTGTAGAGAGCTCCATGGGCATGCAAGGTAGTGAAGGCATATTTGGAATCTGTATATACATTCAGCACAAGTTTTTCTCCTAACAACAAAGCTCTGGTGAGTGCTATCAATTCGGCTTTCTGGGCTGATGTGCCTGAGGCTAGAGCTGATGATTCAACTACTTCATGTTGAGTGACGACTGCATATCCGCACAGCGTCGTCCGTCAAGGATGAGACTGCTCCCATCAACATAATAGATCTGGTCGGGATTGTCTATGGGCACATCTGTCAAGTCAGGTCGACTAGAGAACACAGTTTCCATGACTTCGATACAGTCATGTTCTGGGAGTTCTTCACTGATGGGTATCAAGGTAGCTGGATTCAGGGCATGGCTCACTTCGAGTTGTATCTGTGGGTTTTCACATAACATGCTCTGGTACTTCAACATTCGGGAATTGGTGAGTCAATAATTTGCTTTCTGTTCCATAAGGGCAAGGACTGCATGTGGCACAGTGACTCGTATGTTCTGTCCTAGTGTGAGTTTGTCTGCCTCACTCACTAGTAGCGCTGTAGCTGCAACTGCTCTCAAGCAGGGTGGCCATCCTTTGGCCACAGGGTCCAATTGTTTCGATAGGTAGGCTACAGGTCGTTCCCAATTTCCTAATTTCTGAGTCAACATGCCTAAGGCATTTCCCTGTGTTTCATGTACAAACAAGCGGAAAGGTTTCTGGACATCTGGTAGTCCAAGTGCTGGTGATGACATCAATTCTTCTTTTAACTTCTGGAAGGCTGTATCCTGTTCAAGTCCCCACTCCAGTGGTGACTTCTCTTCTCCTTTTGTGGCTTCATACAGTGGTTTGGCAATTTGGGCAAAGTTGGGTATCCAGATTCGGCAATATCCTGCCGCTCCCAGAAAGGCTCTGACTTGCTTTCTGGTTGTTGGAGTTGGAATTCTGCATACTGCTTCTTTTCTTTCTCTGCCTAATCTTCTGCTTCCTTGGGTAATACGAAAACCCAAGTATTTCACTTCTGTTTGACATAGTTGTGCTTTGGCTCTGGAAACTTTATATCCAGCTTCATTTAGTAACTGCAAGAGATCTTGGGTGGCTAATATACATTCTTTTTCTGATACGGCAGCTATCAACAGATCATCCACGTACTGGAGAAGTACTCTCTTCCCCGGGGCTACTGGATAGCTTGAAAGATCTTGATTTAGTGCAGCACTAAAGATGGTAGGTGAATTCTTGAATCCTTGGGGTAATCTTGTCCAGGTGAGCTGGCCCCCTCTTCCAGAGATGGGGTCCTGCCATTCAAATGCAAACAATATTTGGCTTACAGGGGCTAATCTTATGCAAAAGAATGCATCTTTTAAATCCAGTACAGTGAAATGGGTAGCTTCAGCAGGTATCAGTCCTAGAAGAGTGTAAGGATTGGGCACAACTGGATGTATAGTTTCAACTGCATCATTTACTCTTCTCAAATCTTGCACTGGGCGATAATCATCTGTCTCAGGTTTCTTTACTGGCAAAAGTGGAGTGTTCCATGGGGATTGACATACTTTTAGTAGGCCATACTCGAGCAATCTCTGTAGGTGGCGATGAATGCCTTCAATTGCGGCTCTTGGGAGAGGGTACTGTTTGACGTGCACTGGTGTAGCACTAGGCTTGAGGGTTACAATCACTGGTGCTATATGCTTGGCTAGGCCTGGGGGACTGCCTTCTGCCCATACTTCAAGTGGTGCATGAATGTTCTTTAAAGTTTGTTCAAAATAGGTATCTTGAATCGAATCATCAATGTAATATCTCCATTCTTCTTCTCGGGGTACTGTCAGCAGCATTACTCCTGCTGGTTTGGCTTGAGAATTCACTGTCATTTGCATTTCTCCTTGTTCAGAGAAAGATATTTGTGCTTGAAGCTTGGCTAGCATATCTCGTCCCAGTAATGGTACTGGACATTCGGGCATGTAAAGGAATTGATGAGTTACTTGCTGTCCTCCTAGACTGCATATTCGGTTTTGAAGAAAAGACTTTGTGGCTTTGGCACCAGTTGCTCCTATAATGGTGACTGCTTTTTTGGTGAATGGGGCTATCTTTTTGTCTATTACTGAATGTTCTGCTCCAGTATCAACCATAAAGTTCATAAATTGGTCTCCTATTTGTATTTCGACCATAGGCTCCTGGAGACCTAAAGCAAACTTGGAGCCCGGTCTGTCCTAATCCACGTCATCCTCATCATGGGCCTGTGTGGCCAATGCTTGGATGGCTCCTCCTCCCCTCTCTCGCTGGAATTGTTCTCGATTGGCTCCTCCTCGGCCTCGGGGACGGCCTCGTCTTTCTTCTCGCCACTGATGATCGTTGTCGTCATCTTGCTGGGCGTCTTCGAGTTGCGGGCACGTATCTCTCCAATGTCCTTCCTCTTTGCAATAGGCGCATTGGTTCACGCCTAGTCTCTGGGTCCGGCCTCCGCCTTGACCCCGCCCTCTTCCTCTGCTCCTTCGATTAGGGACACCTCCCCTTTTCTTTTCAACTATGGCCGCAGCCAGAAAATCAGCTTTCTTCTTCATCTTTCTATCACATTCTCTCTGTCTTTCAGTATCACGATTCACATACACTTTATGAGCGACTTCCAATAACTGTGTTGCATTCATGCCCGCAAACCCTTCTAATTTCTGTAATTTACGTCTAATGTCTGGTTGAGACTGGTTTACAAAAGCAGAATTCACCATGCATAAACTTCCTGGTGCCTCGGGATCATAGGGAGTATACATTCTATAAGCTTCAGTTAATCTTTCATAATAATCTGCTGGGCTCTCATCTATTCCTTGGATAATTCCTGCTACTTTGGAAAGGTTCATAGCTTTTTGGCCTCCTCTTCTCAGGCCTTGTAAAAAGCCTTGGCGAAAACGGGCTAGGGCTGTGGATCCTTCATCTGTATTTGGATCCCATTGGGGGTCTTCATTTGGGAATTCTCTCTGAGCTGCTTCTCTACGATCTATTATATTCTGCCCCTGCGCTGGAGCTGCAGGGTTTTCTGCCATCCATTCAATAGCTGCTTTTCTAATTCTCGCTCGTTCTTCTGTAGTGAATAGGGTGGTCAGGAGCTGACGGCAATCTGGCCAAGTGGGTTGGTGAGTTTCCATAATACTAGTTACTAATTCTGTCAGCTCCTGGGGCTTGCTAGTATAGGAGGCATAGTGCGACCTCCAATTTAATAAATCAGTTGTAGAGAAGGGAATATACACATAAGTTAAGGGTCCCGCTACCACTTCATCATTATCATTCTTTACGGGCACCCCCGGGACTTGCCTTAAGGGAAACAGTTTGGCTGTCCCAGGCGTCATTTGGGTCTGGGATCTAAGGGCTATTGTCGTTGTCTTTGCAGGAGTCGCTTTCTTTTTCTCAACTGGTTTTGCTTTGGGTTTTTCTTTCACTGGCTTGCTAGTGCTAGCGCTGGCTCTATTATTGTTCACTGTCCTCTTCTTCTTCTTCTGGGGGATTCCCTCCTTCTTCTAGCTCCGCTTCTGACTCACTTTTTTACGTCTCCTCTTCTCTTCCCGCTAATTCTTTCTCTTTCTCTCCTCCAGGAGGAGGGGGGTCAGGGGTTGGGTCTCGCCTCGGCTCCGGAGGTCTCTGGGGTTCTGGGGCAGGACGCCGCCGGGCTATTCTTACTGGACCTGGGGTTCGGGGCTGCCTGAGGACTACTTCTGGGGAATCGGGATCTGCCAAGATGGGTTTCTTCTTGGCTTTCTTATCCTGCTCTTTCATTCTAGACTGTTCCTTTTTCTGTCTAGAATCTGTTTTAGCTAACATTATTCTGCACTGTTCCTCATAACAGCGCTGCGCCCAGGAGGGCGGATCTTCACAAATACTTAACCAAGAATCTATATAGGGGTACTGATCGGGGTGCGCTACCCGCACTCTACGATGTATTGACTGGATTATCTCTACGGTGAACGTTCCCTCTCGGGGCCAGATGGGGTCTAGATCGGGCCACTCCCTAGTACACAAAATCTGCAAACGGGCTGCTGTCATTTTAATACCATAATCTCCTGAATATCCCTCTTTAAAATGTGCGATCATACATTCTAATGGAGTGTTCCTAGTAGACTCCGCCCCTCCCATTTCGATGTGTGCGCGCAACAACAGACAGAAGGGAAAAAGGAGTGCGGACCGTGGGTAAGGGGTCCTCACGGCCCTGGAAACGTACAGGGAATACAAATAACAAGACAAGACGACAATCGCTTCCCCCTTTTCGCGACCTGAACGCGGTCGCCCGGTCAGGAAATGCGCTAATCAGGGGTCCGCCTTCACTTGGTCCGTGCTGCCAGACCTCTCATTCACACTTCGTTCACACAATCATGCTAGCAACGTATTCCCAGAATGCATTCGTTTCTATCTGTTCTGACTAGTCTTTTTCCCAATTACAAAAAGGATGAGGGTTTCACCTAGCGAATTCCCATGCCAGGCTACTCGGCTCTTCCTTGAGAGTTGATCAGGCTCTCTTACCAATTCCCAATATCTCGAGATTACAAATTCCAAATTCCAAGTTCCAATGGCAGTACTGCTCTTTCTATTTCTGTCTAGACCCAAAATCAAAACTATACTCACCGGATCCGGTCCTCAAACTTCCCAAGCAGGCGCATGAGTTGGACCTCGGACTCCCCTCACTCGGGTTCGAGGCGTTGGCTCCGACCGGGCCCGGCACCCGCCGAGGTCCGACCAGCTCCCTCCGATACAAGGGACCGGTGGCGCCAGGGAGCGGCCCTCGTCGGAAGGGCGCGATCCCGGCAGGACCAAGCCTATAGAGGCGGAAAGTCGTGGTATATTGCCCTATATACACTTTGATTCCACAACTTCCCGGCCAACGCACCAAGGAATATGTAGCAGCAAAGCGCAGACAAACCAATGATACCAGGAGTCTGTTCAGAAGGTCCAAATCATTTATTTGTGCACAAGTCTCAAGCAAGGCAATTTCAAAATGGCTGAGCAAAGTTTTCAAGCATTACAACAACTTTTATAGACTTCTGTTCCATTCTAGGTATAGAAAAACATTTCATTGGTCCCGGTACTCTCCCGTACCTCCCGTAGCCCTTCTATTGGTCCCGGTACTGATAAGTTTCTCCAATTATGTTCCTTCTGTGGGTTTCTGTAGGCATGACACCTGCCTGCCCCCCTTCTAGTCCCAATTACAATGGTCAGTTCATCAACTTGTTACTTTCACACTTTCAAGGCTATGGGACCATTTGTGCGTGCAGAAGAGCAAGGTTCTGTAACTCATCTGTCAGCACTCCTCAATATTTCTCTGCAAATGTACTTTTTCTTATCAGTAACTTTAAAACACATCTTTTCTGTATTTTTCCATTTCTTAATTCTGCAATTCTGCTTATCTAAGCTAATTCAATATTTCTACTGAGTTCTTTCTTACAATAGCAGCATGTTGGGGGATGTGCAATCCTATATGCCTCTCCACAGGCCTCATTTACAGGTCAAGCTAGCCATGCTGGCCTGCCTATGTCAGACACCGTGGGTCACAGGCCTGCACCTGCCACACCAGGACTACAAATCTGGTCTGCGTTTCTCACCCAAGCCAGAATCTTTGCCGTACTCACTCACATACTATCCCTACATCACCTGTCCCAGTTTACAGAACATAGGAAATGTTAGGGAACCCTAGCTTTGCTCCTTTAGGACAAACAGCAATTGTCAGCATAGCCAGCATAAAGACAATTGTTCTTCTTAATAAGTCTATAAGGGTGTTTATCACTGTTTCATTATCTTGCAACCTTCTCTCACCTCTGCTTTCTGTTCTTTAAAACTGCATCTTGTGTTCTTCCAGACTGCAGACACAACAGTTCAGAACATAATTGTCACAATCGATCTTCAATATGGGATTGTGATGGAGTGTAAGAAAATTCCCCATCTCCCACAGAGACACTCCCCAACCAAGCTCAGAACTGGTGAGACATTTTTCCTGTAAGAACCCAAACCCCATGCTATTTAAGAAACCAGGCTGGAAAATGTCTGGGGAGAGTGTGGCCAGGCCCCAGGATTTAAACCAGGAAATTGGAGACCTAGAGGGAGAGAGAGAAGTCCAGGGTTCTATGGGTTACATGCTGATGACTTATCTGTGAGAAGGTAGGAACAGTACCTGCTGAAAGCTGCTGTTTCTTCTGATTTATATGTTGCCTTGCTGCTGAAAAACTGTAAAGCACCAACTTTTGTCTTGTGCCTCTGAAAAACTGACTAGTGCATGAACTGAGTTGTGCTGGCCAGAGTGAGGAAACTGTGGAGCACCAGCTTTTGTTTTGTGCCTTTGAAACAGCTGCCTGATCCTGCACAAGTGCATAATAAAGCATTTGTGTTTCCCTTTCAACCTCCTATTGGCTGTGGAACCTTGGGTTACTGCCCTTTGCTTGCATGCCTATACCACATATGGAATCAAAAGTGGGATGTTTCTTCTTAGCCCAGAGACAGAAGAAAACCAGGCACCTCCTGGGCTCTGACCTCTCCATAGTACAAGGAAGAAGAAGAAAGGAAGGTTTTCTATTTTCTGATACACAACTAAAGAGGTTAGCTCTGCCACAGTTAGAGAAAGAACCTTAGTTTAATTAGAAGCCGGACAGGCAGGAGTTATTTTCTTTTTTCTTACCCAGGTTGGGTTGGAAAAAATAATTAAACCAAAATGGAGATATTACTTTAGGCCCAAGTAGAAGGACAGCAACAGCTGCAATGTGTCCTAGTGGAAGCACAACAGCAGTGGCAGCAACAACAACAACAGCAGCAACAGCAGCAGCTGCTACAGGATATTTTGCAAACACAAGGGGCACAGTAACAACAAGCACTTCAGAAATCATTGGAAATACAGCAGGGTTCAATAGTGCAAGTCTCCCAGGCAATCCAAGGGCAGCAGCCCCACCCACTGGTACCATCCCTGCCTAAATAGATGGAAAGCGAGGACATAGACCACTTCTTAGTAAATTTTGAATGGACAGCCTGGCTGGCTGGTTGGCCAAAGATGATGTGGACTACATATCTTGCAAACTTGCTGACTGGAAGCAGTCAAGCTGCCTTCCAGGAGGCTAACCCTAATAGGCGAGTCTCCTATGCAGCAGTAAAGACCAGCATACTGAAGTGAGCTGGGTGTACACAAGAGGCTTACTGGCAACAGTTCAGAAAAGGAGCTCTGGGGCCTAAGGAAAACCCTTGGAATTTCTTCTATAGACTGAAAGAGATTTCTTGGAAATGGTTACAACCAGAGGAGAAGACCAGAGTGGAGGTGGCCAAGATTGTACTGTTGGAACAGTTTCTAGAGGACTTGACCTCCCCCATGAGACAGTGGGTACACCAGTTCTTTAAATTGACCCTGGAAAGTGCTGTGGAAATAGCAGAAGGATTTTATGAAGCTGAGGTACCCAAGGCAAAGGAAACAAGGCCAACCATAGCCCAAGGGGGCCAGGGAGGAAAGCCTGAGCCTTTCAGGGCCCCGTACCAAGGCCTCTGCAGTCCCTAACCTCCCATGGATCTGGAAGTGGCTATTTGACTTGCTTCAAGTGTGAGGGCTGGGGCCACTATGCCCGTGAGTGCCCTATGGCAATGGGGGAACCAAAGGATGCAAATGTTATGACTTCCCATGAGTGCAGTATTGTAGAAGTGTCCCTAGTGGAGGGGAGATGTTTGTGATACCCGTAGAGCTGGAAGGCACTTCTGCAAGCCCTGGTGGACTCAGGAAGTGTGAGGACTTTCATTAGGTGGGTAACCAGAATAAGGCATCAGATCAACTATGAGAAGCTCATAATCTTAGTTTGTGTCCATGGAAATCAACAGACATATCCGATGGCACAAGTTGACTTAAAACCCCCAGTAGGAACAGAGACTCTTGAGGTGGTGGTGATACCCTGGCTGTCTTATGCAGTGATTATCGGCCAAGATTTCTCAAAATTTAAGGACATCTGGAACCTGGGAATAAGCAACCCAGACGAGGGGACTGTGGAGGATTTTCCAGAACTCTTCCATTTGAGAGACCTGGACTTGTTTGTGAAGGACCCCAAAACTCCAAAGTCCCGCAGGCAGCACTGGCTGGAGAGGGCCTGTCATTACTCAAATGTGGGGGCAGCTGGAGGAGTCCTCAGAAAGAACTGCAGATGATTCTCGAGAAAACTCAGCAACACAACTAGGATCGCCAGGAACCGGGAACAGCCTACCTGAGTGGGGTGGCATAGGGATTCCTGGACAGTTTTAAAAGAGCCCAAAGGGAAGATGACACCCTTAGAAATGCCTGGGACCAGATTCAAGAGGTAGAGGGGGCCACAGTAGGTAACGTGGACCCTTTCCTGAGGGGCTTTCCCTACTTTGACAAGACCTACTGTATAGGGTTACCAGGGGGCAATAGAGGGAGAAGAGGTAGAACATTTGGTAGGTCCCCAGCTGTATAGGCCACAGGTAATGGAGTTTGCCCATAGTCATTCCTTGGGTGGGCACCTGGGGGTGGAGAAAACCAAGGAACACATTTTAGCCCAGTTTTACTGGCCGGTGTTTCATAAACATGTACAACTCTTTTGCCAATCTTGCCACTCCCTGCCAGCTGCATAATCCGGCAAAGGTTAGACCTAGGGCCAATGCCTGTTGTCGAGACCCCATTTGAAAAGGTTGCGATGGATTTGGTGAAACCCTTGGAAGGCACGCCCCAATGTAACAAATTCATCTTGGTGGTAATGGACTATGCCACATGATATACAACACTGGGGAGCAGTAGTCACACAGAACTAAGACCAAACCAACCTCAGGCGTGAGTAGATGGAAAGACAGAGTCCTTTATTAAACCTTTGGCCGCCCGACACAGGCCATGTTTCGTCACCCTTTGTCAGGGTCTAGCCAGGCACAAAAACTAAAATCATAAATAACAACCATTAACAACCATTAAAAACATAACGGAACAGACTGACAAACTCATAAAACAATGTCATACATATTAATACTTAATAACATTAAAAACATAAAAAAACTAGCAATATACAATCCAATAAAATTAATAAATAATATGAAATAAATAAAAGATAAAAGTGCTCGAAGGCTCAAAAACATGAAATCATATAAATACATAAAAATTAATTAATTTACCAACCTCTGTTGTGGGCTCTAAAAAGTATTACACCACGCTTATGTAGAAAAGTCTAAAGAAACATTGTTACTAAAAGACAAAAACAGAGTAATTAAAAAACTCTTAATTTGAATTAATGTCCTCCAAAAACACAAATTAAAAGAAAAAGAAGGTGGAATGAGGAGTGAGGAGAAAAGGACAGGATATGAGATAACTACAAAGTCTGGTAAATAACTGCACAGAACTATGTGCTTAAAGAATAATAGTAGCAGGAGTGAGCCAGAAGCCCACTATCAATAATAATGAGACAATTAGGAGATGTTTAAGGGACATTACTGATTCATCTGTACAAATCTAACACATGTGCAAAAAGCAGAAAACATGTTTAAAACCAGCCATATAGGCCTATAATGGCATTATTTTTTTATATAATGAGGAGATTGCTTTTCTGTAATGCCGCCACCAGAGACATAGCCATGAGTATTAACCAAATTTTAAACTTGTCTCTAAAAGGAAGAAAACCTCTCAATCTAACATACAAATCTGCTGAAGAAGTGGACCACTGCTCTGGCTGCAATGGTCCAAGGAGAGGAGTTTGGACCCAAGGTATAGTCGCCTTTTGAACCAGACCAGGTTCTATTTAGAGAATACCTATCAAATGCCCAGAAAGTGGATCTAGAATATCTAGTTTAACAGATGCATTATCCAATGTTCCAGGGCATACCCATCTTGCCTACCATGACATTGTCATAGATCCTGGGGTGATGGTGCACCAATGACCCTTATGACTTCCAGAAATGCGAAGACAGGCTATGGCAAAGGAGGTAGAGGACATGCTTAATTTGGGAGTAATAGAGTCCCAAAGCAACTGGTTGTCTCCCATTGTACTGGTGCCTAAGCCTGACAGGAACATCTGGTTTTGCATTGACTTTAGGAAGGTGAATGCAGTTTTCAAGTGTGATGCCTACCCCTTGCCCAGAGTGGATGACCTCATTGAATGTCTAGGGGGAGCCCGGTTCATTTCAATGTTAGACTTGATGAAGGGATATTGGTAGATCCCTCTAACCCCTGTGGCAAGAGAGAAGACCACATTCTCTACACCCCAAGGACTGCATGGGGTTCCTGCTACAATTTTGGACTGCATGGGGTTCCTGCTACATTTCAGTGCCTGGTCAATTGCCTATTGAGACACCATGGGGACTATGTGGCAGCCTACCTGTATGATATTGTAATCTACAATCATGACTGGAAACCCACCTGCTGCATCTAGAAGCTGTGTCGTGTGTTTGAGGAAGGCCGGTCTAACGGACAACCTATGAAAATGTTTCCTGGAAGGCTGAAAGGCCAAGTACCTGGAATATTCGGTCAGAAATGGTCAAATGCAGCCCTAACTTAAGAAGGTAGAGGCCATTTCACAGGTGCCAATTCCTAAAAATAAGAAACAGGAACGGGCTTTTTTGGGAATGATTGGCTATTATGGCTGATTTATTCTGCATCTGGCAGTAATAGCCAAACCCTTGACAAGCCCCAGACAAGATCCTCTGGATAGCTGAGTTGGAGGAGTCCTTTAGAAAATTGAAGAAGGCCTTGTGTTCTGAACTGGTCTTGATCAGTGTGGACTTCACATACTACTAGGGTTGCCAACTTTTTCACCGAGAAAAACCCGATACCTGTGGCTCGCCATGCTCCACCCATTCTCCGCCCCTAGTCCCACCCCTGCCCCGCCCCCAGCCCCACCCACAAAAATTACCGAGGATACGTGTAGGCTAACTTCCTTGGTCAGATAATAATTAAACTGGGAACCCCAAAATCCAAACATGAAATGTACAACACTGGAGAAATAAAACTATAAAGTAATTTCCTCTTGCACTAAACAAAAACGCAAAGATGTTAGCAATACACACTTCCCAGACCAGACATATTCCAGTTAATAAATTCAAAATAAAAAGTATTTTTCTACCTTCTGTTTGGGCATTTTATTTTTCAGTTGCAATTGCTCCAGTCACTTTCTTCTGGTTTCTTCGTGTCTTCTGCGAGCTATCCATTTGTCCTTTCTTCTCTTTTAGATGTTTTCCATTCTCTCTCTATTTCTGCTTTAACATACTGATTGTTTCCCTTTTGCTCTTTCCCCCAATTCTTTCCTTATTCCTTTATCATCCATTTAAATTTCACCCTTCCATTTTCAAGCCCCTCTTACTCTCCCAATACCCAGCCCATCATAGACTTTTCTTCCACACAAAATATTTTTTCCCCTCTCCATTCTCATTCCCCATCCATTCTAGTCCTCCCCCAAAATCAGTTCCCTTATAGTTCTAGACCCACCCAGCATCCACTCCCTTCTAGTCCCATTCTCCCATGCCCCACATCAGCCCATTTCCAGTCCTATTCTAGCTCATCAGCCCATTTCCAGTGCTAGCCCTCACATCACAGGCCATTTCCAGTCCTAGCCCCCACCATCACATCCCATTTGCAGTCCGAGTCCCCCTGCACCATCACAGCCCATTTGCAGTCCTAGTTCCCCCCCCCACCATCACAGCCCATTTGCAGTCCAAGCTAACCCCCCCCCCATAGCCCTTTTCCAGTCCAGGACCCCCTCCCCATCACAACCCATTTCCAGTCCATGTCCCCCCCATAGCCCTTTTACTTTTCAGGTCCCCCCCCCATCACAGCCCATTTGCAGTCCAAGTTACCCCCCCCCCATAGCACTTTTCCAGTCCAGGTCCCCCTCCCCATCACAACCCATTTCCAGTCCATGTCCCCCCCCCCATAGCCCTTTTACAGTCCAGGTCCCCCCCCCCATCACAGCCCATTTCTTTCCAGTCCCCCCCCCCATAGCCCTTTTCCAGTCCAGGTCCCCCCCATCACAACCCATTTCCAGTCCAAGTCCCCCCCCCATAGCCCTTTTACAGTTCAGGTCCCCCCCCCATCACAGCCCATTTCTTTCCAGTCCAAGTCCCCCCCCAATACCCCTTTTCCGGTCCAGGTCCCCCTCCCCATCACAACCCATTTCCAGTCCATGTCCCCCCCCCCATAGCCCTTTTACAGTCCAGGTCCCCCCCATCACAGCCCATTTCTTTCCAGTCCAAGTCCCACCCCCATAGCCCTTTTCCGGTCCAGGTCCCCCCCCCATCACAACCCATTTCCAGTCCAAGTCCCCCCCCCCATAGCCCTTTGACTGTTCAGGTCCACCCCCATCACAGCCCATTTCTTTCCAGTCCAAGTCCCCCCCCCCCATAGCCCTTTTCCCGTCCTGGTCCCCCCCCATCACAGCCCATGCAGTCCTTGCCCCCCCCCCGACCAGCACCGCAGCTGTCTGAGAAGCTTCAGAGGGAGCCGAGGAAGCCTGCGAGAGGCCCCGGCTCCCTCTGTACAGCCGCCAGCGTGAAGAGCCTTTTCCTTCACGCTGGCGGCTGTATCTTTGAAGCCGCGAATGCTGGGAAAGGTTAAAGGGTATTGCCTTTAACCTTTCCCAGCAATCGCGGCTTTACAGATACAGCCGCCAGCGTGAAGGAAAAGGCTCTTCACGCTGGCGGCTGTACAGAGGGAGCCGAAGCCTCGCGCGAGCTTACCCTGCTCCCTCTGAAGCCCTCCGGTGTGTGGGCCGGCCCTGGGTGGGGTTTTTTTTGGACTTTAGGTCGGAAGAAAAGCCGTTTTTTTGCTCTGGCCGCTCCCGATCTTGCGGCCAGAGCAAAAAAACGGCTTTTCAAGGGCCGGTTTTACATCTGCGCCGGCAGCCGGCCTGGCCATGGAAAAACCGGCCAGGCCGGCTGAAAACCGGCCAGTTGGCAACCCTACATACTACAGGGACGCATTGCAAAGAAGAGCAGAATTTTTTCTAAATCCTGGCCTTATACATTTCTGCAGGGAAAACTTAAAACATACATGGGCCTTTCCTGAATATGTTTTATATGTCTCTGCAACTGACCACACCCCTGTTCTGCCCCTCCCACCCACATTCTGAGATCCTTGTGCTAGTGCCATGGACATGCATGTCAGGAGTGTTTCAGAATACAGTCAGGAGTGTTTTAGAATACAGTCGGGGACGTTTTCAGTAAATAAACATCCCTGCCACAGGTACAAACCTTTTATTCGTGTTCTGGAATGACCTCTTATATGTATTGTAATCCAGATATCAAAGTATTGCAAAACCAATGTGCTGTCAATTTTATTGCTCAAATGGCAGTATATTGAACTTCCACAAATAAATAAATATGATAGATATGGAGGATCCCTAAATGGCAAGTGTAAATGCCTACATGTAGATTATTGAATTATGTGCATAAATTAAGGGATTTTATTCTCTCTGTGAGCACTTAGCAACGCCACCCATGTTCTGCCAAAACTGCATTCATGGCAAAGCCTACAGTAAAAGAATGCACCTGCGTGGCATCGTGTAATTTTATACCTGATGCAATTTTACAAAAGCCATCTTAGGTGCGTATAGTGCCACATATGCACAAAAATGACTTTATAATATCACATTTTTAGGTTACCTACATTGAAGGGTCAATTAGATGCCTATTTTGAGACTATTTTATACACTTTATGAAACAGCATCAGAAACGCAGCCACCATTGCAACTAGAATGTAGCTATGTACATTTAAAACAGCTTTGGAGATCCTAAGCTGAGGTAAATGTACACAGCTGAAGTACCTGAATAATTATTGTATAACCTCCACACTTACTTCATAATTCTACCTGTGTTTAACCCAAACTCCTCACCTGAACTCCCATGAGTTTTATAAAAGTTAATGCCTTCTTTCTATCACAAAACAGTTATATAGCAAAGCATCATAGTGTACAGCATTACAAAAGAAAAGAAATGTCAAGATAAAATGGCTAACCAATTCACCAGAAACATTAATCTCCAATATACTGAGAGGAAAACAAAATTAAAGGCATATCACCTAGGAACAATAATACCTTTCAAACTTAAATATTAATCACTGATGCAATCATAAGAGGGTCTACCTGAGAGGCTTCCAGAATTACTTTTCTATTAATAGAGGCTGTAGGTAGAGAGGGCTAAAAAAATAAACATATTTGATGGATCAATATTTCACAAAACATTTACAATGATATTTTAAAAAGAACAAAGCCCCAGGCTGAACCACAGATCTTGACAAAATAAATTTAATTTCATTTATTCAAGTCTTTAGCCTGCCTTTACAAAATTTCAAGGCAAGATATAACAAATAAATAGCTTCCTTCACTTTGCAATTTCTCTAGTTACATCCAGAAAAATCCTTACAATGCAGCTAAAAATATTATTGTTCTGATTCTTAATAAAACAAGCACATACAGTATCTAATCTCAGTCTGAACTTAGTGCTAAAGTCACCATCAGAGTTGAAGGATTCACTCTTTCTGAATCAGATTTTTCAGAAAACAAGGACACATCAAAAACATCCATTGATTGCTCACTATCAGGTCTCCCTTCCATGCCAGATAATACTTTTTTGATAGCAGCAAATTGATTCCAAGGGAATTTTTAATAGTTTTAGCAAATATCTTTTTACTAATTCTACTAGATGAAACTAAGCTGATCAGGAAATTAATAATACAAAGACTGTACCACATTATTGCATGTTGCAAATTCCACTGGTCAACATTTATTTATTTATTTATTTATCTATTTCTTCTATACCGCCCCTTCCAGAGATCAGGGGCGGTTTACATGGAACAATTGTATACATTCGTATAACATTACATAGAACAAGAACTTTTTTTTTTTTTTTAAACTTTTATTTTCATTTTGCAACAAACAAAAGAAACAACACACCAAAGGAGACAAAACAAGTATACAATAAGGAAAAGTAAACCCAATTACCCCCCACCCCGATGCTTCTTCTCTACCCGATTAGATCAGCATGTGGGCACTTCCAATTAACAGTGATTATACATCAAACGATCAAAAGAGCATCTACGATACAGCATGATCATGGGACAGAGATATATACAAAGTTAGACAGTCAGATGAGAGCATTTAGCAAAATGTACATAGCCATTGAGCATCTTCCATTGAGACCAATGAAAAGGAGTCTGAACAGGGGAAGCGAACAGACGAGGTATTTGTACATATTTACTGTAAAGACAGGCATGATTCCACCATTCATTGGGGCTCAGCTGGGAGCTAAATTTCCGGTATTACTTAATTAGGGAAATAGCAATGCCAAGCATAAAGTTCGAAAGGAGATAAGCCATTTTTGGGAGAGAGGGGATCCCCGCAACTGGGCGAAGTCCCACTATCCTCCAAGAAAGGGGCTCCTGAGAGTGCGAGATAGACTAAATACGACCCCAGACCCGACGCCAGTAATACTGTAGTACGGGATATTCATGCATAACATGAGGCAATGAACCAATGGCCGCAGGACATGTCCAGCAACCATTGCCCTGAGTAGTGTTCCATTTGTCTAATCTGTGAGGAGTGTAAAAACACCGGTGGGCTAGAAAGAAGAGGGCCTGAGTGAGTGAGGCGGATCGGGAACCCGTGTCCCTCTACTCCAGATAAGGCTCCATTGCTCCGAGGTCAAAGTCACATGCAATTCTCTCTCCCATTCTTTCTGCGCTATAGGGGTATCTCTAGTTATAGCATTACATAAGGTTTAGTAAAAATTGGATGCTACACCCGGTGAACTACCGATAGATCGGAAAGTCTCCAATCAACCTTATGTAGAGAATGCCGATGGCGGGAGTACCCTAGCACTCCGAAGGCGATGCTGAAGTTGCACTGACCAGAGTCGGGAGTCTAAAAGATTGCATAAGAGTATTAAAGGCACCTAAAGTGTCTAAAAACATTGGTGGATAGTGGGAGTCTGATGGGAGAGTCATACCAGGGAGAAAAGTAAGAGGAATCGGTTCGCAAAGGCCCGCTTCTATATCTAGCCACACAGGTCTACTCGGTACTGGATCTTCCAGCCAACGAGCGCCTTATTTGAGAAGAAAAGATTGAGGGAACACTGGAGTAAAATCGCCACCAAGTATTAATGGAGCATTGGCAGAGGCCTATGCCAACTGCGCAATACTTGCATAGTAAGCAGGGTTGTCCACATTCGGGGCATAATGCAAATACACGTGAATTCACTATCTCCAACCTCAAGGTGTACACGGGCCCATCTACCCTCTTTGTCAACGCTAATATCAAGTACAGTAGCGTGCAAAGACTTCTTAACCAGTATGGCTACCCCGTACCATTTGGAAACGGTGGGAGAATAGGCAGCTACCATGTAAAGCTTAGCAGTGAGTTTCAGTGTTTCAACAAAGTTTAAATGCGTTTCCTGAGGAAACACTAAATCAACATGCTCATGGCTAAGATAGCTAAGGATTTTCTTTCCTTTGAGTGGACCATTAATGCCTTCTACGGTGATTGATAAGATTTTACATAAGGCCATTCAGAAAAGTTAAAATTCTGAGCATTATAGCACACATAATTTCACTATATCCCTCAAACTGACTGTATCTGGCTGTACACATGACATAAGAAAAATAAGCTAATATAATACAATGAAGCGCCCCACATTAACAAAGAAAACCGCAGTAAGGTAGAGGAGAAGCAAAACCCCAAAATTACTGGCGACCATGTGTCTGCGGGGAGAAACCCCAGAGAAGGCCGAAATTGAAAAAACACATAACCTGTAGGACTGTGCGTGCTCCGAATCCGACCGAGGCACACATCATGAAGGGTTAGGAGACCAAAAAACAAAAGTCATATAGAGAAAGAAAGAAAGTCCAGACAATCTCTGTGCTTGACTATGACCGCCGCATCGGGCCCTTCAAAATGGCGGACAGAGCCGACAGATAAGAGTCCAAGATTTGGGATTAGCGCATCTGCTCTGCTTCTTTGGAGTCTAAAAATGTTGATAGTAGATCAGGATCTTCGAACGTTCTGGTTTGGTTGTGGAGAGTCACTCGAAGCTTCGCTGGATACAACAGGCCAAAGCGAGCCTGTAGCTGTTGAAGTCGAGGGCGAAGAGCAAGGAGTTTCTTCCGACGGTCAACGGTAGGCTTTGCCAAATCAGGAAAGAAGGAGACTTTACGACCTTCAAATTCCAAATGATGATTCGCTCGGGCAGCATTTAAAATTTGTTCCACTTGTTGATATCGTAGCAAGCTAAAGATAATAGGCCGGGGGGTCGTGCGGTTGGGCGCCATGTGGGCAGGAACACGATGTGCTCGATCGATTTCCAGTTCTCTATGAAAAGTGATCTTCAGCAAGGAGGGAAGAGTTTTGAGCAAGAATTCTCTTATATCTCCTGCTTCCACCCCCTCCGGCATTCCGAGGAGCCTCACATTGTTGCGACGGGCTCGATTATTGCTATCTTCTAACTCCTTTTGAAGATTCTGTATCTGGCGCTCAGCCTTGTCCAGTTTGCCCAAGCGCACCGCGTGCGAGTCGAGGACCCCCGCCATGTTGTCCTGCCGTAATGAAAGACTTTCAAGTCGGTCCTGGAGCACTCCAAAGTCTTCTCGCATGGCTCGAAGCGCTTCTCCATTGGACTGCACCAATTCCTTCACACCGCGTATTTCCTCCAAAATCTCCAGGTGCATTTCGGGGTTTTCACGAAATGGAACCATCTTCTGTGGGGAGGACACCTCTGTTTTGGAGCGTTTTCCGTGAGAAGAAGAAGGAGACCCGAAGTCCAAGCGCGCTGGTTTATGGGCCGCCATCCCCCCCCGAGGTACCCCGGTCAGCTCGGAGCAAAATAGTAAGTTTGTATAGGTATTAAGTCAGGATTCTAAGTAGGCCTCTCGGGAGCTTCAACGCAAAGCGTCCTACCCGCTGGACATCAGGCTCCGCCCCAGAACAAGAACTTTTTAACTTTTTACATATAACTTTTTAACTTTTTACATAAAACAGTACAGTAAGTTGTTAAAACTATTTACAGGGTGTATGCTTTTGTATACTACTGGATTTACAGGGGAATGTCAGCGAGCTGACATTGCTATTTATAGATGTTATTTACAAAAAGGTTAGGATATATGATTTAGTATTCAAGTGTGTGTGTGTGTGTGTGTGGGTGTGTGTGGGTGTGGGTGTGGGTGTTACTGACTTTGAAAGGCCCTAATCTGTAGTATCTTGGTGAGTTGAACACAAATATAACATTAAAAAAAATTTATTGGCTCTCGTTTTGAAGATATTGCATGTAGTTCATTTTTGACGTTTCACCGTGTAAATTTATCCAGTAGGACATCAATAACATCCCAAATAAGCCTTGAATGATGAAATATTGCATCACATTGCATAATACCAACATGCACACATCATCCAGAGTTGATTGCATCATTTTCTGATGCAATGCAATACTACTGCCAGACGGCTGCTGAAGCCATCTGACGTCAGCAGTGTACTATACGCAGTCGGAAAGGAAAGTAATCTGGTATTCTGTTCCGATATTAAAGCCTCATGAATGCCTTAAAAATCACTCATGACCCACAAGACTGGAGACTATTTATAGACTCTTCGAAACTGAGTCTGAAGGCTGTGCTTTTGAACAATGGAAACCGTCTTCCATCTATTCCAGTAGTGCACGCCGTCCACATGAAAGAGACATACGATAACTTAAAGCATCTACTGACTTCCATTAACTATAACAAGTACAGCTGGCACCTCTGTGGTGACTTGAAAGTAGTTGCCCTTTTAATGGGACTGCAGCAGGGATATATAAAATACATGTGTTTCTTATGTGAGTGGGATAGCCGAGCAAGGGATTGGCATTACTTGCGGAAGGAATGGAATCGCAGACAAAATGTAACAGTTGGAGAGAAGAATATCCAGCACCCAGCTCTGGTTGAGGTGCACAAAATCCTGCTACTACCCCTTTACATCAAACTAGTTTTGATGAAAAACTTTGTGAAAGCCATGGACCGCACTTCGCCAGCTTTCCGATACCTGCATGAAAAATTCCCTCGACTCAGCAAAGCAAAGATTAAAGAGGGAGTTTTTGTGGGTCCTCAGATTCAAGAGCTCTTCAAAGATGACCGGTTCAACAACTTGCTGCAGGGGGATGCGAAACAAGCATGAAATGCTTTTCGCCTAGTGTCAACAAACTTTTTCGGGAATGTTAGGGCAGAAAACTACAAGGAACTAGTAGAAGACATGCTAATGCAGTATCAGAAACTTAGCTGCAATATGTCTCTAAAGATACATTTCCTTGATTCTCATCTCGATTTCTTTCCTGACAACTGTGGTATGGTTAGTGATGAAAAGGGCGAACGTTTTCAACAGGATATCGCAATAACAGGGAAAATGGTCCACTACAATGCTGGCTGACTACTGCTGGACACTCCCCAGAGAAGCTCCCGAACAGCTGTAGAAGAGACAGGCGAAAAAATCTAAGAAGTAGTCTATGGGGTATGTTTACTAAACTGCGGTAATCGTAAATAATGCACGTTATGTAATGTTAACGATCGTAAGCGCATCATAACGTGCGTTATGACATGCTTACAATCGTTAAGGTTACATAACGCGCGTTAACCATAGTTAACGATCGTAAACTCCTGCAGCGCGGTAAAACACCGCAGAAGGTGGAGAGAGGGCGGAGAGAAGGGGTCAATGGGCGGAGAGTGGGCGGGGAGAGGCTCCCTTCACACTAACGCGCTGATTTGAAGAGCTCATTTCCAACGCGAATGAAAACCTACCGTTAAATGCACATTACAGGGGAGAGAAACCATTTCAGTGTCAGCAATGTACATCCCAGGCAGGGAAACCTAAAAAAAGTGATAAGTGTGATACATGTGCACAGAACAAAAGGGCACATAAACACTGAAAATGACCCCAACAAACTGGAAAAAGACCATAACCAAGCAGGCCAATAGTGGTAGCAATGAGAAACATCAACCCTTCCCCCCCCCCCGAGTAAGCTCCATATAACAGATATAAATCGTGGACGGGTCTATACTCCGCCCCCATACAAGGTGAATGAGCCCACAGTGATATAGCGCTGCTCAGGTTTTTCCCCACCATCGGACAGGGATCGTATGGCGTGCACATGTCCCGCAACATCAGGGCGGGCATGTCGGAACGGCAACTGGACAGATGCCGGAGAAGGGGATACAGAGGGCCGCAGGCGGCACAGGCTGTGGTGCAGCTGGGCCACAGTGCGGACTAGGGCGATGCCTAGGTGGCCCATATGAATGCTAAAGCAGCAGAGCAGCCAGACAGCAACTGCTGAAGGCCCAACATGGGCACGACTGTATTTTCCACAGTGTCACAGGGGATAGTACCCAGCAGCTACCCCCAAGGGCACGGAACATTGGCAGGCGGTGCTGGGGGGAAGGGTGGACACCTATGCAGGCACCCCTACCCCAGAACCCGCACCATAGGCAGCCGCCTACCTGCACACTGGATGGCCTGAGACTGCACACCACCAGCACCACCAGCAGAAGGGCATGTCAGCATGCTGGCTGAGGGATACTGGTGGTGGAGGGGTCAGTGGCAGCTGCACAGAGCAGACCGTGACCTAGCCCTGTGTAGGTGGGTGCCGTGTACTGCAAGATGGGCCCTGTCTGACAAACAGTCATGGTATCACCAAGGAATGTACTGAATCTGTGACAACAAGGTGGTGCAGTGCACAAAACCAGTGTATTCAGAAGCAGAGGGTCACAGGTTCAAGTCCTAGCTGTGGTTCCTGCCAACCCAGTCCCCATATTTTACTCACTACTACAACGTGCTAATACAGACAGCACCTTTATTGCAGATGATGTAAACATGCCCAAGACACCTACATTTTACCCTACAGAGCACAGACACCATAAACATGCACATTTCCTAGAGCAGAGCCTCCCAACTGCAGTCCTGGAGGGGCAAACACCATCCCGGTTCCATGCTGCCTCTGGTAAAGATGCCTGTGCTGCATTTCTATGCGCCACCCCCATGGTATGCAGATGTATCTCATGCATATTCATGAGGGACAGCATGAAAACCCGAACAGTGTTTGGCACCGCAGGACTGGAATTGGGAACCTCTGCCATAAAGCAGCAGTCAACAGGGGCAGACACACCCGCACCCACAGGCCCCATTATCCAAAGCCTCCTGGAGAGGCAGGACTTTGGGCTCTTCGTGCATCTGCCACTACTAGCACTTGCATACCTTAGTAATGCCACCCTAAACCTGGGAATATGGTACACATCTATCAAAAGGTTGCTATGAGTACTGGCAGATAGCAATTCCTAGGTTAAGTACACTTTTCTGAGTGAGCTGCATCATAGCAACCTTTCTGATGTCTGTGGAGTGTGCTACAGGTCTTGTGTCTGACAGTGTTTACCAACCTGGGGAGTGACTCCTACAGTATTGCGTACCATAGCTATGCCTGCACTGTGCCCAGGACTGGTGTGGTGGCCTGGGCTGCCCAACACCTCTATAGTTGCACAATGCTGGCATAGGTGTGGGGAGTGTGTGTCTGTCTATCCAGTGTGTGGTGGCTTCCAACCCACTCCACAGCCCACACTGCTAGCACTGTTAAGAACATAAGAACATAAGATATGCCATACTGGGTCAGACCAAGGTCCATCAAGCCCAGTATTCTGTTTACAACAGTGGCCAATCTAGGTCATATGTACCTAGCAGTTTCCCCAAGGGACACAGGTTCCACAATGCTTGTATTGGCCTGCCAATGTGCATAATGAGGAGCAAGGTACCGTGGGAATAGCCTGGATAGGGTGGCCTGGCCTGGATGCATCTGCACACGGCATAGGGCAATGGCTCAGACATTGTAGTGCCTGGTCACCACCTGCACGGACAGGGTGGACATAGCATGTCCTGCTGGGAGGTCACTCTCACCCTGACTGAGCAGTGACCATGGCATGGCTAGGTTCCCCCATAGTGTTATATAGCATTTTTCTCATGTGATATTTATGGGTTTCCTTATGGGGCTCAATCACTGACTTATCTGCTTCGTGTGTGTGCTGACATCCCGTTCTGGGTACATGCATCTTCTCCAGGACCATGCACTATGGACTAGCTGGCGGACTGTCTGCAGCTAGTATGTATCTTGCTGGAACACCTTGCAGGGTGCAGCGGCTGGAAGCTTGCTGCTGGAGAATGTCAGATAATGGTGGGGGGCAGCTGAGCATTTCCAGGCCTGCCATCTGTCTGCTATTGTGTTGTGGATGTGTACTGCTCTGTCTGTCTCCCAGAAGGACTGGGGTTGCTGGTCCCCTCTACTGCTGCCATTGCAGGAGGTAGACTGTGGATCTATTGGTGGGTGATCCTGTTTCCCACCCTGAGCCCCAGAGTATGGGTTGTGTGGTGGTACATAATCTGCCTATGGGTCCATACACCCCCCCCTTCACCTACAGCAGGTAACGATGGCACCAACACAGTATATGTACTATTCTGGGTGCAGCCATTGCCCATAGGGACTAGACATGACCGAGACATACAGCAGGACACTGATATATCCTAGGTGTGTCTAACGCAGAGCTACTCAATTCCAGTCCTGGTGGCCTGCAACCCTGCAGGTTTTTGGGATATCCCTAATGATATGCATGAGATAGCCTGCCAACCTGACTGGTGTTTGGCCCTCCAGGGCTGGATTTGGAGACCCCTGCCTTACACCTCTGTCATTTAAGATTGTAAGTGGGCAAGATACAGATGTCCAAGACATCAAAAAGGTTAGAATTTGTCACATTCCTCCTTGCTTCTCACCACCACCAAAATATTGTCTATTAGACAACTTTTTGGTGGTGTTGAGAATCTAGGAGGAATGTGACACATTCTATCTACCCTTTTGATGTCTAGAACATCTGTACCTTGCGCACTCACATTCTTAAATGACAGAGGTGTAAGGCAGGAGTCTCCAAATCCAGCCCTGGAGGGCCACAAACCAGTCAGGTTGGCAGGCTATCTCTAATGCATATATATCTCATGCATATCATTAGGGATATCCCAAAAACCTGCAGGGTTGCGGGCCACCAGGACTGGAATTGAGTCGCTCTGGTCTAACGGAACTACCTATCACACACTGCTGGGGACCTGCAGCATGGCGTATTTCAGCCATAAAAGGTGCTGTGGACCTGGTGCTGGGCGCCCCACCTCAACCTCAGGGTGGGCACTGTACCCGCACAACGTGACTGTTTGTGGCTACTCTGTGGCAGTGCCACACACGGTCTGTTCCCCCTACAAGGCCGAGGTGCTTTGGGGGTGCATACCCGATCTTGTGCCTATCTCTCGACTGCTGATTTGCATGTGCAGTGCATCATGGGTACGGGTGGGTAACCCCTATCCTGGTACCCACAGCAGACAGTTTGTGTGGTGACGTGCAGTCCTGCAGCCAGCCAGGGCTTTGTTCACATCCTTATAAGGTATCCTATAGGGGACATTATAGGGTGCCTTGGCAGACAGTACACTTTATAATGTGCCCTATGGAGTGCGTTATGCGGCACCTTAGGTTATGCCACCGTGATGGTGTGTTTGCTGGCAGCACTAATTAAAATACACGTCAAATGACTCAACAATTGCTACTTCAATATAAAGGGTGCTGCCTCAGCCAGCCTTATACATTAGGCCACTGGGGAATCAAACCCATGACCCCAGTACCATCAGTCAGTGTTGTAACCATTGTGCTACAGCTCTGTTGCTGTGCTTGTATGCCTGCACGCCTTCTTAAGATTAATGCGTGGTAACGTGCCCTGTAGCGCTCGTTCATTTATGGCGCCTTGTAACGCGTGTTCTCGGCGCGTTCTCAGAAACGATGTACCGCCCATGTCCTTATTTGGGGTTTATGTCTCTACCGCGGCTCCTAACGCGAATCGCACTAACGCAGTTTAGTAAACATACCCCTATGACTTGGTTTTTTACAGGTATTAACCGAAGGCCTATTATATTTACTATTCAGGGCCGGCCCGTCCATTGAGCAAGAATGTTTTTTGCACAGGGCCCGACGTTTCAGGGGGCCCCGCGCAAAAAACATTCTGATCCAAAAGTAAAATTTTAAAAAAATTTTAAAAAGCTGTCTGCTGCCGCTTCCAGGGCCGCCGCGGCAGAATCGAGTGTGCCGCGGGGCCCCCCCTGTGTCTGGCAGAGCCTGCCCTCCCCTCTATCAGCTCTCTCTTTCCAGCGGCAATCACACGCGCCGGCTTTCAGAGCGCGAGGGGAGAGTTTCTCCCTCGCTGCTCTGTTAAGCCCGCGGGGGCTTAACAGAGCCGCGAAAGGGAAACTAGTCCCTTCGCGCTCTGAAAGCTGGCGCGTGTGACTGCCGCTGGAAAGAGAGAGCTGATACAGGGGAGGGCAGGCTCTGCCGGACACACCACCTGCACGGACAGGATGGCCACAGCATGTCCTGCTGGGAGGTCACTCCCACCCTGACTGAGCAGTGACCAGGGCATGGCTAGGTTCCCCCATAGTGCAATGTATTATTTTTCTCATGTGATATTTATGGGTTTTCTTTTGGGGCCCAATCACTGATGTATCTGCTTGGTGTGTATGCTGACATCCCAGTTTTGGGTACACGTATCTCCTCCAGGAACATGCACTATGGACTAGCTAGCAGACTGTCTGCAGCTAGTATATGTCTGGCTGGAACACCTTGCTGGGTGCAATGGCTGGAGACTTGCTGCTGGAGAATGTCAGATAGTGGTGGGGGGCAGCTGAGCATTTCCAGGCCTACTGTCTGTTTGCTCTTGCTTTATGGATGTGTACAGATCTGCATTGACTGCGCTGTAGGGTGTCTGTTCCCCAGCAGGACTGTGGTTGATGGTCCCCTCTACTGCCACTATTGCAGGGAGATAGAATGTGGATCTGCTGGTGGGAGATCCTGTTTCCCACCCTGAGCCACAGAGAGTGGATTGGGTGGTGGTACATAATCTGCCTATGGGTCCAAACACACCACCTCCACCATCATGTGACCATGGCACCAACACAGGATATGCACTATTCTGGGTACATCATGAGAACTAGACATGACTGAGAACTACAGATGTATCCTAGGTGCATTAACAAGAACTACCTATCACACACACTAGCACTGATGGGGACCTGCAGCATGGCATATTTCAGCTATGAAAGGTGCTGTGGACCTGGTGCTGGGTGCCCCACCTCACCCTCAGGGTGAGCACAGTACCTGCACAATGTGACGGTCTGTAGCTACACTGTGCCAGTAACACACACGGTCAGTACCCCCTACTAGGCTGAGGTGCTGTGGGGGTGCACACGGTCAGTTCCCCCTACCAGGCCGAGGTGCTGTGGGGGTGCATACCCCATCTTGTGATCATCTGTAGACTGCTGATTTGCATGTGCAGTGCATCATGGGTACGGGTGGGTTAACCCTATCCTGGTAACCACAGCAGACAGTTTGTGTGGTGACCTGCAGTCCTTCTGTAGCCAACCCAGGGTTTGCTAGTAGCTGTAGCTCACTGGTTACTTCACTACCTATGGAGCCAGCAGTCATGGGTTTGATCCCACAGTGGGGTTATTTGATAGGCTGTCTGAGACATTTTCTTTTTTAATTTAAATTAGTGCTGCCAGCAAAAACACCCTCACAGTGCTGTAGCCTTATGGTGCCTCATAAGGTGCCCTCTAAAGCGCTCTATAAGGCGCCCTATAAGGCGCCCTATAGGGAACATTATAAGGTGCCTTGGCGGACAGTGTACTTTATAATGTGCCCTCTGGAGTGCCTTATAGGGTGCCTTATGCGGCACCTTAGGTTATGGCACTGTGAGGGTGTGTTTGCTGGCAGCACTAATTTAAATTAAAAAAGAAAATGAATCAGACAGCACTGATTTAAAGACAGCCTTACTCATCAAGCCCACTGGGGGATCAAACTCATGACCCCTGTTTTATCAGTCAATGTATTAACCATTGTGCTACACCTCTGCTACTGTTTGTAGGTCAGCGCACCTAATTAAGGCTAATGCGCATTAACCTGCCACGTCTCCCTCTATCGCACGAAAAGTACCTTATCGCACGATAACCCTAAATGCTACCTTAAGACCGGAACGCCCACTACCTTATATGGCATCCTGCACACTAACGCCGGCTGCACGTTAAGACTGCTTGGTAAACATACCCCTTAGTGAATTTTAAAAGTCATGGGATTGGAGGCAATGTACTATTGTGGATCAGGAACAGGTTAAAAAATAGAAAGCAGAGAGTAGTACTAGA
Organism: Ichthyophis bannanicus; assembly: GCA_033557465.1. Taxonomy (NCBI): domain Eukaryota; kingdom Metazoa; phylum Chordata; class Amphibia; order Gymnophiona; family Ichthyophiidae; genus Ichthyophis; species Ichthyophis bannanicus. Next base: position 670,162,169 of record CM066034.1, on the reverse strand, counting down.
TGGCCAATTTTCTCAATGGAGAAAGGTGAATAGTGGAGTACCACAGGGATCTGTGCTGGACCTGTTGCTTTTTACATATTTATACATGAACTGTATGGAAATAATAAGTGAGATGATCAAATTTGCAGATGACACACAATTATTAAAAGTTGATAAAAACAGAAGAGGATTCTGAAAATTTGGAAGAGGACCTTGATAAAGTGGAAGACTGGACACCCAAATGGCAGAAGAAATTTAATGTAGACAAGTGCAAAGTTATGCACTTAAAGAACAACCTAAATTATGGTTACATGATGCAAGGTTCCACATTAGGAGCCACCACCCAGAAAAGGGATTTAGGTGTCATAGTGGATAATATATTGAAACCCTCTGCCCAGTGTGTAGTGGTGGCCAAGAAAGCAAATAGAATGCTAGGAGTCACAAGGAAAGGAATGGAGAATAAAAACAAGGATATTATAATGCCTCTGTATCATTCTATGGTGCGATCTCACCTTGAATATTCTGTGTAATTCTGGTCGCCATATCTTAAAAAAAGGTACAGAGAAGAGCCACCAAAAAGGTAAAGGGGATGGAAAGATACCCCTACAAGGAAAGTCTTAAAAGGTTAGGGCTCTTCAACTTGGTAAAAAAAGATGGCTGAGGGGAGATAAGATAGAGGTCTACAAATAGTGAATGGTGTGGAATGGGTTACTCCTTCAAAAAGTAGAAAGACTAGGTGATACACAATTAAGCTACAATGTAGCCCATTTAAGACTAATAGGAGAAAATATTTTTTCACTCAACACATAATCAAACTGTGGAATTCATTACTAGAGGATGTAGATAAAGCTGTTAGGGTAGCTGGGTTTAAATAAAGGTTTGAACAAGTTCCTGGAAGAAAAGTCCATACACCATTATTAAGAAGGACTAGGGAAATCCACTGCTTACCCCATGATAAGCAATATGGAATATGTGTACCTTTTTGGGAACCTGACAGGTACTTGTGATCTGGACTGGCCATTGTTGGAAATAGGATACAGGGCTTGATGGACCTTTGTCTGATACAGTTTGGCAACTTATGTTCTTAACCTGTGCAAATGCCTGGTCAAGTACCAGCTAGTTAGTTATATATTTTTGAACCCTCCCAGCTTGTTGCCTTTATTAATGCTCGCAGTATCTCTGACCCTATGGCATACAGTGTCACTCCATAGTATATTATTGGTTGCTGTTGTGCCTGAGTGTTTTCCTTCGAGTTTCTTTTAGGTGGTTTGTATGGAGTCCTCCCCCTATTGTAGATTTGATTTGGGGCTATTAATGTGGTATTTACCCGTGTATCTATTTGTTATTTCCTTTGCTTTGTTTTGATATGCCTTCCATATTTCTATACAAGTACTATGCTTGCAGTTTATTGTAATCTCATAAATAATAAATTTGAAAAAAAAGGAAACAGGATATAGGGTTTGATGGACCTTGGTCAGACCCAGTATGGCATTTCTTATGTTCTTATGCTCTTAAACATACTGAATGCATGCTTATAAATGCACACGCCTACCCCATAGGCTTCCGACTTCAAAATGGTGCCAGCGGACCCTTATCAGTTAGCTCATGGTACAACCACTAGGGGGTCAGATTGTCAAGTAAGGGTGTGTGCCTTTATCTAGTAGTCTAATCCCTAGCAGAAGTATCACAAGACTATTGTTAGGTGTCAACTGGCCCCATTTTTAATCCCATAGCCTACAGGACTGGAGTAAGTAAGGATCACTTCTGTCTCCATTGCCTTTAGACCCCAAAGGCTTAGTCAGGGTTGCAGGGCTGGACATGGGTCAGGAAGTATGCAGATCATCATCATTACATTGTCAAGAGGCAGGTTTTGGAGAGGAGGGGGATTTAAACCTTTGTACCCCATGGTGGGGCTTGAGAAAGATGTCATTGAGCCCACTGGGCTACCAATGACTTGAAATGCCCTCAAGCGAAGGGGTCCAGCTGGTCTCCAATTCAGGCCAGTGGGCCCTTTAATTTTTTCTTTTTTGTAGCACTGTGTGAAGGGGCCCATTTAAAAAAAAAAAAATCTTCCACATTGTTACTGCCAGAAACATACAGGACCCGATTCATCCCAGATGTCCTGGCTCTCTGTGCGCCCTGTTGGAACCGGACGCACAGAGGGAGTCGTGATTCTGATCCCGTGGGGCACGTCTAGCCTCATGGGATCAGAATCGCGAACAGGCCTGTACGTGCAGACCGGGACCCCAATTCCATCTGGCCTGCATGTACAGACCTTCCCCGGCTAACTCAGTCAGGGCAGTTCAATGGAGCCGTGGCGCCATGGTGTCCAGTTGCATGGCACTGCAGCTCCATTGAAGAGCCGCGATCCCCGGCTGCCAGCTGCAAAAGTGCTTTCCCCACAGCCCGACCACCGATCTGGCCTCCTAAGGCCAGGGTCGGGCTATGGGGAAGCTCCTCTATCCCTTCACCCCACTTCCCAGCCCCGGGCTTGCCCGATGCACCCAACTGGGGAACTTATTCCACCTCCGAGATGGAATAAGTTCCTCATGCAAGTTGCCGGCCCCGGACGTACAGGGCCGACATTAGAATCAGCCCTGTACATCCGGGGCCGATGACCGCCCACTGCCTGCCCTAACGCCATCCCCAATCCGCCCCTATCTATCTTCCCTGTACAACATGCAGGGAAGGTAGACGGGGTCAGGAAAGGGCCCGAATAGCGGGGATGGAGTTCCCAACTATTTCTGCCTCAGAATGACCCTGACAGTTTCTTGCTGTGGCAACACATGAGAAATTCATGTAAAGTTTAGCTAAGGATGTAAATGAGCCAAGAGTTCATTAGCATCCATTACTTAAATTTCACAGAAATGCATACTAACTGAAGAACATTTGTGCAGGGTAGTATATAAGCCCATTGTAATAGCCAACATAGGCCCCAGAGCACACAACCTTTCCTGGCCCCCTGCATTTATTGAAAATTGTTTTTTAATGTACCAGAGAAATAAATTTCAAAAGGAGGTAAATGACTGTGTTAATCATGCTGTTATGAATACAATGAGAACCTTTCCAAAGGTCAGTAATAGGAAAATCTGTAACGAGCTAACGTTGTTCATAATAAAATTAAGAAGACAGGCCAAGGCCAGGCCCCTTCAGAGACTATGGGCCCCAGGGTCATGTACCTCTTGATTCCCACCTCCTCAGCCCCAGTAATAGTTGGACTGTAAAGAACTGGAGGAAATAAATATTGGGTAGTTGCAAATTAAGGCTCGTGGCCCTATGGCTTAGTAATGGTAATTTCCAGCTAAGACGGTAACTGCATGAGGAAACAGATGGGACAAAAAGGTACTAAACATAGAACTTGTATGTACAGTACAATGATTTTAAGGGACTTTTTCTATAATTTTATTCAGAAGAAATTAATATACTATGGAGTTCAACAAATATAGTTCCAATGAAATAGCAATGACTATATATAAAGTTTGCATGTTCATTTACCATGATGTAAAGAAATATGCAAATCGCGGAGTATGATCACATCATGGGATATGAAAGCATACTCAAATGAATAGAGTAGATAATTGTGTATTATTGATTCAAATGAAATATGATTTGGCCATGAACATTGATGATAATTACAGAATGCAAAGATTATGTCTGAGAGTAAATTCTGTGTTTATAATTTTTTTTGAAGCAATGTTCTAAAGACTAGTCTGCTTCACCCACTTGCTGCTGAAATTAGAGTGAACCTTTGTTTCTGATGAAGTTCTTAATTACACCAGGGTGTTTTTCAGATAGTGTCAATTAGCAAACGCAACTGCTGCAATACTGTAGCACTGTTTGCTTTTCAAAACTGCCCAGATAAGGGTATGTTGTTACGGGAAAGAAAATAGATGTATTTCCATGCAAAGAAAAATAGTCAATGGATTAGAAAGCAAAATGGGAGTTATAAAAAAAAAGGGAGCACAAACCTTAGCAGAACGGACTCTCAGTCCTGAGAAAACTCATTGGGCTAAAATTCTATGATTTTTTTAGGAGTTAACCATTCATTGGGAGTTTCCGTAAAAATCTTGAAAAGGCAGTTAAACAATCAAGCAAGATTTTTTTGCAACAAGTAAAGTAGAATCAGAATTGGCAGCCTGAAACAGACTAATTTAATACTTGTATATTTCAGTGTTATAATATGGCAAAGATGTACTATCAGCTTATAGGAAAACTATACTGTAGAAACAATGCCACTCTCAAACAGTTTAATCCTACATTGACAACATTCATAAGACACCCTCAGACCTTGCATTATAAGCTGTTATAGATACAGTAATTTAGAGTCTAGGGATAATGAAGACAGAAATCCAGTGTTCTTCTTTGCTGCTTTAAGAACATTAAAGTGTCTAATTGAGAAAATACAGTAGCTGTTTTCTTGCCACTGAAATGAGAGGTTACCATGGAAGCTCCTGTTGTATTACAGCGCTGTACTTTTCTTCCTACCGTTGTTAATGATGGATACTCTAACCAGTCATAAAGCTCAAACTCTCTGATTGGTTTCAGTGCTCGATAAGAATAACACCTTTTCAAGTAGCCACCATTTTCCTTATTCTTTGAAGCTATACATGTATATTTTGCCTCAATGAGATTTGATTTCTGTTAACATTATCACTTATGAGAAGCAGGGAGGAGTACTGGCGATATCATAGCTGAAATGTAGTTGAGTGCCCTTTTTCATAGTCTTGGTCATGGGAATACTACAGCAACAGAAACCTGTTTCAATGAATGAAGCACTGTTTTACCAAATTCACCTCTGTCAGTATATTTCAACAGCTTTTATTTTGTCTTGAACTAAACTTCTTTTAGTCAACAAAGAGTTTCCATGTTCCCTTGACCTTGGTTTGGCTACAGGGATGATCAGTTTCAAAGAAGGCTGAAATATTAGCTTGGCTTCTTAAAAAAATGTCAGTATCTTTTCTTGGTATGTCACAATTGCATTCCAATTAGTTGGTTCTGGGTTTTTATTTCTGAAAGTTAACTCATCATCCTTGATTTGAAGTGTTCCTTAACCAAGTACTAAGACATGGTTCTAATGAAAAAAGAAAATCAAAGATGTGGTAGTAGGATTTCAAACCTAATGGATAGTTCTCCAGCTGAATTTTTTTTACATTCAAGGAAAGGAAAATTTTGGAAGCAACGAAGTCAGATGGCTAGGGCATTTATTTAATTAATAGTTGCAAACAGTAACCTACTGAAAGGAGTGTTTATTCAGAACAGGCTAATTCAGATAAAGTGTTAGCCTAAGCAAAAAGGAAAAGTCCGGACCCTTCACACACCAGAATATTTTGTCAGGTGCTTTCTGAAGGTCTACATACACTATGGCCAGCATTCTGTCCTGCAAATAGCATGGTTGGACAGTATTTGTGTGGGGAGTGCTGGACAGGGGTGTGAGGGGTGGAACGAAAGAGGAGCAGATGTGGAGTGGGGGAATGGCTAGATGCCGGGATGTACAGGGCCTATTTAGGTCAGGCTCTTGTATGTCCATCGGCACACAGCTACATGCCCGGCTTATTCCACCCTGAAGGTGGAATAAGGCATGGGTGACCCACACATCGTGTGCTGCACAACCCCACTCCACAGGTGATTGACCACACTGTGCCCCTGTGGCCACAATCCAGGCCATGGGGGCCTCTGGTGCAAGCAGGATTGCGATTTGCAGGGGCGGATTTCAGCAATGGCATTCCGAGCCATTGGATAGATGGCTCGTTGCCATGGTGCCAGAGCTCCTATGCCCCAGTCAAGGTGTTCTGGCCTCGGGACAGGCAGCTACCTGTACACTGATCTCATCAGCATACGGGGAGCAGCCAGATGTCCATGTTCCCAATTGTGCCATCGTGGGTACAACTGGGCTCCATGGCGGCAGAATCGAGTCCATCTCCCGCATGTCCGGTTTTTGCCTGGCTAATGCAGGCGAACGTGCAGGAACCGGAATTGGGCTCCACATCAAGTGGCTCATCTTTATCCTCATGTTTACTCATGCCTTCAAAGAAATGGGGCAGATTGGCTAAATCCATGTTGAACTTGTCCCATTAAACCATGTCTGTCTTAATGCATGGGATACATATTTATGTGCAGAATAGCATTCCAAACATTCACATGCCTATTAGGGATGTGCAGTAGTTTAAAACGACATAGGAAATGATGATATTTCCTATATCATTTCAGGTGATTAGTGACATGCCCTAGGGATCCGTTCTGGGACCGGTACTGTTCAATATATTTGTGAGTGATATCACTGAAAGACTGAATGGAAAAGTCCGTCTTTTTGCAGATGACACAAAAATTTCAACAGAGTGGACTGAGAGAGTGGAGAACATTAGGAAAGATCTACAAAAGCTGGAAGAATGGTCTGATCCTTGGCAGTTAAGATATAATGTGAAGAAGTGCAGTGTCATGCACTTGGGATGCAGAAATCCAAGGGAATTGTATGCATTAGAGGACGAGAGGTTGGTGTGCACGGACAAGGAGAAGGATCTCGGAGTAACTGTTTCTGAGGACCTCAAGGTGGCGAAAGAGTATGACAAGGTAGTGGCCAAAGCCAGAAGGATGCTGGGTTGCATACAGAGAGGGATTTCCAGCAGAAAGGGAGAGGTACTAATGCCACTGTACAAGTCATTTGTGAGGCTTCACTTGGAATATTGTGTTCAGTTTTGGAGACCATATCTTGCAAAGGATATAAAAAGAATGGAAGCGATTCAGAGGAAGGTGACCAAAATGATTTGGAGCCTGTGCCAGAAGACATATGAGAAGAGACCTGAAGACCTAAATATGTATACTCTAGAGGAGAGGAGGGACAGGAAGGATATGATATAGACCTTTAAATTCTTAAAGAGTATTAATGATCAAACAAACCTCTTCCAAAAACGGGGAAGCTATAAAACTAGAGGGCATAACATGGAAGTGGTGGGGGCAAATACAGTGACAGAATTCAAAATGGCATGGAACACACACTGTAGATCCCTGTATAGCAACAGGATAAAATCAAAATAACCTTAACTGTCTCTTCTATCTCAACAAATAGGGGTGAGCTGCATGGACCATTAGGTACACCCCTAAACAAAGGCATGGGAGGGGGGACCTGCATGGAGTGGCAGGTGCACCTACTCTTGCCACCTCGCTGGGCAGACTAGATGGACCATGATGGTCTTTATCTGCAGTTAAACATTATGTTAGTATGTTATTATATGCTGTTTTGAATGAAAATGAAAGAAAAAACTTCCATCGCTTCCCATCTATCTTTAAAAATGTGCACTATTGAGCAATAATATCTGCTACTCAGCAATAGTGCTCACTATGTGCGAATGCTTAAGAGAACTATTGTTCAACAGTATACACTTTCATTCAATAGTATGCACTATTGGTGATTAGTGTGCATTATTTTCCCATACCATGCAGCATTGAGCGATAGTGCATGCCATAAAGCAATAGGGTGTGCTATTAATGACATTTCCCTTGAAATTAAATGAACAAAACAAAGCAAAACAAAATGAAAAAACTCACAAATGGCACGGGAAACTAAACAAAATGGCAATTTTTGGCCTGCACGCCACTAATACATATGCACTTAACAATACAATTTTTTTTTGTGTGCAAAATACTGATTCTGCTTCATGGTGACTGGCATAGTCTCTTGTATTTGCAGTCTTTTTTTTTCAGACAAATTATTTGCATACAGTCAGATTATAGCATTTTCTTACATGTGTATTAGGTATTTGAGCACTGAGCTTTAGTGCAGCTCTAATGAAAAGCTTACTAAATCAGTACCTGTGTTTACCAATTCTCTTCTCAAGAGAAAGATGGGTAGGTTTGTACGTGACTCAGAAGAAGAAATAAGTAAGTTTTAAAATATAGGAGGGAGTACACACAGAAAAGGAATCCAAAGAGAGTTGAGTCAGGGCAAGGGCATAAAGGTAGAGGCAGGTAGGCAGTCATCTACTATTAATACTATTTAAAATTTCTAAAACACTACCAGGCATACACGGCTCTCCATTGACACATATAAGAGAGACAACCCCTTCTCTCAGAGCAGGGCCGGATTTGCCTATACGCCACGTACGCCGTGGCGTAGGGCCCACAGCTGGCAAGGGCCCACCGGGAATGTTTTTTGCACAGGGCCCCGCGTTTCAGGGGGCCCCGCGCAAAAAACATTCTGATACATCATTAAAATTTAAAAAAAAAAAAAACCTGTCGCTGCCTCTGCGGGGCCGCCGCGGCAGAATCGAGTGTATCCCATCAGCCCCCGCGGGCTTAAACAGAGCAGCGAGGGAAAAACTCTTCCCTCGCGCTCTGAAAGCCGGCGCGTGTGACTGGAGGGAGGCAGCTGAGAGAGGTGATACCGGGGAGGGCAGGCCCTGCTGGGCAGGGGGGGCCCCGCGGCACACTCGATTCTGCCGCGGCGGCCCCGGCCCCGGCAGAGGCAGCGACAGCTTCTTTTGTAAAAAAAATATTCGCTGGGCTGGGGTGGGCTGTGGGGGGGGGGGGGTAGGACTGGTGATGGGCTGGGGGGGTTAGGAGTGGTAATGGCTGTGGGCTGTTGGGGAGGGTTACGACTGGTGATGGGCTGGGGGGGGTAGGAGTGGTAATGGCTGTGGGCTGTTGGGGGGGTTAGGACTGGTCATGGGCTGTGGGGGTAGCAGACGTAATAGCTGAGGGCAGGTCGGGGTGTGAGGACTGGTGATGTGCTGGGGGGGTGTAGGAGTGGTAAAGGCTGTGGGCTGTTGGGGAGGGTTACGACTGGTGATGGGCTGGGGGGGGTAGGAGTGGTAATGGCTGTGGGCTGTTGGGGGGGTTAGGACTGGTAATGGGCTGTGGGGGGGTTAGGACTGGTAATGGGCTATGGGGGGGTTAGGAGTGGTGATGGGCTATGGGGGGGGCTATGGGCTATGGGGGAGCTAAGTCTATATGGGCTGATGGGATTAGGACTGGAAGTGGGTTGATGGGGGCTTAGGACTGGTAATGGGCTATGGGGGGGCTTAAACTAAAAATTGGGTGATGGGGATTAGGACTGGAAATGGGCTGGTGGGATTAGGACTGGTAGTGGGCTATGGGGGGCTAGGACTGGTAATGGGTTGGGGGGGTTGCTACGACTGGAAATGGGCTGGGGGATTAAGACTGGAGGTGGGCTGATGGAGTTAGGACTGGTAATGGGCTGTGGGCTGTTGGGGGGGGTTAGGACTGGTAATGGGCTATGGGGGGCTAGGACAGGAAATGGGCTGATGGGAAGGGGTTAGGACTTGAGGTGGGCTGATGGGGTTAGGACTGGTAATGGACTGTGGGCTGATGGGGGGTTTAGGACTGGCAAAGGGCTATGGGGGGGTTAAGACTGGTAATGGGCTGTTGGCTGATGGTGGCTGTCTGGTAATGGGCTATGGGGGGTTAGGACTGATAATGGACTATGGGGGGGGGGCTAGGACAGGAAATGGGCTGATGGGGAGGGGTTAGGACTTGAGGTGGGCTGATGGGGTTAGGACTGGTAATGGACTGTGAGCTGATGGGGGGGGGGTTAGGACTGGCAATGGGCTATGGGGGGCTGACTGGAAATGGGTTGATGGGGGTTAGGACTGGAAGTGGGCTGATGGGGGGTTAGGACTGGTAATGGGTTATAGGGGGGGCTTAAACTGAAAATGGGGTGATGGGGGGTTAGGACTGTAAGTGGGTTGATGGGGGGGCTAGGACTGGTATTGGGTTGGGGGGTTGCTAGGACTGGAAATGGGCTGATGGGTGGCTAGGACTGGAAATGGGCTGATGCAGGGACTAGAAGGGAATGGATGCTGGGTGAGGCTGGAACTAGAAGGGAGCTGATGTTGGGGGAGGATTAGAATGGGATGGGGCTGGAAGAGTAAAATGGAGAAGGGAAAAATATTTTGTGTGGGAGGGATAAAAAATCTACAATTGGCCGGGTATTGGGAGAGTAAGTGGGGATTGAGGATGGAGGGGTAAAATTTGAGTGGATGAAATAGGAATGAGGAAAGAGCAAAAGGAGAAAGATTAGTATGTTAAAGCAGATGTAGAGAGAGAATGGAAAAAACTAGAAGAGAGAAGAAAGGACAAATGGACAGCAGACGATGGAGGGTTAGCAGAAGACACGAAGAAACCAGAAGAAAGTGGCTGGAGCAATTGCAGCTGAAAAAAATGCACAAAAGGTAGAAAAATATCTCTTTATTTTGAATTTATTAATTGGAATATGTCAGCTCTGGTAAATGTGCATCATTAACGTCTGCGCTTTGTTTAGTACAAGAGCAAATTAATGTATAGTTTTATTTCTACAGTGTTGTACATTCCAAGTTTGGCTTTTGGGATTCCCAGTTTAATTATTGTCTTCCTGTTTCTAAAATGTGATTACTTGTTTGGTGATGGTCTATGTTCTGCATGTGTAACTGAGCTGAGGTGTTCTGTTTATATAATTCCTATTTGACATTGCCACTTGTTCTCTTTCCCCAGTAGGTCATGTATTGTTGTTCTCTGAAATGTATTGGTTTAATATTTGCAGTGTTGCCTTTTGATTGGTAGAGTATGGTGCTTTGTGAGTCCTGGTAGTGCTGTTAGGATACGGCGGGTTTGCTATGGGTTCTAAATGGGCAGTGTTTGTTGTAGTTCCTAATGTGTCTGGCAGTTGGCACTGGATTATAGTAATGTAGAAATCTTTTAGTCTTTCTTTATCCATACACTCATTAAGAGGCACGTTTACTAAAAGTTAGTATATGGTAACATTATGCAAATATTTATGCAAATGAGGCCCCTTATGCAAATGAGGCCCACACCCCCCTTGGGCCGCCCCTGCTGGGGGCCCACAATTTTTGTTGGCGTAGGGCCTCACTCAAGGTAAATCCGGCCCTGTCTCAGAGCATACAAATTAGTCATATAGAATTACAAAGCTTGGGAAGGGTAGGTATGGAAATAGTGGTAGAAGTAAAAAAGGGAATTCAAATGATGCTTCCAAGAAATCTAGAGACAGTGTCAAAGGAATGCAGAGGCAGTGTAGTACTGGAAGAGACCAGCAGCAGGTATCAGGCACAACCTGTTCCATACTGAGAAGTATATCGAGCGGCCATAGGCAGTCAGAACCTTATGAATCCTCATATGAGGGATTTCCAGTAGAAATATCAGGTATTGATAGTGCTGTAGCTATGGAAGGTCTAGAAAATCTAGGTGTTAGCATCCTAAGTGCTGAGGAATTAGGAAGCAATGCTGCCAGGGCCAAGAGCACCCCACAGACATAGCAGGTAGCAGAGAGGGTAAAGGATGCTCCTAGCTGTTCATCCTCTGATCTTTCCTGAAACCTAATTCCAGCAGCAGCAGCCTCCAAGAACACAGACAGGAAGTCCTATAGAATATAACAGATATGGAAGCATTTTACAGTAGATGCTTGAGGATCATTAACATGTGGAATGTTTGTACTAGCAGAATGCCATTAGTAGAGGAAAGCTAATGGGCAATCTTTCAAACAATGGCATGCTGCATTATTTGTAGAAACAATATCCTTTTGAGCTAGGCTCAAGGGGAGAGCACTAATAGTAGGCCAGAGATTCCATCATGCAAGTAGTGGCAGCAGGAAAACTACAGAAAAGAGGAAATCTATTTTCCAAGCCAAGCCTCCAGTCTTTTCCCCAGTAAGGGGGCAGACAAGCAGCCCTAATGCCCATCTAAGCAAATCATGACAGAGGAGATGAGGTGGGGTTTGGCATCACTGTCTGGGGCAAACAACAGGCAGCATTCAAAACTGTAACACAGTGCATCAGGGAAATAATTACCTGGAATGACTTGGTCCTGCAGGTGGCTAAGAATGTGATATTTAAAGTTTTACTGTATTTATTTTTATTTATTTATTTACAATTTCTTATATACCGCACTATTCGGCATTAGCGTGGTTTACATTGAACAGAAAATCAGACAGGAAAACATGTGTCTGAGTTTACAATTAACCAGACCACAAACTTGGATAACAAGGAATGGTTTACAAATAACAGGACAGTACAAATTGGATAACAAAGGATAACTATTTACATCTTAGAGTCACAGAATACATGAAACGTGTAATCCAATGATCAAAGACACCTTACTAATTGCGTTCTCCTGTCTCACTAGGTGTATTGGTGTTGCTGTAACTATTGGAGAGGGGATGTGATTCAGTGTTCTCTGGGAAGTATTTGAGGAAAAGGTAGTGTTTGAGGGCCTTTCTAAACTGGGCTAGGTCAGTGATTGCTCTGATGTTTGTTGGTAAGGCGTTCCAGATTCTTGGTGCACAGAGACTGAAAGCCCTATTTGCTGTTGTTGTGGTGCATCTTGTTAATTCTCGAGGAATCATCAGCGTATTTATTGCTGTGGATCTTCTTGATCTATTCGGGGTTATGGATTTGATGAGGTCAGTTAGTGAGGAGGAGGAGAGACTATTTAACGCTTTGAAAGTCAGTAACATTGTCTTTAAGATGATCCTGGCCTGTATAGGAAGCCAGTGTAACTGCTTCAGAAGGGGCATCACATGGTCTCTCCTAGATGCCCCATGGAGAACCCTCACTGCGCTATTCATTGCGAGCTGTAGAGGGTTCAAGATGGATTGAGGGAGTCCTAGTAAAATGACATTGGCATAGTCCAAATGAGGCATGATCAGAGCCTGGTAGATAGTACATAAATCCTCTGGTTCAAGCAAAGAGCGTAGATGTCTGAGTGAACGGATCTTGTAGTATATAGCTCTTACAGTGTTAGCTATATGAACCTTCATGTCGAGGTTTTGATCCAGGGTAACACCCAGATATCGTATTGTGGGTTTTGTTAGCAGATCAGCTTCCTTCACCTTCAAGTATTGCGGAGGGCTGAAATTTGTGTTCCTTGACATGAAGAGCACCTCAGTCTTTTTATGTTGAATTCTGAGGTTTTGTGATAGGAGCCATTCAGATATGGCATTGAAGCAATTGGTCAGAGGGGAGAGGTCCAATTTATCTATGTCGAACGGCATGTAGAGCAAGACGTCGTCAGCATATACCATGCAACTAACATTGAAAGACCGAATGATATTACAAATGGGTTGCATGTATATGTTGAACATCAAGGCAGAGAGGGAGGATCCCTGTGGAACCCCCTGACCTTGATGAAATGGTTCCGACGTTGCTCCACAGGATCGAACGTGCTGCCATCTTCTGGACAAGTATGATCTGCACCTTTCAAGTGCTGTTCCACAGACTCCTTTCTCTTTGAGCCAAACTAGGAGGAGCTCATGACTTACCGAGTCGAAGGCTGCGGCAATGTCTAGGAAAACGAGTGCAAATCCCTGTCGGATGTTATCGACACCAGAAATTATATTATTGAGTAGGGTGGTAAGGAGTGTTTCCACACCATGTGATTCTCTGAATTCATGTTGGCACTGATCCAGTGGAGCAGCAGCATCAATGTGGTCTTGTAACTGTCGTTGCACCTCTTTTTCGATTAACTTTGCGAGAAAAGGTATTCTTGAAATGGGTCTGTAAGATTATAACTTTTGGGGATCTAACTTGCTATTTTTTAGAAGTGGTCTGATAGATGTATGCTTGAGGGCAGAAGGGAAAGTACCGGTTGTGAAGGACAGGTTCTTTATTCTGGTTATTATTGTGCTGAAGTCACTGCGCAGTTCCTTTATCCAGAAAGCTGGGCAACTATCTCTTAGCACCCAGTTACCAGGAGAGGTTTTAGTATGTTGATGATTCCCAGCCTGTATTATAATAAAAGTGGCAGAAATAGGTGGCTAAGGCAGAGGATATTAGTGTATATTTCAGAAGTGACATCTAGAATAATCAGAATGCTACCATGTTTATCTCTCCCTGATGGCTCACTGGGGGTAGCTGGTTGAAGCAGAGGCAGGCTGAAAATATAGTGGGGGCACACCAACACCAGTGTACATGTAAATCCTGCTGCACATCCAGTGATGGGTGAAAGCCGTATCTCAACTCATATCTTAGCATAAATAAGGGCAAGAATAAGGGACTGGCAGCTGAGCCTGAACGAGACAACCATGGCTCCTAACTATTTTGTAATAGCTGGTGGGAAGAAAATGATTAAGGCACTGAAGAAAGAGGGCTTTTATGGTATTTAATGTATGGAACACTTAGGGGTATGTTTACTAAACTGCGGTAACGTAACAGCATCTACATTAACGCACGTTAAGTAACATTACCTAACCTGCGTAAACCTTACCGGCTGCGTTAAGGACCAGTGAGGGGTGGAGAGAGGGCAGAGAGAAGGGGTCAATGGGCAGGGAGTGGGCGGGGAGAGGACCCTGCTACACTAACGCATTGATCTTAAGTCCAGAACATTACCGCGAGTGAAAACCTCACGTTAGAGGTACATTTGCGGGAGAGAGATACCATTTCAGTCAGCAATGTACAGCATAGGCAGGGAGGTCAAGAAAGGTGATAATAGTGCTACCTGTGCAGCAACAGCATAGTGGCCAGGTATGAAAGGCCATTATGGTGATGCCGCAAATGGGGCATATGGGGCTGCATGCAGGACAGGCAGTGGGTGCAGCCGGGGTGCAGAGGGGACTATACAGCTGCCTATGTGGCACATAGGAACACAGAAACAAACCAGCAGCAAGACAGCATATGACCATGGCCAAACATTCACATCAGTTTGTGCTCTATAGTGTCACATCCAGGGGACACATGGCCAGTAGGTACCCCAAATGGCACACAGGAAGCACAATGCCTGTAATGGGGCAAGCAATGCACATCTGGGGATAACACCTACAAGGGTCTCTGCACCTTCCACAGGCTACATCCAAAATAGACCAGACACCAAACTAAACGAACACTCGTTACTACAGCTCCTGGAAGGCAGTGCAGAGTGTGACCACATGTTATCTTATAAGAACATAACATAAGATATGCCATACTGGATCAGACCTAGGTCCATCAAGCCCAGTATCCTGTTTCCAACAGTGGCCAATCTAGGTCATACATACCTAGCAGTTTCCCCAAAAGACACAGGTTCCACAATGCTTGTACTGGATCAAGCATTGATATCCTGGGTCCCGTCTTAATAATGGTTTATGGACCTTTCCTCCAGGAACTTGTCCAAACCTTTTTTAAATCCAGCTACACTAACAGCCTTTACTACATCCTCCGGTAACAAATTCCAGAGTTTGATTACACATTGAGTAAAAAAATATTTTCTTTTATTAGTCTTAAATAGTTTACCCTGTAGCTTCATTGCATGTCCCCTAGTCTTTCTATATTCTGATAACGTAAACAATCGATCTACGTTTACCCGTTCTACTCCGTTCATTAATTTATAGACTTCTATCATATCTCCCCTCAGCCGTCTCTTTTCCAGGTTAAAGAGCCCTAACCTTTTTAGCCTTTCTTCATAGGAGTATCCTTCCATCCCCTTTACCATTTTGGTGGCTCTTCTCTGAACCTTTTCTAATAACGCTATATCCTTTTTAAGATATGGTGACCAGAATTGCACACAATATTCAAGGTGCGGTCTCACCATGGAACGATATAGAGGCATTATAATATCTTTTGTTTTATTTTCCATTACTTTCCTTATGATACCTAGCATTCTATTTGCTCTCTTGGCCGCCGCTGCACACTGGGCCGAGGGTTTTAACATGTTATCCACAATGACGCCTAAATCTTTTTCCTGGGTGGTGGTTCCTAATGTGGAACCTTGCATCGTAACCATAGTTTGGGTTGTTCTTCCCTAGGTGTATAACTTTGCACTTGTCCACATTAAATTTCATCTGTCATTTTGATGCCCAGTCTTCCAATTTATAAAAATCCTCTTGCAATTTTCCACAATCCTCTTGGGTTTTAACAACTTTAAATAGTTTTGTGTTATCTGCAAATTTGATAACCTCACTCGTTATTCTCTTTCCAGGTCATTTATGAATATGTCAAAAAGCAGTGGACCCAGCACAGATCCCTGGGGTACACCACTATTCACCTTTCTCCATTGGGAAAATTTGCCATTTAGCCCTACCCTCTGCTTTCTATCTTTAACAAGTTCCTGATCAACAATAGTACACTGCCACCTATCCCATGACTCTTTAGTTTTGCCAAAAGTCTCTGATGAGGGACCTTGTCAAAGGCTTTCTGAAAGTCCAGACACACTACATCAACTGACTCACCTTTGTCCACCTGTTTATTCACACCTTCAAAAAAACATAACAGATAAGTAAGACAAGATCTTCCTTGTCTAAAGCCATGTTGGCTGTCTCCCATTAGGCCATGACTATCTACATGCTGAGTAATTTTATTCTTTATGATGGTTTCTACCATTTTTCACAGTACTGACATCAGGCTCACTAGTCTGTAGTTTCCCGGATCACCCCTGGAACCTTTTTTAAAATTGGCGTTACTTTGGCGATCCTCCAATGATTTTAATGAAAATTCACAGATAACTAATAGCAGGTCTGCAATCTCATATTTCAGTTCTTTCAACACCCTTGGATGTATACCATCCAGCCCAGGTGATTTGCTACTCTTTAGTTTATCTAATAGTTGTAATACATCTTCCCGATGTATCAATATTTTCCGATGTATCGATCAATATCTTCCCGATGTATTGATCGATATCTTCCCAATGTATCTGAAACAGATGTACACCCAGTAGTCCAAACTGGGTATACCATACCCGCACTGCATGCTCCAGCCAGTCCATAGTCTGCTTGCATAACACCAGCTATCTACCAGGTCCACCCTAGCCAATAGCTGCGGGATCAACAACCTGATACCCAAAGCTAGCATCAGCCCATATGGAAGGGACATAACAGTGGCAGGCGGAGATGGGGGGGATGTGGGGATGTACAGGTAGGCCCCACCACCCCAGAAGCCAGACGCTAGGCACCTGACTACCTGTACAGTGGATGGCCTGGGACAGTGCACCACCATCACAAACAGCATATGTGCATGGCAGTATGGTGTGGGAGAGGGTGTTAGTGGTGATGGGGCAGTGACACCTGCCCTCAGGGGACCAAGGCCATGCCCTCCTCCAGGGAGTCGTGGACAGTGGAACAGACAAAGTCTGGAAGATGAAAGGCAAAGGTAGCCACTGGGACCACAGCCCTTTTGTGGCAGCAGGGTAGTGCAGTACACACAGACAGTGTGTCCTGGAACAGACGGTCACAGGCTCAAGTCCCAGCTGTGGCTTTCGCACAGCACACCCTCATGTTTTACCCTACAATTCAGATAAACCATCAGAATGTGCAATCCTCAAAGCAGTGGCAAACAGGGCGACAAACACCCACTCACACAGCCTCCACTCTCCAAAGTGTCATGGCAGCTCATACCTTTGGCTACAGCATGGAGCTCCAGTTATCACCAGCGCACAACTACTACCTCCTGCACAGTTGAGCAAAGTCGGCACTGTGATCAGGACCAGTGTGCCTGGCAGCCTTGCCAACCACCTGTATCTATGAACAATGATGCATTAGGAGAGTGTGTATGTGTATGTCCAGGCATTGTTTTGTGGCTGGCCACACCTCACCAGGCCCACAATGTCCCACTGTTACCAGTGCTAGGCTGCAAATGTGCATAATGAGGAGAAAGGCATTGTGGGTATGGCATGGACAGGGCAGATTGGGCAGGATGCATCTGCACAGGGTGTAGGTCAATGGCTGGGACACTGTAGAGGCCGACCACTACCTGCATGGACAGTGAGGCCATAGCATGTCCTGCTGTGAGGTAACTCTCACCCTGACCGAGCAGTGATCATGGGATATCTATGTTCCCACATAGTGCTATACATCATGTGTCATACCTGAGTGTTCCCAGTGTTGTTGGCAAGTACAGTGCTATTTGCTTGGGGCATGTTGTTTCTCTGTTATCATGCACTATGGATTGGCTAGTGGACTGTCTCTAGCTAGTCTGTGCATGGTTGGACTTCTCTGAGGGTGCCGCAGGTGCAGTCTGACTGTGCCGATTGTGGTATGAGGCAATGGAGACTTTACAGGCATGCACACAACAGTACTGCTGGGGTGTCACTGGCCCAGTCACAGTTATGGCTATGGGCCACAAACCCTGAGGTGCTGTCCATTGACAGCAGGGTGGGGTTTGCTGGTCATACAGCTATTGTGACACTCTCTCAACTGCCAAAAGGGGTGCTTAGGGTGCCCTGGAGTATGTACTGTATGCTATGTCAACCTGTAGAGGCACGGCCACAAAAACATGGTGTGTGTCTAGCTGCCCTTCCATCCAAATAACAGGTGTCAATAGTAGCCATACCCTAACACAGGGTATGCAATAATCTGGGTAGTGACTTGACCCAGAGGGCCACATGTGAGTGTGTAAAGCAGATGCACTGCAGGGAGCACCTGGTACCCAGTGACAATGATGGATACATACAGCAGGACCACTCACCAGCACACATGTGCTGCCGACCTAGTATTGTGCAGCCATCCTATCACTCAGGGTGAACTCTGAATATGCATAATGCCCTGGTCTGTAGTTGCTCTGTGGCAGCATCACGAAGTGTCCGGTCTTTTTTTTCAGGCTGAGGTACCAGAGAGATGCAGATCCCATTGGGTCATCAGCTGTATATAGCTAATCAGCATGTGCATTACATCCTGGAAGACAGCAGGCTTCTTGTGTGGTGCCCTGCAGTGTTCTTGTATGCAGCCTTTGCTGTGGTGCTCATATTGGTGGTGTAGCCTACAGGTTTGTGCATTGACATTTGTGCTATCGGTCATGGGTTTGATTTCTCTCTACATTTCATTCCTGTGACAGTCATATCTGTGCAGATCTGTGCTGTTGCCACATTATACCCTCATCACAGTTTCCAACCATCCTTCTGTCTGTTTATATGTGTCTTCCAGCTGTGTGGCATCCTGCCCTAATATGCAGGTTGCTACACCATGGCCTACACTGTGACCCTTTTCTGCAATGTGGCTCATCATGCTTGCCTCTCCCGTGTCTGCTCTGCATGGCACTGCTACTCCTCTGTCCTCCTGTCATTGCACTTATCCTGCCACCTCTACCTCCTCTGGTGGACACGTATTCACATCTTCTGCCACACACTGTCATTACTGCTCTTTACAGTACCTTCACCCAGTGCATTGTTACAGCTGCCCCTGTTATATTTGTCCTCTTTACCAGCTGCCACAAGGCCCTCATGCAGATTTGGCAGGTCCTTCACCTCTGACATTTACTTCCTTACATCACTTGTTAATTGGCTTTCCTTGCTGCTCTGTGCAGTGTTAGAGTTACATCTGTGTTTGGCCCATACATTTCATGCTTGTGACCTTGGTCCACCTTACTGCCCTTAGCCAACATTTCTTGGTTCACCTTAACATCCTTGGGCCATCTTTAGCATCACCTTCGGTTCGGCTAGCTTATGGGGCACGTTATATGCTGACTTGGGGGGTGCCACCCTTTCGTGCCGCCCTCTGGGGGACATTATGACCCACCTTGGATGACGTGGTGCTCTATGATGTGCCTTATGGTGCGCCCTAAAAGGTGCATTAGGTTACGGAACTGGGGTGAGGGTTTTTTTGGCTGGCAGTACAGGTTGTTGAGATGTGTCTGACTGTTGCAGGCAGGAAACTTAATTGCCTCTGACAGCCTAATGAACATTGCCCACTGAGGGATTGAACTCATGACTGCTGAATCAGCAGTCATTGTATTAACCAGTGTGCTACACCTCTATTTCTTTGATCTTACGCCATGGTGCGAAATTAAGGTTAACGCATGATAACGTGCCACTGTGCTCTCTATAGCACGATAACAGCAAGGCACCCTCTATCGCGCAATAAGCTGCCATTGCTACCTTACCGCAGAAACGCCCACTACCTTATATGGCATTCCTCACGTTATTGCTGCAACTAGCGCGGGTAACATTAAGATGGTTTAGTAAACATACCCCTTACTGTACTTCATAATAAGATATTCCTTAGACCAAGGAAACATGGCAATTGGCAGCCATTCCTGAAGGTATTGATCAAGAACTGCTGAAAAACAGCAGGATATTTAGAATGGAGAGCAAAGAGTGGGCATGAGGTACACTGGAAGCAACAAGCAACAGGGGCACTTATGCACCGGCTCTTTTGAGATATTGACATCAGGTGGAATTTTCTCTAATGATGGAGAGGTTAGTGGAATAGTGGCAGCCCTCCATTATACGTATATCATTGGATACCAAAATCAGTATTGAAAACTGTCTGGGGTATCAGGATTGGCCAAATATGACTTGGGTCATAGAAGTCCTGAAGTCTTCAAAGATGTCATCGAAGAATTAAGTTCAAGAAGGCCATTCCTGGTGATAATCCCAGTAGTGAACATTTTGGTGGTAAAAATAGAGGTTTCTCAACAGAAATAGCGCTTGACATCAAAGGTGTTGGAACAGTTGGATTCCTTGGATGCAGAAGTGAACAAATGGTTGGAACCCCTCACCAAGGAGGATGCTTACATGTTAGATACCCCAGGGGAAATGCAGGTGAAAGAAAGTACTACCCTCAAGTACAATGCACCTATGTATTAAGAGATAAGCTAATAATTCAGGTGGAAGATAAGGGATGCCAGAGGCAGAATGGCACTGGGAAAAGACTATGCATGCCAATAAATAGTACTGGCAGAATAAGCAGCACCCTGTTAGCTACCATTTTCTCCCTCACCAATAGCCACCAGTCTTCTATGGGCACTACAATGCCCTCTTTGTGACACAGACCATAGAAGTAGGTGGCAAAGATTAATATCAGCCCGCTATGGAGGTTTCTACTTTTGTCTAGTGTGAAGTTAGTTAGACCGAACAATATACAGTATTAGGAATATGCCAGTTGGTTCTTTAGTGACTAAGGGAGCTAGTTCGCACTGATGGAAAATAGTGCAGTATATAAGAAAATGTAAATAAATAAATAAATAAATAGTTACTACAGTGCATTAAAGAAATAAGAACACAAGAACGTAAGATATGCCTTACTGGGTCAGACTAAGGGTCCATCAAGCCTAATATCCTATTTTAAACAGTGGTCAATCCAAGTCATAAGTACCTGTCAGGTTCCCAAAAGGTACACAGATTCCATGCTGCTTGACCAATGGGTAAGCAGTGTATTTTAATAAAGGTTTATGGACTTTTCCTCCAGGAACTTGTCCAAACCTCTTTTAAATCCAGCTACACTAACAGCTTTTACTACATCCTCTGGTAACAAAGTCCAAAATTTGAGTTCACATTGAGTGAAAAAATATTTTCTGATTAGTCTTAAACATGCTACATTGTAGCTTCATTACATGTTCCCTAGTCTTTCTACTTTTTTTAAAGGGGTAAGCAACTAATCTACATTTACATGTTCCACTCCAATCATTATTTTATAGACTTCTTTTCTTTTTCCAATTTAATATTTATTGAATTTATGCAAAAACATCAAGATAATTCTTCAAAGAACAGGATTACATAGGTACAATTTTAAGAGAAAAAGGATTTTTAGAAAAAACAAACCTATAGATCCCTGGTAGTCCACAATAATGGGGAGAAAGAAAATATATAGCACCCAGAGTAGGAGTACCTTGGGCACTGCTAAGGAAAGAACTTTACAGATTTGAATCAAAGAGAATAATCAAGACAAGCCATGAGCACACAGGCTAAGTAATAAGAGAGATATTAACATTATCATCCTGAGACCTAACTGTTTCCTTTAGCTTAGTATTAATAAATGTAGCAAGATCAGCTGGTTAAGAAAAAACATATCTATGAGACTTATACAATACTAAGCATTTACAGGGAAATCTTAAAAAGAAAGAACCCCCGATTTTCATAACCCGAGGCTTATGAAGAAGAAAAAGTGTTTTCCTCTTCTGCGTTTCCTTTGAAATATCCGGATACACTGATATAGTAAGACCGTAAAAAGTCTCCAGTCTCTTTTTAAAGAACATTTTCAGCAACCATTCCCTATCAGTGGCTAGCGCACAGGAAACCAGCAAGGTAGCTGGAACACATGTCCCAGGATCAGAAGCCTCAAGTAATTCAGACACATTTAAAACATCCAAGTTAGCAAACTCTCCTGAAGCTGCTGGTTCTTTTTTCCCCTGAGGGAGATAGTATACCTTTGTCAAAGGTGGAATTAATTCCAACGACACTTTCTGCACTTCCTGGAGATATTTCTTAAACATATCAAGGGCCAAAATGCCTTTCACCTTAGGAAAATTTAATATCCTTAAATTCACAGCTCTAACAGCATTTTCCAGAACTTCCATTTTGTACCGGAGCGCCACATTATCTTTAATAAAAGCAGTTGTTGAGTCTGATAATATTCCCAGCTGAGTTTCATGTTCTTCTAACTGGGATTTAATACAGTCACTTACAGTTTCCAAAGAAACAATTCTAGCCAAATTATCTTGAATCTGAGATGACAATGCCCTGGTCTGAGTGTGTACTGCCTCCGAGAGGGAAACAATCGCGTCCCATATTACCTCAAGCGTGAAGACTTTAGGTCTCGCAGAAATGGCAAATGCCGGGGTGGAAGTCCCAATAGGAGAAGAATAATGAAGCCTTCAGCATGCAAGCCGGGATCCATCAAAGCCTCGGAGGATTGCTGCACACCTAAATCCTCCCCGGAACCTCCGGGGGGCAGCTGAGCCCAAACCGAGGCACTTTTCCCTCCACCAGCATCTCCATTCCCTGCGTCTAAGGGAGGGATCACTGAAACATCCAGGGACGAGCTGAGCATTGCAGGACACAGCAGGAGCAATCTCTCAACAGGAGACAGAGAGAACTCCAGCTCCTCAGACGTCAAAGGGCTCTCCTCAGCCGTCGTTGCAGCACCGGAGCGAATCTCCTGTTTTTGTGCCTGAGTGACTACAACAAAACGTTTTAGGCATCTGTGGAAGAGGCAAACTCAGCAGCCATTTTGAAAAGTTTCCTCCCCTATTTTATAGACTTCTATCATATATCACTTCAGCCATCTCTTTTCCAAGTTGAAGAGCTCTACATTTTTAAGCATTTCCTCATAGGGATATCCTTCCATCCCCTTTGCCATTTTGGCGGCTCTTCTCTGTACTTTTCTAATTCTGCTATTAATTTTTTAAGATATGTTGACCAGAATCACACACAATATTCAAGGTGTGATACAGAGGCATTATAGTATCCTTTGTTTTATTCTCCATTCTTTTCTTTATGATTTCTAGCATTCTATTTGCTTTCTTGGTTGCTGCTGTACACTGGGCAGAGGATTTCAATGTATTATCCATGATGAAACCTAAATACTTTTCCTGGGTGGCAGTTCCTAATGTGGAACCTTGCATTGTGTAACTGTAGTTTGGGTTGTTCTTCCCTAAGTGCATAACTTTGTACTTTTCCACATTAAATATCATCTGCCATTTTGGCATCCAGTCTTCCAATTTATTAAGGCCCTCTTGCAATTTTTCACAATCCTCTTGTGTTTTAAGAATTTTGAATAATGTAGTGTCAACTGCAGATTTGACCACCTCATTTATTATTCCCATTTGCAGGTTATTTATGAATATGTTAAAAAGCAGCGGGCCGAGAACAGATCCCTGGGGTACTCCACTGTTCACCTTTCTCCATTGAGAAAATTGCCCATTTAGCCCTACACTCTGTTTTCTATTTTGCAACCAAATCCTAATCCACAATAGTACATTGCCTCCTATCGCATGGTTTTTTAATTTCCCCAAGGGTATCTCATGAGGGACTTTATCAAAGGCTTTCTGAAAATCGAGATACACTATATCAACTGGCTCACCTTTATCTACCTGTTTATTCACACCACCATTTTTTCTCTCTTAGCTATAATAGTCTCTCTGACCTAACCTTTAAGCCATGCTGGCTGTCGTTTGACCTTCCTTCCACCTTTTTTTAAGTATGGAATACATCTGGGCTGTGCTTCCAAGATAGTATTTTTAAATAATCCCAGGCCTGATGTAAACTCTTAACCTTTGCAGTTGGTCCTTTTAGATTTTTCTTAACCACTTTCCTCATTTTATTATAGTCTCCTTTTTGAAAGTTAAATGTTAGTGCAATCCATTTCCTTACTATTCTCCCTCCATTTATTAAATCAAATGTGATCATATGATCACTATTGCCAAGTGGCCCCAAAACAGTTACTTCTTGCACTAGATCCAACGTTCCACTGAAGACTAGGTCTAAAATAGCATCCCCAAGTATCAGCTCCTGAACCAACTGCTCCATGAAGCAGTCATTTATTTCATCTAGAAACTTTATCTCCCTAGCATGTCCTGATATGACACTGACCCAATCAATACGAGGGCAATTGAAATCTCACATTATTACTGTGCTGTAAACTGCTAGCTTCACTAATTTCTGTTAGCATTTCATCATCGGTCTGTTCATTCTGTCCAGGCGGACAGTAGTACACTCCCACTGCCATTCCTTTCCCCTTTTTACATGGAATTTCTATCCATAGAGATTCTACAGTATATTTTGTTTCTTGCAAAACCTTTATCCTGCTTGACCCAATGTCCTCTTTAACATATAGAGCCACCATTCCACCAATGTGATCTACCTTATCATTCAATATAGTTTGTAGCCTGGTATCACAGTGTCCTATAGGTTATCCTCCTTCTACCAAGTCTCTGAAATGCCAATTATATCTAACCTTTCATTCCTTGCTATATATTCCAACTCTCCCATCTTATTTTTTAGACTTCTAGAATTTGCATATAGGCATTTCAAAGGATTTTTTTTATTTTTTCTAATATTAACAGACTGGCTATTTGATGGCAGAGTTAATGTGTAATAGGTATTCTCTGGGGACAGCAGGAATCAGTCCTCACATATGGGTGATGCAGGCAGCCCCTTGGAGATGAGGCCAGATAAAAAGGCAGCACCCTGTATTGGTAATGCTGTCCCCCCACCATGAACCAAAGGTATTTTATGTGGTTGGGGTGAATTATGATGTGAGTGTAGGTTTCCTTTAGGTCTAAGGAGCAACACCAGTCTCCCTGCTGGAGGAATGACAGTAGTGTTCCAAGGGAGAGCATCTTGAACTTCTCCCTGACCAGAAACTTGTTGAGCTCTCATAGGTCTAGGATGGGCCTGAGGCCCCCAGTCCTCTTGGGGATGAGGAAATATCTGGAGTAGAAGCCAGTGCCCCAGAGAGGCCCCACTGCTTTGTCTCTGCTAGCTTGGTGAGAAGCCCGGAGTAACCCTGCTAGCTCAGTGAGAAGCACGGTTTGGTGGAGGAGAGGCCTGGTGGGTTCTCCTGGGAAGTACGAAGGTGGTGGCCGATGTAGATGTAAGAGGTAGCCTTCCTTGACCACTTATACTACCCAGGTGGTGATGGCTGTCCACCTGTGAGCAAACAGGGCTAAGCGCCCCCTTGTGGGCAGCAGAGGATATCCTGGGAGAGTGGAGGTTGCTCCCAGGCAGTCAAACGTTTCCCCAGGGCTGGGCCTGAGCCGGTGCCTAGGGCTTTAGAGCTTTTGGTTTTCTGGGACCATGTCCCTGGCCTTTTTGTTGTTGGCCTTGCTGAGGGGCCGAGAAGGCCTGGAAATGCGGAGTACTACCAAAGCCCCCTTTCTTCCTTGGGGTTTTCTTCTGGGGTTGCAGCGAGGTCTTCTTTGAGAGCCTGGTTCTTATCACATACTCAGTTTGTATCTCTGCTGCTTTATCTGCCATAGGCTTCCAGAAGAGGTTGTCATCTATGCAGTGGACATCGATTAGTTTGTCTTGTAAGCAGCCATCGTGCCTCAATTCCGGCGGCAGACACCCTGGCTGATGATTCAAAGCCATCATAGGCTGCTCGGGACAGAAACTTTGAGCATTCTTCTTTCACTGCCAAGGTTAGGTTTTGAACCTCTGCAGGGGTTCACCAACAAGGCCTACTGAGAATCCTCTGAGCTCCTTTGACAGTTCCTTAAGGTACATGCCAATGAAAAGCTGGTAGGAACTGGATTTGGAAGTTAGGCTTTCCGGCCAAGGGCATCAAGGGTTCTGGCCTCCCTGCCATGTGGCACCAATGAATGAGGTTTTTAGCTCTTAAGTCTGTGCATGGCCGACTCCACAACCATGGAGTTGTGGGAAAACTGAGTCTTTTGGAACCCAGGGCTTCGGCATACCCGGTGCATGGTGTCGAGGCACCTTCTAACAATTGGTACCGACGCCAGAGTTTCCCACATGTGGAGGAAGAGGCGATCAAGGATCAGGAGCACTAGGACCATAAGGGTTTCCTTCAGAGGTGCCTCATATTGGAAGATCTCCAAATTCTCAGTCCTCGGTTCCTCCTTGGCCTCAGTCTCGATAGTGAGAGCCTTGGACATATCCCTCACGGAATCGAGGAATGCCATGTCATTGGATGGGGAGTGGTGTCAGGTCGCAAAGGGAGATAGGTTTGAGGGCACATTACAGTACCGCCTCATGTCTGGGGGCTCTTCATACTCAGTCTCCCATTCAGACTCAATGTCTGAGTTTGAGTCCGATGCTGCACGATTAACCTCGGTCGAGGACCATCCTTTGCAGTGCATGATCTCCGGAGATCATCGATCTGAGCCATGGGCACTCGTCGGAGATGACTGGTGTCCTGAGAAATGGGGCCAGGACCTCAACTGGGGCCGGGGGCTCTCTCAAGGTCAGTGGGACCTGAGGACCAGTTCAACATCCAGCAAAGCCATCAATGTTGAGGGTCCCTTCATTGAAGTGGATGAACTGGATGAGCTGGACATAAATGCCCGCTGCATGGCCACTAGGGCAGATATGCTGCTCTTTAGGGCTGCCATTCTGGTCTCCATGCCATTTGTCTCTACAGCCTTTGACACGGGCACTGAGGTCCTCGGGCATGGCATCGGTACTGTCGAGGGAGAGTCCTCGATGAGGATGGCCTCAGAGGTCCGAGACGGGTTGTTGAGAGCCGACAACTCCTTGCGGGGCATCTTGGTGGGCCGTTCCTGCCCATCTCCTCGGACTCATGCCTGGGACTGTGGGACCTGGGGTGGGATTTCACCTTCTTCCCAGATCCATCCTCTGAGGTGGTCTTTGAGGGTTTTTTCTTCTTATGTACCACCTCCATGGGCATCCGCTTGAAGGAACCTTGGCTGTGGGACTCCAAAGAGACTCTGGCTTCATGGGGCACAGAGGTATCGGAGGAGACCATGAAGCGTGGTGTTACTGGAGACTCTGGGGCAAAGTCGGATTTCTGAAATCATTTTTCCTGCTGCTGCTGGTGGCTCTTAAGGCCTTGGGGGTTATGGTTCTGCAGAGCTCGGTCAGAATCATTGTGCTTTGGACCAAGGTATCGAAGGCAGCAGTCATGTAGTTTGGTGAGTGACATCATTTTGCCACACCAGCCACACTTTTTGAAGCAACTGGAGGCCATCAGAAAAAGGGGGTCCAAGGCCTTCGGTTGAAATTGGGTACAAATGTTGGTTAAGGAAGCCCTCAAAGAAAAACTAAGAAAAAAAAATAGACAAATCCAAGAAGTGACACTGAGGCGAGCTGGCTCGGGGGCAGAAGGAACCGGTATGTAAACCGGACAAAAACTTGAGAATAAAATCCGAGTGCAATTGTCATAACATAAGTATGGTCTGGCAAAAAACAGAATAGATGCCCCTCTAGTAATGCATTTTCAACTGTTTCATCATACATTTGATGAAATTTGTTGTATAGTAATTGATAGTGTGATTGAAACACCCAGGGGAGGTGATTGGGGAAAGTTATTGATACAAAAAGAACAACGATTCATATACCGTTTAAACTCTTTGGAACCTTACGGACTTAATAGTAAGACTGAATGAGGTGTGTTCGTGTAATAGTTTCTGATAGAACTTGTGAGAATATACCAATGGGTAAGAAGAGGGGAGGATTTTTATCGCTATAATGCTGTAACGTCATTGGGGTTGTGGGTGGGCCTATACGTCTCTGTGATTGGTTGGGTAGTCCCTTATATAGCCTGATCAGTGTGTGGTTGGAAATTGAGTGGTTAGTCCCCTTGAGGAGAATGAAAATTGTTGCCCCCGATGAAGCCATTTGGTGAAACAAGGACCTTGTTGGGCAAGCTGCTTATGAGAATCTAAGAGGGATGATAGCACCATTTGAAAGATAAGTGTGGAATATCTTTTGTGAAAGATGTTAGTTAATGGAAGTGCTGACGCTTATTTCCTTCTGTTCCAGGTATGGCTTGAGTGGTTAACTGACTGCAGAGGCTGCTATGCCTAAGCTTGCACTTAAAGTGGAAGGAGTGGGTCTAGCCATGTTAAGGTGGCTTATTATTGATTAATAATTTATAATATTATATAAGTTAGCAATTATTGAATTATATTTAGGACTAGAGAAGCTAAGCTTAGCTACTCGGCAGTTCGAAATTTGGTAATAAAATATGTATACAGAGGAGTTTTTAGATCCTTGATAGTATTTAAGATCTTTCCCCTGTTGGTAGGTAACCACCTATTAGAGGGATAAAAGTTGATATCTGAGATCTTTTCTTTTCTGTTTTTAAATTAAAACTTGTTGAATGTAGTCATATGGTGTGAGTCCTTAAGGGTATTTATTGTATAGTCCAGGGCGCTTTGTGTTATTTGGTTATTTGCCCTATCACAATGCCAACAATATATGATCTTAGAGTACCCTATGAAAAAGAATCCAGAAGGAATCTGCATAGGTTTCCTATAGCTAAATGTCAAAACATATCCCTGTCAATAATAAGGGACCTTCGGAATAGGAGCATTCAGCAGCGAAACCAGCACTAATACATGCTCTACAGTCTTCAGCAACACTATTGATCTCAAAAAATGTGCATTATGGGCATGCATCAGTGCTGCTTTCACTGTTGAATGCCCTTATTTAGAGAATCCCTTATTATTGACAGGGATATGTTTTGACATTTTGCTATAGAGACCCTTCTCTAATTTTGTCTGCCTAATCACACAGGCACCTGATGACACTGCAGTCATCTATACAGTCCAGGTACTGGCCAGGCTTTCATGTGCCCCCTGAATTGCAGATGAGCACACCAGATCCTCCTGTGCACCCCTCAAACCACACACATGCACACTCTTACATTCAGCAACAAATCATAATTCTGTGAAAAAGATGCTCTGAACCTATACATAACAGCTATGACATAACATGATAGCATGGGGTACCAGCGCTAAAACTATGGTCTCTGTTTCTGACCCAAACATGAATACTTTCCCTACTTATGCCCATACTATCCCTACATCTGCAGTCCCATTTTTAAGAACACTTCAGGGAACTGATAGGGTCCCCTAGATTGGCTCCTTTAGCACAAACAGCACATTTCAGTATTGCCATAATAAACACTGTTGTTCTTCTTAATATTCCGGGAAACACTTAATATATGCACGAGCCTTTCTGAGGACACATTATACGTCTCTGTGGATGACCATGTCCCCTCTCTGCCCCTTCTGGACATATTCTGAGATTCTCGTGCTAGTACTATGGACATGCATGACACAGTGTTTCAGAATAAGGTAGGGGACGTTTTTAGCATATAAATGTCCCCGCTGCACGTACAAATCCTTTTTTCGTGTTCTGGAATGACCCCCATATTGTACCAAAGTGTCTCTATGTAGCTCCTATCAATCTAGTCCTTTATATAATACCAATAAATCTGACCAAGGGTCAACTCAAGGGTTATCATAAATGAAGCTTATTGTAGCACATTAGCCAACTGATCATTGGAGTAGCTAAAAATATCCTGCCACTGTGCTGCCACAATGAGGGCTATTTATACCAGTGATGCACAATACAGTAGGTCAAGTAATTCTGCACATATGCCTAGCAATATATAATACCAACCTATTACATTTTAACTATTCCACATATACATCCTTTCTGGAATATTATTTTTAGATTATGGTGGAATAATATGGAATTTGCTTCCATATTATTCCACCAGGGGGTTAAACTACCTGTCATTTTGAAAACATTTAAAAACCTGGCTTTCTAATCAACATTTTAGGGGGGTCAGGTCGAGGGGGTTCGGAGTCTGGACCCATATGCAGATTGCGTAGTGCCACCTACCACCCCACAAGGTGTTCCAGCCATACATGTGCTAACCGCAGGCAGTCTGCTAGCCAGAACACAGTGCATGTTCCTAGAGGAACTATGTGCAACCAGAAGTGGGATGCAAGCACAAACACCAAGCAGGTACATCAGTGACTGGGCCCCAGAAAAGAGAACCCACAGATATCACTTGGAAGAAACACTGTACAGCACTATGTGGGAACCTGGACATGCCATGGTCACTGCTCAGTCAGGGTGAGAGTGACCTCCCAGCATGACATGCTGTGGCCACCCTGTCTGTGCAGGTGGTGGTCGGGCACTACAATATCCCAGCCATTGCCCTATGCCCTGTGCAGATGCATCCTGCCCAGACTGCCCTGTCCGGGCCATACCCACAATACCTTGCTCCTCATTATGCACATTGACAGGCTAACGCTGGAAACAGTGTAAGCATTGTGGCCTTAGTGAGGAGTTGGCAGACACAAAAAAATGGATAGACATACACACACTCCCACACCTATTTCAGCATTGTGCAAAGATAGAGGTGGTTGGCAGCCCTGCCCGCCACACCAGTCCTGAGCACAGTGCAGGCATTGCTAAGGTATTCAATACTGTTAGGGTCACTCTCTGGGGTGGTGTACACTGTCAGGAAGAAGGAAACACACTCCACATATATCATAAAGGTTGCTATGATGGATCTCTCTGTTAACAAATTGTGTTTAAGTTAGGATTTGTTATCTGAAATCAATCATAGCAACGTTTGATATATGTGGAGCATGTTTCCATATTTATGACGGTGCTAAGGTATGCAGGTGCTAGTAGTGGTAACTGCTGCTCTGCGCCAGCCCCAACAGCCTGGCTCTCCATGAGGCTTTGGCTAGTGGAGCCTGTGGGTGTGGGTGTTTGTGCCCCTGTTGGCCGATGCTCTAGGGAGTGCACATGTGAAGGCATGTATATGAGTATGGGGTACCATATACTATTAGACTGAATAAATCTGAGAAAGAGTTAATTCTATTCAGAACCTTGCTTAGAAATAAAACTTCATATATTAGCTTACTAGGTGAAGGGTTACATGTCCTGAAATAAAGAAAGGGCACGTTGTACCCCAGCCTCTTTGTCTCAGGGATACCAGATAGCAGCCTCAGGGTTATTAGCTAAAATACTTTCAGGGTTAGTAATTACTAATTAGTAGATATCGAGAAGCGCTCAAGGTTAGAAGATATCAAGTCATCAGCAGTAAACAATTATGTCAATTAGGTCATTCTATATCCTGGAATCCTGTATGTCTCCTCATAATGGCCATGTAACAGTAAACAATTATGTCTTGGACTCCATTTATGGCTCCACATTGACCCACACCGTATAAGTTGACCTACAATATGATAAACATACATGACGTATAATGATAAAGTGAAATTATGCTGTATCATCTAAAAAAGTCTTATAAATAAAGTGAACCATGGCTAGTACTTTAGAGTAGACAGGGAGAACGTGCTTCTCTCAGTCTGCTCTCCGCAAAGCTTTGGTGTATTTTTCTATAGAACTGTGTGTATTTATTGAGTATTTGATAACCTTCCCATTGTCTGTGAATGTAGTTCTTTGTAGCTTCAAGAGCCCAGTGAGGTTACTGGTGAGGGGAGAGTCAAGTAAGCTCTTCAGTTGGTGCCATGACTCATCTACAGATTTCAACATTCCTGACAAGGAGGGAAGGTGTTTGTGAGTATTATCTGGTGCCAGCAATGAGCAATCTGTTAGGTGAACAGGTGTGGTCTCAGTTGTGTGAATGGCATGTTGAAGCTATGAGTTTAGCTCTTCAGATAGGTAGCCCTTCTTATTGTATGCGTGAACAATATGGAAATAGGGCTACTAAATTATATTGTGCACTGGTATGCACTGACAGGTTGCCTTTAGAGGGAACATTTTCTGTAGATAAGCTTTGTTATCTGAAATGTGCTTTGCAAGCTAAACACAGAATATGCAATGCTCGTGAAGGGCTAGTGTTTGGTTGATGGCAGCAAATGGCACATAAATTGAAGAATGAATTGTTTGGATTAGTGAATATTGATAAGACGAGTGAACCACAGGTTGGTAATGTCTGGGTAGGGAAAGTCCCAGCCATTGTTTCTCCAGAGTATGATGTAATTGAAGCTGGAGATGTTCCAGGTGTATTTCCGTCGTCTTCCCCTGTCTGTTCTGAGAATTATGTTGTTTCTGAAGGGAAGATAGTCACTCGTTTAGCGAAATTAAAATATGAGATAAGAGATAAGTTAAGAATATTGGGAAATACACAGATCACGGATTTTGGGACTTGCAATGTGTCCCAGCTTAGAGAAATGAATGACCTTCTTAGTCGTGAAATGGAATGTACCGTACGTATCATAGAGTCCTTAGCGGAAACAGTGAGAAATAATATTTCTGCTACAAAGGAATTAGGTATCTCTAGTAAATTTGTTTATGATATTGAAAAGGGTCTGAATAAGCATTTTATGACCTATAGAGAGAAATGTATTCAGCTACATAGTGCTATAAGTTTTCTTCAAATTATTTTGCGTCAGTATAATAGTTCATGTCCTACTTGGGCTGCTTTAGATAATTTGCTTAGAATTGCGTTCTATAACCCAGCTGATTTTTATTCAGTTTGTGATATACCTTGTGATAGATTTCCAGGAGAAAACTCAAAGTGATAATTTTTGTTTTAAGTGGTTAAAAAAATGATTTTCTGTTAAAATCACTTACAGTAGTAGTAGTACACTTATAGCAAACCTGTGAAAAGGATTGGTTGAGATTAAACATCTTTAAGGCAGGATTCATTAATTGTTTTTATAAATAGTTTAGTCCCGTGAGTAAAGGTATTTTCAGTACAACTTTAATAATAGGTTGACCAGCTAGAACAGCTGCTGTAAGTCTGAAGAACAACTGATGTAAGTTTGAAAAAGTGCCTGGTGTAGTGAGCTGACATTTGATGTGAAATGACTGAGTCGCTCGAGCTGGCGATTGCTCAACCTTCCAGGAGCGAGGGGAGGGGTAAGATTGGAGCGCGAGAAAGGAATCTTCAGCGAGACAGTTCAGATAAGCTTGTCATTGAACTTTTGCAAGCAAAGAAAAAAACTGTCCCTGGAATCAGAGCAGGGGGATGGTCAGAAGAAATGCTTTCCCTGCTACTGGTCAACTGTATTCTTTGCAGATGTCACAGTTATTCACCCTGATTTCAGAAGACTTCTATCTGCTCTGTGGGCTGCACCCGGATCCAATGTCGCACATTGTCAGTTGTGTTTCTTTCCTTTGAAGTGCTGTTTTCCTGCAGATGCAAGCATCGTTATCTTGGAAATTTTCATCTACAGTGCTGGGATGAGATATCGGATGCCTTTCGTTCTGCCTGTACGGGTCGGCGTGAGACCTGAAGTTTCATTTCTTAGATTGTCAGCTGTGTCCATTGCCAGCAGCCACTGGTGAAAAAAAGTTGGTCTGTGCTTGCAGATTTCCAGACACGTGTATTCTGCAACTTCGTTATGTGAGACTTCAACTCTTTTTGTGCTGCATGCGAGTCTGTGGATGGCTGTACGGTAAGACACTGATTTTGCCAATTTCTCCCTGGACTTTTGTTGTGGATTTGGATTTGTGATTCGCTTATGACTTGGTAAAGAAGAGAGAAAAAAAATGCAGTTTTGTTTTTATCTACTCTTTAGTCTTGCATATTTGCAAAGGCCCTAGAACCTGCATTATCTGATAAGAAACTCAACCATTTCTTTTTAGTTTATTATGTGAATAATTTGTTTTTAATGAAAATTGAATTACATATATTACTGGTCAGATTTCTTTATTATATTGCTAGAGTTAGGTTTAAGGGTTAAATCTGTTTAAACTGTGGGTTGTATTGTAAACATGTAACTTTCTGGGAATTGTCCTAACACTCTCTGGTCTGCTAGAGTGAAACCTATTTTGAAAGCACCTGTGTTACTGTGCAAGTTTTCAGATTCATTAATTTCCTGTAAATATTTTCTAGCAAATTGACTGTTGCTAGAGGGATCAGACAGTCTTTCTGTCCCTCCGTTATCGCAAGTTGAAGGTTTGTTTTTGAATGTACTGGGAAATGCGCCATGTTTTAAATGTAAACATGTGCTGGGAAGAGTGCCATGATTATTGTAAACTATTCAAATGGTTTGTAGTTTTTTTTTTCTGATGTTTCTATTATCTGTGTGCTTTGCAAGTCTTCACGATTGGTTGTAAACCAGAGGAAACTAATGAAATAACTTTGGGACTCCCGCAATGGCTATATTGTGTAATAGCAGTATTTTTTCTACTTGAAACTTCCTGGTTTCTGGTTCTGCAGCGACGGCTAGCAGACAAACTTGCCAATAAACAACCATTTTGCTGACACGTGAAAAGAAAACCAGCAAGTTGTTTTTCAAGTATTAGTGTTACTGACATTGCAGTATGTAGCACTATTACAGATGACTTTATTTTCTCTTTTATCTCCTTTTAAAGATGCTTCTTTAGAAATCCGGTTTTGGACTTCGTGACGTTTCGGGCAGCTGGGAAACGGAATCATCTGTTTATTTTGCCCTGCTCATCTTTTGTTTTTTTTATTTTGCCTTGTTTTTGCAGGAGACGTTTTACCGCTGTGGTTATGCAATTCGTCTTTTGGTTATTTTTGTTTTTGGTACAAAAGTAATCTGTTTCAACTGTTTCAGGACTGGTACTGTAGGGATAGTTTAGGGAAAGATATTAAGACTCCTGCCTGCTGAATTTATGTTGTTTTATTTTGATTTTGCACCCTGTTTTGGTATCTGTTCTGTATCAGAGGAGGGAGATGGTGTCCCTACTAGGGCACTATGATACAGCCTCCGATTAAATAAAGCTTTTCCTTTTTAGCCCTTATGGCGGTATGTGTTTCCCCGGACATTATTTGAAATAATTAATGAATGCCTTGGCAGTTATCCCGGACACCAGGTGTTGCGCAGCGCTATCTTAACTTATTGTGTACGAATGCATCTTCAGCCCTGTTTGTGTTTTTTTTTATTGCAAGTGACTTCTTAACGAGATGGCAAGTACTTTATATCTGGGATCCACAGAATTGTTTTAGCAGCAGTGAAGTCACCAGGTTGGGTCCTGCTTACGACTGCATCCAAAGACACTCCCAGTTCCGGAGTTCCTGGTCCATGTCGTGTGTTCTTGGTGGGATATTCAGCTTGTAAAGTGAGACGACATTCTCAACGAATGCATCTTATACGGTGGCCCCCTCACAAGTCCAGAAAGTGGCTTCCTGTGTCGGTGAATCAAGAATTTGCAGCAAAGAGTCTTATTGGACAACAGTGAAATTGAAGAAAAGGACTTTTATGATTTAAAGTATTTTCTGAAAGAACAGTGACATTACAAAGAGATTGTTGTATTAAGTGAATTTTAAATGGACTATTCATGTAAAATACTTTTATATAGCATTTAAAATATTTTTTATGTATTTACAGTATGATCTAGAAGGATGAGGATAGTTTAGATTAGTATTTTCCTGATATGTATGTAATGATCTTTAGGTACTGAACCTCTACTTAATAAAGTAATTGAGAAGTAGAGGGCCAGTATAGCAATAGTATAAGCATTTTTGCTGCGGCTCATTGTATTTGTTTTGCAAGCCAGACATTGCTGGTATCTGCTTCTCTTCAATATTATCCGCTTGGTAATTTAGTTTTTTGTGGTTTGGCAAAAGTAGAGCATCTTTTGCATGTCTGTTCAGCTCCTTCAATCTTTTGTTCACCTGCTGTAGTTCGTGTAGGCTCGCCCCACGACAGCCATGTTTCTTTTTCTAATTGCAAGAAGGGCTGCAGATGTTTTTTCAAGTTGTCCATGAATGGTTTTTAGATTTTCTCCTAGCAAAGGAAAATGCTGTATGCAGAGTACTAGTTGATTTTTGTTGTAGTATGCTTGATACTAATGGAAAAATAGTGAAAGGTCTATTGGATGAAGTCAGAAACAGTACTTTTGTTCCAAGTGAGAGTTATGTAAATTCCTTTTTAGCTCTCACTGATTCTTGGTCCTTCATACTGGAATTCAGTATTCAGTATTCAGGACTTTGCAAGGCCTGTTAGCATTTTTGTTTGGTATTTTGGTATGTTTCATTTTAGAAGTATTACTCCTCTATGTACTGACAGTTGTTTCTCTATGTCAGCACTAGTTTCATTCCACCTCTTCACCTTTCACAGCTTTCTAAATCAGAAGTCAGTAGGATCACTGAACCCTGCAATAATGTTAGGGATTGGCCGAGAATCCAGTTGTATTTCCACTTCAATGGCAATATATGAGTTTCCTTATGTTAGAAATGATTCTTTACAGAATCAGAGGAGGGACGCTGGAAACAGTGTAAGCATTGTGGCCTTAGTGAGGAGTTGGCAGACACAAAAAAATGGATAGACATACACACACTCCCACACCTATTTCAGCATTGTGCAAAGATAGAGGTGGTTGGCAGCCCTGCCCGCCACACCAGTCCTGAGCACAGTGCAGGCATTGCTAAGGTATTCAATACTGTTAGGGTCACTCTCTGGGGTGGTGTACACTGTCAGGAAGAAAGAAACACACTCCACATATATCATAAAGGTTGCTATGATGGATCTCTCTGTTAACAAATTGTGTTTAAGTTAGGATTTGTTATCTGAAATCAATCATAGCAACGTTTGATATATGTGGAGCATGTTTCCATATTTATGACGGTGCTAAGGTATGCAGGTGCTAGTAGTGGTAACTGCTGCTCTGCGCCAGCCCCAACAGCCTGGCTCTCCATGAGGCTTTGGCTAGTGGAGCCTGTGGGTGTGGGTGTTTGTGCCCCTGTTGGCCGATGCTCTAGGGAGTGCACATGTTTATGTTGTATGTGCTCTGTAGGGTAAAATATAGGGACATGGTCTGCAGGAGCCACAGCTGGGACTTGAACCTGTTACTTTCTGCCCTAGAACACACTGGCTGTGTGTACTGCACCAAACCGTTACCACAAAGGTGGTCAGTCCCTGGGGATACCATGACTGTTCTTCAGACAGACCTTGTCTGTTGCACTGCACACCACCCACCTAAACAGGGCTTGGCCTTGGTGTACTGTGGGCAGATTTCACTGCCCCCTCTACCACCAGCACCCCTCCACCACCATGTTGACATGCCCTTAGGCCAGTGGTGCTGGTGGTGCGCAGTCCCAGGCCATCCAATGTGCCGGTAGGTGGATGCCTATGGTGTGGGGTCTGGGATAGGGGTGCCTACATAGACATCCACACTTCCCCCCGGCACCGCCTGCCAATGTTATCTGCCCTTTGGGGGTACCTGCTGGGTACTGTCCCCTGGATGGGACACTGTGGCACACACACTCATGGGCATGTTTGACGTTGGTCAGTTGCTGTCTTGCTTATTTTCCATTACTGCATTCCTATGTGCCACCTACGCATCTGCCTAGTCCACCCTGTGCCCTCTGGGCACTATGCTGTTGCTGCACATGTAGCACTACTATCACTTTTCTTGGTCTCCCTGCCTTTGCTGTACATTGCTGACTGAAATGGTTTCTCTCTCCTGCAATTGTGCCTCTAACGCCTGGTTTTCACTCACGGTAAATTTCGGCCCTTCATTTCACGGCGTTAGTGTAACAGGAGCCTCTCACTGCCCACTTCCTGCCCATTGACCCCTTCTCTCCGCCCTGTCTCCTCCCTCTGCGGGACTTAACGCCACCGGGCCTGTTATCGCGCGATAATATCACACGATAATGTCGCTGCTGTGACGTTATCGCCATTTAGTAAACATACCCCCAAATGTTAACAGGCATAAATTAGTAATTTTGATAAAATAGCTGGGTTCTGGGCCCAATTACTGACTGTTATTGAAGTAGAATAAAGGGAGTAATAGAAGGCTGCAAACAAGGAAAACACATACAGTAATATATCAGATTTAATCAGATAAATTTATCCTTCCTGGGCACTTTTGCCTGACCTAAGTTCTCCTCCCCTGGGAGCCCTATATCCAGTTCCAAATAATGCTTCTACCATGTTATTTCAGGTGTGATAAAGTCAATTTAAAGGAAAGCTTAGAAACTATTTCACATACTGTTGCTGCCACAGCTGGAAAATCTTAGTTTTGGCAGGTTTTGTGATACCCTACATATCAGTTTGTACAAGCCTGTGTATGGAGGAGTGGCCTAGTGGTGAGTACAGCAGCCTAGAACCAGACAGACCACTTAATCCTCCATTACCTCAGGTACAAACTTAGATTGTGAGCTCTTTGGGGACAGGGAAATGCCTACTGTACCCGAGCATAGCTTGTCTTGATCTCCTGGAAAGGCATGAGCTAAATACTACAGAGGTCATTTTCTTCTTGTGGTCAATGGCTTTATGATCATCTCTTAAAGCAAGTTATGCAAAATGCTTTAACTGAACTGTGAGTCTGCTTTAAAACTGTTTAAAGAGGTAAAAAAAGGCAAACAGATAATAAATACTGTTGTAGAGATTTTTAAATAATGTAAATATTTTTGAAACTGAAAGAAAATAAAATGAGACATATTGGGGGTTATCTTAAAAGTGCTGTTTGTGCTTTGGATGTCTGCACATGGGTATGCAGAAGTCCAAATCACAGAGACGTCTCCAGAGGGATTTTAGAAGCTGGCTCAAGAGATGACCCTGGCACAAAGATGTCCAAGCCTTGAAGGGGGCATATCGGAGGTGTGTTCAAGGCTTTCTCAAGAACTTGGACGTCCTTGTCTGATTTCAGAATTGCCCTGCATGTCCCGAGCCACATCAAAGGTTATACTTGCTGCAGGCACAGGCATCGAAAAAGTGCTCATTTTGCTAGCCAAACATCGAACTCATCTCTCCTATAATTTCCATATTGACAACACACACTAACGGTGAATGAGGAATCTTGTTTTAGTTCTGCCATGCTGAAGGACATCCCATATGCAAAGTAACATGTGATAAACACCCCCACTCCAAGATTTTGGAGTGGGGAAGTCCATATGGATGCCAGCGGGGGTGTCCATGTCAGAGACATCTACATTTCTATAATCAGGCTGAAACATAGGAGTATGTTTACTAAACAGTCTTAACGTGCGCCCAGCGATAGTGTGCATAAAAGGAGTGGGCGTGTCGGTCTTAACGTAGCAAAACGGGATTTTCGTGCGATAACGTGCGCTGAGCACATTATCAGGCGAGAAGCCGCTAAGCATGTTAACGCGTGCTAATCTTAAGTAGGCGCGCTGACTTGCAAACAGAGCAACAGAGGTGTAGCACAATGATTAATACACTGACTGATGGTATAGGGGTTATGAGTTTGATCCCCAGTGTGCCTAATGACTAAGGTTGGCTGAGGTGTTACCCTTTATGTTCAAGTACTGCTTTTTGAGGCATTTTATTTTTATTTTAATTAGTGCTGCCAGCAAACACACCCTCACAGTGCCGTAACCTAAGATGCTGCATAAGGCGCCCTATAAGGCACTCCAGAGGGCACATTATAAAGTGCACTGTTCGCCAAGGCACCCTATAATGTCTCCTATAGGACGCCTTATAAGGCACTTTATAGGGCACCTTATAAGGCACTTTATGGGGCGCCTTATGAGGCACCTTAAGCTTACAGCACTGTGAGGGTGTTTTTGCTGGCAGCACTAATTTACATTAAAAACAGACAGCATCTATCAAATAACTGCACTGTGGGAGCAAGCCCATGACCTCTGGCTCCACAGACAGTGAAGTAACCAGTAGGCTACAGCTGCTAACAAGCCCCTGGCTGGCTGCAGAAGGACTGCAGGGCATCACACAAACTGTCTACTGTGGTTAACAGGATAGAGTCAACCCACCCATACCCATGATGCACTGCACATGCAAATCAGCAGTCTACAGATGATCACAAGATGGGGTATGCACCCCCACAGCACCTCGGCCTGGTAAGGGGAACTGACCGAGTACACCCCCACAGCACCTCAGCCTGGTAGGGGGTACCGATGGTGTGTGCTAGTGGCACAGAGTAGCTGCAGACCGCCACATTGTGTGGGTACTGTGCTCACCCTGAGGGTGAGGTGAGGTGCCCAGCACCAGGTCCACAGCACCTTCCATGGCTGGAATAGGTTATGTTGTAGGTGCCCATCAATGTCAGTGTGTATAATAGGTAGCTCCTGCAGACACATCTTTATCTTTATTTGGCATATTTGATATACCACCCCTTACCAAGGTATTAGGGCAATGTACAATACAAAACATTATGACTGCAGAAAAGAAAAGTAGAAAGGAACGCCATTAAGTGAATAGGAAAGCAGTCAAATAGTAACAGAAAGGACAGTAGAAAAGGCAGCAGGCAATAATAACACAAGAGACAATAAATTGCGGGGTAAACGATAGATGACAAACCAAGGACAGACAACATAACAAGTAGGTACATAGGGAGAGGTAGGAGTCCTAAGGAGGGGGTGGGGACCTGTATGCGTATGTGGTTGTATAATTCTATGGGGAGGAATTGGGAGGAAGTACAAGGGACGGTTGAGCAGTAGCGGACGAGGGAGTGGGGAGATCAAAGGCCTGACAGAAAAGATATGCTTTGAGGAGAGACTTAAAGCGGGAAAATGATAGTTCTGTGCGAATATAGTGAGGGAGAGAGTTCCATAAAGCAGACGGGGTGTGGGTTGAAGGAAAACAAGATCAGCTAGATACTGAGGAGTGCCGGTGAAGAGTGCCCTATTGGTGATGATAAGAAGTTTATATATATAGCGGACTTTGACAGGAAGCCAGTGAAGGGAAAGAAAGCAAGGAGTGACATGATCCCGAGGAGATGACCGGGTAAGCAAGCGAGCAGCTGTATTCTGAATCAGTTGTAACTGACGGAGTTGATATTGAGGTACGCCGGCTAACAGGGAATTACAATAGTTGAGGCGAGTGATCACCATGGAAAGGACCAGGGTAGTGAGAGAAGAAAGAGGGAGAAGGGACCGGACGGCCCTAATTTTGCGGAGCTGAAAAAGAGAAGTACGCACCACCCTAGAAATGTGTTGATGGAAGGACAGTGCGGAATCCAGGGTAACCCCGAGATAGCGGACAATAGGTGAAAAAAGGATGGGGGAATCCGACATAAGTGGCGCCAAAGTGGGGGCGGGGGCACCAAAAGTAAACCAAATAGCATCAGATTTGGAGGGATTAACGATGAGGTAATTGTTATTGAACCAGTTGGCAACAGAGGCGAGGCAGGTGTTCAGACAAGAAAGATCAGGAGCAAGTGATGATGTGTGGTGGACCAGGAGGATGTCGTCGGCAAAAAAGTAGGCGGATAAACCAGTTTGTTGAATCAAGAGGGCAAGTGGGGCAAGGAAAACATTGAAAAGAAGTGGTGCAAGGATAGAACCCTGCGGTACACCACAGTGTACCGCAGGGTTCATTAGCAGGGTTCATTAGCAGTGTACCACAGTGCATTAGCATCCATCTGTAGTTGTCCATCCAGTCTAGCCCTTATTGGCTATGATGCACCCAGAATAGTGCATATTCTGTGTTGGTAACATGATGGAGGGGTGTGGACCCCTAGGCAGATTATGTACCACCACCCAACCCACCCTCTGTGGCTCAGGGTTGGAGACAGGATCCACCCACCAACAGATCCACATTCTACCTCCCTGCAATGGTGGCAGTAGAGGGGGGGCCATCAACCCCAGTCATGCTGGGGAACAGACACCCTACAGGGCAGCCAATGCATAGCTGTACACAGCCATAAGGCAATGGCAGAAAGACAGTAGGCCTGGAAATGCTCAGCTGCTCCCCACCACTATCTGACATTCTCCAGCAGCAAGCACAGTGAATCACCAGTCACTGCACCCTGCAAGGTGTTCCCGCCATACACATATAACTGCAGACAGTCTGCTAGCTAGTTCACAGTACATGTTCCTGGAGATGTGTGTACCCAGAACTGGGATGTGAGCACACCCACCAAGCAGATAAGTCAGTGATTAAGCCCCAGAAGAGAGAACCCATAAATATCACTGGTAAAAAAAAAAAGACTATATAGCACTATGAGGGAACCTAGCCATGACGTGGTCACTGCTCAGTCAGGGTGAGAGTGCCCTCCCAGCAGGACATGCTGTGGCCACCCTGTCCGTGCAGGTGGTGGCCGGGCACTACAATGCCCCAGCCATTGCCCTGTGCAGATGCATCCTGCCCAGGCCGCCCCGTCCGGGCTATACCCACAGTACCTTGCTCCTCATTATGCACATTGGCAGGCTAACACTGGAAACAGTGCAAGCAGTGTGGGCTGAGTAAGGTGCTGGCAGCCACCACACACTGGGTAGACAGACAAACACTCCCACACCTATGCCAGCATTGTGCAACTATAGAGTCTTTGGCAGCCCTGGCCACCGCACCAGTCCTGGGCACAGTGCAGGCATGGCTATGGTATGCAATATTGTTGGGGTCACTCCCCAGGGTGGTAAACACTGTCAGACACCAGACCTGAAACACACTCCACAGACATCAGAGAGGTTGCTATTATACAGCTCAATGAGCAGATTGTGCTTAACTTAGGAATTGCTATCTGCCAGTAATCATAGCAACCGTTTAATATATGTGTACTGTATTCCAAGGTTTAGGGTGGCATTGCTAAGGTATGCAAGTGCTAGTATTGGGAGATGCATGCAGGGCCCAACATCCTGCCTCTCCTGGAGGCTTTGGATAATGGAGCCTGTGGGTGCAGGTGTTTCTGCCCCTGTAGGCCGCTGCTCTAGGGCAGAGGTGCCCAACTCCAGTCCTGGTGGGCCAAACACTGTTCGGGTTTTCATGCTGTCCCTAATGAATATGCATGAGATACATCTGCATACCATGGGGTCGGTGCATAGAAATGCAGCACAGCCATATTTATTAGAGGCAGCATTGAAGCTGAATGGTGTTTGGCCCTCCAGGACTGCATTTGGGAGACTCTGCTCTAGGTAATGTGCATGTTTATGGTGTCTGTGCTCTGTAGGGTAAAATGTAGGCGTTTTGGGCATGTTTACGTTATCTGCAATAAAGGTTCTGTCTGTATTAGCATGTTTTAGTAGTAGGTAAAATATGGGGATTGGGTTGGCAGGAACCACAGCTGGGACTTAGAACCTGTGACCTTCCACTCCTGAACACACTGGCTGTGTGCACTGTACCACCGTATTGCCACAGAGACAGTGCATTCCCTGGGGATAGCATGACAGTTTGTTAGACAGGGCCTGTCTGTTGCAGTGCATGGCACCTACCTACACAGGACTAGGTCATGGTCACCCGCTCCACCACCAGTTCCCCTCTGCCACCATGCTGACATGCCCTTCTGCTGGTGGTGCGCAGTCTCAGGCCATCCAGTGTGCTGGTTAGTGGCTGCCTATGGTGCGGGTTCTGGGGTAGGGGTGCCTGCATAGCTGTCCACACTTCCCCCCAGCACCGCCTGCCAATGTTCTGTGCCCTTGGGGGTACCTGCTGGGTACCATCCCCTTTGACACTGTGGGAAACACACTCACGCCCATGTTGGGCCCTCATCAGTTGCTGTCTGGCTGCTGTACTGTTTCATCATTCCTATGTGCCACCTAGGCATCACCCTAGTCTGCACTGTGGCCCAGCTGCACCACAGCATGTGCTGCTTGCAACCCTCTGTGTCCCCTTTTCCAGCATCTGTCCAGTTGCCCGCTCTGACATGCCCGCCCTGCTGTTGTGGAACATGTGCACGCCATAGGAAACCTGTCCAATGGAAAGGGAAAACCCTGATCAGCGCTATTTCACTGTGGGATCATTCACCTTGTATGGGGACAGAGCATAGACCCTTCCAAAATTAATATCTTTTTTTTTGGAGCTTTTTTGGTAGTGTTTTTTGATGTTTCCCATTAATATCGCTATTGCCCAGCTTGATTATGTTTTTGTTACATTTTCTTCTGGTCATTTTCAATGTTTATTTGCCCTTTTGTTCCGTGCACATGTATCACATTTATCACTTTTTGTAGGTTTCCCTGGTTTTGC
This sequence comes from Ichthyophis bannanicus, assembly GCA_033557465.1. Lineage (NCBI taxonomy): Eukaryota > Metazoa > Chordata > Amphibia > Gymnophiona > Ichthyophiidae > Ichthyophis > Ichthyophis bannanicus. The sequence continues at coordinate 670,118,295 of CM066034.1, read as the reverse complement.
TGTACATTGCTGACGTAAATGGTTTCTTTTCCCTTTAAATCTGCTCAGCCCCAGAATCCACAGCATTAGTGTGCAGGGAGCCTCTCCCCTCTCACTCTCCACCCATTGCACTCCAAAGTTTAAAACAATTTAAAAGGCTTGAAATTGTTCTAAAAAATATATCTAATATTATTGGGCTTTAATAAGTTAGATTTTATGTAGAAAAAAGTTCCAGCTCCAGAGTTGCATTATAGGCAATGGGGCAGGTGTGAGGGATCTCTCTAGGGAGCTATAATTCAAATGGGAAGATGCCGTTTCTGATGCAGTATGGTGATGTTGTTTTTTTTTTTTTGTGTGCTTTTGTAGTCATTACAACAACCAAAATGAAAAAAGGAAATCAGTGTACACTTGACAGATAAAGTAAAGGTAACATATTAGACAACCAATAAATGGATGACATAAATCAATCAACAAGGGACACTGCAAAGCCCACATTACGGAAGCGAACTATGTCAATTAAATAAGAAACAAATAAGATAACTATTAAGAAAACAAGGCCACAAGGCCTACCAAATGGAGGTTATTTCACATTGTAGATTGCACTTCCCTCACCCTGTTCTGCCGGTCTAAGAGAAACTTTTCCAAGTGTGAGACGTCCATGAAGATATAAGAATTACCCTCATAGACAACCACACACTTACACGGAAAGCGCAAGAAAAATGTAGCACCCAATGCCAGGACCCGGGGCTTAAAGGTCAAAAACTGCCGCCGGCGGAGTTGGGTGCTACGTGGATATAACCCATATGTATTATGTACCCTCTAGATCTAGGAAAGTTACCTCTGAAGAAGGGGCTTTTGGTGATGTTGTTTTTAACTGCTGTGGAGATTTAAAGGAATAGCACAGAAAAATCAAACCTGGTCCATTCTTATGGGGAAAAATAGTTTTAAGTTGGTATTTTGGCTTTTTATGGTCTCTGTGGATGGTTGCTAGGGATCTATATGAGATGCTGGTGATGGAAGAGCACTTAACAGTAAGAATAGAATATCAGTGACAAGATATGAAATCTGTCTGTTGGGGCTGAAGGACATTTGCGCTGCTGCACGCGTTATCGTGTGCTAAGGTACCTTATCGCCCGATAATGTCACCGGGTGCACATTAAGACGATTTAGTAAACATACCCCATAGACATTCCCAGCATTTCTTTGCATGTTCTGCTCTCAATGCCCCAGATTGCACTTGGATGCCCTTTCTAAAATGCCACTTATTGTATCATCTATTTGATATGCCCTTAAACAAGAAAAAAATAAATATAAGTGTAAAAGAAGTTGAAGAAAAAAAATCAAGAAACCAGCATCAGAGATGTTGTGGGGTCTACTGGTATATATGAGATTTCACAAATGAATTCAGTAAAATTAAACAAAATGAAGATTTACTGTTGTCTGCACAGCTTTACTTATAACTGTTAAATATGTAATCATCAGCAAAAAATGCCAATGCAGGAGTGAAAAAAGATGATTATATCAAAAGTTTAAATATTGCTCCAAGAAATCTACAAGCTCAAGCTCATTATAAACAAGAGAAAAGCATCTCAGACCAGCCTGAGGTTAGAGTCATAAGCATTCGGTAAATGTATACTCAGGCTGTGACTCATCCTCAGTACACTAATGACCCTACAAAACCTCCTTCCAGCATCTTCTTATTTTCTGTTTTATTTTATATTTTCTGATTATTTTCAAAATAATTCATAAGCATGCCTTTCAGCCCTCAGAGCATATTTACCAAATAATTCAACCACGCTTATCTACACGTAGCTTTTCATGTGGTTCTAAATAGCAGCTGGTTCAAACACATGAGTCTCAATGCCGCTCCAGACATCTGCCCAGGCGTTTCACCTACCACAGACTTATACATGCACATTAAACCATGCAATTAAAAAAAAATTTCCATGTATAAAACCAGGGCTTTTTTTGAGGGGATACTGGCACCTTTTTTCATTGCCTGCTAAAACGGACCCATGGTCCTCATGTATTAATGAAGGAGTCCTGCATATGAGTATCAGCACCTTTTTTGGTAAGAAAAATGCACTTTATAAAACAGGTTGTACACATAGAAACGCTTTTATAAAACTACTCCCAAATGTCTTAGGAATGGCAACTTATTTCCTTTCCCATCAGTCATTTGAATGAATGCTCTAGTGTATGCAAATTATTCAGTAAGGGAATGGAAATCTGAGCAGATATTTGTGGCTTCTTTTCCTTTAATTCCACTGACATCAGAGCCTAAGCATACTCAGTCTGGTTTCCTCACCATATTCTATGGAGCATTAACATCACCAGATCGCTTTACATGCCTAATAACTAAGGGACACTTAAGGCTTAGACATAAGGAAATGAGGCATCTAATGCATTCTGTAACTTGGAACAGGACAGGCCTGTAATTAAGATTATCAGATTTTTTGCAGGTAAATCTGGGACAGTATTTGGAAGTGTCTGTGTGTGGTGGGTGGAGGGTGGAAGAGGCACCTTAATTTCAGGTTTGAGCAACAAGGTGAAGAGGAGTCATTACACTCCACCCACCCCCCCCCTGATATCCATCCCATTACAGAAGTGATTCGCAAACTTTTTCAATCCACTGCCCCCTTGGTTACTAAAATTTATTAGTCCCCCCTAAACCAGTGAGGCTATTTCTCAAATCATTCAAAATTTTGATAAAAGTTTTTATTTAAATAATAACATAAATAGCATCACTTAACATTAATGATGGAATTGACATTTTTATTTAATTTACAACACAAAAGCAACTAACATTTTTCAAAAGACAATTTTAATAAAATAGTGTACCTACTCTCTATTAAACATGTTTAATGGGATAGATGAGCGTGATGAAGTGATACCAGTTTCTCAATGCCTGGTTTAAATTTATGAGTAGGACTCCAACACTCAACTATTTGGAGTCAATTTCTTTGTGCTTATTCCTCCAGCACCCCTCTAGGGCAGTGCAGCGCCCCTACTCTGCCACCTTGTCTTTCAGTGTCTCCTAGATTGACCCAATGCCTCTCGAGGTGGGGGGGGAGGGGGGGCGGTGCCACTCACTTGAGGAATCACTGCATTACAGCAACAATATCCATTCTAAGTACGTAAATCAACAGAGAAATGGAAACAGTGATGCATTTACCCTGTACTGTGCAAAATATAAATGTAATCCCTTCCCCAAGAGGAAAGCAATCAGACTCTTACAGTTACCCCAGAGATGTCATTTAGTAGTCAAAGTCTGGTATTCTCTCTGATAGAAGTGTACTGAATTACAATGACCACATCTTTTCCCACTTTCCCCACAGGAGGCCAAGGAAGAAAAGAGGAAAGTAAACTAAAAGGATTCTGCTTTACCAATGTGATGTTACAAATAACTGTTTTCATTTGCCACTTTCTTCAGAGGGATCTGACTCATCAACTAGCTGGAATAACTTTTAAAACTGTTCCTAAGAAAGTTTCTGTTCTCTACAATAGCTGTCTCAGTTAAATTTAAGCATTGCTCAATTGGATTTCTCAAGCGTGTCTCCAGCCACTCTTTTTCTTTCCAATTTTCACCAGAATGAATCCAAATCCAATTTTCATCTCAAATATCCTCTATTAGTCTTAGGGATATGTTATCTAAATAGCAATAGCGGCTTCCATGGAATATCTGAGCCGCGGCTCCATTATCACATGGAAGCCGCTACTGCTGTTTAATATACATACCTCTTAAAATCCTCTATCTTTCATTCCTGAAGGGATAATTGGCTAATGCAGGGAAATTTGGCTTAGGTCTGTTTTATATGGCTGCTTTATGTGACTGCACCCGTGCCCGCTGGAAATGCTCACCACAATACATGGATGGCACAGAAGACAAAGCATGTGGGCTATGAGACAGAGTATATGCGGCCTACTCAGAGAAAGTTTGGGTAACCATACTTTGTAAAGGAGTGTGCATGGTCTGGGCCTAGCAAGAAGTAATACAGGCCAAGCTGGAAACAAAGAACTTTTACACACATACTCTCAGCCTTGAAGAATACAAATTGTGCCAAGAAATGGAAAATATGTACAGAACACAGGAAGGAGGCTGGGGGCTGCGGAAAGCAGCACAGATAAGCAGACCTTGAGAAACAGCAGCTGTGAGACCTGATAAACATGGGAGGGGTCCCAGAGGGAGAACTTTGGAGAAAGCTGCAAATGACAAGAATTTATGCAGAAATTTCTGGAACTTTGGGACAGAGGGGTGTATATAAGAAAGCCCCTGTAGAGCTTCGGGGGCAATCTGCTCTCTAACTCTGGTACAAAGAGGAGGTTGCCTGCCATCTTTCAGACAGACGTTTGCTATCTGCATTTGCGATTTGTTTTGCTTTGGTATACCGAATAAAGAGCTTTTTGTAGCTGAGCAATTGTTGTCTGAGCAATTTGTTGGTAATTGGTAATATTTGGGGAACTGTTTGTGGGGAAACCAGGCCCACATTCCCCACCTCCTACACACCACCTAACAATGTCCTTCAGCCCCAACAGACAGATTTCATATCTTGTCACTGACATTCTATTCTTACTGTTAAGTGCTCTTCCATCACCAGCATCTCATATAGATCCCTAGCAACCATCCACAGAGACCATAAAAAGCCAAAATACCAACTTAAAACTATTTTTCCCCATAAGAATGGACCAGGTTTGATTTTTCTGTGCTATTCCTTTAAATCTCCACAGCAGTTAAAAACAACATCACCATACTGCATCAGAAACGGCATCTTCCCATTTGAATTATAGCTCCCTAGAGAGATACCTCACACCTGCCCCATTGCCTATAATGCAACTCTGGAGCTGGAACTTTTTTCTACATAAAATCTAACTTATTAAAGCCCAATAATATTAGATATATTTTTCAGAACAATTTCAAGCCTTTTAAATTGTTTTAAACTTTGGAGTGCAACTCCCCCTCCCCCCATGTAAAACGGATCATTTTTCTGCCATATTAAATATATAACAATTAAGATAAATACCTTTTCGAGGTGGGCAGAGCTCCTACACCTGAACCCAACCATCAAAACAGTCAAAATCCAAACTTTAAAATTGCTAGCAATCGGCACTTTTATAAAGAGACTACTGCCTCATTAGAATAAGGCCTAGACAGGTCTAGTGCAAGCCTGCAACCTCGACCTCCGTTCAGGCCCGATTCATTTAAATAAATACCAATTGGTCCAAAAACCATCTTCGGGGTCTATTTATATATTTTATGGGAGGGGCCCATATATTTTATCTGGGTCCTCCATATGTTCCATCATAATCTTGTGCCCATTTGGCCTGAATTTCAAAGTCCCCTGCCTCATATTTTAGGTCAGGACTCTTCCGGTCCCAATTCCAAGATCCCCAACCACTTTTCAACACTTTAGGGCCATCCAGCGGCCCCGTTCTACTTTTGGGCCTATTTGGCCCTTTTTCCAAGAACCCCTGCCTTTTTAATATATTTTGCCACTACAGCCACCTTAGGAGTGCTCCAGGCCTCACCCCCTTTCTCTTCGGGCCTTCCCAGTCCCCCTTCCTGACACCGGGGAAAGAACAGCAAAACACCACCACTCTCTCCGATAATAAAAGGAGTCTCTGGCTCCTTCTTCATCATCGGGGATGGAAGCCTGTGGCTCCCCCAGGCACTCCCACATGCAATCGGGGCAGCCATACACAGTGCTCCCGATTACAGCCGGCACACCTTCACATTAACCAGGGCAGTCACACACCACACGGGAGCACAGGTTGCGCCGCCTTGATTTTACGATAAGACGGTCTAGAAATACTGTTAAATAAATAAATAAAAATAAACATGATCACACTGCCAGGCTCTCCAAGCTTCAGGCTGGGTCCCGCAGAATGCTGCAGGAGGGCGGCCTGCTTGTACCCGAACCCGCGGCCTCCCCAGCTTTTTTTTTTTTTTTTAAATTTAAAGTTACTGCTGCCAGTTCTCAAACCCGGAACAGTTCCAAAGAGAGAAAATCATTATGACATCCATCAGCTGCTTCCGGGATGGCCCTTGAACCCCGGAACCATCAACAGACTGTCTGGGGTAGCCACGAACCTCTCAGCCAGGTAATTTTTATTTTAGTTAATTTTTTTTTAACCAACTGGTTACATAAAGATAATGGATGTAAATTCTAAAAACTGACATATTCAAATCACTGAATTGAAAATAAATTTTGTTCTACCCTCTCTGTTCCCTTTGCTGGAATCAGAGACAGAAGGCTGCCAAACATTTAGTAGTTGGGGGACACAGCTCTAAAATTGGGGACAATCTCTGAAAATCAGGGTCATCTTTTCACCTTACCTGTAATGTTTTATTATAACTTAGTAGTGCTCTATTTGTCCCTATTAGAACTCCTGCAACTCATCTGATCCAAGTTTGAATAGCAAATAATTTTATTTGCCTGTTTACTCAACTAGCTATTCATTTAACTTCCCTTTCCAGCTGCAAAATGGGTAAACTGACACCACGATATTGTGCTAATAAATCTTAGGGCTTTTTTTTCCCCCAAAGTTTAGTTCCAGTGCAAAAACTGGGGAACTTTCAATGACAAATCTGAAGGATGCTTCATATCCAATGAACAGTTAGTTCGTGGTCTTTTGGCTTTTAATAGGCAGCTGATTTAATATGTGTGTGCGTGTGAGCAAACGTATATGCATGGAGGAGTAGAAGGGGGGAGGAATTTTGCTGCTGCTTGAGAAGTCATCCATTGTACTGAGGTAGAAATCCAGGCAGGGCTGAAAGCTGGAAGGGTTAAGTGAAAAGGATACACCCCTGTTGGTGAAGTCATACCCTGGTACATGCTTGTCCCTCCCCTATTCCTTTGTCCTGCTGCTCTCTCTGCTTGCTAGAGATAACTTCTCTTCCTCTGCTTTGCTAGAGATAAGAGTGCAGTAGGCTTTCTCCAATCGGGACTATACTGTAATAAAGTGACCAATCATGAAGAAATACTGTAATAAACTGATAAGAGGTCTATATAATCTCTTTGAGCCCTCTGGTGGAGGCCCAGAATTTGGAAAAACTATTTTCTCTGGGTCTGTGCACATTAAACCGTTGTTTCCTTCTAAGACTCCTTGGATGTTTCTTTCTTCACTTGTTTATCTGCTACATTTTTTGTTCCCTGACCCGGCTGAGACAGCGAGATAAGAAAGAAAAGGTTATCTTGCTACCTCTAGGTTCAGTCAGTTTGAGCCGGGGTGTGGCGAACGCAGGGGGGGGAAACAAGGCGCCACCAGACCAGTTGTTCTGGAAAGTATTTCTTCCTGATTTGCCTCTGCCGCTGGCTTTCTCCGACAGACACCTACGAACCCGCTCTGGGGTCTAGGAAACAACCCATTCAACTCCGGAGGACATCTGAGTGGGGTAAGTGATAATGGGGGTATATCTGTATCTGCAGTTCAGAAGAATCGGTCCTTTCTATGGGGAGAAGGAGAGCTTGATCACCTCTCGAGGGAATCACCCTAGTACCCTGAGCTGAGCTGAGCTGGGGGAAACCGCGTTCCTAATAGACTGTTTTCTAGGGAATTGGGAGGCTGTCTATGTGTTGGTCTGTGCTTGATTTATGTGTTTGGCACAAGCAGAGGCTTGTGCAGTGAGCATAGACTCCTGATTAGTGCAGTTCCTGGCCAGGCGACCTCGCCCAGGTCGGGGAAAAATGGCGAAAGCGCCATTTTGTTAGGGTGTGGTGAAAGCGCCATTTTCTTAGTTACCCTTCTTGAGACTAGAGCAGCCAGATTCCTGGCTGTCTGCATTTCTTTCCCTCTGTGTTTTCAAAGCCTGGAAGAAAGATATGGGGGGATCAGAGACGAAATACAGCCCCTTAGAGTGTATGATAAAGCATTTTAGGAAGGGATTCTCTGCAGATTATAGAGTTCGTATGACTCCATCCTTGTTAAAGAAATATTGTGAGCATGAGTGGCTAGCTTTAATACTGTTGGCCCCGAGAAGGAACATTTGATTATGACTTGGTTAGCCGAGTGTACCAAGTTGTGGTAGCTAAACATCCTGATCAATTCCCTTATATTGATTCCTGGCTGGATGTTTGTTGGCAGAGACCTAAATGGCTCAGGAGATGCTACGGGGAACACTATCGCATACTTTTGTCTCGTAGCCCACAAAGAATGCAGCCTAAATTAAAATCACAATTGCCCGTTTTAGTACAGGAGCCAGAGACAGAAGAATTCCCTCCTTTCCCTCCTCCCTGTATTCTCAGGCAGAGTCCTGTGACTTCAGCTAGGTCGGCAGTCTCAGCAGGGAATTCGGCTAGTTCTCCCCTGCCCCTCTCAACAAATACTACATTCTCTGACAGTCAGAAGAGCAGTGAGGGAAGCATACAAATGCCAATTTCAGATACAGACCTGCCCAGCACTTCAGAAAGTTCCCTGAGTCCCAGATCTGAAGAATGTCAGTTCCACGTTCATACCCCCCCCCCCCATACTAGAGCACTGCGACCTCATTTGGGGGCCCCAGGGAGAAGCGCTGAGAGACTTTCCTGACCTAAAGCCCCACTGGGAGGCAAACAGTGATGCAGGCCGCCTTCCTCTGAATTGTTATCATCATTTGTTATTTGTTGCTAAGTGCCTTCAGGACCTTTCTAAGGCCCTCCAGATCACCTGGAAACTTCACACTGCCTGGAGTTTTTGATCAACATGCCTTATTGCTGCACCCACTACTTTGTGTGAAATGCAAACGTTTACTGTAATGCATAATCTGAACTGCAAACAGCCAAAGCTAACCTTTTCTACATTTTTCTACTTCATTGGTGTTACTCATCCTACCTCAGCCTATTTTAACAAGGCCCCTTTCTCCTTGCAGGTTGTCTCCATGCTTAAAGCTACAGATTGCTTTATTTTTGTAAATGCAACTGAAGAGGTTTTTTAATGTGTCGAACACTGTATTATCATGCAAGTCTATTACGAAGGTATCTTATGCTTACTCAGAAATGTATCTTCCCTTAGGATGGTTTTTGTTATGTGGTAAAACTGCTTGCACTTATGTTCCCATAAACGCTACTGGAGGTCCTTGCACTTTTGGCAGACTTACTACTACTGCTTTCTCTCATACCCCCAGTAAGGTTAGTTCCCACTCGTGCTATCCTCGATCAAAACCTATGCCCTCTACCTGTAACTCCAATGTGGAACCTTATAGTGATCAGACAGTGCTGGGACTGGCAATGTCCATTGTAGGAGCACCTGGGTTAGCTTTGCACAACGCTATGGAAGTAAGCCGTATTGCTTGTTCCTTGGCCAAATCCATTAATCTTACCTCAACCATCCTAGCCACTATGAATCATGAGATGTCCGGTCTGCGGACGGCGATTCTTCAGAATAGGATGACCATTGATTTTCTGCTCCTACGCTTAAATCATGGCTGCGAGGAGTTTGAGGGTATGTGTTGGTTTAATCTCACTGATGAGAGTGTTTCCATTGAGCGCTCTATTCAAGACCTATGTGACCTAGCTAATCATATCACCGCCCCTTCTATAGGTGCTGGGTTGTTTGCGGAATGGTTCAATTGGTTAGGTGGACTTAAAACCCTAGTGGTAGGGGTTCTCCTTATTCTCCTGCTATGTGTCATCCTGCCATGCTGTATCCCTATCCTTATCCGATTTATTACCTCCACCATTGAGACCATGGTGGAGCGGAAAACTGCTGCCCATGTGATGGCAGTATGCAAATACAAATCCCTTCCACAGTCAGATCAACTGCTATGAGGAAAAATTGGCCTCCTTCACTACAAGGCAAATTTTCCCCTCTCTGGGTCTGTGCACATTAAACCATTGTTTCCTTCTAAGACTCTTTGGGTGTTTCTTTTTTCACTCGTTTATCTGCCACAGTACAATATTTAAAAAGGTTGCGCTGTCTTGTTTCTATTCTTCAGCACTCTGAGAAATAAAATTGTTTTCATCTCTTAGCCATTTGAGTTGGCGCACTGGGGATTATGAGGATATAATTCAGTCATCAATAACCAGCATGAATAAAAGAAGATATATATGAAAAATAATAGAAGTGTAACAGCAGGTCTTCCTGATTCTAGCCTTCAAAGTGGCACAAATAACAACTAGAAATAACAAATAAAACTTTGAAAACCTGCCAACAAGATTTTGAATGACTGCTGTGTCCCCCATGCTGAATTAAATTTTCAAAAAATGTGATATATAGTGAGTCGGAAAGCAGGGGTTACATAATAACTGTAACAAAAGCAGTTCTTCTCTAAATGCACAAAATATGAGTGACTGCAGCAGAACTGTATGATCATACAGTAAATACCAAAGGATCTGTTTGCTAAAGTGTGCTAAGCAGTTAAAGTGTGTTTTAGCATGCACTGTTAGCATGAGCATGCAATAATGGTTACCACATACTAAGACCGTTGGTGCTCTAAAGTAACAGTTCATGTTCATTCATACCACCTTCAAAATTCTTAATTCAGAGACATCAAATCAGCTAAAATTGCTTATTCTAATCTCTCCAGATAACAGACCCCGGAGAAGCGGAAATAAGTACTCTCTTGTGGTTCCTAATGATTATACAGCATTTAAATCCTCCACTTCAAAAAGAGCTTTACCCCTTTATGCACCTATTTTATGGAACTCTCTACCTCAAATCTTAAAGCAAACTAAAGATCCAACTACATTTCGCAAACTTTTAAAGACTCATTTATTTAAGAATTATTATGGGGAGTCTTTTATTGAATTCGTTTTTATTTATTTCAATTTTCATGATTCTGTAATCCCAATTTTTTTCTATGCAAAGTTACTAATGTAGTTATTTGTTCTTATGTACTTTACCTATCTGTTCAATGTAACTTCCGCTTTTGTTATTTGAGTTTTATTGTAAACCGCTTTGATTCCTGAAAAGCGGTATAAAAGCACTTATGAATAAATAAATAAATGTTTAGCACATGATGAGGGTGTAGAATGGCTAGAGAGTGCACGGAGATTGTGTCTCTGCAGATAACATGATTTGTAATACATTAGTGCATACTGACTTTTAAGGCACATCAAGAGCAGGTAGCTTCACCACAGCAGGAACAGGAGCATCAGCTCATGCAGAAGCAGTGATGTCCTCAGAGAAGAAATTATGGCCCTGACAGCCACATATCTTTAGATTCCATGTCACGTCCTTCAGCTTTGTGAGGACAAGGTTGTCTCCCTATACCAGCTAAGGCTATAATATTCTTATATGAGGATTTGAGGTCTAACCTTGATCTTCTCACTGACAGGTCTCATGTCACATCTGATCTAATGAAAATTCTGAGGCTTTACGTCATCTGGTTTCTAGCCCCTTCCAAACCCCTCTGGCCATAGTGGGTGGAATAAAGGCTGATCCTAAGCATGTTTGGACATGTTGCCCACACCTGGCCCTATGCTGCTACAGGCCCCAAGCTGCCTGCAACCCCCAAAAAATGTCAGCAATCTCTGTTCCATCCAGCTGCCACTGCAGCCACATCTACTCAGCGGCTGCAGTGACGACAGTAAAAATGCTGCAGACCACGGGGCCTCTCTCATTGCTCCATTTCCAGGGCTGGTGCCATGGCCACATCGACAGCAGTAAAAATGGTGCAGATCGTGGGGCCTCTCTGTTTGCTCTGGCAGTGGAAGGAGAAGGGCAGCGTCACAGTCCCAGGCCCGAAAATCACGAGAGAGGAGGAGGTGGAGCCAGCATATGAATCGGAGTGTGAACGGGTTAGGATAGAGGAGCTAGTGCAGTGGCTTCAAACTGCAGCAGAGTCCCAGGAGGGTATCTTCCCCAGCCACGATTCAAATTAGATGGACTACACTGGCTGAGCAAAATTGAGATGGAGAGAAATGTTACATGGAGTGGGGATGGGGGTTATGGGTTAGAAGGGACAGGCAGGTCCATATATCAGGGAAAAGGAAAGATACTAGAGCTACTGGACAAGGGAGAGGGATATAGAAAAGGAGAAGAGATATTGGACATAGGGGCAGAGGTCATAGGGAGAGGGAAGGGGGAATAAGGAGATGGAGAAGAGATGGCAGGCATGGGGGGTTATAGAAAGATGGGCACGAGGGTGAATTTGGAAGATGGAGAACCGAAATATGCTGGACATGGGGAGTGGTGGGAATAGTGAAGTGGGGAGAGGAATTGGAGAGGGGATGCTTGTCATCAGGAGGAGTCATAGGGACGTGGAGGAGAGATGGACATGGGGAGAGGTGAGAAGGAGGAGAGATGCTGGATAAGGTGTATACAAAAATGAGGGGAAGTTACTGGATAAGAGGGGGTATAGAGTTACAGAGGAGAGAAACTGAACTTGACAGGAATTAGGGAAATGAGTGGAGATGCTAGACATATAGGAAATAAGGAGAAGGGTGGGAATGCTGGACATCAGGTCACAGGAGATAGAGATTTTGGATACAGTGGGGGATATTAGGGAAAAGAGAAGTGGAGATTATGGATGGGGAGAGAGAGACAGGGGGCAGAGACTGGATGAGGAGATGCTAGAGAATGGGACTAGAGGGAGGGGAGAGAAAATGGACACAGCAGGGAAGAAAGGGGCAAATTAGTGATAGACTGGGGAATAAGAGACTGGGGAAAGAGAGAGAGAGAGAGAGAGATGAGGAAATAAGGGGGTTGGGTTTAAGATCAAAAAGCATTAGATTGAGGACAAGATGATAAGGAGGCAAAAGATTTGAGTCCATATATCTGAAATGGATATAGAGAACAGAAGTAGCAGATGGACTAGAGATCTTGGAAAGAGTTAAGAGAATATGCAAGAAAGCAGAAACCAGAGACTGTAACCAACAGAAAAAATGGCCAAAGGTAAATAAAAGTATTTTATTTTCAATTTAGTGATTACCGTATACCAGTTTTTGTAATTTACATATGCTTTATATGCATCTTTCTATTTCTCTGGTGTTGTGCTACATGCAGAGTGTGGTTTCCTTGGATTTGTTTAATTTTTGTCAACAAATTTCTATTTTTAGTTTGTGGTCACTTCTGTACTTTTGGAGAAGTAGCCTAATGGTTAGAGCAACAGCCTAGTACTCAAGAGATCAGGGTTTGATTTCCCACTGGCACTCCTTGTGACCTTGGGTAAGTCAGTTTACTCTCCTTTGCCTTGGAAGAAAAGACCTGGTAATCTATTTCTGGTCATACCTTGCCAAGAAAACCCAGGGGCCGCTGGGTTTCCAGGAGTCAGCACTGGCTTGATGGCACTTAAAAAAAAAAATTCTGTACTTGGTGAAGGTCTATCTACCTTCTAAGTATGTGACTGAGGCCAGGTATTCTGTTAGTAGAGTTTCTATGTAGGAATCTAACTTGCTCAGTTTTCCCAGTAGGTGTATGGATGTTGTAGGTTCCATGGCAATATTTTTGGTGCCACCCTTTTCTGATGCACTTCTCGTTTTGAGTTTTGGAAGTTAGTACTGTTATGGAATGGTAGATTTACTCTATGGGTGCTATACTGTAGGTTCTTGGTGTGTAATCAACACTAGGGCCTTGGTGGTTGGTAGTGCATTATGGATTACTTTGAGATTTGCAGTTTTGTATTCTTGATGTTGCCAGTGTGAAATTTAAAACATTTTGTCAGTTCATATTCAAGGAAATCTTTCATTTTAAGAGAATGTCTCTGCTTAATTTTGTTTAGTAACCTGATAGCTTCACTGCTGCTGATTTCTGGACTTTCCTAGCTCTAGCATGGTTCAGTCCAGCCCGGGCACTATTAACTTGAATTCATGGCACCAGAATTAGTTTCTCATTTAATATATTCCCTCCTCATCAATAAATTGGTAGAGGCACTGACCTAATAAATCCAGCATGTAGATATTTATAATGTTTTGGGGGGTTTTGTCGGTGCTTGGAAGTAGTTTTAGGTTTTTTTTTATTCATGATTGTTATTATGTTTATTTAATTGTAGCATCTGTTCTAATAAATTGTGTATTTGTGTTTGGAAGCCACCGCGGATTTTAGATGGGTGGCATATACATTTTAAAATCAAGCAAATTAAATTTATGCAAATGAGGCCTAATGGATATGTAAATAAGCAAATGAGGCCCCACAGTGAGCCTCCGCACTGCATCATCCTCGGGCTGCCTCTGGGTGCAATGAGCAGTACTACCTTCTCACAATGTCTCAAACAGGTGCTCTGGGCGATAAGAAGCCAGATTAGGAACTACACTGCTTTCCCTGATGACAGGCAAGAATGGAAGGACTTGAAAGAGAGCTTTAACATCATAGCTGACTTTCAAAGTATTTTAGCTGTTTAGCAGACCTGCTAACTGGATAAAATGCGGTCACTATGATATTCAGTGGCACTAACCAGCTAGTGACACTGGATAACCCAATAGGGGTATGTTTACTAAACCATCTTAGCGTCGCAGCAGTGGTATTATCGCACGATAAGTGACGTTATCACGCGATAATGTCGCGGCGGCATTAAGGCACACTAACGCTGTGAAATCCGGGTCTGAAGGGTGGAGTAAGGCTTCGCAGAGGGTGGAGAGAAGGGGTCAATGGGCGGAGAGTGGGAGGGGAGAGGCTCCAGGCACACTAATGCTGTGGAATCAGGGTCTGAACACTAATGCCAGTGAAACCCTCGCATTAAGGCACATTTGCAGGAAAGAGAAACCATTTATGTCAGCAATGTGCAGCGAAGGCAGCGAAACCCAAAAACGTGATAGTGGTGATACATGTGCAGGGAACAAAGAGGCAAAAAACATATAAAAGGACCAGAACCACATCTAAAAGCCCAATAACCAAGCTGGCCAAAAGTGATATTAATGATAAACATAAAGCAACACCACTGACAAAGCTCAAAAAATAAGCTATCATGTTTGGAAGGGTCTATTCTCTGTCCCCTTACAAAGTGAATGATCCCACATTGAAATAGTGCTGATCAGGGTTTTTTCATGTCTATATTGGGCAGGTTTGTTATGGCGTGCACATGTGTGGTAACAGCAGAGTGGGCACGTAGGAAAGGGCAACTGTACTGATGCTGTAAATGGGATATAGAGGGCTGCAGGTGGCACATGCTGTGGTCCAGCTGGGGCACAGTGCGTGTTAGGCAGATGCCTAGGTGGCACATAGGGATGCCAAAACTGTAAAGCAGCAAGACATCAGCTGACGAGGGTCCAACATGGGCATGAGTGTGTGTCCCACAGTCTCACAGGGGAGATTACCCAGCAGGTACCCCCAAGGGCACATAACATTGGCAGGCAGTGCGGGGAGGGGGGGAAGCGCACATGTCCATGTAGGCACCCCTACCCGAGAACCCACACCATAGGCAGATGCCTACCGGCAGACTGGATGGCCTGGGACTGCCCACTACCAGCACCACCAGCAAAATGGCATGGCAGCATAGTGGCGGAGGGGTGTTGGTGGCAGAGGGGGCAGTGGCATCTGCCCACATCAGACCATGGCCTAGCCCCGTTTAGGTGGGTGCCGTGCACTGCAACAGACAGGGTCTGTCTGATGAACAGTCATAGCATCCCGAGGGAATGAAGTGTCCCTGTGGCAACAGTGTGGTGCAGTACACACAGCCAGTGTGTTCATGAGCAGAAGGTCACAAGTTCAAGCCCCAGCTGTGGCTCTTGCCAACCCAGTCCCCATGTTTTATCCAGTGGTAATAAAGATGGAACCTTTATTGCAGATAACATAAACATGTCTGAAACGCCTATATTTTACCCTACAGAGCACAGACACCATAAACATGTGCAATACCTAGAGCAGAGTTTCCCAACTGCAGTCCTGGAGGGCCAAACACCATTCAGGTTTCATGCTGTCTCTAATAAATATGCCTGTGCTGCATTTGTATGCACCGCCCCCATGGTATGCAAATGTATCTCATGCATATTCATTATGGACAGCATGAAAACCCGAACAGTGTTTAGTCCACAAGGACCGGAGTTGGGAAGTTCTGCCCTAGAGCAGTGGTCAGCAGGGGCATAAACACCCACACCCACAGGCTCCACTATCCAAAGCCTCATGGAGAGTCAGGCTGTTGCACCCTGCGTGCAGCAGCATCTCCCAATACTAGCACTTGCATACCTTAGCAATGCCGCCCTAAACCTGGGGATACGTTACACATATATCAAAAGGTTGCTATGATTAATGGCAGATAACAATTCCTAAGTTAATCACAATTTACTGATAGAGCTGCATCATAGCAACCTTTCTGATATCTGTGGAGTGTGTTTCAGTTTTGGTTTCTGAAAGTGTTTACCACCCCGGGGAGTGACCCCAACAGTATTGCGTACCATAGCCATGCCTGCACTGTGCCCAGGACTGGTGTGGTTTCCAGGGTTGCCAAAAGCCTCTATATTTGCACAATGCTGGCATAGGTGTGGGAGTGTGTGTCTGGCTATCCAGTGTGTTGTGGCTGCCTACACCTTACTGAGCCCACACTGCTTGCACTGTCTCCAGTGTAAGCCTGCCATGTGCATAATGAGGAGCAAGGCACTGTGGGTATGGGCTGGACAGGGCGGCCTGGGCAGGATGCATCTGCACAGGGTATAGGGCAATGACTGGGACATTGTAGTACCCGACCACCAACTGCACGGACAGGGTGGCCACAGCGTGTTATGCTGGAAGGTCACTCTCACCCTGACTGAGCAGTGACCACGGCATGGCTAGGTTCCCACGTAGTACCATATAGCATCTTTCTCAAGTGATATTTATGGGTTTCTGTTTTTGGGGCCCAATCACTGACCTAGCTCTGTGGCGTGTGTGCCAGATCCCACACCAGGTTGCACTGTGTTCCTTTTGGAGCATGAACTATGTATGTGTCAGCAGACTTTCTGTAGTTAGTATGTGTATGGCTGCAACACCCTGTGGGATGCAGCAGGTGCACACTGACTGCCCTCTGCTGTTGAATGTCAGAATGTAGTGGGGGCAGCTTAGTTGACCAGTTGCACTGCCAGTGGTTGAGTTCCATGTTCAGATCTGCATCAGCTCTCTGTTCCTTAGCTGGCCAGGGGCTGCTGAACCCACAGTCTGTCATCATTTAGCTCAAATGCCCCTATTGGAAACAATGATAGTGTGTGTCTGTTTATTTATTTATTTATTTTATTTACATTTTCTTATATACCGCGCTATTCACCATCAGTGCGGTTTACATTGAACAGGTTTTACGTTGCGGGAACTACATCTTAATTACAGATAAACAGGGAGTTCAACTTGGATAGGCAGGTTAACTATTTACACATATATGTATGTACACATCATTCCAGGGCATGATTACCTGATAGTCATGGCATTTTCGTTGTCATGGTTGGTGTACCTCCCTCTGGGTAGTATTTGAGGAAAAGGTGGTGCTGGTTGTTTCCAGATCATGTTCCCTACCCTGACCCACAGAGGGTGGGCTTGTTCCGTATAGTGTTCTCATGTGAGTCCAGACACACCCCTGCTCCAAAAACAGGTGTCGATGGCAACCTCACTCAGTATGCATTATGTTGCGAGCATCCTGGTCCACATGGGCTACACATCAATGGCATATAGGAATGTACATAGAAAACTTCCAAGGCTGTCTGCAAAGAATACCCTCTACACTAGCAGTGATGGTGAACTGTAGCAAAACCTACTGCAAACATCCTGGTTACTGTGGACCTGGTGCGGTCCCTATGACTTTACTCTCAGGGTGATCACAGAACACGCACAATGGCATGGTCAGTAGGCACACTGTAACAGTAACATGCATGCTTGGTCCCCCTACCCAGTTGATGTGCTGCAGAGTTGCAAACCCCTATCCGGTGAGCAGATGTAGACTGCTGATCTGCATGTGCATTGCATCATGGGTACCCTTGGTGCTAACTTATCTTGGTAGCCACACCAGACAGTGTGTCTGTTGACCTGTACTGGTTGAGTAGCTAGCCATAGTTTAATTACAACCAATATTGTTGCAGGACAATGGTGAATATACTGACCTCAGTGGGAGAGGTCATGGGTTCAATACCCCAGTGGGCCTGTATATTGATGTATCAGGATGTATAGGATATAGTGTATTATCATCACATCAGAGCGTGTTACCACATGACAATATGTCCAAAAGTGTGGCCAGTTGCATGCAGTGGTTATGTTGGAAGAGTGGCGTGGGCTGCAGGTTGCTAGATCAGCTGGTGAGCTGTATACAAATTGCGTCTGTCAGTATAACTGTCAGAGGATACGGCTGTCTATGCATGTAGCAGTCTGACATAGATCTGAAATCCGTGTGCACATCCCAAAACACCTGCAGCTCAGTTGGCCAAACCAAGATGCCCTGTAAAGTGCCCTAGCTGTGTCCGTACACTAGCCTGGTAAGCAGAGTAGAAAGTGTATGTAGATGACCTGGTGTAACTGTGTAGCCAGCCATTGCTATGTGAAAAGGCATAGCACACCAGTTAATACAATGCCCTCACAGCCAGTGGTGATGGGTTCAAGACCACAGTGTGCCAACACTGAGATAAATGCATAATAAACAAATTGTGTTAAGAAACATCAGACACATCACTGCATTGTGTGTCTGCAGCATAGATCTTTATATATATTGACGGCACCACCATTTGCTGTGTACCGGCTGTGGCACAGGCACTGGCATGTTGTTAGAGAACCTTAATGATGCGCGGCTGCGTGCGTTGAGGCACTCCAGCATGCGCATGCGTGCATATGTGATGTGCATGAGCAAGGCATTGCTGAAAATGGTGACTCATTCTAGAAAGCCTGCTTTTACCCGCAGGGAGCTGCGCCATCTTGCAGGGCTGATCTGCACTAGGCAGAAGAAGCTATTCCCTGGCTCCTCCAAGCAGCAGGAGGGCCTGGGACCATGTCACCAGGCGTTATAATCGTCTTGCTGACTACCCACGTGAGGTAAGTGTATGGGGACAGGTCAGTATATCCATATACATATCCAGTGTTGATTGTAGCTGTGTATGCTGCTGTGTGTAGGCATTCTATCTCATTTATGCTTTTTAGTTAAACTCACGTGATATACCACCTATTTATCACATCAAAGTGGTTTGCTCTATCCCCAGGAGGCTAAGGACCTGATCACAGAGGTCCAGTTGTCAGCCTGGTGTTATGGCAGCTGCTGCTGTTGATTTGTTAAAATACACCCTAACACAAGGAGCCCCTAGATCTGCCTAAACAGGTCTGGTAAACAGCATGCTGAGATGGTAGGTTCTGCAGTTGCAGGGTCACACATCTTCCTTACCCGTAGGGGTCCTGATACCTGCTCAAAGTGGTCTGTCAGTCACCCTGGTGGTATGGTTTATGTTGCTGTTGATGTGTTATAATCCACCCTACACCCAGGAGTCCTGAGACCTGATCAAAGTGGTCTGTCAGTCACCCTGGTGATATGGTTGTGTGTGCATTTGCAGGTTTAAACATCTACCCTACCCCCAGGAGTCCTGAGACCTGCTCAAAGTGGTCTGTCAGTCACCCTGGTGGTATGGTTTATGTTGCTGTTGGTGTGTTATAATCCACCCTACCCCCAAGAGTCCTGAGACCTGATCAAAGTGGTCTGTCAGTTACCCTGGCAATATGGTTGTGTGTGAATTTGCAGGTTTAAACATTTGCCCTACCCCCAGGAGTCCTGATACCTGCTCAAAGTGGTCTGTCAGTCACCCTGGTGGTATGGTTTATGTTGCTGTTAATGTGTTATAATCCACCCTACCCCCAGGAGTCCTGAGACCTGATCAAAATGGTCTGTCAGTCACCCTGGTGATATGGTTGTGTGTGCATTTGCAGGTTTAAACATCTGCCCTACCCCCCAAGAGGCCTGAGACCCCCATCAAAGTGGTCTGTCAGTCACCCTGGTGGTATGGTTTATGTTGCTGGTGATGTGTTACAATCCACCCTACCCCCAGGAGGCCTGAGACCCCATCAAAGTGGTCTGTCAGTCACCCTGGTGGTATGATTAATGTTGCTGTTGATGCGTTATAATCCACGCTACCCCCAGGAGTCCTGAGACCTGCTCAAAGTGTTCTGTCAGTCACCCTGGTGATATGGTTTATGTTGCTGATGAAGTGTGTTAAGACACCCTACCCCCAGGAGTCCTGAGACCTGATTGCAAATGTGGGTATGGCATCTAGATATTGTGGTAGGTTATGCCGGGTTAGGTCACACATTTGCCCTATTCCCCGGAGCCCAGACCTCATTATACATGTCTGTTATGGATCCTGATGGTATGGTAGGTGCAGCTGTGGATGTGCTCTAAACCACCTCACCCCCAGGAGCCTTGATACCTAATTACGAAGGTCTGTAACAAATCCAGATATCATTGAAGTGTATGCAGTTTCAGGTCACACATCTGCTCACTCCCCAGGAGTCCCATACCTGATCGCAGAGGAACATTATAGATGCTGGTGTAAGGGTACCCCAGATAGGAGCACAGATGTTAATAGGCCAGCTAGGTGTGGTGGGCCATGCTCCTGTTGTAGTCAGCCACAACTGCCCTAATCACAGGAGACCCTAGTCATGACCATAGAGGTATAGTAGAAAGCCAAGTGTCATGGTATTGGTGCCTGGCAAGGTGCACAGGGCCACCCACCTTCCGCTCTATGTCAGAACACATCACCCATGCGTGGTAGGATATCATGGTGCCATGGCGGGTGTGTCAGATGATGTGTGTAGGTCAGGCAAACACACATGTATTTGCCAGACCACACATGGAGTTAGGGAAGACCTCCCCTGGACACCAGCATGGCCAAACCACACGTGGCATGGTGCTGCCATGCCATGCAAAGAGAGTGTAGGAACAGGGTATGGGGTGTCCGGGGTGTTACGCACAGTACACATAGGTGGCACTGCACACATGGCCAGACCCACAGCCACACATGCAGGGTGGCACTGGCAACAGTTAGTAGAGGACACACTGGCCAGAGGAGCAGGAGCAGCACGATGCTGCTCACAGAGATGTGTGATATATGTTGGCCACCCACCAGAGATATATGGTCATTAATGCTCCCACCCATTGCTTTCCCTCCCAGGTAGAGGACCTACAGAAAAAGGGTCAGGAGTTGCGGCTGCACTGCCCGGAGGTCCTTGTCCACCTCCAGAGGGGGGAGATGGCACGAAGTGGAGGTGAGTGTTGCGGCCTCTGCAGCTCAGTACAGAATGTCACAGTGGCCCACCAGCCTGTGCGCGGCCAAACTATGTACATGTGGTATGTGACTCACATGATAGCGTGCTAATGACTGTCATCCCCCACAGAGGATGCTCCTGTTGGCGAGGGGCCCTCAACATCAGGGCACACAAGAACACACCCCACAGCACAACACCAGACAGAGGAGGAGGAGGCAGAGGATGAGGAGGCGGCAGAGGCGGCGGAGGCGGAAGAGGATGATGGGGACATGGAGGGGGTGGAGGGTGGGGTGGGAGGGGAGGGTGAGAGTGTGTGATGTTTTGGGGGGTGAGGAGGAGGAGGAGAGCATGGAGGGTGGCAAGGGTGGGTGGGAGGTGCCAGGGGGGAGGAGGGGGAGGAAGGAGGTGTGGAGGGGGGGAGGGAACACAGGACAGCACAGG
This sequence comes from Ichthyophis bannanicus, assembly GCA_033557465.1. Taxonomy (NCBI): domain Eukaryota; kingdom Metazoa; phylum Chordata; class Amphibia; order Gymnophiona; family Ichthyophiidae; genus Ichthyophis; species Ichthyophis bannanicus. The sequence continues at coordinate 670,096,833 of CM066034.1, read as the reverse complement.
GCAGCAATGGTCTGTGGAATCGCCATTCCAACGGTGATCGGGGCCACGGAGGAAGCAAGAGCCGGCATCGGGGCTGCGAGCGGGAGCTCCGCCTCATCCCCTGCACCTGCCAATCAGACCAAGGCAGCAACGGTCTGTGGAATCGCCATTCCAACGGTGATCGGGGCCACGGAGGAAGCAAGAGCCGGCATCGGGGCTGCGAGCGGGAGCTCCGCCTCATCCCCTGCACCTGCCAATCAGACCAAGGCAGCAACGGTCTGTGGAATCGCCATTCCAACGGTGATCAGGGCCACGGAGGAAGCAAGAGCCGGCATCGGGCTGCGAGCGGGAGCTCCGCCTCATCCCCTGCACCTGCCAATCAGACCAAGGCAGCAACAGACTATACAACCGCCTTTCCAACAGCGCACCCGCGCCTTGCGGGCTCGCGCCTAAGGACCACGCCAAAGGGCCCTTTGGCGTGGCCCTTAGGCGTAGGACCATGGGGGACCGAGGAACGGCCAATCTATGTTGGTTCTATTTGTTGATATGCTTTATGTAGTTAAATGTAATGTTGGACAGGTACTGTATTTCCCTATGTATACTGTTATGTATTGATAATGTGATGCATGTTTCCCCTACCTTTGTGTAACCTGTGTTGTTCTGACCGCTTTGATTGAAGGATAAGGCGGGATACAAAACTTGTTAAATAAATAAATAAATAAATGTGCCGCATGTCCCTGTAAAATAGTTATCTCCAAGTTATAATGCCCTGTTCAATGTAATTTCAGTTTGTTCAATGTAAACCGCACTGATGCAGAATAGCGCGGTATATAAGAGAATGTAAATAAATAAAATAAATGTGTGTGGTGATGGTGCCCGTCTGAGTGTAGCTACGCCACCCATTGCGACAGACAGGGCCCACACACATTCCACCACACAGACACCTGGCACCTTGTGTGTATGTGGTGGCAGGTGTGTCCAGGACCAGTATGTGGCAATGGAAGGCGTGGTGCAATGCATGCGGGCCCAGGACCGCACCATCCAGTGGCTGGCAGGCTCCATTCAGTGGATGGCTGCCGAGATGCAGCATGTGGTGTGTAGTGGCGCTGCATCTCAACAACCATCCCCTGATGGGCATCCCAGGAGCGTGTGATGGCCCCTGTGGTGCCCACACACATGCCCTGTGCTGTCCTGTCTCCCGGGACCCAACATGTGGGCTTTGGTATGTAATACTTGTTGTAAATATGTTTTTAAATACAGCTGTGTTACTACATCACAATGGTCATGTGTCTTCCTTACAGACAGACTGTGGACGTAAGCATGGGACATGTGTGTAGATCACTATGTGTATGCATGGTAGACATGGGTAACATACATGGACCGTCTCCACACACAGTTGTGGGGGCTGCCCATGTGCATAGGCGTCTGTGTCCCATGGTGCCCCTGTGATATGCCAATGTGCAGTGTGTCCCGACAGCTATGGTCACATGCATGCTGCCTGTGATGTGTGGGCACCATATCTGATGCACCATGCTCGTAAGGGAATAGTGGGGATGGCCAGCAGCAGGTATGTGGCAGGAAGGATGAGATGGACTGCTGCACCCAGGAGCTGCCCAGGGGGATAGCTGGTGAGGTCAAGACAGGTGGATGTTGGTCTGGAGGGGGAGCAGTGGCTCACTACAGGCGCAGGGGGGAGAGTAAACAACTGGCAGTAGCTAGTTACCTATGTCTGCCTGTGTCTTACACAAACATCTACAGCTAAACAGCCATGTAGGCCCTGGTGTGGGTCAGAGGGAATGGCACACATGTGGTTGGGGCACTGGGGTGTGAGAGACTGACTGATACATAAAACATACATGTACCCCCTTAGGAGGAGGAGTACTTTGAAGGACAGACAGTCCCTGTACTCGCATGAACTCTGCATACATCAGTGGCCAAACTCACCTATATGTACAGCCCAGAGGGTCTAGCAGAACAGCCAAACTTCACAGCACTAGAGAGCAACAATGTAGACATGATACAAGGAGGTTATCTGAATACTGTCAAAGGATATCCCAATGTGTCTCTTTATTGTTACATTGCTGCTTAGGTATGCTGTGATGCTCTTTAGAGAGCAACAATGTAGACATGATACAAGGAGGTTATCTGAATACTGTCAAATGATATCCCAATGTGTCTCTTTATTGTTACATTGTTGCTTAGGTATGCTGTGATGCTCTTTGATTATAGTGGGATATCATTAGCCACTCCTCAGATATGTCCTTTACATCTCTGTTACATTGCTGATCTGTAGTGCTGTGAATTGTTGCTATGCAGCTTAACCCTCTGGGCTTTGCATGTATGTTTTCTGGACCATTGATGTATGCAGTGTTCAATCAGATATGGACCTTGTTTGCCACGCCCCCTGCCTCTCCACTGTTTTGTGGTCCTCAACTAAGTTCAGGACTGTCTCTATCATGCACACAGGCCCAGGTACCTGTCACACACACCCTGTACCTACCCTGCCATGTGCTGCTGTGTCATCACTCCATAGTTGCCTGTGTTAATGCACGCATGCTCTCTGGACATGGTTCCCCACCAATCCCCTCCATGTGCCACATATGCTTGGGCATGGCCTATACGTGTGCTGCATATCTACTACTACTACTCCTACTCCTACTCCTAAGCATTCATAGGGCACTACCAAGCGCACACAACACTGTAAACGCGAAAACACAAAAAAAACAATCCCTGCTCAATGGAGCCTATAATCTAAAAGGACAATGCACTAACAGGTGTGGAAGGAGGTTTGGAACAGGAGCAAAGAGACAAGAGCAGGGGAGACAGGTCAAAGGAAGGAGGTAGGAACAAGTGTGAGAGGAAGACAGAAAGGTGAGATTAAAAAGAGGAGGAATGGAGAACAGCACACTCTTGAGCCAAAGGCAGAGGGAAACATATGAGCTTTGAACCTAAGTGGGAGGAGGGTCATAGAAGATGTCAGACGCATAGACAAAGGACGTTTATTCCAAGCCTAAGGAGCAGCAAGGTGCATACCCACCTGCCTGTGGATGGGCGGTGTCTAGCGCTTCTGGCAGTCCACACAGGTAGATGGGCCCAAGACTGTCTGCGAGTTCCTGCTCCAGGGGTATGAAAGTTGGGGCAAAGGGGGCACCCCCACTGGTGCCCATGGCATGTTGCCTTTCTGCCACCATGTGTGCACGGACACCACGCTTAATGTCGTTAAATCTCTTTCTCAGGCTGTCCAGGTCCCTGGTTGGTCCCCCTGCCTGGGCTACGGCCTCCTGTACCTCCTCCCACACATGTGTACGTGTTGCCACAGTGGTGCTGTTGCTGAGCCAGTCATAGAGCACCTCATACCGCTCCAACACACTGGCCATCAGGATGTGGTTTTCATGCTGGCTGAATCTCACAGCCCTCCTCCATTCCTCAGCTGGGACCAGTATACGCCTTTGTTTTGCACTGGGTGGCCCCTGTGTGGGCTGCGACACACCCGATGGGCCTGCAGCCACCACCACAGGCCCAACACTCCCTGCCGTCTCTGGGTCCTGCTGAGCAGTTGCCCCCCTCCTGCCATGTCCTGTCACTCCATCTCCCTGTCCTCTGTGCCCTCTCCCTCCCTGTCACACATCCCTGCTCCTTGGCTCCGCTGCTACACCTCACACCTGCTCTTCACCCCACCTCCTCTCCCTGCTGCCTGCTCCTCAACTCAGCTCCTGTCTCTGTCGCCTGCTCCTTGCCTCCGCACATCTCTCTCTCGCATGCTCTGCCACACACCTCTCCACAACAAACCTGTCTCTGACACTCTCCACCACCACTCACCAACCCAGCCATTCTCCACGACACACCTGCTTCTGACACTCTTCACCAACAACCACCAATACCGCGCGCCTTCTCTCCCTCGCCTACACAAACCCCTCAACGTGTACCAGGTGTGCATATGTATTTATAGTTTTTTTTCCGTTGCACGTGTTGCGCATGCGCAGTGGCGCGAGCACATCATCTGCATGCATTGCGCATGCATCGCATAAGGTGCATGCGTGGAACACCACGTTACACATGCGCTGTGTGTGAGCATGAGGCTTGGCTGATGCATGTAACCTCATGCAGCAAATGCGCATCTCACGCTCATGCTCAGCGCATCTCACGCTCATGCACAGCGCATGTGTAACATGGTGTCCCGTGCACCCACCTTCCACATCTCTGCGGTGCATGTGCAATGTGCGCAGCCACCGCACTCGCACTGCTGTGCATGCACAACACACGCAACGTAAAAAAACCTATAAATACACATGCACACCTGGTACACGTTGAGGGGTTTGTGTAGGCGAGGGAGAGAAGGCGTGCGCTGTTGGTTGTTGGTGAAGCAAGTAGAGTGTCAGAGGCAGGTGTGTCGTGGGAAGTGGCTGGGTTGGTGAGTGGTGGTGGTGTTGTGTGGCTGGGTTGCTGTGTGTTGGGGGAGGTGTGTGGCTAGGTTGGTGAGGTGAATGAGTTTGAGTGAGATGGAGGAGTTGAGGGGGTGGAGTTTATGGAAGGCTTTGTGGTTGCTGCTTGTGTAGTGGGAGGTGATCAGAGGCTGCGGCTGCCTGACAGGGGAGATGTCCATGTGGCTGAGGCACAGGGCATGGGTGTAGTCCCGCTGAAACACATACCTGCAGCTGTGGGAGCAGGCCAGGCAGAGGCTGTTCCAGCACGGCGCAGGAGGCGTGCAGAGTTGCAGGCTCACCAGCCTCGCCTCTACAGGCCCAGGGCCAAGCTCCAGGGCATGCGTGAGGACCAGGTCATCTCCCTCTATCGCCTGAGCATGGGGGCTATTAGGGAACTCTATGAGGATCTAAGACCTGACCTCGAGCCCCTGACTGGTCGGTCACATGCCATACCAGGTTTGGTCAAGCTCCTTGGTGCCCTACATTTCTTTGCCTCTGGCTGTTTCCAGTCACCTGTGGCCGCAGTGGGTGGCATGAGCCGCCCCACCTTCTCACGCTGTCTCCACCAGGTACTGCGTGCCATGATCAGCTGGGTGGGGAATTACATTGCCATTCCCAACACTAGGCAACAGTGGGGGACCCTGAACCAGGCCTTTGAGGCGTTAGCCGGGATACCACACATTTTGCCCTGGTCCTGCCCAGAGACAGGGAAGTAGTGTTCCGCAACCGCAAACACTACCATTCCATGAATGTTCAGGTTGTATGTGATGCAAATATACATATTCTGAATGTGGTCCTTAGGTTTGCAGGGTCCACCCATGACTCCTATATCGGCACTATTCAGACAATTTGAGGCAGGCCAGTATGAGGACTGTATACTGCTGGGTGTGTATTTCTCATCTCTGACATGCACATGGTGATCATCTGACTAACCGTATTTATTTTATTTATTTATTTATTTAACAGTTTTTATATACCGCGCTATTCATCATCAGTGCGGTTTACATTTTAACAACATATGTCAAGTTTACAGCTAACAGGAAGTGGAACTGGGATAACTGGGGTTAAAGATAATATAACAACAAATATTCACAACTATTTACAGTAAATTAGCATAGGCTTTGAGCTTCATAGGTTAGAAATGCACTAGATTTGGTGGTGGCAAGGAATGGAGTTTTGGGAATTTTACTAACCATATTCATTAGTTTGGGTTGGAAGGGGCGAAGGTGGGGAAGTAACACCTTGGGAGAAGTGTTGGGTGAAGAGGTGTGTTTTTAGAGCTTTTCTGAATTGGGACAGGTCTTTTTGTGATCTGATGTTGGATGGAAACATGTTCCAGCATCTGGGGGCGAAGGATGAGAAAGCTCTCATGGTAGTCGTCTGCGTGACTTTTGCTGGGTCTTTTGGGACCATGAGTGTGTTTTCTGTTACCGATCTTCTAGCTCTGATGTTTTGAGGGTGGTGAAGGATGTCAGATAGTGAGGATGGAGAGATTTGATGGAACGCTTTGAAGGTCAAGAGGAGGGTTTTGTATAAGATCCTGCATGTTATTGGGAGCCAATGAAGTTCAAACAGAATGGGAGTAATATGTTGACTCCTAGGAGCTCCGTATAGCACTCTTGCTGCTGTATTCATGGCCAACTGTAGTGGGTTCAGTGTGCTCTTAGGAAGGCCATGGAGAACAATGTTAGCGTAGTCGAAGTGCGGGGTGACTAACGCTTGGAAGGTTATGCGGAAGTCATTTGGTTCAAGCATGGGTCTGAGAAGTCGTAGTGTCCTGATCTTATGGTAGATGGTCTTTACTGTATTCTTTATGTGATCTTTGAATTCCAGCCGCTGATCCAGAATGACACCTAGGTAACGTATCGTGGATTTGACCGGTAGATCGGCATCTCTTGTTCTTAACGTTGGTGGAGGAGAGAAGTCTTTATTCCTTGTGATAATCAAGACCTCCATTTTTTTAAAGTTGACTCGGAGATTTTGTGTGAGCAGCCAATCTGAGATATTATTGAAGCAGGTGGTTAGAGGTGTGTAGTCGGGTTTTATAACGTTAACTGGTGTGAATAGGAGCACATCATCAGCATAAATGAGGCAGGAGATTCCGAATGAGCGGGTGATGTTGCAGATTGGTTGCATATAGATATTGAATAGCAAGGCAGAGAGGGAGGAACCCTGCGGTACTCCTTGCTTCTGTCGGAAAGGCTGGGACGTAGTGTTACCAATCCGGACCTGTTGCCAGCGATCCTCCAAATAAGATTTTCACCAGTTCCAGGCCGTTCCTTGTATCCCTTTTTCATGGAGCCGGGCTAGCAGTTGATCATGATCGACGGAGTCAAAAGCTGCAGCTATGTCTAGGAATACCAATGCAACTCCATTTCTGATGTTGTCTGTTGTAGTAATGAGCAGGTTCATTAAAGAGGCTAGAAGAGTTTCGACTCCGTGCCCTTCTCTGAATCCATGTTGGTTTGGGTCTAGTGGTGCTTCGGAGTCAATGTGTTGTTGAATCTGCCTCAGAGTAATCTTTTCTAGGATCTTGGCTAATAGGGGAATACTTGAAATTGCACATGTCTGTCTTTGAGGTGTAACCCTAGTTTTGTGTGTGTCTCATCTGTCTGTGTGTGATCTAACATTGGGGGAGTGGGTAGTGCCCTCCAGCTCTACCGTGCTACGGTGCTGCATGTTGATGGTAGAATGGATGCTAGCATTTGTGTTGTGGTTACAGATTATGTTGATTGCAATCCTTACACCTATCCCTTGTTTTGTGTGTCATAACTTCACACGCTGATGCATAGTTGTGGTGTCCCATCATGTGATGTCATGTGTTTCTGTCCAGATGTTTTGTGCATTTGGTTTGCACGTACATACTTGTGTCCATTTGGGTGAACATCAGATCCTGCTTTAAAGTTCCACATTTCTTTCTGCAGGTGATTCAGGATATGGGTGTTGCCCCTGGTTGCTGACCCCTGTGCGTCAACCACGGAGACGTGCAGAGAGGAGTTACAATGAGGCCCATGCCTCCAGCCGCTCTGTCATAGAGCGCACCTTTGGTGTTTTAAAGAGTCACTTCAGGTGTCTGGATAGGACAGGCGTGGCCTTACAATACAAACCACAGACTGTGGCAGAGATCATTATAGCCTGTTGCATCCTGCACAACATTGCTCTCAGGCACCATATCCCTGTCCAAATTAATGAGGATCTGGAGGATGATCCTACGTGCCCTCCTGTACGTGGCCATGGTGACACATGTGAGGGCACAGCAGTCAGGCGGCAGGTGATTGAGGAGGTGTTCTTACGTAAGTACTGCATATGTTGCCACATACATTTGTTTAGATATGTGTGTACTACTACTACTATTAGTGAACATTTGTATCCCAATAGCAGTAAGATGAAACACTGCACTGACATATAAAAGACACTGCCTGGCCTTCCCAGTTTACAATCTAGTGATTACTGAAACGCAGAAGATGTGAGCAGGCCACAACAGTGGGTGGTGGTAGATTATGTGTGTCAGGTGTAGTAGGCTTGTGGAAGGTGTTAAGCTGTCACACATGATTTGTGGCTGATTGGGATGGGGCTGCTGTACAGCCACAGGTAGTTAGTTTGGGGCTTTGAGTGCAGCAAGGTGAAAGGCGTGTAGTATGTGGTCAACAGTAGGAGGGCGGCCCATAGATGGGACCAGTTGCCTAGACATGTGTGTTTCACATTTTGTAATATGAGCTGATGATTGGTTGTTATACTCTGATGGGCAGGGACTGTGTGTTAGTTGTTTCTGTATAGCGCTACATGTGATATGTAGCACTATATACATGCTCAGTTGTATTTGGATTACTGGTAGTTGTGATCAGTAAGGGAAGTTACTAGAACACCACAGTGTGCCTGCATGTATAGGTCAGCAGGAGACCCTTGACATGGATGCGGAGATGGATAGGGAACCTGTGAGGTGTCCTGATAGTGGGGGTATTATAGCCATTATGTGTGTGGCTGTAGAATGGCCATGCAGTGCAGTGTTGCATATTTTCATGCAGACAGAGATCATTCAAAGCCAGATCAGCAAGTTGTAGGTTACAGTAGGCAAGCCGGGAGCTCATTAAGGAGGTGGATTTAGTTGTGTGTTCAGGGAGGACTGGGGAAATATAGCTAATGACATCTAGACAGAAACCACAAGCCTCAACTACAAGCTGGGTATGTGTGTAGAGGTGGAGAGTGCAGTCCAAGATAACACCTACATTGCTGACCCTGGAAAAAGGAAGGTATGACCACACACACAAAGATGCTCTGACGGGAGGGGAGGGTTTAGGTGCACATATAGGATATCCATGCTTTGCCATTATTAATTTCACACAGTGGGATGACATGCAGCCATCAATGTCAAGTGGCAGGAAGACATTGGGGTGTGGTTTGGCAGACATAACTCAGGCGTGGAGAGATATATTTGCAAATCATCAGCACACAGCTGGTAATGTAGGTCAAGGGATGAGATAGCCACACCAAGGAAATGTATATCGACAGAGGATAAGGACGAGGCCCCTGGATATTTCCCTGTGGTACAGGAACTGACAGCAGGGTAGCAGAGGACATTGAGACACCAGAACACACACTGAAGGGGCAGTGAGAGCGATATGGGGGACACAGGATAGTACTGCGGCCTTAGAGCCGAGCAGGGACACGGTAGCAAGGAGACGGTTCTGTTCAATGGTTTTTACGTCAGCAGAGAGGTGAGGAAGGGGACGGACAGAGTACAGGCCCTTGTAGTTTGCCACACACACTTCAGTGATAACTTGAACATGAAGCAAATCTGTACAGTGTGATGGGGAACAGTCAGTCTGTAAAGGATCTTGGGGGGTCTGCGAGCTGAGGACGTGAAGGTGCAGTGTGTGTTTCACAGCACCAACATGACATATGTATGTTTCTCTTGTGTTCCTCAATCAATAGGACATACTTGGTGACCCTCCTGGTGCTGTGGTGCATTGGCAGGTGACTGTACGTCATCCAACATGCAGTAGTTTGTGGTAGGTGGACCTACAGCTACTTTGTCTGTGACGACAGTCAGGGGGAGCACATGTCTGCAGTGATCTGTCATATTGTACATATGTTGTTGTTCACCTCTTTTCCCTGCACACCCATACCCCATATGTTGCTGTTGGCACACATATCCACATGTGTTCCTGGCCAGTTCGTCTTCTCCAACATTGTCTCTGGGACACATCCAACAGAGCTGCGAGTGTGTGCAGGTCCTAAGTGTTTGGGTGGTGGGCTGCATGTACACCCTTCCCTGACATTGTAGCATCAGCCAATAGCAGTGTATCATTGCATTTGACAAACCTTTATCTCCGCTAATCTCCAATTGTGCACATACAGGCCATATGCTACTCCTGGCACGCTCACCTTAGCATACTGTGTGTGTGTGTGGTTTTGGGTTGGCTGTGTGATGATACAGCATGCAGGCATTTTGCATTATCATGTGGTATGAGCGGTCTGTACACCTGGGGAGTGGTGGTGACTGTGCTATCTCTACCTTATTGCTGTTTACCTTGTGAATACTCTGGACATGTGTTGTGTGTTGTGAGCTGACCTATCGCTTGTGTGCTGACAGACCACTGCACAACAGCATTTTTGTATCACAGATATCGCCATACTGTGGACATGCATCAACAGTGGCTGGACATGGGGACATGGTGATTCTGCACATTTCGATGACATCTTCTCCCTTCACTGTGATGTGTTATGGTCTTTGAGAGCCTCATGGGATCCCAAACAGACACTTGATGCAAATACACGGTAGGTTGCACCTTTGGTCTTTTGGAAATGACATTAGCCTTTTAATGATTTACCGTTTGTTTCATGGACATTTCATGTTGGGTCTCTGTACACGAATGCTGATGCACATGGGGTGGAGCTGTGAAACACCTGTGTAACATGGGCATGGACATGACCATATCCATGTGACACCCTTGTCTGCGGTTCCAATTCCAAATGTCCACAACTTGCACTGTGTTCTGTGTTGTGATCATGTTACGTTTGCCTGTGTGACATTTCATTACGTACATATTGATGTTTGACTCTCTGTAATTTGGGCTGATGTTGCAAGCAGCATACCAATACATTGTTTATCCTCTTCTGACACAGGGCAGAGGACACACAAAGCATATCTACTACAGTGCATCCGGCGTCACCATCACCCACCTGTTGGAGGACACAACAACACCATGGAACTATCCATGGGGAATGGTGAAATAGGATGTTTGACTTCTGCAAATGGGACACATGCCTAGGATGGACAGTATTATTGCTGGTCTGCTACTTTAGACATGACAGACCTACACACCGTTGCTGCCGTGCTCTGGCTGGGTGTCATGTTCATCGCAGGAGACACACATGACCTTTCCAGTACTGTGGCATATTGGGATGTCACACTTGACTATGCATGCCCACGGTTTCAAGGACAGTCTTAACGGGACTTGTTGGGTTGCAGACACCCTTTGCACTGTGGACACTGTGTACTGGTCCCCACATGTGCAGCAGGGACTGACATTGTCGCTGTATGTTGTACATCCTTCTGACATTGTGTTGTTGTGTTTTGCCCATGTGTGTGACATGGAACTCAGGATACGCACATTTGTTTGGTTCAACATGAGCATACAGCCATGCATGTGGCACAGGGGGAATAATGGAGAGGTCCTCTTGTCCATGTCCGCCTACCCTCCACTTGGACATAACACAGTATTTGCCACCACACCACTTTACTGCACACCAACATCTTGGCTTGATGTTTGCACTCACCAAGGGTGTCACAGTGCATGTGTGGCATCACTGCATGATGTTTCAATGTATCCGGTGCATGTGCATGTCACTGACTATATTGGTGCAACACAATATGTGTCAATATGGCTTCTGTGTGGGTTACTGTGACATGTTTGACCTTTCTTTCCATCTCTATAAACAGGTTATTGTGTTTGTTTACTGTACAGACGTGACACTCTGTATTGATTTACCAACCCACCATTGCATGTCTGCACAGTCCTATTTATCCCCTGAGGATCCAGCCCTCACATTGCCCCATTATATTTGGTGTGTGGCAGTGTGATTGTCCATTTTCTTCCTTCATTTGTGCATTCCATGTACCGTGCTATATGTGTACAGACACTGTATCCACACCAACCAGTGCAGGGGACCTTCTGCATAGTGTTATCTCTGCAGTTTGTTTCATTTGAATTCTCTGTGTTCATGTGCCTCTGCTACCTGTTAGCATATCCTCATTTTGCATTTGACCATTGTTTAGGGTTACATTGGTGCTGCTTTGATTCCTATATCTGGCATTATGTGACAGCTGTAACATATATTTCGATATCTGTGTTTACACTTTCTTACTCTTAACAACATATGCTGTTTCATTTTTGTGCCTCCTGTGTTGGCAGACAGATATATTTTATGAACAGATCATGATTTATTGGCGGTGCATGTTGGGCCCTCATTATGCACCGCCTAATGGCTACATGCACACATATGTAACTGATGCATTTGGTGTGTGCAGCAGCATGTGGGGGGTGGGGGTCTAATGCATACTGCACACCATGCACCTAATGCACATTATCTCTCCTGCCCATCATCTGTAGATGGGCCAGTGACTTTTCTGTAGCATGTGGGTTGCTGCCCTGCAAAATGTGTTTTTGAATTTTTCCCTGTTATCCAATCACCTTGATATTATGATAGACGGTATCTACACTATCTCTGATGATTAACCAAAATAAATATGTGTTGGACGTACATTTGTCTGTGCTGTTGCTTGACCACACTGACACACGTATTTAGTGATTTCATGGTCATGTACATGGCCCACCTGCGCTCACATCCTTGTACGGTGCCAGCTGTCTATCTGCCAGCCATCTGCCACATCACTGGGTGTTACGGGTTCCCATACACACATTCCCTTTGAGGTAATATATTTGCATTGTGGTTGTTTGGGATAGTGTTTTCCGGACATGTGTTGTAACAGCATAGGTTGCAGGTTTGATTCCCACATGGGGTTTCCTTATTTTTTTGTGTTGTGCTAACCTGACCATGAGCTACCTGCAGGTTCATCACCTATCCACACACCCTTCCATCTCTTCAGTGTACACCAAAGTGTGCCCTCTGTTCTGCCTAACCATCACATATTAGCTGTTACATATGTCTCTTTCTTTGTAGTACTCACATAGACAGTCTGCTTGGGGGATTGGCATTGCTGTGGTTCAACTGGTATGTGCCACACCTGTTTGCAGGTTCAATTCTCACATTTTCTGTTCTGTTCCATATTTTGCTCTGCTCCACAGGGCATCCCCTGCCGCCCTTTGGGTTTAGGTTCTTTCCTCTTTTGCATGCTGTATCCACTGCATAACATTTCATTGTGTATGTGCATGTAGTTATATGTATCTCTGGTCTCAATTACAGACTGTGATCTGAGCTTTACACACCAGATCTGCAAGTGCATTCCATCATGGTTTCTGTTGGAGGTTTGCCTATCCTGGCAGACAGCAGGCTTCTTGTGTGATGCCCTGCAATATTCTTGTATGCATCCTTTGCTAATGACCTCACATTGGTGGTGTAGCCTACCGGTTTGTGCGTTGACGTTTGTGCTAATGGTCATAGGTTTGATCCTCTCTGTTATCTTTCATTTGTATGCCTGTCCTGCACAGCTACTTTTCATTCCTGTAATAGTCATATCTGGGTAGATCTGTGCTGTTAGCACATTGTACCCTTATCACAGTTGTCAACCATCCTTCTGTACGTCTGCCAGCTGTGTGCCATCCTGCCCTGATGTGCAAGCTGCTACCCCATGTTCTGCACTGGTACACGTTTCTGCATTGCAGCTCTTCCTGTTTGCCTCTCCTGTGTGTGCTCTGCATGGCACTGCTACTCCTCTGTCCTCCTGTCATTGCACCAATCCTGCCACCTCTACCTCCTCTGCTGGACACATCTTCCCATCCTCTGCCACACACTGTCATTGTTGCATGGTACATTACCATCACCCTAAGCATCGCTACAGCTGCCCCCAATATGTTTGTCCATTTTTCCAGCTGCCACATGGGCTGGATGCAGATTTGTCTGGTCCATCAGCTCAGATCTATTTCCTTCTATCACTTGTGCATTGTCTTTTCTTGGTGATCTGTGCAGTGTTAGGGTTACATCTGTGTTTGGCCCATTGCTTTTCAACTTGGGTGACCAAAGTGCCCTTGGCTAACATTTCTTGAGTCACCTATACATCCTTGGGGCATCTTTAGCCACACCTTGGATTCAGCCAGCTTGTGAGGCACCTAATATGGTGCTTTGGGAGTTGACAACCTTTCAACACGCCCTCTGGGACACATATAACCCGCCTTGGCTGACGTGGTGGTTTAAGATGTGCCTTCTGGTGCGCCCTAAAAGGTGCATTAGGTTATGGCACTGGGGTGCGGGTATTTTTAGATAGCAGCACAGGTTGTTGGACTGTCACAAGCAGGAAAAGGGATTGCCTTGGCCACCCTTATTCATTAGGCCCACTGGGGATTGAACTCATGACCCCTGTCTCAGCAGTCATTGTATGAACCAGTGTGCTACACCTCTGCTGCTGTGATTGCAGGTCAGCACGTGAAGTTAAGGTTAACACGCGGTAACGTGCACGGCTCCCTCTATCGCGTGATAATGGACATGGCGCACTTTATCACGCAATAACCCACGATTGCTACTTTAAGACTGGAACGCCCACTCCTTATATGGCATCCTTCACATTATCGCTGCAACTAGCGCCGGGAACATTAAAACGGTTTATTAAATATACCCCTAAGAAAAACTGGGAAAGTAGTCAGGACAGCAAAGATGCAATGGAAGAAAAATTGCTAAAACAGCAGGGGAAATTTTGCACAAAAAAATTTAAATTTCTGAGCAAAAATTTAGAAAATTCTGCATACAGTAATTTAAAATTCATACCTCCTTTCTTCCTTCCCCATGCAACAAAACATTTCTCCCTTAGTTCTCCTTCTTTCTTCCCAAGCAGATACCTCTACCTTTCTTTTTCCCCACCCCACCCACCAGCAGCCCTTCTTCGCCCCTCTGACTCACCAGCAGTCCATCTCAGCTCCCAGCCACCCATTTGACTCACAAATAGCCCACTGCAGCCCCCAACAACCCCCACAAGACCCAGGGAGGTACAGTGGCAGATTAGCTCAAGGGAGAGCTGTAGTTGTTCCAGAGTGGGCAGATCTACATCTCCTTTTACAAACAGTCACCTGTCCAGAGCTCCAGCAGTTGATGGGGCTGGTGAGCAAAGAGAAAGGGAGGGGAGCTAGGAGACAGTTATTAAGGTTAAATCTATAAGCTTTAAAGGTTAACTTAAGTCATTACATCTTGATTGTTTGAACTGCCCTATCTCCTATCCTGTATTGCTATTCACCTTACCTGCTTGACGTATAAGGTTATAGTTGATTGTTTGAACTGCTATTTCACCTTACCTGCTAGAACCACATATCATAATACGGGTTGTACATACTGCATTATTTTATCACAATTCTTGATGTATATATTTTTTGTAAATAAATTGTAAATAATATTTAAACCAGCCTTGTTTACAGCAATGTTTTTTGGAGAGGTTTCCTGGGGTGAAAGGAGGGAAATCTACCCACTAACACCTTTCTTCCTCAGATGGAGGCATCAGTTGCCAAACGGACAAAGACCAACCAGGCCATTCCAACCAGGCCATTCCCGAACCCAGAAGTGCACCCCAGGGGGCGCTACAATCACATGCCAGGTTTCTTAATTCTCCACCTTTTCTTTGTTCCCTTGCAACTATGTCCTCGACTTCAGAAAAAACTTACTGGAGATATGATCAACCATGAGTTACTTCCAAATCTTCCATATGACCAATTCTTAATATTCTCAATTGTATGCAATCTACCTAATATTCATTTTCCCTATGGAATTACTATATAAAATAAAGTCTGTCAAGCTTATGGAGCAATACCTACCCAATATGCCTTTTAATAATCATTCCAGAACACTAACTTTGGTTACCACTATCAAAACCTCAGTGCAATCAATTTTAAAACAATGTGACATATAATAAGGACATGCACTGACCACAGTAAACCATTACCACAGCAGGAGTTTTAAACTATTAACAGGAGGTTTGTTAGTATATGGCATGGAGCATTATGCTTTGGGGTCAAAACAGATCATGTTACTCTGATTAGTAATCCACTTCTCTGCTCTACTACAAGGTATATAAATAGATTATTATTTTCTTTCTTTCATCGAAACTGCTTTCATCCTGTTTTCCTCATTTGGTTCATACTATTTGCAAAGGACTTCCTGATGCACTGTATATGATGTTTTTCATGTAAAAAATAGAATTTACTGTGAGAAGCATCCTCTACACTATGGGGGTCTTTTACTAAAGGGTGATAACTGAAAACGAGTGTTCTGGCATGTGCTGTATGTGATTTGGGCCACACGTTACCAGCTAACGCAGGGCCGTGACAGCATGGGGTGATTCCTGCGCTGTGGGCAGGGTAGAGGTGGCGAGTGGGTATGGAATGCTCCAAGCAGTTAGTGCCAGGTTCATACCATGCGCTAAGTACATTAGCATGGGAACACCTAATGCCAGCTCAATAGGTGGAGTCGGTGCATTTTTTCTAGCAAAAAAAAGGCACCAGTACTCTTATGCAGGACTTTTCATTAATATATTAAGAAATGAAAAAGGTGCCGGTACTTGGTACCACCAAATACCTCTTCTAAAAAAGCCCTGGTTGGAGTTAAGTGCACCCATGCTAATGTGATGTGCTCTAAGGGGCAGAGATCTACATTAACTGCTGGGGAAATGGTTTTGATACCCCTGACAATTAACACAGTGGTGTTGCACTTTTGGTGCACTAGGTACAACACTTGAACACTTGTTAGTAAAAGCGCCCCTATGTTTTTCATAGTCCAGAACTGCTCTGGAGGCTTTTGCTTTTTTAATCTTTTATTTTCCAAGGTATCACTGTAAGGGAACCATTTTCTGTGCTGAAGTTCAAAACACTGATATAGAAAAGGTGTCTCTTATTTCATGCATCTGGGAAAATGTTCAGTGGCTCCAGATGCTTCCTGAATGGCTGTTTTTGTAAAATGTGAATCTTATATGGATGGGGGAGGGGAGTTATAAAACTTTGTAAACTCTAAAAATGTGGCCTGAGCAGAAGCCTGAAAACCCAATGCTGGTTGTACACAAATATAATGTGCGCTTGAAGTAAGCAAGAGGAACCAAGAATGAAAGAGATAGAGCTTGCCCTCCTTAAGTAGCATTCTTACTGCAGGTCTGCAGGCAACAAAGAAAGTATCTTTATTTGTTTTACGCTGATATTTATTTATTTTTCATTTCATCTATGCTTCATTTTGTTTGTTTCCTTTATTCAATTTTAGCGCATGCTAAAAACCATTTGGAGTTTCACTATTATTGCTCCATACCTAGATAAGTGTATGAGTGTGCATAGGGGCATAGAAACATGAGGACAGAAAAATACCACATGGCCTATCTAGTCTGTCCTTCCATATCAACCACAACAGTCCCCCTTTTTCCGTTAGAGCTCCTCTGTGTTTGTCCCATGCTTCTTTGAATTCAGATATTGTCCTCATCTCTACCACCTCCACTGGGAGACTATTCCACAGATCCACCAATCTTTCCCGGGGCGTTACAGAGGTTGTCTTATCCCTGCCCTTGAAATTTTAGGATTTCAAAGCACCCTTGGATCATGTGAATCACTATATAGAGGTAATATTTTTGCAGTTAGATTCATTTCAGGCAGGGTCTGGTCTTAAGCCAGGATATTTCTCAACAAATAGTAGTCTAGCATCTGTACTGAGTCTCAAATAATCAGAGACCACAGCAACGTCTGAATTGTTGAATGTCTGCCAAGGTTTCGTCATTTTTTTTCAATCTGTCTCTACCATTAAGGTATTTCTCATAATTTAATGTTAAGGTTAAACTAGGTCTCTTTCATGTTACATTCAAGCATGTTTTAGCCAGATACAACAGGTTTTTATGCTGTTGAACAATGAGCTGAATTTCACACATCCCCTGGGAGCAATAAAGAGTAATATTTTGATTAAAATGTCTATGATAGACCTTCTGTTAATACTTATCTAGACAATGTATCTTCCAAATGGCTTAAACAGAGTGTTTGTGATATTACGAAGACCTCTCCATGTAATTCTACATATAGGGCCTGATATTCAATTGGTACGACTGTGCACCACTAAGGTGCATAGCTGTCGCTGCCAACCTCTAACCCAAGATATTCAATGCCGGAGCCATATGCGGCCCCAGCATTGAATATCCAGGGTCACCACACAGCTTCCAATGCTGCAGACGTTAACCGGGTAGCAGCGATATTGCACCGCTACCCAGTTAGTGAGCTGCAGGTAAAACTAGGCAAACTGCCTTCATTGTATGCAAATCTATCCATGCATATTCATTGTGGGAATACTGAAAACCTGACTGGCCTAGGTGTGCCCCAAGGACTGGGTTGTGAACCTCTGTTTTGGAGGATCCACCTTAAGGGTTTGGGTTCCACTTAATTTCAGTCTGTCGTATTGCTCAGAACATCCATGTAGGTTGATTTTTCAGGATTAGGAGCCCTTTTCCAGTTAAGGAGACTGAGATCTGGGGCTTAGTTTAGAGGAGAACAGTCTAGAACACAGTGTAACAACTTCCTTTCAGACTCCAGAGTACCAAAGGTGTTCTTCAAGCAGCCTGCAGGGAGTGAGTCTGAAGAAGAGCAGGAAACTTCTCTTTTTCCTAAACCAGCATCTTTTTTCCTACTGCTCATGCCCCTAGCCCGTCTACCCCTTCCCCTGGCTCTACAGTTCCACTTCTGTTTAGTTTACAAATTAAGCCCTGCTAAGATCTATACATGCACTTTTAGTCCAGGTCAAGGTCCAATGAGAGAATTAGTAAATTATTTTGGTCTGATGATTGTGTATAGATTCAACATGTGGGCTGGCTTAGTAACCACACTGTAAAAAATGAGGACTAAAATGGGTTCAAGTAATTAACCTTAATAAATGTATGATATCTATATTGAGCATTATATAATAAACAATGACTAAACTCAGCAGATCCTAGTCTTATATTCAACCTAATAAACTATAGGCCTGATTCTGTATGGCGAATAGAGGGACTGTATGTCCCTGTGGGATGTGCAGCCCCACTAGTCGTCTGGCCTGAATACAGAGAAACAATCTCCCTGCATGCACAGAGGCTCTGTGTGGGAAGATTGAGACGGGGCAGAGAGTGGGCGGAGCATGACTCTGTATGTCCGGGAATCACCAAGAGGATGCCCTGCTTGTTCAACCTTGGAGGTGGAATAAGCACTGGGTGCCCATGCTCTCCGGTTTGGCAGCCCCCTAGAAGTAACAAAATCACAGGAGGTGAATCCCCACCGCCCGATCCTGGCCCTGGCAGCCCCACCAAGGTTCAGGTGGCAGGGAAAAGTGGCCTGGTGGGGCGTGGGGTCATCAGAGGGAGCATTGGGAGTCTGGCCGTGTTGCAGTTTGGAGTCCCCTGTGGCCGATGCAGGGGCACTCGGGATGACTCGGTGCCCCATCCTGCATCCACGGGAGCGTCTTGCTCCCACAGTTCAGAATCAGGTACACACCGGCCCATCCAGATGGCCCAGACATGTCCCTTATGGGATCGGGCTCCACGTGGATAATTTTAGAAAGACCTTCTACATGTAAAATCAAGAAAAAAATTTATGCGGTTTGTTGCCAAATGCAGAGAGAAAGCATTGCAGGGATCAATCCCACATATACTTTTATATGTGTATAATGTGTATGTTCTGGGGCAGAGTTTTGGGTTCACACATATACTTCATAAAATGCAGAGTATAAATGCATAATCTGGCAGACATACACACATTTGTTTACTCCTGCTCTAGACCAGGTGTAATTATACACATGTGCCTGTAACCACTGGTTGCACGCACGAGGGATAATTTTAAAAGAGAAAGCATGAGGGCAATATAATTTGGTGCCTAGTTTTAGGCACCCATAATGGGCCTATCTAAAGCCTATTTTATAAAGAAAAGCGGGTGCCTACTTTTCTTTATCAAATAAATGTATAAATGTCCCAAAATGGATGTTAAATCTAGGTGTGAGCATTTACACCAGCCCTAGGCTGGCGTGCATGCCCATACCTAGATTTCTAAAGAATGCATATGAAGTTATAGTATTTTATAACTTCTGCATGTAAATGTGTACTGCATCCATGCTCCCCATAAGCTCCGCCCCTGTGCATGTCCCCACTGAAATTATGCACCATTGGCCTGAAACATGTGCAAACAAAATGACAACTGATGAGAGTACACACATAAGGGTCCATCCATGTGCACATATCATTGAAAATACATGACCTATGCATAGGGTTGCCAACTGGCTGGTTTTCAGCCGGCCTGGCCGGTTTTTCCATGGCCAGGCCAGCTGCCGGTGCAGAGGTAAAACCGGCCCTTGAAAAGCCGTTTTTTTGCTCTGGCCGCAAGATCGGGAGTGGCCAGAGCAAAAAACCGGCTTTTCTCCCAACCCGTCCAAAAAAAAAACCCTTCCCCGGTGCGGCCCACACACCGGAGGGCTTCAGAGGGAGCCGGGGAAGCCCACGCGAGGCCCCGGCTCCCTCTGTACAGCCGCCAGCGTGAAGAGCCTTTTCCTTCACGCTGGCGGCTGTTTCTGTAAAGCTGCGATTGCTGGGAAAGGTTAAAGGTAATGCCCTTTAACCTTTCCCAGCATTCGCGGCTTCACAGAAACAGCCGCCAGCGTGAAGGAAAAGGCTCTTCACGCTGGCGGCTGTACAGAGGGAGCCGGGGCCTCGCGCGGGCTTCCTCGGCTCCCTCTAAAGCCTCAGACAGCCACGGTTTTGGGGGGGGGGAGGCCAAGGACTGCATGGGCTATGATGGGGGGAGGGGACCTGGACTGGAAAAGGGCTAGGGGGGGGACTTGGACTGGAAATGGGTTGTGATGGGGGGGGGGGACCTGGACCGGAAAAGGGCTATGGGGGGGGGAGGACTTGGACTGGAAAGAAATGGGCTGTGATGGGGGGAGAACTGGACTGTAAAAGGGCTATGGGGGGGAGGGGACATGGACTGAAAATGGGTTGTGATGGGGAGGGGGACCTGGACTGGAAAAGGGCTATGGGGGGGGGAACTTGGACTGGAAATGGGCGATGGTGGAGGGAGGGGGCACCTGGACTGGAAAGGGGCTGTGATGGGGAGGGGGACCTGGACTGGAAATGGGTTGTGAAGGGGGGGGACCTGGACTGGAAAAGGGCTATGGGGGGGCATTGGACTGGAAAGAAATGGGCTGTGATGGGGAGGGGGACCTGGACTGTAAAAGGGCTATGTGGGGGGGGGGGGAAATGGACTGGAAATGGGTTTTGATGGGGAGGGGGACCTGGACTGGAAAAGGGCTATGGGGGGGGGACATGGACTGGAAAGGGGTTGTGATAGGGAGGGGGACCTGGACTGGAAATGGGCTAAGGTGGAGGGAGGGGGAACTTGGACTGGAAATAGGCAGTGATTAGGGGGGCTAGGACTGCAAATGGACTGTGATGGTGGGGGGGGGGCTAGGACTGCAAATGGGCTGTGATGGTGCGGGGGACTCGGACTGCAAATGGGATGTGATGGTGGGGGGGCCTAGGACTGGAAATAGGCTGTGATGGGGGACTTGGACTGGAAATGGGCTGTGATGGGGGGGGGGCTAGGACTGGAAATGGGCTGTGATGTGAGGGCTAGCATTGGAAATGGGCTGATGAAGAGCTGGAATAGGACTGGAAATGGGCTGATGTGGGGCATGGGAGAATGGGACTAGAAGGGAGTGGATGCTGGAGGACTAGAATAGATGGGGAATGAGAATGGAGAGGGGAAAAAATATTTTGTGTGGAAGAAAAGTCTATGATGGGCTGGGTATTGGGAGAGTAAAAGGGGCTTGAGAATGGAAGGGTGAAATTTAAATGGATGATAAAGGAATAAGGAAAGAATTGGGGGAAAGAGCAAAAGGGAAACAATCAGTATGTTAAAGCAGAAATAGAGAATGGAAAAGAGAAGGAAGGCCAAATGGATAGCTCGCAGAAGACACAAAGAAACCAGAAGAAAGTGACTGGAGCAATTGCAACTGAAAAATAAATTGCCCAAACAGAAGGTAGAAAAATACTTTTTATTTTGAATTTATTAACTGGAATATGTCTGGTCTGGGAAGTGTGTATTGCTAACATCTTTGCGTTTTTCTTTAGTGCAAGAGGAAATGACTTTATAGTTTTATTTCTCCAGTGTTGTACATTTCATGTTTGGATTTTGGGGTTCCCAGTTTAATTATTATCTGACCAAGGAAGTTAGCCTACACGTATCCTCGGTAATTTTTGTGGGTGGGGCTGGGCAGGGGTGGGACTAGGGGTGGAGAATGGGTGGAGAATGGCGAGCCACAGGTGTCGGGTTTTTCTCGGTGAAAAAGTTGGTAACCCTACCTATGCAAGTTAATGGTGTGTAACTTTACAGAGCTCATTATAAAATCACATACAAATTGTGTGCTTTCCCTTTCTAAAACTTCTGCTTTTTACATATATTCGGGCTATATTCACTTATGTGACGATTTCTAAATGCCTCCTGTGAAGCTAATTTACTAAATCTTAAAAGGCCTTGAGTGTTCTACATGCTGTGTTGATGCTATTCTATTAAAAAGAAGGGCTCTGTCCCTTATAAGTGATCTTATAAGCGACTCGAGAATGAAAATGTGTTTTACATGCTCAAGTAGACATTTATAAATGGTAGGGAAGTAGGCAAGAAGAAATCATAGAACAAACTTTTATGCAATTGAGAGTAATTTTATAACAGGTCATCAAGGTTGGGAAGGCCCATTTTAGAAAGACACATGGGCAGCCAAAATCATAATTAAAATGAAACTGTGGCTATTTATACCTGCTGGGAAGTAGCTGTAAATGTTAGCACATAAAGTATGTATGGACATATGCATATGTACGGTAGTTTATAAAATATTTATCATCATTTCACCCTCCATCCAAAATCTGCCCCTGAAAGCCTACACCCGAGTCACATAAAAGTATGTGCATTCTTGTCACTGTGCATAATTTTAGTTGGGAGTAATTTTTTAAGTGGCATCTTATGTGCATATCCTGCCATACTGTCACCACTAGGCATTAGAGTTCTCTGGGTGCATGGATGATTCCATTAGGCTAGATACTCTGGGGAGCTGGCTGGCTCGTCTTTTAGCCAGAAAATATTAGCCAGCTCAAGAGGAATTACTGCATGTTATTCTTTTATTGAGCAGTGCAAAGCACAACACAAAAGGGGAAATAATATAAGTACAAAGCAGCACAATAGCAAACAACAATCTAAACTTCATTCAGTCTGGGCTTGCAGCCTCCAAACAAAAGGTAAAGTAGGCAGAGGAAGTCATATCCTTGCTATATAATAGAGTAAGGAAACTTTAATAAACAGACTACCAAAAACATGTAGAAGAACTGAAAATGCTTATGGAAAGTCACACGTTTTTTCCGCCATCCAGCTTAAAGTATTAACGGCAGTGCTGGAAAAAAAGAAAACTAGACTTCCCCAATTATAGGCTGCATGCTCTGAGTTTCCTAAAATAAAGGAAAACACTGAGCCTTCCTAGCCCTTCCTGTCTTGGAGAATGGTAATAGAGACTCGACCCCCTTCTTCAGACTCTCTGTTCAGCAGCTGTTTGGAACAAGCAGACCTCTTCCTGCCACAAAATGTGACCCCCCGCCCCCAGGAATTTTGCAACTCAGGGCGGCAGTCTGGTATTTTACAGAGCAAAGTTCCTTTAGCATAAGCCCCCCTCCCCACCAGGGTTTCCAAACAAGGCAAGAGGAAAAAATAATTTTGCTTTCCTTTCTTAACAAAAGGCTTTCAAATCACACAGATAGAATCAGCAGGGAATCATGGTGCTGCCCTTCCCCCTACTCAGCAGTTCAAAACACAGTACCATGACAGGCTTCTATACTTCTTAAGTCACAATCAGCTGCAAGCAACTTCCACAGCCCTAGAGAGAGTAGCCTGGCTCACTCCACTTTCAATGGCTTCCTCCAGATCCTCCGGGTTCCATATTTTCTCCTGGAACTTCAATGTCCATCTGTTCCTCTGCTGGTTCTTTGTCAGATGGGTTTGGTGAAGGCAAGCTTCCTGGCCCTGGGATTTTTCCAGAGGACTGACGCAGCCATCAGGCGAATTAGGTGTCCGCCTTGAGCACCGATGGTCAGAGGGCACACATTTTCACCACTTCCGCCCCTCTCTGTGACGTGCAGCTGTGGAAATACATTTAAAAAGGCACTGTAGTGCCGAAATTACTTTCCCTTCCAGGCTGCGGTGCCACTTGCATTGCCATTTGTGGGGAGAAGTGGCCTAGTGGTTGGGGAAATTTACCTTAGGCCAGAAGGCCAGGGGTTCAATTTCCATTCAAGGACAGCAACCTCAGGCCAGAGAGATTGGGGTCTCTAGTCCTCTGGGTGCTCCCTGTGGCCTTGGGCAAGCCACTTAACCCTCCACTGCTTCAGGTACGTATGTAAATTGTGAGCCCTTTGGGGACAAGGGAATATATACAGTACCTTTTTGTAAACTGCCTAGAATGTGTTATCACAGTTAGGTAGTATATAAATGCCACAAATAAATAAACACATTTGTGCTTCTGCCCCCCTCTGTTGAATTGGTACCTTTATAAATGTATTGTCACCGCTGCATGTCCTGGAGAGGGCTGGCAGTGGTGGCAATGGACATGGGCAATGGAGCAGGGATGGCTCTGAGAATAAGGTTTGCCTAGGGCAGTGATGGCTAACCTTTTTGAGCCCGAGTGCCCAAACTGCCGCACAAAACCAAAGAATTTCCTCAAAGTGCCAGCACGTCAATTTGCATAAATATTTGCATAATGCTAACATACACTAACTTTTAGTAAACATGTCTCTTAATGAGTGTATGGATAAAGACAGACTAAAAGATTTCTACATTACTATAATCCAGTGCCAACCGCCAGGCACATTAGGAACTACTACAAACACTGCCCATTTAGAACCAATAGCAAACCCGCCGTATCCTAACAGCACTACCAGGACTCACAAAGCACCATACCATACCTATCAAAAGGCAACACTGCAAATATTAAACCAATACATTTCAGAGAATAACAATACATGACCTACTGGGGAAAGAGAACAAGTGGCAATGTCAAAAAGGAATTACATAAACAAAATACCTCAGCTCAGTTACACAGTTGCAATTGCTCCAGCCACTTTCTTCTGGTTTCTTCATGTTTTCTGCTAACTCTCCATCTGCTGTCCATTTGTCCTTTCTTCTCTCTTCTAGTTTTTTTTTTCCATTCTCTCTCTCTACATCCGCTTTAACATACTAATCTTTCTCCTTTTGCTCTTTCCTCATTCCTATTTCATCCACTCAAATTTTACCCCTCCATTCTCAATCCCCACTTACTCTCCCAATACCCGGCCAATTGTAGATTTTTTATCCCTCCCACACAAAATATTTTTCCCCTCTCCATTTTACTCTCCCAGCCCCATCCCATTCTAATCCTCCCCCAACCTCAGCTCCCTTCTAGTTCCAGCCTCACCCAGCATCCATTCCCTTCTAGTCCCTGCATCAGCCCATTTCCAGTCCTAGCCCCCCATCAGCCCATTTCCAGT
The DNA here is from genome assembly GCA_033557465.1 of Ichthyophis bannanicus. NCBI lineage: Eukaryota > Metazoa > Chordata > Amphibia > Gymnophiona > Ichthyophiidae > Ichthyophis > Ichthyophis bannanicus. Next base: position 670,071,732 of record CM066034.1, on the reverse strand, counting down.
CCTAGCAACCCCCCAAACCAATACCAGTCCTAGCCCCCCCATCAACCCACTTCCAGTCCTAAACCCCCATCACCCCATTTTCAGTTTAAGCCCCCCCTATAACCCATTACCAGTCCTAACCCCCCCTAGCCCATTAGCAGTCCTAACACCCCCATAGCCCATTAGCAGTCCTAACCCCCCCATAGCCCATTACCAGTCCTAACCCCCCATCACCCCATTTCCAGACAGCCCCCATCAGCCCACAGCCCATTAGCAGTCCTACCCCCCCAGCCCCTTAGCAGTCCTACCCCCCCCCCCCCCGCCCGCCCGCCCATTAGCAGTCCTAACCCCCTCAGCCCATTAGCAGTCCTACCGCCCGACCGCCCATTAGCAGTCCTAACCCCCCCGATAGCCCATTACCAGTCCTAACCCCCCATCACCCCATTTCCAGACAGCCCCCATCAGACCACAGCCCATTAGCAGTCCTACCCCCCCAGCCCATTAGCAGTCCTAACCCCCCCAGCCCATTAGCAGTCCTACCGCCCGCCCGCCCGGTAGCAGTCCTAACCCCCCCATAGCCCATTACCAGTCCTAACCCCCATCACCCCATTTCCAGATAGCCCCCAGCAGCCCACAGCCCATTAGCAGTCCTACCCCCCCCCCAGCCCATTAGCAGTCCTACCCCCCGCCCGCCCGCCCGCCCATTAGCAGTCCTACCCCCCCCATCGCCCATTAGCAGTCCTAACCCCCCCAGCCCATTAGCAGTCCTAACCCCCCCCTAGCCCATTAGAAGTCCTAACCCCCCCCCCACTAGCCCATTAGAAGTCCTAACCCCCCCCCCCCTAGCCCATTAGAAGTCCTAACCGCCCCCCCAGCCCATTAGAAGTCCTAACCCCCCCCTGGCAAATTTAAAAAAAAAAAAAAGCTGGCTCTGGCTGCTGCCGCTGCCGCGGCAGAATGCAATGTCCCGCGGGGCCCCCTCTGCAAGGGCTTTCAGATTCGCGAGGGAGAGCGTCTCCCTCGCGTCTCTGTTAAGCCCGCAGGGGCTAATGGGAAATTTCCCATCAGTCCCTCGAAGGGGCTGATGGGAAATTTCCCATTAGCCCCTGCGGGCTTAACAGAGACGCGAGGGAGACGCTCTCCCTCGCGAATCTGAAAGCCCTTGCAGAGGGGCTTAGCGAGCGGAGGGGGCCCCGCGGGACATTGCATTCTGCCCTTGCCGAGTCCGCGGCAGCAGTCAGAGCCAGCTTTTTCTTTTTTGCGGACCTTCCCGCGTGCCAGCTGCAAGGCTTTCGCGTGCCACAGCTGGCACGCGTGCCATAGGTTCGCCATCGCTGGCCTAGGGCATCTCATATCCTTGCACTGTCCTGGACCTCCCCCTTCCCCAGGCTGCATTATATGTGATCCCAAGGGAAAGATCCAGCCACACCCCCTCCCCTTGGTCTCCCAGGAATCAGATGAATTTTCCCTGGCTATTCTGGTTCTAAGGGCTGTAGTGCACCTATTTTACTGCTACTCCTATTACTACTGAGCATTTGTATAGCGCTACAAGTCGTACGCAGCGCTGCACAGACATGTAAGAGACAGTCCCTGCTCATCAGAGTTTATAATCTAGTCAAGACAGACAACACAGAAGGTGTAGGCAGGGATAAAACAAGGGGGAAAGGAAAAGAAAAAAGGAGATCAGGTGAGTCAAGATCCAAAAGAGGTGAGTTTTCAGCTTGGATTTGAAGAGGGTCAGAGAAGGTGCCTGGCGTACAAACACAGGTAGTTTATTCCAGGCATAAGGTGCAGCAAGGTGAAAGGAACGAAGTCTGGAGTTAGCAATAGAAGAGAAGGGCACAGATAAAAGCAGTTTGCTAGAAGAGCGGAGTTCCCGAGGGGGGTTGTAGGGTTGCCAACCAGCCGGTTTTCCTGTGGTCGGGCCGGCTGCCGGCAGAGAACCGAAACCGGCCATTGAAAAGCCGGTTTTTTGCTCTGGCTGCGAGATCGGGAGCGGCCAGAGCAGAAAACCAGCTTTGCGCTTGCGATTGCGATTGCGATCACAGTCCTGGCCCCCCTTGCAGCCACTGCTGCTGCTTCTTACAGAGCAGCGGCTGCAATAAAGTTAATTTAAAAATAAGGAATCCTGTGAGGGGCCATCCGGCCCTATGAAACTCCTTCTGCAGTGCCCGCCCCTCTGATGTCACTTCCTTTTCAGCCAGGGACCCTGCAGAAGGAGTTTCATAGGAGCCGAGGGTTCCTCACAGGTTTCCTTACTTTTAAATTAACTTTATTGCAGCTGCTGCTCAGTAAGAAGCAGGAGCAGCGGCTGCACGGGGGGGGGGGGGGGACCTGGACTGGAAAAGGGCTATGGGGGGGGGGGGGACTTGGACTAGAAATGGGTTGTGATGGGGGGAACCTGGACCGGAAAAGGACTATGGGGGGGGGGGACATGGACTGGAAATGGGTTGTGATGGGGGGGACCTGGACTGGAAAAGGGCTATGGGGGGGGGGAACTTGGACTGGAAATGGGCTATGGTGGAGGGAGGGGGAACTTGGACTGGAAATAGGCTGTGATTAGGGGGGCTACGACTGCAAATGGGCTGTGATGGTGGGGGGGGGGGCTAGGACTGCAAATGGGCTGTCATGGTGCGGGGGAACTCGGACTGCAAATGGGCTGTGATTGGGGGCGGAGGCTAGGACTGGAAATGACCTGTGATGTGAGAGCTGTCACTGGAAATGGGCTTATGAAGAGCTGGGACTGGAAATGAGCTGATGTGGGGCATGGGAGAATGGGACTAGAAGGGAGTGGATGCTGGGTGGGTCTAGAACTATAAGGGAACTGATTTTGGGGGAGGACTAGAATGGATGGGGAATGAGAATGGAGAGGGGAAAAATATTTTGTGTGGAAGAAAAGTCTATGATGGGTCGGGTATTGGGAGAGTAAGAGGGGCTTGAGAATGGAAGGGTGAAATTTAAATGGATGATAAAGGAATAAGGAAAGAATTGGAGGAAAGAGCAAAAGGGAAACAATCAGTATGTTAAAGCAGATATAGAGAGAGAATGGAAAACATTTAAAAGAGAAGAAAGGACAAATGGATAGTTCGCAGAAGACACGAAGAAACCAGAAGAAAGTGACTAGAGCAATTGCAACTGAAAAATGAAATGCCCAAACAGAAGGTAGAAAAATACTTTTTATTTTGAATTTATTAACTGGAATATGTCTGGTCTGGGAAGTGTGTATTGCTAACATCTTTGCGTTTTTGTTTAGTGCAAGAGGAAATTACTTTATAGTTTTATTTCTCCAGTGTTGTACATTTCATGTTTGGATTTTGGGGTTCCCAGTTTAATTATTATCTGACCAAGGAAGTTAGCCTACACGTATCCTCGGTAATTTTTGTGGGTGGGGCTGGGGCGGGGCAGGGGTGGGACTAGGGGAGGAGAATGGGTGGAGCATAGCGAGCCAAAGGTGTCGGGTTTTTCTCGGTGAAAAAGTTGGCAACCCTAGGGGGTTGTAAGGAGAGAAAAGAGAAGAAAGGTAGTGAGGAGCTGCAGAGTGAATGCATTTATAGGTCAGCAGGAGAAGTTTGAACTGGATAAGGAAACGGATGCAGATATGGAGCCAATGAAGTGAATTGAGAAGAGGAGTAATATGGGCATGACGAGGCTGATGGAAGATTAGCCGCGCAGCAGAGTGTTGAACAGATTGAAGGGGAAAGAGATGATTCAAAGGGAGACCAGCAAGGAGTAGGTTACAGTAGTTAAGACGGGAGGTGATTAAGGAGTGGATAATTCTGGCTGTTCTGGTTCTAAGGGCTGTAGTGCACCTATTTCCCTAGCTGAAGGACTGGGTTTATTTACAAAGGTATGGAGGGGGGTAATGGTGAAGTGTTGCCATGCTGGCAGTGCAATGTCTCTATGCCTCCCCTGCCTCACTTTCCTGCCATAATACCTGCAAGAAAGCCTTTATAAAATGATCCCCAAATGCATAAGCATTCCAGGATTGGGGCGTAGGTGGAGCAGGAACAAAATTGGCAGATGCATATGCCCTGATTTCTACTAGAACATACAAGCACAAAGTTAGTCCATTCTTGGAGCATGTACAACATTGGATGAGAGCATTAGGGTAGGCTATTTTATAAAGGCACATAGAAGCATGTGCTGTTTTTATAAAGTATCAATGAAAATTGCCACAATATAGGGATCAAAAGAAAACAGAAATGGAAGTAGACACAAGTCCAGCAAAGTCCAATCAAGCAATTGGACTTTCCTGGCTTTGTGTCTACCTCTATTTATTTATTTATTTATTTGACTAGGCTTATATACCGCTTTTCTACCAGTCAAAGCGGTGTACGTTCAGGTACTGTATATATATTTTTCCATTGTCCCCAAAGGGCTCACAATCTGGTTTTTCTTTCTGCTTTCTTTTGGTTTATATTGTTTTCTGGAGGTTCCTTCTCTCCTCTTTGAAAATATAGGGGTCAACTTGCTAAATATAAACCAAATGCTCTGGAGCTCAATAGAAATTTTGTCAGACTATTTATGTCATGTTGGGCCAGGATTCTGTCTTAGAAGCATTACCACAATTTATTGATTTATTTCATAGTCTATTCACTAGGAAATGTAAATCATATGTGAAAGATACAACAAGCATGATTAATTCTTTGAATGAACTGCTTGGAATTGGAGAAAACACTTTACTAGTCATTCTTGATGTTATCTCCCCAGTACCAATATTGAGCAACATTACACACTAAACATATTTGGTGATTTGCATCTCTCAGAATACTTACTACCACATATACTTAAGGCATTCATCATATTATTGAAGATTGTGTTCCAAGAAAATTACTTTTGTTATAATGGTTATTTTTATTTGCAGACGTTTGGGAATCACCATGAGAGTTACCATGTAAATGGCACAACTTGAGTTGTTTCTTGGCTTTTGATGATCTCATTCTGGAGAAGATTCTTGAGTGATGTTTTCTTTATTTGGACTGGAACCCAGCAATAATTAGATCAATTCCTTGTTGCATTAGACTCTTATAGTTTGAATATACAGTTTCATATGACATGTCATTCTAAGATCATTGAGTTTCTTGATACTAAGGGGGATGTTTACTAAACCGCGGTAAAGTTAACAGTGGTAAGGGCAGTGTTAAGGTGCCTGAAGACATATAAGGCAGTAGGCGGATAGGGGGCATGCTGGCATTAGGGTGCCTTGGGCCATTTAATGTGAGCTAACAGGATCAAGTGCGGTAAGGTGACAAGGTGCCTTATATTTAGGCACCTTAAAGATGTCTTAACTTAGGACACCTTAACTTAGGGTGCCTTAAGTTAGAGTCCCTTAACTTAGGGCATCTTAAAGGCACCTTAACTTAGGACACCTTAACTTAGGGTGTCTTAAATTATGGTGCCTTAAGTTATGGCGCCATATCTTAAGGCATCCTAAGTTAAAGTGCCCTAACTCAATGTGCCCAAGGGTGTTAAGGTGGTTTAAGGTAACAAGCATGCACCTTGAGACACGAAAAAGAGTACCAGTGTAGTTCATGGAGTATCAGCCTGCACAAGAAGACATGACTGTACACAGCCGACAAAAGCAGATAGATGGTATGAAGGATGGATGGGCGGCTGAGAAGAGGGTGGTATGGACTGGCAGCACAAATCTGTAGAGCCCTGACTGTTCTTTGCTTACAGAGACCATCAACTAATCAGTAGGCTACATCTCCATACCTCTTTGCATAGCAATGGCTGAATACAAAGAGACTGCGGGTCACTGCATAAACTATCTGCGGTGTGTAGGGTAGCCCCACCAGTACCCATGATGCAGTGTACATGCAGAACAGCAGTCTACAGCTGATCACCGAATAGTGAATGCATGTATTCATCACCTCAGCTCAGTAAGAGGAACCAACAGTGTGTGATAGAAGCACAGAGCAGCTACAAACTGTGCTATTGAACAGTTGCTGCGGTCACCCTGAGGGTGAGGATGGGCACCCAACATCAGGTCCTCAGTACTTGCAGTACCAGAGACTGCCTTTGCTGAAGATCCCTATTGCCACCAGTGTATGGCAGCTCCTGTCTGCAGTGTGATTTTGCCAGTCATATCTGGCCTTGTTGGACTGGGACCCAACTAGAACAGTGCATTGCAATACCCACTGTTACAATACTAATACCATGGTAGCCAACTGTCAGAAGAGAGGGGCTGCTAGACCTGCATGTGGTTGTTACTGGGGTTCTGCTGGCCCTACTAGTAATACCAGGAATAGGCCTGGAACACCTCATTTCCTAACTACATAAGTCTAACATTCAGACACAGCAAGCACAGTCATACTGCACCTGCTGTCCACCACTGGGTGTCCCAGCCATGCACATACCATCTGTGGACAGTCCGCTGGCTTGTATGCATTGTATGTACAGAGTGACCATGTGCACTCAGGCTTGGGATATATAGTATCCTTCTCCTCTCCTCCCCCCTCCCCTCCCCTCCCCTCTCCTCTCCCCCCTTCCCTCTGATATAAACAAATGTGATATGGACAAAGAAAAGTTTAATGTGCATAGTTTCACTCTGTTCCATGTACATGAGTATGCATCTGTTTATGCACTACTCAAAATATTGTTATTTGTAAACTGCAATTGATCCTTATAAATTGTGGTATAGAAATTGTAACAAAATAAATAGAAGTGTATGGTGTTGCTATGGTGGGGGGGATCACTTTCTCTATTAAGGAAAATGACATGGTATTTAGGATGGGGAAAGGGATGGACGGATGAACAAATACAAACACAAACACAGACACAGTGGGGAAGGGTGTACCCTAGGGTGGTCCACTGCCATAGGGGAAAAAATAAAAGTAGGAATTTCTTTGCTCCCTGGCCTGATTCTGGTTCCATTTATGTAGAAAACAATATGTGCAAAGTTTGAAGCCAATCAAATAATATTTAGGGGTGGCTCAAGGTCCCTATCTATCAGGCCCCTGGATCCCCCCCAGGGTTCGTCAGACCACTGGGTATTATCCGCTCATAGACGGGGGTATCATGCTTGCCAAGCACTCAATGTGGTCCAGATGCTAGTAAGGACTTTGACGATGTGGGGAACATCTTACGGTGTTGCGAGACAACACCCAGAAGGAACTGGAGTTGCTCTTCTTTTGTGGTGTGTCGGCCGTTGAACTCCTCAATGAGTTTGACCCCTCGCTCAGCCACATCATTGATCACTGGAAGATTTTTTACTTTCTTCAGACCGTCTTTGAATGATGCATTCTCTTCCCAGTCTTCTGGGTCTGCATTAAGAAAATCACTGTTGATGTCGAGGTGTTTCAGGAAACGGATTGACTTGCGAGTTGCAAAAGATTCAAGTGGTGGAATCATGGAACTTTTCAATTCGACCCGCTTTGGGGGATCTTCGTCTTCGTCATCATCCTCATCGCTTTCATCTGATTCTGCCGGGATCATGGCCGACACTATGGCCCGCTTTGTCGGTGCTGAAACAGCTTCATCGAACAGTGACAGTGCCACAAGCTCCTCTGACACATACCACAGATGCTGTTGCAGTTTGTCTCTGGCCGCTCTTCCAACATGGTCATTGTGGTAAGAGTGTAGTTTCTTCAGCATCTCCAAATCTGTTCGAGGAGCAACTGCGGCATCAGGGGCAGAAAACCAGGCTTCCACATGAATCAGGATGGAGAAAATGCTCACATCACGAACACAGGACTCCTCCCGTTGGGTAAGATCTTTGAGTTGTCCTTGGAACATCCAAATCTTGAGACAGTACAAGACTTTTGCCATCCATCTGGCATGATGGAAAGCTCCGGGTTTCTTGAAATTGAAACTAGGAAGATTCCCTCCAAGGCAGACAATCGTTAACTCCAAGAATTCCAGGTAATCATCTCGGTGATTGCCCTGTGCCAACTTGGATTCCGCAAACTTCATGATGCGATCCCTGTCAGGTTGCAGCACCTCCAAGTCTTTTCCAGTTTGATAGTTGGACTTGTCAAGGGAGCCCCAATTCTTTTGGAACCGGCGAAAGAGTTGGACATCGGGACCCGATGAAGCTCCAGAGCATGTAGAGAATACTGCACCAAGAATTATTTCATAAATGTGATGGTGGCATGCCAAATGAAGGACTGTGCGACGAAGTCTCTGTTCTAGAAGAATGCATGCTCCTGATCGACGTCCCGTGTTCGATGCAGTTGTATCAAAGCAGAAGCCTGCAACCTTTTCATCCAAACACCATTCCTGTAACAGTTCATAAACTGCTGCAGCTTGATTCTCGCCCGTTCCTGATGTCAGTTTTGGTACACCAAGAAGTTGTGTTTCTCCAGTGGAGACAGCCGTTATAAAAACTGGAAGGCAGTCAACGGATGTGGTTGAACAGAGGAGAGATGGCAATAACTTGCTATCCTAATGCACAATGCATGTTTTGCCTTCGGCTTTGAATGCGTTGTGCAGGTCCGTCCATTGTTGCTGACGGTGCTTTTCTCTATGGCGCTTGACGCTGGAGCGGCTGATATTGAGCTCCCCAGGATAATGTCCCAGACTTCTGGCGGTTTCAGCTACCACAAACAGAGCATTGCGATCCGTTGTCCCTGTCCGATCCAGGGCTGCTGTAAGCTCTGGGGTCCAGACATTGTTAGGTCGAAACTGCTTTGTTTGTGGAGTTGCTTTCTTCTGTCCGTTATCTGAATCCGCAGATGTCGACGAGTTTTCCCCTGACTCTGCTGAGGAAGAAGATCCTTCCAGCTGAACTTTTGGCTTGTAGTTGCCTCGGCTTCGGCAACATGTTTTTGTCTGCGCCTTTTCAGTTCTTCTTCTCGCTGTTGCGATCTTGCTTCCATGTTGGCCAGTTTCTTGTCCATCGCGCACATTGAGCCGCGGCGCCCTGGTTCTCATTGCGCTATTAAGAATTCTTTGTCTTCGGGGGCGGAGCCTGATGTCCAGTGGGTAAGACGCTTCGCGCTGAAGCTCCCGAGAGGCCTACTTAGAATCCTGACTTAATACCTATACAAACTTACTATTTCGCTCCGAACTGACCGGGGTACCTCGGGGGGGATGGCGGCCCATAAACCAGCGCGCTTGGACTTCGGGTCTCCTTCTTCTTCTCACGGAAAAACGCTCCAAAACAGAGGTGTCCTCCCCACAGAAGATGGTTCCATTTCGTGAAAACCCCGAAATGCACCTGGAGATTTTAGAGGAAATACGCGGCGTGAAGGAATTGGTGCAGTCCAATGGAGAAGCGCTTCGAGCCATGCGAGAAGACTTTGGAGTACTCCAGGACCGACTTGAAAGTCTCTCATTACGGCAGGACAACATGGCGGGGGTCCTCGACTCGCACGCGGAGCGCTTGGGCAAACTGGACAAAGCTGAGCGCCAGATACAGAATCTTCAAAAGGAGCTAGAAGATAGCAATAATCGAGCCCGTCGCAACAATGTGAGGCTCATTGGAATACCGGAGGGGGTGGAAGCAGGAGATATAAGAGAATTCTTGCTCAAAACTCTTCCCTCCTTGCTGAAGATCACTTTTCATAGAGAACTGGAAATCGATCGTGCACATCGTGTTCCTACCCACATGGCGCTCAACCGCACGACCCCCCGGCCTATTATCTTTCGCTTGCTACGATATCAACAAGTGGAACAAATTTTAAATGCTGCCCGGGCGAATCATCATTTGGAATTTGAAGGCCACAAAGTCTCCTTCTTCCCTGACTTAGCAAAGCCTACCGTTGACCGTCGGAAGAAACTCCTTGCTTTTCGCCCTCGACTTCAACAGCTACAGGCTCGCTTTGGCCTGTTGTATCCAGCGAAGCTCCGAGTGACTCTCCACAACCAAACCAGGACATTCGAAGATCCTGATCTACTATCAACATTTTTAGACTCCAAAGAAGCAGAGCAGATGCGCTAATTCAAAATTTGGACTTTTATCTGCCGGCTCTGTCCGCCATTTTGAAGGGCCCGATGCGGCGGTCATAGTCAAGCACAGAGACTACCTGGACTTTCTTTCTTTCTCTATATGACTTTTGTTTTTTTGGTCTCCTATCCCTCCATGATGTGTGCCTCGGTCGGATTCGAAGCACGCACAGTCCTACAGGTTATGTGTTTTTCAATTGCGGCCTTCTCTGGGGTTTCTCCCCGCAGACACATGGTCGCCAGTAATTTCTGGGGTTCTGCTTCTTCTCTACCGCGCTGCGGTTTTTCCTTTTTAATGTGGGGCGCTTCATTGTATTATATTAGCTTATTTTCTTTTATGTCATGTGTACAGCCAGATACAGTCAATATGAGGGACATTGTGAAACTATGTGCGCTATCATGCTCAGAATTTTTATCTTTTCTGAATGGCCTTATGTAAAATTTTATCACTCAACGTAAAAGGCATTAATAGTCCAATCAAAAGAAAGAAAATCCTTAGCTATCTTAGCCATGAGCATGCTGATTTAGTGTTTCTTCAGGAAACGCATCTAAACTCTGCTGAAACACTGAAACTCAATGCTAAGCCTTACATGGTGGCTGCCTATTCTCCCGCCGTTTCCAAACGGTGCGGGGTAGCCATTTTGGTTAAGAAGTCTTTGCAAGCTACTGTAATTGATACCAGTGCTGACAAGGAGGGTAGATGGGCCCGTGTACACCTTAAGGTTGGAGATAGTGAATTCACGTGTATTTGCATTTATGCCCCGAATGTGGACAGCCCTGCTTATTATGCAAGTATTGCGCAGTTGGCACAGGCCTCTGCCAATGCTCCATTAATACTTGGTGGTGATTTTAATCAAGTGTTAGACCCTTTGATAGATAGACAGCCGTCTAGAACGAGTAGTCCACCCAAGAGTCTCACTACCCTTAAAGCTCTGATGCAAGATCTTGCGCTGGTAGATATATGGAGGCTGCTTCACCCCTCCGACTTAGAGTTTACTTTTTTCTCTGCCCCCCATCACTCCCAATCTAGAATAGATTTCTTTCTCATTTCCAAAGCACTGATTTCCCAAGTGGACACGGCTAGGACTCATCCTCTCCATATTTCAGATCATGCAGCCATATCTTTATCATTACATGTTACTGCGCGGGACGACTCTCCCCGAGCTTGGTTTTTTGATAGATCCCTACTAGGTCAAAAAGATTTTCAGGTTGATATAAAGGCCGCTATCCAAGATTATTTTCATTTCAACTCACCCCATGACACAGCGAGCTGGGCTTGGTGGGAGGGTTTTAAAGCATCTATCCGTGCAACTATAACTAGCTATCAAATTCGGCAGGGGAAACAAAGAAAGCAGCACTTACTGATTCTAGAGCAGCAGATACAAGCTGGGGAGCGTCTCCTCACGTCCCGTACTGACCCATGTATTTTACTCCGTTTACAACGCTTGCGTTTTCAATACAATCAACTTTTGTATACTGCTGCTGTTAAAAATATTGAATCACAACAAGGGATATATTACCGGGAAAATAACCGTGCTGGCAAATTATTAGCAAATGCCCTAAAAGGTCAAAAAGAAGCCAAGCGTGTTACAGCCCTCCGTAATCCGTCGGGGGGGGGGGGGGCTTGGTCACTAAAGATACAGAAATCTTAGAACTCTTTCGTGATTTTTATACTCGGCTTTATCAATCTGAATGTGATTTTGAGCCAGAAGTATTTGACCGCTTACTTTCAGGGGTACAAAGACCGACCCTATCTGACGAAGATAGAGTGGCCATGGACAAACCATTTACTTTATCAGAAATTCATTCTGCTATTAAGAAATGTGCCTCAGGTCGAGCCGCAGGCCCAGACGGTCTCCCTGCTGAATTCTACAAAACCTTTCACGCTGACTTAGCTCCAGTTTTGAAACTTTATTTTTCTGCTCTGGCCGAGGAGGGCTCCCCTTCTGGGTCCTTTTCCATGGCAAATGTAGTAGTTTTTGAGAAAGAGGGGAGAGACCCGCAACTAACAGCTAATTATCGTCCAATTTCCCTCCTAAACGCGGACTATAAAATATTTGCCACCATTCTCTCCACCCGGCTCTCTGATAGGATGTCTACCTTAATACACCCAGATCAATGCGGTTTCATTCCTGGTAGATCAACTGCTGACAATGCTCGGACTCTATGTCATGTACTAACTGCCGCAGTTAATCTTGATCGCCCATTTGTTGGCCTCTCACTTGATGCTGAGAAGGCCTTTGATCGTTTAGAGTGGCCCTTCCTGTTTGCAGTCCTCCGCTGGTACGGATTCGGGGAAGGTTTTCTCCGTTGTCTCCGCACCATGTATGCACAGCCTACAGCTAGTATATGTGCCAATGCTTTAAAGTCTCAGCCTTTTCCCCTTCAACGCGGTACTCGCCAGGGATGCCCACTGTCTCCACTTCTTTTCGATCTAGCACTCGAACCCTTGGCTTTACTAATCCGGCAATCGGAGGAGATTCATGGAGTCCCCTTCTCCCATAGGGAAATCAAAATTTCAGCGTATGCTGATGACCTTATGCTTTTTGTTTCTATAGACTCAGTACCGGCTGTCCTAGAGCAAATTGGTAAATACTCACAACTGTCCGGTTATAAGATAAATTGGACCAAGTCGGTAGCCTTTCCATTAAATCCTTTGCTTCATCAGGCAGATATGCAACCCTTCCCCTTTTTATGGCAACCTCGCATGGTCAAATACCTTGGGGTCCACTATTGTTCTCCTTTGGAAGACACTATCTCCTTCAATGCCAAAGACTTAACCTCTAAAGTCCGGGCGCTTACTCACCGCTGGACTCCTTTAACACTTACCTGGTGGGGTCGCTTAGAAACCATAAAAATGATGATTGTTCCGAAAGTGAATTATATTTTAGAAATGTTGCCCTGTCTCTTACCTCGACGCACATATAAAGATATAGAGGGCCTTCTGACTAGATACTTATGGCAAAACAAGACACCTAGGATAGCGAAACATAAGTTACAAGCAGATAAGGAAAATGGGGGTGTCAGATTCCCAGATTTCCTGAAGTACCATCAATCATTTCTTCTCAAACAAGGCGCTCGTTGGCTGGACGATCTAGTACCGAGTAGACCTGTGTGGCTAGACATAGAAGAGGACCTTTGCAAACCGATTCCTCTTACTTTCCTCCCTGGTATGACTCTCCCATCAGACTCCCACTATCCACCAATACTCTTATGCAATCTTTAGACTCCCGACTCTGTCCGTTAGACAGGCTCCCGCTTTGGTACAATACTCGATTTCGCATACAAAATAAGCCGATGGCGTGGAGCCCCTGGTACACTAGGGGCATTTGGATTCCTAGCCAGTTGTTCCATGATGGTCGCTGGAAAACTTTTAGTGAATTGCAAATTGAATTTGGTCTCCCAGCGAAACACTACTTTCAATTGGTGCAACTTCAGCATTGCCTTCGGAGTGCTAAGGTGCTCCCGCCATCGGCATCCCCTACACAAGGTTGGTCGGAGACTATCCGATCTATCGGTAGTTCACCGGGTGTAGCATCCAATTTTTACAAAACCTTATGTAATGCTATAACTAGAGATACCCCTATAGCGCAGAAAGCATGGGAGAGAGAATTGCATGTGACTTTGACCCCGGAGCAATGGAGCCTTGTCTGGAGTAGAGTGACACGGGTCTCCCGATCCGCCTCACTCACTCAGACACTCTTCTTTCTAGCCCACCGGTGTTTCTACACTCCTGACAGATTAGCCAAATGGAACGCTACTCAGGGCAATAGTTGTTGGACATGCCATGCGGCCATTGGTTCACTACCTCATGTTATGTATGAATGCCCCGCACTACAGTATTACTGGCGTCGGGTCTGGGGTCGTATCCAGTCTATTTTGCACTTTCAAGAGCCCCTTTCTTGGAGGATAGTGGGACTTCGCTCAGCTGCGGGGATCCCCTCTCTTCCAAAAACGGCTTACTTCCTTTTGGACTTTATGCTTGGGATTGCTATTTCCCTAATTACGAAATACTGGAAAAATAGCTCCCATCTGAGCCCCAATGAATGGTGGAATCATGTCTGTCTCTACAGTAAATATGAACAAATACCTCGTATGTTTGCTTCCCCCGTTCAGACTCCTCATCATCGGTCCAAATGGAAGTTGCTCAATGACTATGTATATTCTGCTAAATGCTCTCATCTGACTGTCTAAATTTGTATATATCTCTGTCCCATGATCATTCTGTATTGTAGATACTCTTTTGATCGTTTTGATGTACAATCACTGTTGTTAGGAAGCGCTCACATACTGACATAATCGGCTAGAGAAGAAGCATGGGGGTGGGGGGTAATTGGGTTTACTTTTCCTTATTGTATACTTGTTTTGTCTCCTTTGGTGTGTTGTTTCTTTTGTTTGTTGCAAAATGAAAATAAAAGTAAAAAAAAAAAAAAAAAAAAAGAATTCTTTGTCTTCTTGAATATGAATTAAAGACATTGCATTGGCATGCGCCACATCAAATAGGTTTTTCATTGCAACCTGGAATTCTTTTTCATTTGCCTCTTGTTTCCCTCCTCTCCCTTTGTTTTTCTTCAAACGTTTCCACTGATTGAACAATTTCTTTACTTTTTCTTGAATTTTGTCATTTCTTTGAACAGGAAGCCTGGCCTTTTCCCAGTAAGCTTCTACTTCACTTGTTACAATAGATGCACTTTCACTAACGTCTTTGTTTAATGTCATATGGTGATGTAAAAATACACTTAACACTTGCTCCTTGCTGGAGAGCTTGGCCCCCAGAATTGTGGTGGACATTTCTTCAATGAGATAAAAACCACGTTTTTTCGCCATCTGAAAAGAATAAAGATACAAAGATAATAGTACAATGTCTTTGCCACCTCTCAGAGACGAGATTAGTTCAAATATGACGCAATCAAATGTAATCAGCGTGGAACTGAGTGGATGATACAAGATGATGCAACATTCGTCATCTGCTCCCAGGGGGAAATCTCAAGACTTGTTGAGCCACCCCTAAATATTATTTGATTGGCTTCAAACTTTGTACACAGTGTTTTCTACCTAAATGGAACCAGAATCAGGCCAGGGAGCAAAGGAATTCAGGAATTCAGTTTTATGGACCACCCTAGTGTACCCTAATATATTTACTGTAACCGTACCAGAGGGAGAGGGACCAGTAAGCCTAGAATTTGATGCCTGTCAAGTGATAAGTTGTGATGGGGGATACTACGAAAAGTTGTGGGGAAATAGTCATAAGTATATGTGTCCAGAGACTGCCCAGACACTTGTGTACAGGATGCCCTGTTACGGGTGGTCACAAGTTTGGTGGAACACTGAGGTTGGAGGCTGGGTCTCCCCAGAGGGGAAGGGGCACCCAGTTCAAAAGAAAATAACAATGATAAAGAAACACAGCATTCAGCAATGTAACCCGGGAAGTTGCAACCCTATCGTGGTCACCCTCTCTAGAAGGGATGACTCACTGGATGGGACCTATGGACTAGGAATAGACGTTAGTGAGCAAGATCCCCTGGGAAGACTGAGGATAAAAATACCCCTCAAGAATCAGACTCTGGCCTCCACACCATTCCCCAGCGTATCCTTTGAACCTAATAAGGACCCTTAGGCAGTCAAGATAGTGGATATTAAAGATTTGAGGGGCACTCTAGAGGTGGAAACGGGTTATGGGGATGTGAACACCTGGGTGGAATGGGTTAAATATACCATAGGAAGTCTCAACAGTAGTAATTGCTACGCATGTGCCTCTGGGAGGCCCATTGCACAGCTTGTGCCCTTACCATTGAGGTGGGATACAGATCTCAATGGAATAAAATGCCTCATATCTCTGTATCAGGAAGAAACAGCTTGGGGAAATGAAAGTTGCAAGTCATTGAGTTTGCTCTTTCCTCCTACAGACTTGAAGGAGGTGAAAGTTCCCCCCCATATTTTCAGCAGTGTTTGGAAATCACTCTGCCTGTCTCACCAGGCGGGAGAAGAACTACATGAGGGAAGTGGGGGAACTGAACACCTGTGTTCTAAGCTTAAACCTGATGGGGATGGAAGGAGAAGAGAAGAACTACAATCCCTAGGGCACACCTGTGGTGGTACTGTGGAGGGCGGATGTTGAGACCAACATTGCCCACCCTGTGGTCCGGAACATGTGCAATAGTTCAATTGGCAGTCCCTTTCACCTTGGTGTTCACAGAAGAGGACAAGGGGCAAATACAAAGGAAAATGAGGAGTACCTTGGGAACCTCATTTGATGACAGGATATATATAGATGCAATAGGAGTGCCTCAGGGAGTTCCGGATGAGTATGAAGCCCGAAACCAGATTGCAGCTGGATTCAAATCCCTGTTATGGGTAATCATGATAAACAAAAATGTAGATTGGATAAATTATATATATTATAACCAACCAATATTATACCTGGGATGCAATAAAGGGGATCGTGGAACAATTGGAGTGGAGGAGTGGCCTAGTGGTTGGGGCAAGGTACTTCAGGCTGGAAGGTCGGGGGTTCAAATCCCACTAGAGGACAGCAACCTTGGGCCGAAAGGACTGGGGTTTCTAGTCCCACAGGTGCTCCTTGTGGTCTTGGGCAAGCCACTTAACCCTCCATAGCCCATGTTCCCTGTAAAATAGTTATCTCCAAGTTATAATGCCCTGTTCAATGTAATTTCAGTTTGTTCAATGTAAACTGCACTGATGCAGAATAGCGTGGTATATAAGAGAATGTAAATAAAATAAATAAATTGGATGCCACAAGCAGAATGGCCTGGGAGAACCGAATGATTTTAGATATGATGGCGCTGAAAAAGGGGGCATGTGTGTGATGTTGGGGGGGAAATTTAGTACGTTCATCCCCAATAACACAGCCCCTGATGGCACTATCACTAAAGCTCTGCGAGGACTAACTACCTGGGCAAAGGAATTGGCAGAAAAATTCAGGGAGGGATACCTCTCTCACTGGACGGTTGGAGTCATGGTTTGGGAAGTGGAAAGGGGTGGTAGTATCCATATTTACCTCTGTACTTGTTGTAACTGGAGTATTAATTACAGTGGGTTGTTGCATAATACTGTGTATAAGAGGGCTAGTTCAAAGATTGATAGAAACAGCAAGCACTAAACAAATGATTGTATCACCTCCAGTGCACAAGGATGCGAAGGTATTAATGGACAATAAAGGCGAAGAGATAGAGTCAGGAAGGATGTTATCTAGATTGGAAGCTTCCTATGGAACTGTAGAGTAAGTGTAAAAAGTAACAAGAAAACTCTAAAAAGAAAGAGGGAGGGGTTTGATATAAACAAATGTGATATGCTATTTTTACAATGTAATATAATTTTTATATTCCACTCATCTACCACTCTGTAATATAATTTTGCATGTAATAACTTTCTGACTCCCTTTGTTGTATATCTGCATCCTGGAAGGAGAGGCTATGGGACTAGTAACACGTAGCTTGCCACAGGTGCGGAAGTGCAAGGAGTGGAGTGAGACAGTATTAACCAATGACTTATAAATATGCTGGAAGAGGGAGAGGACATATTGTACTATAAAAGAACGGTGAAACAGAGGATAGGTGTGTCTGCTTATTCAGGCATCCATTCTTGCAAGAATGTAATAAAAGTAACCCTTTGCTTCACTGAGGAGTCTCTTATTGTGTAAAAAGTTATTTTTTCTTACACTTCCCTCCTCCCTTCCCCCTGTCCTCCCCTCCTCTCTCCCCTCCCTTCCCCTCCCCTGTATATGAACAGGCGAATGCTAAGAGTATGTCAGAGCCATTGATGTGAGGAGGATCGGGCCTGGTTTGAAGTTAACTTTTACCATTGCTCCTACCTCCTTGGATTCTGGGGCTCTTCTCCGTCTATATCCACTGTTTACTTGAAGTTACAGGCATGGAAATGATCTGAGTAGCACAGTAATAAAAAAAAAAAAGAACAAGTGGTAAGCAAACCCCTGTCCCCTGCTTATGGAGATATTGTACTAACCAGTAGGCTACACCTCCACACCTCACTGCATAGCAATAGCTGGATACAAAGAGACTGCAGATCACTGCCTAGAACGTCTGCTGTGTGTGCCGGCATAGGGTAGCCCCCACCAGTACCCATGATGCAGTGCAGATGCCCAACAGCAGTCAACAGCTGATCCCCAGATGGAGAAAGCACATATCCATCACCTCAGGAGATATTTAAGATGAATTGACAGTGTGTGCAACAAGCACACAGCAGATACAAACCATGCCACTGGGCAGTTTCTGTGTTCACCCTAAGGGTGAGGACAGGCACTCAGCACTAGGTCCCCAGTACCAGAAACATTTTCTACTGCAGATCACCAGCTCTGTCAGTGTGTGGTGGGTGTTGTTTGTAGTGTGCTTATGTCAATCACCTCTATTCCTGAGCTTTGCTCCTGTCTGATAGGGACACACCTAGAGCAGGGCATGTTAATACCTAATGTCGCAATGCTGATACCAGCTACCTGGGGGTACTCTATCTAGACCTGCATGGGGTTGTCACCATGGCCCTACCAACGAAACTGGGAGTAGGCCTGGAACCCTCCCTGTCCCAGCTACTGCGGTCTAACATTCACCCACAGCAAGCACAGTCACACTGTACCTGCTGTCCACCAATGGGTTTTACCAGCCATTCACATTCCAACTGCAGACAGTCTGTTGGTCAGTACACATTACACGTGCACAGAGAGATCCTGTGCACCCAGCAGTTGGTCAAGTAATCGGGCCCCAAAGATAAAATATGTACCCACATCACTAGAACTAGACGCTATAGGCTACTATGTGGATACATAGCTGTGCCATGGTCACTGCTTGGTCAAAGTGATAGCTCCCTCACAGCATGATATGTTGTGGCCACCTGGTCCATGTAGGTGGCAGTAGGGTACCGTGACATCCTAGCCATTGCCCTACCCCTGATGCAAATGCATCCTGGCCAGTCTGCCCTGTTTCAGGCCATACCCACAATGCCTTGCTCTGTATCATGCACTTTTGTAGGTTAACGCTGAAACAGCATAGGCCAGGGGTGATCAACTCCAGTCCTGGTGCACCACAATCTAGCCTGGTTTCCATGATGTCTCCAATGAGAATCCATGGTATATTTGCATACAAGGGAAGGTGGTAGATGCAAATATATCTCAAGAATATTCATTAGGGACATAAAGAAAACCAGGCTGGATTGTGGTGCACTGGGACAAGAGTTAGCAACCCCTGGCTTAGGCACTGCAAAGCTCAGTGAGATGTAGAAAGCCACAAAACATTGGCTATACATACACACACATACTCTCTCTCTCACACACACGCATGCTCATATCGATGCACTGTGCAAAAATGAGGATGGTTGACCTTCCTGCCTGCCACTTTGGTCCCCATCCCAGCTCATGTCGCAGGCAGCACTGTTCCTATGGCCCCTTCAGCCCATGGCCTAGCCAGTCAGCAATGCAGGCACATGGGACAGAGGAGGCCTGAGGAACCAGGCAAGCCCTGGACTGGGGTATGGCAGAACTGGAGATGTGGCAGCAGGATGAGACAGGAGCCAGTGTATGCAGGTGGTGTCATGGGAAGCAGGCAGGCAGCTGTAGTGACAGACCTGGGGTGAGAAAGAAACATGCATATGTATGACACCTCCTTCCTGCTCCCACAGATGGTTCCATGTTCTGCGTGAATAGAGGCGCTGAGGGTGTGCTTCTGTGCCATCAGGCACACCCAGCCTGGGCTCCTGCTCTATATCCGGCAGCAGCTGCAGTGGGAGCAAAGTGAGTGTGGGGGAATGGTACAGGAATGGGGCCATGACATGCAACATGGCACAGGGCTGGAGTGGCTAGGCAACATAGGGGCAACAGCAGACAGAGCAGGGGAGGCATCTGACAATGGGGACATGGCGGCCAGACACCCCCACCCACCAGAACTAACAGCCACCTCTCTGCATCCCTTCCACAGCCATCCCAGTTGAGGACAGCCCCCCCCCCCCCGTGGCAGCAGAAGAGGAGAAGGAGGAGGTGGAGCAGCTGGCACCAGCCCCAGCACAGAGCCCCACCACCTCCGCCACATCGGACCGCTCATTTACACCCAGCCCCATAGTACTATCCAGCGCCTCCCCATCAAGGGAGAATAGTGATGAGGTCACCCTGGACCTCATGATGGTACCACTCCCCTGAGGAGGAGGAGGGGCTGGACTGTGCTATGGGGGATGGCCAGGGCCCCCCTGACTGGGAGGCAGGGTACCCCTGGGTGGGTGGCCCTGAGGAGGAGGAGGAACAGCCCCTGCAGGGGGGAACTCAGAGCCATCCCACCTAGGGTCACCTAATGGGTGGAGGAGGGGTGGAGGGAGGACGGGAGAGTGAAGGGTGGGGACAGGGAGGGGACAGGGGATGGAGGGAGGGGATGAGAGAAGGCAGGGGGCAGCGGAGTGGGCAGCCAAGGCTGGACCATTTTGATTCATCGCGGATCACCTATGTGGGATCAGGGGCGACCTCCAGGCCCTCACACGGGCTGTGAAGTGGCTCACGGAGAGGCTTCAGACCCCATGTAGGTGATCAGCAATGAGGCCCCCCTGGGCTGCCTGCCTGCGGGTGGGACAACGGGGCTATTACCTATGTACATAGTTTGAATTGTTACTTTCTAACACTGTGCCCATGTGTACATCCACATAGGGGATCAGTCTGTGCCTTGGGGGTATCACCAAATGTCCCCCCCCAAGCCCCCTGTGGGTGGCAGGTGGGCGGGTGTTGCGCTACACCAATGGTGTTGCACCTTCCTACCGTGCATATGTGCCCAGGGCACCCAGTGGGTGGCCTGTCCACAATGCAATGCTGCATGGTTGCATATCTACCTGCGAACATGCCCATGAGGGATGGGTGCATCCCCAGGTATGCACTTCTGGGGTGTCCTTTGCACTACACATGCAGCAAAGTGTTCAGGCACGAGTGACATAGAAACATAGAAAAATGATGACAGAAAAAGACCACATGGCCTATCTAGTCTGTCCTTCGATATCAACAACTACAACAATCCCCTTTTTTCCTTTAGAGATGCTCTGTGCTTGTCCCATGCTTTTTTGACAACACTGAGGGGGTTATTCTGAGGCATGAATAGTGGGGATGGACGTTTCAATGGGACGTCCATCCCTGCTATTCATGCCGGCTTTCCTCTCCCGTTTAACATCCCTGCCGGTTGCGTGGGGACATTAGATGGGGGCGGGGAAGATGCGGCATGGGAGTGGTAAGTGGGCGGGTAGTGGGCAATCACTGGCCCTGGACGTATAGGGCCGATTCTAATGTCGGCCTTGTATGTTCAGGGCCGGTGAAATGACAGAGGAGGTTATTTCACTCTCTGTGTGGCAGGGGGGTAGGTGTTGCGCTACACCAATAGTGTTTCACCTTCCTACCATGCACATGTGCCCAGGGCACCTGGTGGGTGGACTCTCCACAACATAATGCTGCATGGTTGCATATCTACCTGTGAACATGCCCATGAAGGATGGGTGCACCCCCAAGTGTGCACCGCTGGGGTGTCCTTTGACCTACACATGCAGCAAAGTGTTCAGGAACCAGTGACATAGAAACATAGAAAAATGATGACAGAAAAAAGACCACATGGCCTGTCTAGTCTGTCCTTCCATATCAACAACTACAACAGTCCCCTTTTTTCCTTTAGAGATCCTCTGTGTTTGTCCCATGCTTTTTTGACAACACAGAGGGGGTTATTCTGAGGCATGAATAGTGGGGATGGACATCTCAACAGGACGTCCATCCCTACTATTCATGCCGGCTTTCCTCTCCCATTTAACATCCCCGCCAGTTGTGTGGGGACATTAGATGGGGGCGGGTAAGGTGCTGCATGGGGGCGGTTTGTGGGCAGGCAGTGGGCAGTCGCCAGCCCTAGATGTAAAGGGCCAATTCTAATGTCCAGGGCTGGTGAAATGTCAGAGGATGTTTGTTTTGTTCAGCTCCAGGGCATGGATGGGGGTGGGGGGGGGCAGGGGTTAATTCCCTGCAGCCTGACCCTGGCCTTAGGAGGCCAGATCAGGGGTCGGGCTGCAGGGAATGAACTCCATTTTTTGGCAGCCGGCATCACGATTTTGAAATGGAGCCGCAGTGCCATTTACATTCCCTGACTGAGTTAGTCAGGCTGTAGCATAGGGTTGCCAACTTTTTCACCGAGAAAAACCCGACACCTGTGGCTCGCCATGCTCCACCCATTCTCCGCCCCTAGTCCCACCCCTGCCCCGCCCCCAGCCCCACCCACAAAAATTACCGAGGATACGTGTAGGCTAACTTCCTTGGTCAGATAATAATTAAACTGGGAACCCCAAAATCCAAACATGAAATGTACAACACTGGAGAAATAAAACTATAAAGTAATTTCCTCTTGCACTAAACAAAAACGCAAAGATGTTAGCAATACACACTTCCCAGACCAGACATATTCCAGTTAATAAATTCAAAATAAAAAGTATTTTTCTACCTTCTGTTTGGGCGTTTTATTTTTCAGTTGCAATTGCTCCAGTCACTTTCTTCTGGTTTCTTCGTGTCTTCTGCGAGCTATCCATTTGTCCTTTCTTCTATTTTAGATGTTTTCCATTCTCTCTCTATTTCTGCTTTAACATACTGATTGTTTCCCTTTTGCTCTTTCCCCCAATTCTTTCCTTATTCCTTTATCATCCGTTTAAATTTCACCCTTCCATTCTCAAGCCCCTCTTACTCTCCCAATACCGGCCCATCATAGACTTTTCTTCCACACAAAATATTTTTTCCCCTCTCCATTCTCATTCCCCATCCATTCTAGTCCTCCCCCCAAATCAATTCCCTTATAGTTCTAGGCCCACCCAGCATCCACTCCCTTCTAGTCCCATTCTCCCATGCCCCACATCAGCCCATTTCCAGTCCTATTCCAGCTCTTCATCAGCCCATTTCCAGTGCTAGCCCTCACATCACAGGCCATTTCCAGTCCTAGCTCCCCCCCCAATCACAGCCCATTTCCAGTCCAAGTCCCCCATCACAGCCTATTTCCAGTCCTAGGCCCCCCCCCCACCATCACAGCCCATTTGCAGTCCGAGTCCCCCCGCACCATCACAGCCCATTTGCAGTCCGAGTCCCCCCGCACCATCACAGCCCATTTGCAGTCCTAGCCCCCCTAATCACAGCCTATTTCCAGTCCAAGATCCCCCTTCCTCCACCATAGCCCATTTCCAGTCCAAGTTCCCCCCCCCCATAGCCCTTTTCCAGTCCAGGTCCCCTCCACCCCAATCACAACCCATTTCCAGTCCATGTCCCCCCCCCCCATAACCCTTTTACAGTCCAGGTCCCCCCCCATCACAGCCTATTTCCAGTCCAAGTTTCCCCCCCCCCCATAGCCCTTTTCTGGTCCAGGTCCCCTCCACCCCATCACAACCCATTTCCAGTCCATGTCCCCCCCCCATAACCCTTTTACTGTCCAGGCCCCCCCCCCATCACAGCCTATTTCCAGTCCAAGTCCCCCCCTTAGCCCTTTTCCAGTCCAAGTCCCCCCCTTAGCCCTTTTCCAGTCCAAGTCCCCCCCTTTAGCCCTTTTCCAGTCCAAGTCCCCCCCTTAGCCCTTTTCCAGTCCAAGTCCCCCCCTTTAGCCCTTTTCCAGTACAATTCCCCCCCATTTTCCTTTTTCCATTTCATTTCCCCCCTTTGCCCTTTTCCATTCCAAGGCCCCCCCCCCCCCCCTTAGCCATTTTCCAGTCCAGGTCCCCCCCATCACAGCCAATGCAGTCCTTGCCCCCCCCCCCCCCGACCAGCATCGCAGCTGTTTGAGGCTTCAGAGGGAGCCGGGGAAGTCCGCGCGAGGCCCCGGCTCCCTCTGAACAGCCACCAGCGTGAAGAGCCTTTTCCTTCATGCTGGCGGCTGTTC
This sequence comes from Ichthyophis bannanicus, assembly GCA_033557465.1. NCBI lineage: Eukaryota > Metazoa > Chordata > Amphibia > Gymnophiona > Ichthyophiidae > Ichthyophis > Ichthyophis bannanicus. The sequence goes on along the minus strand of CM066034.1, from coordinate 670,047,985 downwards.
CTGTGAAGCCGCGAATGCTGGGAAAGGTTAAAGGGCAACCTTTAACCTTTCCCAGCATTCGCGGCTTCACAGGAACAGCCGCCAGCGTGAAGGTAAAGGCTCTTCACGCTGGTGGCTGTTCAGAGGGAGCCGGGGCCTCGCGCGGGCTTCCCCGGCTCCCTCTGAAGCGGAGAAAAAAGCCGTTTTTTTTTGCTCTGGCCGCTCCCGATCTTGCGGCCAGAGCAAAAAAACCGGCTTTTAAAGGGCCGGTTTTGCCTCTGCGCCGGCAGCCGGCCTGGCCGTGGAAAAACCGGCCAGGCCGGCTGAAAACCGGCCAGTTGGCAACCCTACTGTAGCATTACATGCAGGCCAGGACTGAATCTCAGTCCTGGCCTGTACGTACATGCCTGTTTGCGAGTTTGATCCCATGGGGCAAGACGTGCCCCACAAGATCGGAATCGTGATCACCTTTGTACGTCTGGCTCAGTCCAGACATACAAAGGAGATCTATGTCTGGGACAAAAGCAGGCTGAGAGTGGACTCCACTGAGGGAGTGGATAAAATGAGGAAAGGTCTACAAAAGCTGTAGGAATGGTCTAATGTTTGACAGTTAGGATTTAATGTGAAGAAGTGCGGTGCCATGCACTTGGGAAGTAGATATCCAAGGGAAATGTATGCAATAGGGGGCGGGAGGTTGGTGTGCACGGACCAGGAGAAGGAGTGGTTGTTTCTTAGGATCTCAAGGTGGCAAAACAGTGTGCATACAGAGAAGACTTACCAGCAGAAAGGTACAGGTACTAATGCCACTGTACAAGTTGCTATTTTGGAGACCACATCTCATAAAGGATATGAAAAGGCTGGAAGCGGTTCAGAGGATGGCAACCAAAATTATTTGCAGCCTGTGCCAGAAGAAGAAGCCTGTGCCAGAAGAAGAGCCTGCTGTTGTTAAGCTTTTTCCTGTCCTTGCCTGCCTGAGTGACTCCTCCCCCTGACCCCCTCCCCCTGAGGTATCCTGTAACCTTGTTCCTGTTTTCTCCACGTGTGCATAGGCTGTTTTAGTTTGCTTTCTCTGATCAGAGAAAGGCTGAACTTTTACAGAGCTCTGCTAGTGAGTGGATTTTTGCCTCCTGGGACATCTTACTGTGAGTTCTAGCTGTTTATTTAATTATTTACTGTTTGTCTAACTGTTGTTTGTTTAATTATTTAGTGTTTGTCTTAGTGGTGTGCAAGTTTCAGCCTTCTCAGCTGTACTTACCTTGCCTCTCTCAATTAACTGGGCCTTGTGTGGTAGCCATTTTGAATTAATCTCTCTCCCCAGAGCCTGCTGTTGTTAAGCTTTTCCTGTCCTTGCCTGCCTGAGTGACTCCTCCCCCTGTGTGTGTGGTAGCCATTTTGAATTAATCTCTCTCCCCAGAGCCTGCTGTTGTTAAGCTTTTTCCTGTCCTTGCCTGCCTGAGTGACTCCTCCCCCTGACCCCCTCCCCCTGAGGTATCCTGTAACCTTGTTCCTGTTTTCTCCACGTGTGCATAGGCTGTTTTAGTTTGCTTTTCTCTGATCAGAGAAAGGCTGAACTTTTACAGAGCTCTGCTAGTGAGTGGATTTTTGCCTCCTGGGACATCTTACTGTGAGTTCTAGCTGTTTATTTAATTATTTACTGTTTGTCTAACTGTTGTTTGTTTAATTATTTAGTGTTTGTCTTAGTGGTGTGCAAGTTTCAGCCTTCTCAGCTGTACTTACCTTGCCTCTCTCAATTAACTGGGCCTTGTGTGGTAGCCATTTTGAATTAATCTCTCTCCCCAGAGCCTGCTGTTGTTAAGCTTTTCCTGTCCTTGCCTGCCGGAGTGACTCCTAACCGTGTGTGTGTGGTAGCCATTTTGAATTAATCTCTCTCCCCAGAGCCTGCTGTTGTTAAGCTTTTTCCTGTCCTTGCCTGCCTGAGTGACTCCTCCCCCTGTGTGTGTGGTAGCCATTTTGAATTAATCTCTCTCCCCAGAGCCTGCTGTTGTTAAGCTTTTTCCTGTCCTTGCCTGCCTGAGTGACTCCTCCCCCTGACCCCCTCCCCCTGAGGTATCCTGTAACCTTGTTCCTGTTTTCTCCACGTGTGCATAGGCTGTTTTAGTTTGCTTTTCTCTGATCAGAGAAAGGCTGAACTTTTACAGAGCTCTGCTAGTGAGTGGATTTTTGCCTCCTGGGACATCTTACTGTGAGTTCTAGCTGTTTATTTAATTATTTACTGTTTGTCTAACTGTTGTTTGTTTAATTATTTAGTGTTTGTCTTAGTGGTGTGCAAGTTTCAGCCTTCTCAGCTGTACTTACCTTGCCTCTCTCAATTAACTGGGCCTTGTGTGGTACCCCCATCCCCCTGCTGAGGGTTCAGGACAGGGTACCTTGTAACTGCCCTCTTTAATAGGACTTATCTCCCCCCCTCCCTCCCCAGCACCCACCCACCCCTGGGGAATTTGTAGTTTTATAGGTACTTGGACATCTTAGAGGAAAGGGGCTGCTCTCAGGTGCAGCTCTTAATCCAAATCAGTCATACACAGAGGACCTGTGATTAATTAGCTTCAGGTACACAGGGTGTATTAGGGGTATTAGATACACTTTTATTAGTATAAGCATCTACACCAATCCTTATTATATACCGATTTAAAAGACCTAAACACAAGCTTTAAACTAAGATGCAGTCAGAGGTCCAGCAACGAGATGGGGGTTCTCCAGTCTTTTGCATCGAGTGTCACATGTATGATTATCTCCCAGTTGGTGAGAGGTCCTACATATGCACTAAGTGCAGGGAGCTCTTTGCTCTCAGGGAACGAGTCCGTTCTCTAGAGGCTAGAGTAGCAGACCTGGAAGACATAAGAAAGACAGAGAAGTACATGGACGAGACCTACAGGGATATAGTCCTGAAGTCCCACCTCCAGTCTGGCAGCATCCCTGTTGCCATGGAGGAGAGAGGTCACGTGACAGGAGAGCATCACCCTGGTGTGGCAGGAAGTGATCCTGTAACTAGGACCTGTCCTCCAGGTGATGTAAAACCCTCTCGCACCGAGGACGTTTCTCCAGGGCCATGTCCCCATGAGGGGAGGGTCAGGACAGCTGTTATAGTTGGTGATTCAATCATTAGGAATGTAGATAGCTGGGTGGCTGGTGGACGTGAGGATCGCCTGGTAACATGCCTGCCTGGTGCGAAGGTAGCAGATCTCACGCACCGCCTAGATAGGATCATAGATAGTGCTGGGGGGGAGTCTGCTGTCTTGGTACATGTTGGTACCAATGACATAGGAAAATGTGGTAGGGAAGTTCTGGAGGCTAAATTTAAGCTTTTAGGTAGGAAGTTGAAATCCAGAACTTCCAGGATAGCGTTCTCCGAAATGCTTCCTGTTCCACGTGCAGGACCCAAAAGACAGGCAGAGCTCCGGAGTCTCAATGCGTGGATGAGACAATGGTGCAAGGATGAGGGTTTTGGATTTGTTAGGAACTGGGGAACATTCTGGGGAAAGGGGGGGCTCTTCCGAAGGGATGGGCTTCACCTTAATCAGGATGGGACCAGACTGCTGGCATTAACCTTTAAAAAAGAGATAGAGAAGCTTTTAAACTAGAAAATAGGGGAAAGCCGACAGTCACCCAGGAGCGCACGGTTCGGACAAAGGTATCCTTGAAGGATACTACCAAAAGCAGTGAGGTTCCAAAAGGGAGTATAGTAGCCCAAATGCCCTTGAGTAAGGAGCAGACAGAGCATAAAGATTCCCAATTACCCATGCCTACCAATAGCCAGATTAATATTAATAAAATGCAGTCTCTAAAATGCTTGTATGCCAATGCTAGAAGTCTAAACAATAAGATGGGAGAATTAGAATATATAGCATTAAATGAGAGGTTAGATATGATTGCACTCTCAGAGACATGGTGGAAGGAGGATAACCAGTGGGACACTGTGATACCTGGATATAAACTATATCGTAATGATAGAGCTGAACAAATTGGTGGAGGGGTTGCGCTCTATGTTAGAGAGGGCATTGAGTCAGAAAGGATTAAAGTTTTGCAGGGAACAAAATATGCTGTAGAATCTCTATGGATTGAAATTCCATTTATGAAGGGGAAGGTGATGGCAGTGGGAGTATACTATCGACCACCTGGCCAGAATGAACAAATGGATGATGAAATGCTCAAAGAAATCAAGGAAGCTAACAAAAGCCACAACAGAGTAGTAATAATGGGTGATTTCAATTACCCCGGTATCGACTGGGACAGTGTCACAGCAGGACAAGCTAAAGAGATAAAGTTTCTAGATGAAATAAATGACTGCTTCTTGGAGCAGCTGGTTCATGAACCGACCAGAGGGGAAGCCATACTGGACCTAGTCCTTAGTGGAACGCCAGATCTGGTGCAAGAAATAAGGGTGTTGGGACCACTTGGCAATAGTGATCATAGTATGATCATGTTTGATTTAATCAGTGGAGGACAGATAGTAAAGGAATCCACAGTACTACCTTTTAACTTTCAAAAGGGTGACTATGATAGAATGAGGAATATAGTTCGGAAAAAAAACTAAAAGGAGCGGTTCCAAAGGTTAAAGACTTACAGCAAGCTTGGGTGTTATTTAAAAATACTATCCTCGAAGCCCAGACCAGCTGTATTCCACGCATTAAGAAAAGTGGAAGAAAGTCCAAAAAACTGCCAGCATGGTTTAAAGGTGAGGTCAGAGAGGCTGTTGCTGCCAAAAGAGCAACCTTCAGAAAATGGAAAAAAGAGCCAAATGATGAAAACTGGAAACAGCACAAGCACTGGCAAGTTAAATGCAAAGCATTGATAAGGCAGGCAAAGCGGGAATTTGAGAAGAAACTTGCTACGGAAGCAAAAACACGAAATAAAGACTTTTTCAAGTACATTCGTAGCAAAAGGCCTGTGAGAGAGTCAATTGGACCATTAGATGATAGAGGGGTGGTAAAAGGGGCAGTAAGAGGAGACAAGGCTATAGCAGAGAGACTGAATGAATTCTTTGCTTCGGTCTTTACTGAGGAAGATGTAGGGGTGTTACCCAAGACTGAAGTGGTATTTAAAGGTGATACTGCAGAGGAATTGAGAGAAATATCGCTACACCGGGAAGATATATTACAACTATTTGATAAACTGAATAGTAGCAAATCACCTGGACCGGATGGTATACATCCCAGAGTGTTGAAAGAACTGAAATATGAGATTGCAGACCTGTTATTGGTAATCTGTGAACTTTCATTAAAATCATCTGTAATACCTGAAGATTGGAGGGTCGCCAACGTAACACCAATTTTTAAAAAGGGTTCCAGGGGTGACCCGGGAAATTACAGACCGGTGAGCCTGACGTCAGTACCAGGGAAAATGGTAGAAGCCATCATAAAGAACAAAATTACACAGCATGTAGATAGTCATGGCCTAATGGGAGACAGCCAACATGGCTTTAGACAAGGCAGATCTTGTCTTACTAATCTGATCTGTTTTTTTGAAGGTGTGCATAAACAGGTAGACAAAGGTGAGTCGGTTGATATAGTGTATCTGGACTTTCAGAAAGCTTTTGACAAGGTCCCCCATCAGAGACTTTTGGCGAAGCTAAAAAGTCATGGGATAGGAGGCAGTGTACTATTGTGGATCGGGAACTGGTTAAAAGATAGAAAGCAGAGGGTAGGGCTAAATGGCCAATATTCCCAATGGAAAAAGGTGAATAGTGGAGTACCCCAGGGATCTGTACTGGGTCCGCTACTTTTTGACATATTCATAAATGACCTGGAAAAGGGAATAACTAGTGAGGTAATCAAATTTGCAGATGACACAAAACTGTTTAAAGTTGTTAAAACCCAAGAGGATTGTGGAAAACTGCAGGAGGATCTGGATAAATTGGAAGACTGGGCATCCAAATGGCAGATGAAATTTAATGTGGACAAGTGCAAAGTTATGCACCTAGGAAAGAACAACCCACACTATAGTTACAAGATGCAAGGCTCCACATTAGAAACCACCACCCAGGAAAAAGATTTAGGAGTCATCGTGGATAACATGTTAAAACCCTCCGCCCAGTGTGCAGCAGCGGCCAAGAAAGCAAATAGAATGCTAGGTATCCTAAGGAAAGGGATGGAGAATAAAACAAAGGATATTATAATGCCTCTGTATCGCTCCATGGTACGACCGCACCTTGAATATTGTGTGCAATTCTGGTCACCGTATCTTAAAAAGGACATAGAGTTATTAGAAAAAGTACAGAGAAGAGCCACCAAATTGGTGAAGGGGATGGAAGGCTACTCCTATGAAGAGAGGCTAAAAAGGTTAGGGCTCTTTAACCTAGAAAAGAGGCGGCTGAGGGGAGATATGATAGAGGTGTATAAATTAATGAATGGAGTGGAACGGAATAAACGTGGATAAATTGTTTACGCTATCAGAATATAGAAGGACTAGGGGGCATGTAATGAAGCTACAGGGTAAACTATTTAAGACAAATAGGAGAAAATATTTCTTCTCTCAACGTGTAATCAAACTCTGGAATCTGTTACCGGAGGATGTAGTAAGGGCTGTTAGTATAGCTGGGTTTAAAAAAGGTTTGGACAAGTTCCTGGAGGAAAGGTCCATAAACCACTATTAAAAAGGGACCCAGGATATCAATGCTTGGCCTAGTACAAGCACTGCAGAACCTGTGTCTTTTGGGGAAACTGCTAGGTACGTATGACCTAGATTGGCCACTGTTGGAAACAGGATACTGGGCTTGATGGACCTCGGTCTGACCCAGTATGGCATTTCTTATGTTCTTATGTTCTTAAGATCTATGAGAAGAGACTTAAAACCTAAATATGTATGCTCTGGAGGAGAGGTGGGACAGGGGAGATATGATTCAGACCTTTCAATACTTACAGTGTAGTAAGGAACAAACAAACTTCTTCCAAAGATGGGGACGTTGTAAAACTAGAAGGCATAACATGAAGCTGCAAGGGGGTAAACTGAAAGGCAATGGCAGGAAATACTGTTTCACTGAAAGTGTGGTGGATGCTTGGAATGCCCTCCCGATGGAAGTGGTGGGGGCAAATACAGTGACAGAACTCAAATTGTCATGGGACAGACACCTTTATAGCAACAGTATAACATTACAATAAACATAACCATCTCTTAAATCTCAATAGGGGTGGCCAGATGGATCATACTGGTCTTTATCTGCCATCATATACTAAATAATGTCTGTGTAACACCTACAGGCATGCGACTGTGGGGGCCAAACATGCACACTCCCTGTACAGTGACCACAGTATGGGGCTGGGGATGTTTTGTTGGGGAAGAATCTGCCATGCCCACTTGCAAACCAGTCAGTCTCTGCCCTGGACGGCGACATATCCACACCTGCCTGCCCTGTGGTGAGTGTCTGCGCAGGGCACCTGGCCTCTGCACCCAGGTCCATGCATACCACTGTCTCCCACAGGGCCACATTTACCACAGACATGCATCTGGGGCACAGGCCCCAGCACACATACCATCGCAGTTACATTAGAGACCATTTGTACCTACCATGTCAGTGGCAGTGTTGCTGTAGAGGCCGATACAATGCAAAAAATAAACTCCCAAAATATCCAAGAAGTGTAGCACATTGGAAATGTTACACGTTTTCAACTATAGCAGTTATCCACGTTTAACATGGAAGTCGGACGAACACGTGACAGGTATCCACATATAACACGGAAGTAGGACGTACACATGAATCTAGACGTATACGTGTGTTTGGTATTCTGGGAATTTGCACATATATGTTGTTGTACGTGTAACTGCATCAAAACGTGTAACTCCGGTGTGGATATGCCCCCAGAAAAGCACCACTACTGTATGTGAATATAGCTCCACAGGCGTACTCAGACTTATTTTTAACCACCTTCACAGTAAGTGGAACAGAATCGGAGACACTTTCACCCCAGTATTGAGACATACTAATAGTTCAGTGTTGAGAAATAATACTAGTTTAGAGATCGGCCTCCCAAATCTTTATCATTCCCCCAGGAAATTTATTTGACCTTTGCATAAGCAATTGATAAAACAGTGTACTGGTCTTTGATAATGGTGGGTGCTTAGTTTTTTTAATGGGAAGATGTTTTAGATGGAGAGAGGTTACTGGTTTGCACTTAGGTTTGGAAAATATCATCTGCATAAAGTTTATCTGAATGACGTAGACATTTTTACACACCAATCAGCTGTGTTGTCTGTGAAAATGCCCTCTGTTATGGACTACCATTGGACTCCTACTACTTGCACATGGTTCAGTTTGTTTCCCTTTGGTCAAAGGTCCATTTGGCCTATTAAAATTTCTAGATGTAGTCAATGTGGATCGCATTTACAGAGTAGCAACATGCTATATTACTTACTCCCAGGGTACATAATTGTTTTCCCATGTCTATGTTATGGACTTTACCTTCAGGAACTTGTCCAGATCCTTTTATGACCAACTATGCTTTCTTTGAACATAGATGTCCTTTTTGTTGTTGCAATACAGTGCTATTTTAGCCAAGATAGGCAGTTATTCCACTTTTTAGCAGGCCTAACCTAGATGTCTAGATTGTACGTACATGTTTTCGTCAGAATACGGTTTAGACGTTTAAGCGGCTCAACAAGCCCACGCTCCTCCCCTTCACACCCACGTCCAGATTACCCATCTTTCTCGGTTGTATGTGTAAAATGTTTTGCTTTCAGAATCATGTCTAGAGGTTTTAGTGCCGAAAATGTCCAACTTAGACATGTAAACGGCTTATTTGTGGTTCAGAAAAACCCTCTCTAGGAATTACAGATCAACTTTTGTTGTGTAGATGATCCAGTGCCCATGTCCATTAATTTATGTAGGTCATGCTAGAAGAGCTGTTATTCTGAATACTATTGACTGAACATCACTCATGTCTATAGACTAGAACTCTTTTGAATCCTATAGTATCTCACTGTTTAGCTATTCAACATGAGTTTATTGAATTGCATCAGGGGATCATTGAACATGTTGAAGCCTCATTGACGGATAGGGATCATCTAGTCAGATTGAACTATCTAGAACAGTGGTGGATCACATGGATCCTTTTGGCATGAATGCTTATCTAGAATAGTGGTGGATAACATGGATCCTTTTGGCATGAATGCTTAGACTGAGTGGATGACAACAATTTCAGTCCAGCAATGGGCTGGAGGATGGGACTGATCAACTGTTTTAAAACAACAATTTGAGTGTGCCATTCACATCAGTTGGAGAATAGAGGATGGAAACAGTGCTTCCGAAGAACAATGAACTTTGTGATAAATTCTGCATAAGTGCTGATGGTTTTGAAATTGTCTGTTCCCTGAAGAAGAATAGCATGTTTAAATGTGAGGAAATTCGAAATATACTACTATGTTGGATTGAACTGACTCGTTATAGAAGTTTGTATTTTGATTTGACAAGCTATGAAATGACTGATTAACTTTTTTCACATTGATTTTAATACTTCAAATCAATAAAAAGGACTTTTTTAATATGGTGGATCTGTTGTTTTCTTGATATAAATAGTCTGACAAAATTTCTATTGGGATCTATAACATTTGCCATTATAAAATAGGCACAACAAAAGCATCCATGAGCCTTTGTGGCACTGGAGCCCTGTTATACAATTACACTCCTTCAGTGCAGGTGGATTCAGATTCAGGCATGAAAAATTTGAACGCGACTGTCAACTACTCATATCCACTATAGTTGCTTTGGCATGTATCTCTTTCAACAACTTGCATGGGTGCAATAGTGATTCCTGGTGACCCTGCAACTCCTGGGTTTTCTTGGTAGTGTGACTGGAAGTACTGTAGATTGCCAGGCCTTTCTTCCATGGTAATAGAGAGATAAGTGACTTCCCTAAGGCCACAAGGAGTGCTTGTGGGAATCAAATCTTGGTTTCTTGGTTACCAAACCAGTGGTCTAATCATTAGTGTACCCAGGGGTGGCCCAAGGGGGGTGCGGGGCCATGTGCGGAGACTCAGAGCGGGGCCTCATTTGCATAAATATTTGCATAATGTTACCATATACTACTTTTAGTAAACATGCCTCTTAATGAGTGTATGAATAAAGAAGGACTAAAAGATTTCTACATTACTATAATCCAGTGCCAACCACCAGGCACATTAGGAACTACTAGAAACACTGCCCATTTAGAACCATAGCAAACCCGCCGTATCCTAACAGCACTACCAGGACTCACAAAGCACCATACCCTACCTATCAAAAGGCAACACTGCAAATATTAAACCAATACATTTCAGAGAATAACAATACATGAGCTACTGGGGAAAGGGAAAAGTGGCAATGTCAAATAGGAATTACATAAACAGAACACCTCAGCTCAATTACACATGCAGAACATAGACCATCACCAAACAAGTAATCACAATTTAGAAACAGGAAGACAATTAAACTGGGAACCCCAAAAGCCAAACTTGGAATGTACAACACTGTAGAAATAAAACTATACATTAATTTCCTCTTGTACTAAACAAAGCGCAGACATTAATGATGCACATTTCCCAGAGCTGACATATTCCAGTTAATAAATTCAAAATAAAGAGATACCTTTCTACCTTTTGTGCATTTTTTTTCAGTTGCAATTGCTCCAGCCACTTTCTTCTGGTTTCTTTGTGTCTTCTGCTAACTCTCCATCGTCTGCTGTCCATTTGTCCTTTCTTCTTTCTTCTAATTTTTTTCCATTCTCTCTCTACATCTGCTTTAACATACTAATCTTTCTCCTTTTGCTCTTTCCTCATTCCTATTTCATCCACTCAAATTTTACCCCTCCATCCTCAATCCCCACTTACTCTCCCAATACCCAGCCAATTGTAGATTTTTCTTCCGTCCCACACAAAATATTTTTCCCCTCTCCATTTCACTCTCCCAGCTCCATCCCATTCTAATCTCCCCCAACATCAGCTCCCTTCTAGTTCCAGCCCCACCCAGTATCCACTCCCTTCTAGTCCCCGCATCAGCCCATTTGTTTACATTATCAGAATATAAAAAGACTAGGGGACAGGTAATGAAGCTACAGGGTAAGCTATTTAAGACAAATAAGAGAAAATATTTTTTCACTCAACGTGTAATCAAACTCTGGAATTTGTTACTGGAGGATGTAGTAAAGGCTGTTAGTGTAGCTGGGTTTAAAAAAGGTTTTGGCAAGTTCCTGGAGGAAAGGTCCATAAACCATTATTAAAAAGGGACCCAGGATATCAATGCTTGACCCAATACAAGCATTGTGGAACCTGTGTCTTTTGGGCAAACTGCTAGGTACTTATGACCTAGATTGGCCACTGTTGGAAACAGGATACTGGGCTTGATGGACCTTGGTCTGACCCAGTATGGCATATCTTACGTTCTTATGTAACCTCTCCATTGTCATTGGAACACATATAGTCTTGCCATGCCTTTTTTTTAACTTCTTTTGAGTGTGTTCAGCCTGCAAAAGGGTGACATCCGCCCTCCATACTCGAGTCCCTTTTGAATCTTTTGTCTTTCTGGGGAATTACTGGCAAGTTACCATTCCGTGATCAGAAATGGCTGTAGAGTGAATCTGGGCTGCCCCCAAGGCTCCCTCCTGATCTCGTCACCCTAGGAAGTAATCGAGCCTAGAGTATGTATCCGTGTGCGCTGCATAGCACGTGTATTCTTTGCTATCTTTATTTTCTCCTAGGTCCCATCTCCATATGCAACCCCTGAGTTCTTGCCCTTCCCTTCCATGTTTCCTTTTGGTATAATTTGACCTATCTAGGGCCCCCACCGTGCAATTCAAATCCCCCAGCTATTATCAAATCCTCCTTTAGCTGCCTTCTGGAACTCTGTTAGCCATGTTTTAAAGAAGGAGTCTTTTGGCCCATTTGGCGCATAGAGATTCAGAATGGCAACTTCCTCCTTGTGTACTCTAACAACTACCCAACCAGCCCTCACCTGATTATCACCTCCTGATATGTATGTTACGGAGGGAACTCTTTTATGAATCAAAATAGCTATGCCTCTTTTTTTAAAATTGTATGCTGAGCAATACATCTGCTCGAATCCATTACTGCGCAACTTGGCATGTTCTAACTCGGTAAGGTGTGTCTCATGTATTAGGACAATATCTACCCTGGCATTCGACACGTGTTAATATCCGTTTCCTCTTTATTCGATTGTTAATTCCCCGAACATTCAATGTGGCTATTTTATACTGGCACTCGAACATTTAATTTTTTAGTTTGGTTCTTCCCCTAGTCTCTTCCTTAGCCAGGCCATTAATAAGCACTGCACTGCCAATCCAACTTAACAGAACACAAATTACAACCAATGGAACAATCTTGAAATATCTGTCCACTTACTATCCCCTTCTTAAAGCAATTCTATGACCTGGTGAAAAGCAGAATATAAATGCAGCTAAATAAATAAATTCTACTCCTCCCACTGCTCTCAAGCTGCCCGCTCTCTGCCCCTTATCCCCCCCCCCCCAATAATCAAATTCCGCAATGTCACCCTTTTACTCCCCACTACTTATTCACTGCCACTTTTACATATCATGCTTTGTTACTCCAGTTCAAGTCTCCGGCTGCTGCTCCTGACCTATAGATACGTCACCTTGCTCCTCTCCTCCCTCATTGTACTGCAACCCTCTGTGGGTGTGGGGCTTTGGGTACAGTGTGTCCTTTCCCCCTCTGGTCGGGAGCAATGGAGCCCGAGTTGTCTCCAGTCTCTTTCCGTTGTTGTCCTCTCTCTAACCTGTTTTCCCGCGGCTGCCACTCCTCCACACTCACCCCCGGTATTTTCAGATGTTTCTCCAATGCAGCTTGGGATGTAAAAAACCTCTGAACGCCATTGGTAATTACAGTTAATTTGGCCGGGTACCATACCGCCACATTCACCCCCTTCTTTGCCCACTGCTCCTTGACCCATAGCAGCTCCTTTCCTTTTTTTACTGTTTCTGCCGTCAGATCCAGTCTCTACAATTGACTAACCCTGTCTTCCTGGCTGACTTAATTATAAAGTCCTTATCCTGAAGGCGGAGCAACTTAATAATGAAGGCTCTTGGACGGTCTGATGAACCACGACGGCAACGGCAGAATCGCATATCCCGCGGGGCCCCCCCGACAGAGCCTGCCCTCCCTGCATCAGCTCCGTCGGCTTTCAGAGCGCAAAAGGAGAGTTTCTCCCTCGCGGCTCTGTTAAGCCCACGGGGGCTGATGGGAAAGTCCCACCAGCCCCTGCAGGCTTAACAGAGCCACGAAAGGGAAACTAGTCTCTCTTCGAGCTCTGAAAGCCGACGGGGCTGATGCAGGGCGGGCAGGCTCTGTCGGGGGGGCCCCGCAGGATATGCGATTCTGCCGTTGCCGCAGCGGCAGCAGACAACTTTTTTATTTTTTATTTTAAAATTTACTTTGCAAGCAGAATGTTCTTTGCGCGGGGCCCCCTGAAACGCGGGGCCCTGTGCAAAAAACATTCTTGCTCAATGGACGGGCCGGCCCTGAGTGTACCCCAGACAGCAGCTAACAGAGCATACCTTTTGTAACCTAATCCTTATTCCATACATGCTGCATCTTACACATGAGGCCATGATACCTACAATTGTGTCAATTAACGCACCAAAGGAAATCTTCCCAGCAAGATATAGGTAGCAGCACTGAACATCCAGTCACATGAAGTGGCAGTTTAGAAAGGGCATCCACATGCAATCTGGGACATCTAGGGCAGAACATGCAGAAAAACACGTTTCAGCCTGATTTTAGAAACATAGATGTCCCTGATATGGACGCCTGCACTGGTATCCTTGTAGGTGTCCCCTCTATGAAACCGTGGGACAGGAGCATCCATCTCAAGCAAAGGTGCATTTGTGGACATCCAGCAGTATGGCAAAATGATAACATAAGCCCCCATTCTCCATCAGTGTTCATTGTCAAATTGTGAAATAAAGGGGATATGGATATACCTCTTTCTCCACACATTTTCCAGACATAAAGAACACTTTTTCAAATGCTTATTCATACCTGGAGCAGGTATAATCTTTGACAAGACTCTGGACATCCAGGACATTTCTGAAATCGGGCAATGATATCCAATTTCTTGGGAACTCCTCAGCCTTGCCTCCACGACACCCTCTGTTCCAACTTGGACATCTTTGCACTGGGGATATCAACATACCTGACTTCTAAAATGGTTCTGGGGATGTTTTTGTGTTTTGAATTGGGCTTCTAAAATTACACCCTATGTTGCCACAGTCCATTCAGTTTAGACCTAAACTAAATCTAGAAGTTGCACAGATCGTGGCTGAATATAGCCACTATCAGAATAATTTTCTGGCCTACCCTTACTCTGCTCTCCCTCTGCCCTGGAAGGGGCTGAAGTGGCAGATTGGGCAGAATAAAACCATGGTGCAGCACCGAAGATGGCAAGTAAGGACTGCATCGTGGTTTCAGGGGTAATTGCTGCCACTGTCAGCCACAGAGAGGTCTGCCAGCGGTGACAATGGGTGTGGAGTGACATCAAGGGTTGGCTGGATGTAGGGCCTTCCTAGGGCACCTCCAGTCCCTGCACCACCCCTGATGCACCTCCAGTCTAGCTAAAGTATGGCCAAGTGCTTTAAATGTTCTTGGGCACTGCCACTGATTTTCAGCCACCGATAGTACTGGCAAAGCTGCACTATGCTGTCATGATTACATCTTAAGTTACATGGGGGTAATCTGCATTGGGTGGTTGCTACAACCCTAACAGCAGCAGTACAACTGCATTAACCTTCCAAGGAGAATAGGGCATCCTCCATGCATAGAGAGGTAGGTACGGCCATTACTGTGGTGGTATGTCTGTATCGGAATAGCAAGTCGGCTAGGGTAATATGCAAGGAGAGGTGATGGTTAAACTCCAAACACCAGTGAGCAAGGAGAAACCGGGTGTTTTATGCACAATGGACACCTTAGTTTTGGGTGGCAGCATGGATGTTACAAAACTTGGTAGTCAGGAATGGAAAAGGGCCTAAAAGTTGAATTAAGCATAGGGCATTAAAAATCAACAAAGAAGATAACAAAGCCTGGAAGAGCTTAACAACAGTAATGAGGGAGGCCAGTAATGAAATCTGAACATGTCTGGATCAATTAGATACGGGAGACAGTGATAGGAAGAAAGCTGAGCAAATCTTATGACACAGCAGACCATGGGGGAGTCAGATTGGTACCAGCCAGCCATAACTCCCCAGAAACCAATTAGGCCACTGACATCAGGGTGGTGGCTGAGTGCCCTTTGCTAAATTTAAAGGAACCTAGGCAACTGGATGTTTGAGCTGGGGTCTCACTGGGTTTGATGGCTGTTTATGTAACAGCCCCATCTCCAATTACCTTGCAGAGGTATTTCTTGGGGTGGAAATGGCTTGTCAGAGCCTCTCTCGGGCAAACTCTGTCATTTCTTGAATACTGATAGGTCAATATTTAGCAGGGGCAGTCAACATACATTTATATGCCAGTCGCTGTGCCTAAATTAAATGCAGATATTCAGCGCTGATATTGAGATAATATCTGGATTTTGCAGTCAGCACTGGCACTGTCCATCTAGCAGTGATATTCAGCACCACTAAATGAATGGCTATGCAGACAACCATTTAGGATAGCTTTTTGCATAGATATTTTTGTACAGTGGTGCTAAAAATCACTGCTATACGGAAAACACTATGTTCTTCTCCCACTCTGCACCTGGACCA
Source organism: Ichthyophis bannanicus (assembly GCA_033557465.1). NCBI lineage: Eukaryota > Metazoa > Chordata > Amphibia > Gymnophiona > Ichthyophiidae > Ichthyophis > Ichthyophis bannanicus. Next base: position 670,032,308 of record CM066034.1, on the reverse strand, counting down.
CTGCAGTACTATCCAAATAATAATACTATCCAGGATCATCTTCCAACAACTGGTTTTGATGCCAGTGGACTATTTTAATGCCATTTTGTTTGTTTTGCCTGCAACTTCATAAAGAGCATTTCAGGGAATACAAAATGCTGAGTTCAGTTGTTAACTGGGGTGAAGTACTATGAGCGTCTCTCTCTGTCATGCTTATGCAGATATACTGGCTTTTAATAATTTGGAGGATGGAATTTAAGATACCGATTCTGTTTGAAACATTGTGGCTGGCTGTCTTTGCCTTTGTTGGTGCCTCTCACTTTTTATGGAGCTAGAGGAGATTTGTGATCACAAAATCAAGGGTTGCTCGCGGTTCTCTTTGAGGGTTGCACATATATTTTGGGCTTGGAGTGGCCTTGTTCAGTGGCTAGTCCTTGCTAGAGGAACACATTGCCTGCAAATGTAAGAATAAAGAGGGATTTGTTGAAATTTAGGAAGCTGTTGCAAGTGTTTTTTTTTCAAGAAGCTTTTGCTCTCAGTCTGGATGTAGCATAGGTAGGGATTACTTTTGAAGGTGGAGTTGGTGAGGTAAACTGAAGTAGATGGTTTATTTTTGGGTGAAATCTGTGGTTTGCTTTTAAGAGCGTTATAGCTGATTTTATATTTGCCTGTTTTTATTCTGCATTTTAACTGTCAATGTGAATTTTAATCCACCTAGAATTTTTAGGATGGAAGGAATAACAATTGAATGAAATAAATGGTCTGCCATTCCACTCCCTTTTGAGAAAAGGATCCATCATGTGAAATCCCTCTTTTCTCAGCCACAAAGCCAATAACAAACAGGATGGACTGTAGAATAATGCCTCCTACTTAGAGTTTTATTTGTTTCTGAAATGTAGCTGCCTAAAGTGCAAACCTCACACTTACAGTTCAGGGCGAGAACCTTCCTGACTCATAAAAAGGTTTCCAAACACATCGCCTCAGTTTCAATTTTCAAACATATATTCCTCTTTTCACTGGTGTTTTGATCCATAGAATGTGGCTAGTATTTGTTTGGGAGGTGGCCTTAGATTTTAATTCAGCATTAAACACTCAGCTATTAATCAGCAAATTTGCATTTCCAGCTCTATGCAGATCTCTAGCCTGATGCTCAGAATTATAGCAGCCACAGCAGGGCCCTTATCACACATCCTCCCTGCACACCTGCATGCTCATTCCCCCAGGCTGATGGCTTCTATAATACTGTAGAACACTGTGAACATTTCTTCCTGTATTTTCACTTTGCAATTCATTTTAATTAACAGTATACTCCCTTCCACCTTCCATTCCTCATCAAACCAGTGGGGGAGGAAGGGGATCACATGGTTTATTGCAGGGCTTGTTAGTAGAGGAGGGAGGGCTGATGGATGCTGGGTTAGATACAGAAGCCTCTATGCATAGCTTCATCTACTGATGGAGAACCAAAGAGGAAAACAAAGTGGACTTGGATAAGGACAAAGTCAAAGCTTCTGTGGTTGGCATTGCTGATACATCCTTTGTAATATGGACCAGAAAATCTGGACATTAGATGGACTTTTTGTAGCCATCATTTACTATGTCACTATAAATTCTAACCTGTAAATATGTAAATAGTTCATAATTTAACTCTGTTATTTAACTCTGTTAATAGCTTATTAGTTTCCTCTTCCCCGTTCAATCCAAGTTTATTTTCCTGTTACAATGTAAGCACTGATATCATTGTTCTGATGTAATGCAAATATTATTGTTTTATGTAAACCGCACTGATTCTGAATAGCGCGGCATATAAGAATGGTTAAATAAATAAATAAATAAATAAAGCAAATTTTTCAAACATGCCACCTAACGTATGCCTCAAAACTGTGTATAAACTGTACCAATTTTCAAAGGGTGAGTACATGTATACTTTCCCTTAGAAACTTATCCTAGCCAAACAGGCCTGTACACTTTTATACTGGTTTGTTAACGCACACACAATATTTTTGAGAAAATCGCCATACATACTTTAAGATCCAAAGACAGTCTCAACTCTGACCCCAGGAATTTCCCCGGCTTGCTGCTGATTAAAATGTGCACAAAATGGCATCATGTGCATGATTTTACCTGCACAGCATCCCAGCAATTTTAAAACAAATTGTTCCCATACATAAACCACAAATGTATGTGCAGAAATGGCTTTGAAAATTATTCTCTAAGATGATAATTAAATTAACAGGTTGCCTAAGTTGGAGGTACTATTTTTTAGGTTATTTTATAAAGAACACTCCCTTAAATGGGAGCTTGACTCCTAGCAATAGTACTACCACTAGACTACTGCAAGGGGCTCAGGCATCCATTTTGGAAGTGGAAACTAGCAAGACAAGAGCACTCAGGGTTTGTTCTTACCCCCAGTAGGTCTCAGGGATAATTGGTATATGGTGGGAGGGGGGGGAGGTTAGAGGGATGGTAGGGGCTAGAGGCCGGCTGGGGATTAGGGGGCAATGAGGGATTGATACATGTTGGAAATAGGATTGGCTTGAAGATACGGTGGTTGACATATGTTGAAAATGGACTCAAGATATTGAAAGCTGGATAAGAGAGAGCGTGTGGAGGAAGAAGAATTTATTTTCATTCAGTATCCCCTTTCACTTGCTCCCTGGGAACATCGACTCATGTTTTAGTGGAATAATTCTCATTGGGGAATATTAAGAACACCTATTAAGGTGTTAACTTTCAATGAATAACACAGCTTGTGAAATGTAGTGCAAATTGTGTTACTCATTTTGCATAATAATGAGCTGCTTTCTATGCATTTACATTTCACAGCTCCATATTATTTAATACCAGGATTCATTTTTTAAGTTGCGTTATTAGCAAATAATGCATGTAATTGCCATACACAGTATAGTAAATAGACTTCTTAGCCTGTAGGCTCTCTTGTGCATGGAAACACCTATTGTACCTATATGTAACTTGTCTTGAGTTCAAATTTTGAAAAGACAAGTAATCAAATAATAAAAAAAAAAACAAAAGAAAAGAAAAAAGTGGCAGTTACACAAATATAGCAAGAAATACAAAAAAACAACCTCAGCAATCACATATAGATCAAAATCTGATCCAGAAATAGTTTAAAAGAGATTAACATAAAATTGTCTTTTTCATAGTCCTATGCCATAATTATCTATCTCTTATTCATAGGTTTAAGAGATTGCTAATTACAATACAGGGCAGTGGGCTATGAAAAGGATGGTTTAAAGCAAGTGATCAAGTTTGCAGATGACATGAGATTATTGAAAGTCATTAAAAACAGGAATGTGAAGAATTACGGAAGAATCATATGACAATAGCAACTAGTTAGCTAAATAGCAGATATAATTTAACGTAAAGAAGTGCAAGGTGATGCGCATAAGGAAAAATAATCCCATATACAGCTATACAATTCTGGTTTCTGCTTTAGGAATCATCGCCCAAGAAAAAGATCTTGGATCACGGTGGATGAAATTTTATATCCAGTGTGTCTAGAGCAGTGATGGCTAACCTTTTTGAGCCCGAGTGCCCAAACTGCCGCACAAAACCAAAGAATTTCCTCAAAGTGCCAGCACGTCATTTGCATAAGTGGTCTTATTTGCATAAATATTTGCATAATGTTACCATACACTAACTTTTAGTAAACATGTCTCTTAATGAGTGTATGGATAAAGAAAGACTAAAAGATTTCTACATTACTATAATCCAGTGCCAACCGCCAGGCACATTAGGAACTACTACAAAAGCTGCCCATTTAGAACCCATAGCAAACCCGCCGTATCCTGACAGCATTACCAGGACTCACAAAGCACCATACCCTACCCATCAAAAGGCAACACTGCAAATATTAAACCAATACATTTCAGAGAATACTGGGGAAAGAGAACAAGTGGCAACGTCAAATAGGAATTTCCTCTTGTACCAAACAAAGCGCAGATGTTAATGATGCACATTTCCCAGAGCTGACATATTCCAGTTAATAAATTCAAAATAAAGAAACATCTTTCTACCTTTTGTGCATTTGTTTTTCAGTTGCAATTGGTCCAGCCACTTTCTTCTGGTTTCTTCATGTTTTCTGCTAACTCTCCATCGTCTGCTGTCCATTTGTCCTTTCTTCTCTCTTCTAGTTTTTTTTCCATTCTCTCTCTCTCTACATCTGCTTTAACATACTAATCTTTCTCCTTTTGCTCTTTCCTCATTCCTATTTCATCCACACAAATTTTACCCCTCCATCCTCAATCCCCAATTACTCTCCCAATACCTGGCCAATTGTAGATTTTTCATCCCTCCTACACAAAATATTTTTCCCCTCTCCATTTTACTCTCCCAGCCCCATCCCATTCTAATCCTCCCCCAACATCAGCTCCCTTCTAGTTCCAGTCTCACCCAGCATCCATCCCCTTCTAGTCCCTGCATCAGCCCATTTCCAGTCCTAGCCCCCCATCAGCCCATTTCCAGTCCTAGCTCCCCCATCCATTTCCAGTCCAAGTCCCTTCATCAGCTCATTTTCAATCCTAGCCCCCCCCCATCAGCCCATTTCTAGTCATTTCCTAGCCCCACCATCAGCCCATGTCAAATCATAGCTCCCCTGCACTCAGCCCAATTCCAGTCCAAGCCCCCCCATGAGCCCACTTCCAGTTCTAGCCCCTCCATGAGTCCATTTCAATTCAAGCCCCCACCACAGCCCATTTCCAATCTTAGCTCCCCCCAACAGCCCATTTCCAGTCCTATCCTAGCTGTTCCATCAGCCCATTTTCAGTCCTAGCTCCCTTCCCTCACAGCCCATTTCCATTCCAAGCCCCCTCCCCATCAGCTATTTGCAGTTCAAGCCTCCCCTTCCACTCAGCCCATTTCCAGTCCTAGCAACACCCCAACCCATTACCAGTCCTAGCCCCCCGTCAATCAACTTCCAGTCCTAACCCCCATCACCCCATTTTCAGTTTAAGCCCCCCCTATAACCCATTACCAGTCCTAAGCCCCCATCAGCCCATTTCCAGTCAGCCCCCCATAGCCCATTGCCAGTCCTAAACCCCCCCCCCCCATCAGCCCACAGCCCATTACCAGTCCTAACCACATCAGCCCACCTCAAGTCCTAACCCCTCCCCATCAGCCCATTTCCTGTCCTAGCCCCCCCATAACCCATTATCAGTCCTACCCCCCCATCAGCCCACTACCAGTCTTAACCCCCCCATAGCCCATTGCCAGCCCTCATCAGCCCACAGCCCATTGCTAGTTTTAACCCCCCCATAGCCCACTGCGTCTTAACCCCCCTCCCCAGCCCACTGCCAGTCTTAACCTCCCCAGCCCACTGCCAGTCTTAACCCCCCCCCTAGCCCATTGCCAGTCTCAACCCCTCTCCCTCCCTCCCTAGCCCATTGCCAGTCTTAACCTCCCTCCCTCCCTCCCTAGCCCATTGCCAGTCTTAACCTCCCTCCCTCCCTAGCCCATTGCCAGTCTTAACCCCCCTCCCTCCCTCCCTAGCCCATTGCCAGTCTTAACCCCCTCCCTCCCTCCCTAGCCCATTGCCAGTCTTAACCCCCCTCCCTCCCTCCCTAGCCCATTGCCAGTCTTAACCCCCCTCCCTCCCTCCCTAGCCCATTGCCAGTCTTAACCCCCTCCCTCCCTCCCTAGCCCATTGCCAGTCTTAACCCCCCTCCCTCCCTCCCTAGCCCATTGCCAGTCTTAACCTCCCTCCCTCCCTAGCCCATTGCCAGTCTTAACCTCCCTCCCTCCCTCCCTAGCCCATTGCCAGTCTTAACCCCCCTCCCTCCCTCCCTCCCTAGCCCATTGCCAGTCTTAACCCCCCTCCCTCCCTCCCTAGCCCATTGCCAGTCTTAACCCCCTCCCTCCCTCCCTAGCCCATTGCCAGTCTTAACCCCCTCCCTCCCTCCCTAGCCCATTGCCAGTCTTAACCCCCCTCCCTCCCTCCCTCCCTCCCTAGCCCATTGCCAGTCTTAACCCCCTCCCTCCCTCCCTAGCCCATTGCCAGTCTTAACCCCCTCCCTCCCTCCCTAGCCCATTGCCAGTCTTAACCCCCCTCCCTCCCTCCCTCCCTAGCCCATTGCCAGTCTTAACCCCCCTCCCTCCCTCCCTAGCCCATTGCCAGTCTTAACCCCCCTCCCTCCCTAGCCCATTGCCAGTCTTAACCCCCCTCCTTCCCTAGCCCTTTGCCAGTCCTACCCGCCCCCCCTCGGCTCATGGCAATTAAAAAAAAAAACTGGCCGCTGCCGCGGTGGCGGCATGGAGTGTCCCGCGGGGCTCCCTCTGCCCGGCGGGACTCTCCCGGTGCGACTCAGCCCCTCTCTGCCGCCTTGCAGATACGCGAGGGAGGGATACGCGAAGGGAGAGAGTCTCCCTCGCGTCTCTGTGATGGGAAATTTCCCATCAGCCCCTGCGGGCTTAACAGAGACGCGAGGGAGACTCTCTCTCCCTTCGCGTATCTGCAAGCCTGCAGAGAGGGGCTGAGTCGCGCCGGGAGAGTCCCGCCGGGCAGAGGGAGCCCCGCGGGACACTCCATGCCGCCGCGGCCAGCTTTTTTTTTTTTTTTTAATTGCCATGAGCCGGCATATCTCAATTTGCGACCTTCCCGCGTGCCAGCTGCAAGGCCTTCGCGTGCCACAGCTGGCACGCGTGCCATAGGTTCGCCATCGCTGGTCTAGAGTATACATATTTAGGTCTTCAAGTCTCTTCTCATATGTCTTCTGGTGCAGACACCAAATCATTTTGGTCACCTTCATCTGAACTGTTTCCAGTCTTTTTATATCCTTTGAGAGATATGGTCTCCAAAACTGAACGCAATATTCAAGTGAGGCCTCACCATCAACTTGTACAGTGGCATTAGTACCTCTTCCTTTCTTCTGGTAATTCCTCCCTGTATGCAACCTAGCATCCTTTTGGCTTTGTCCATCGCCTTGTCACACTGTTTTGCCACCTTGAGATCCTCAGAAACAATCACTCCGAGGTTCTTTTCCTGTGCACACCAACCTCTCGCCCCCTATCGCATACAATGCCCTTGGATTTCTGCATCCCAAGTGCATGACACTGCACTTCTTCACATTAAATCTTAACTACCAAGCATTAGACCATTCTTCCAGCCTTTGTAGATCTTTCCTCGTGTTATCCACTCACTCGGGGGAGTCCACTCTTGCAAATTTTTGTGTCATCTGCAAAAAAACAGACTTTTCCATTCATCCTTGAACAATATCACTCACAAATACATTGAACAGTACTGTTCACATAACCAATCCCTGGAGCACACCACTAATCACCTTCCTTTCATCCAAGAGAGTTCCATTTACCATCACCTTCTATTGTCTGTCAGCCAACCAATTTCTAATCCAGTTCACTACCTTGGAACCCGTCCCCAGGCTGTTCATTTTATTGATAAGTCTCCTATGAGGAACAGTATCAAAGGCTTTGCTGAAATCTAGGTAGATCACATCCATTGCATGCCCTTGATCTAGTTCTCTGGTCACCCAGTCAAAGAACTCAATCAGATTTGTTTTGCATGATCATCCTTTGGTAAAACCATGTTGCCTCGGATCATGCAATCGATTGCTTTTGAGAAAGCCCACTATTCTCTCTTTCAGGAGCGAGCCCACTCTTTCAGGAGGATTATTCAACAATAATAATGGATAACGAACCTGAGAATATCATTATGCTGTATAAATCTTTAGTCCATTTGTACCTTAAGTTTTGTGTGCAATTCTTGTCACTCCTTTTCAAAATGAATATAGCAGAGCTGGAAAAAGGAGGAGGAGAAGAAGGCGAGGAGAAACAAGGAAGAAGCATTTTGGAAATCTCTGGCAAAACCAAAAGAAACCTATCACTGCTTGAGTTGTCCAAATCGCATGGGTCATGATGTCATTGCAGCACTGGAAGAGAGTCCAGCTACATAGAAACATAGAAAAATGATGACAGAAAAAGACCACATGGCCTATCTAGTCTGTCATTCCATATCAACAACAGTCCCCTTTTTTCCTTTAGATATCCTCTGCGTTTGTCCCATGCTTTTTTGTATTCAGATACTGTCCTCATCTCTACCACCTCCACTGGGAGACTATGCCACAGATCCACCACTCTTTCCATAAAGAAATATTTCCGCATATCACTCCTGAATCTATCCCCTTTCACCCTCATCCCATGTCCCCTTGTAGCAGAACTTGCTTTCAATCAAAAGAGGCTCTCCCTCTGTGCATTTATGCCATGGAGGTATTTAAACATTTCAATCATATCATCTCTATCCCGCCTTTCCTCTAAGGTGTACATATTAAGATCCTTAAGTCTGTTCTCATATGCTTTATAATTTATTTTTTATTTATTTATTTTACATTTCTTTTATACCGCGCTATTCAACATCAGTACGGTTTACATGGAACATAAAACATACACATTGCATTTATGGAACTGTGTTTACAATGAACAGGTACGAAAACTTGGATAACTTTGGAAACTATTTACATCTAATCTTCATGGAAGTCATATTTCGCTAGTCATATTCATTGGTGTCTTGTAGGGTTGGATTCGATTGTGTGGCCTAGTCTAGTCTGTGGATGGGGCTATTGTATTGCTGAGCCATCTACCTAGTAGTACATGCAGAATAGGTAGTGCTTTACCGCCTTCCTAAACTGGGCCAGGTCAGGGATTGAGCGTATGTTGGGTGGTAGAGAGTTCCAGCTTCTAGGTGCGCAAAATTTGAAAGATCTGTTTGCTGTTGCCTGGGTGCATTGGGTTATTTCTTTTGGGACTATTAGTGTGTTGATTGCTACTGATCTTCTGGACCTGTTGGGGGGAGTGATTTGGATAAGATCTGCTAGTGATGCAGAGGAGAGCCCATTGATAGCTTTGAAGGTAAGCAGTAGGGTTTTGAAAGTGAGTCTGGCCTGTATAGGAAGCCAGTGGAGATGTTTCATGATGGGCGTGATGTGATCTTTCTTGGAAGCTCCAAGTAGTATTCTCACTGCAGCGTTCATCGCGAGCTGTAGAGGGTTCAAAGTAGATTGAGGAAGACCATGCAGGATTGAATTGGCATAGTCAAACTGTGGTATGATTAGCGCTTGATAAATTGTCTGGAGGTCATCCGGTTCTAGCAGGAAATGGAGGTGCCTGAGGGTATGGATCTTGTGGTATACCACTCTAACTACGTTGCTTATGTGCACCTTCATGTCTAGGAGCTGGTCCAAGGTGACTCCAAGGTACCGGATCGTGGGTTTGGTCTGTAGTTCAGCTTCCTTGACCTTTAGGTGAGGTGGTGTGGTGAAGTTTGGATTCCTCATGATGAACAGGACCTCTGTTTTCTTGTGCTGAATTCTGAGGTTATGAGATTGCAGCCAATTGGATACCACATTTAAGTAGTCTGTCAGAGGGGAGAGGTCTGGGTTCTCTGTCGAGAAGGGCATATAAAGTAGTACATCGTCTGCATATATCAAGCAGTTAACACTGTAAGACCGGATGAGGTTACAGATGGTCTGCATGTATATGTTGAACATCAGGGCGGATAGGGAGGATCCTTGTGGGATGCCTTGCTTCTGGTGGAATAGTTCAGATGTTGAGGTCCCTGATTGTACGTGCTGCCATCTGTCCGAGAGGTATGACTTGCACCAGTCTATTGCTGTTTCACAGATACCCTTCTCCTTGAGGTGCTCTAAGAGAAGCTCGTGGCTTACTGAATCGAAAGCAGTTGCTATGTCCAAGAAAATGAGGACAAGCCCCTGACGGATGTTATCTATTCCAGCAGTTATGTTATTAAGGAGGGTGGTGAGGAGCGTTTCAATGCTGTGATATTCTCGAAAACCATGTTGGCAAGGGTCCAGCAGCGAAACGGTATCGATGTGTTCTTGAATTTGTCTTTGGACTTCTTTTTCCATTATTTTGGCTAGAAGTGGCATGCTCGATATCGGTCTATATGAGTCAACCTTCTGGGTGTTGAGCTTGCTATTTTTTAGCAGAGGTCTAATGGATTTGTGCTTGAGAGATTGGGGGAACGTACCTGTTGTGAAGGATCGGTCCATGAGCCTGGCTATAAAAGGGCTAAGGTTGGACCGTAGCTCCTTTATCCAGAAGACAGGGCAAGGGTCATTCTGAGCAGTGATGGTGTTGATCGTCGCAATAGTGTTTTCAATGTGTTTCTTGGATGGCATGGTGAAAGTGGTCAAGGGTGTTATATTGGTTGGAACAAGGGCCACAGTGGGAACTGGAGATTTGTTGGTTTGGCATAGCTTTGATTGTAGGTAATCCGCAAAATCTTGAGGGTGGATCTCATTTGTTTGTTCGGGGGCAGGTTCCTTAGTTAGATTTTTAACAAGGCTGAACAGGTTGTGTGGTTTGTTCAGTGATCGTTTTAGAGTATCTGTGGAATTGCCTTAAATTCTCGGTTACTGCTTCATGGTGCCATGCAAAATGAGAGTTATATGCCCTTTGGTCTTCTGTGGAGTGTGATCGACACCAACGTCTTTCCAACTTCCTTAGGAGGGTGAGTGAGGAACGTAGCTCTGAGGTGTGCCAGGCTGCAGAGGGTCGTTTCCTTGGAGGCTTATTGGACGGTGGACGTTGTGCAAGAGTACTAAAGTTATTGTTCCATTCAGAAACCAAAACATCAGGATTGAGTGTTGTCGAGGCGAGGAGTGGGCGAGTTTTACTCAGGATCCAGTTCCCGTCGAAGGCTTCGTGGTGGTGTCTTGGCAGTGCTGCTCGGCCTTCTGGCTTTGTTCTGAGTGTTTCTGGGCAGGGGTATTTGGAATATAATCAGCTTGTGGTCAGACCAGGGAACTGCGATGATGGACAACCCAGGGTCATTGTTTGAGTTGAGAGATGTCTGTGGAGCGAATACCAAGTCCAATATGCCTCCTTTCGCATGAGTAGGTTCATTTACCAGTTGGCTATATCCTAAATCCTTGAGAGCCTCGAGGAAGGATGATGCCTGAGCTTCTTGTAGAGAAGGTAGGTTGAAGTCTCCCAGAATCCAGCTTGGTGTGCAAGGACTCTGAGTGTTGGATGCCAGATCGATTATTGAAGAGAGGACATCTGAATCCTTTGATGGGGCTCTGTAAAGGAGGTTAAGGGAGCAGAGTTTGTTGGTTATTGTAATTGACTCGAGGTTTGTTGTGCTGTCTGTGCTTACCAGTTGGAAATGGAGGTCCGATTTGGTGCGGGTGAGTACTCCTCCCCCCCCCCTTTGTTGATTCTGTGGCATGTGTGTATTGTGAAATTGGTAGGTAAGAGTTGGTTAAGTAGGACATTATCATCATTGGAGAGTCATGTCTCTGTAATCAAGAGTATGTCAAGGTCATGGCAAGATATCACATCGAAGATCACTGGCCATTTCTTGCATATTGAACGGGCATTTATGAGAGCACATCTCAAGTTTTGGGGATGAGATTTTTCTTCTTGCTTTGATTTCTTATTATGTTGTAGTGCGACATGTAATAAGTGGGAGTGGAGTGTTCGGGGCGGTTCTTTCGATTTGTGGAAGGGAGCATTTGACCATCTTCTCCTATGGTTCTGAAGAATTGGTATATGATTCTGATTAGGGGATAAGGCTGTGGCATTACTGGTGCATCCGGAGAGGAGGTATAGAGCAACCATGATGATGCTTGAGGGGGACATTCTCGGTATCTACCCTGTTGAGTGTAGTTAGTGGGTAGGGTGAAAATGGCCTCTACCTGCTAAAATACAGTATGACGTTGCTAAACTGGGTGGAAACTATACAGTTGCTAAATTGGCTGGTAGCTATAAAGGTAGAATAGTGTGCTATTCAACAGATAAATAAACTCACATTGCAGGTAGAACAGACATGCATGACATCAGGTAATAATGAAGACCACTAACCATTTTAGTAGCCACTCTTTGTACTGACTCCATCCTGTTTATATTCTTTTGAAGGTGCGGTCTTCAGAATTGCACACTATACACCAAATGAGGTCGCACCATTTTGTGTATGATTTGAGGGACTGAGGAAGGGGTACTGGTTCTAGGCCTGTGCTACTTTCTATTTGTGCTGAAAATAGCACTTGGAAGCAGGAAAGATAAAATAAAAGGAAAAAATCTTGCAAGCAGCAGAGTGTCCTGTGCTCATGCTGTGTTTCCTGATACAGCACTACACAGGTAGTTAAACCAATTCACATCCAAGAACAGACACAATCTTACAATTCAACTATTAATTGTAACAAGTAAAATTGAAGACTTCCTGTAAAAGTTGAATGAAGAGGTACTACACTCCTAGTCAGACAGGAAGCATGCTGGGATCTGTCTGAATTATGGTTTAGGATGGATTATGTCTGAATGGAAACAAATTGGAGCAGATTGAAATGCTGAGAAATGGTGAAATGGGACATATAAAATATAGATGAATGTGAGTAAAGTAATTTGTGTGAGTATGAATTGTTGGAATTGGAATGAAATAGTTCTGTTTTGTTTTTTGTGAATTTGGTAAAAGGGTGCTGCAAATCCAAGGGGGAGAAATAAAAAGGAGGGTTGTAGAGTTTTGCTCCCTTCCACAAAATGAAAAGTCTGGCAGGCAGGTATTAAAGAGACTGGAGGGAGTAGGTCACATACACCTATTAAACCTAGAGGAGCAAGGATTATGAACAAGCATGAAGCTGCTTGCCCTAACTTACAACTGGCAACAATACATAATACAATGAAAGCATGTACACATACACAATTATGGGGGCAGAAAAGCAGAGTGCCTTTCTGTTTGAAGCAAAAAGTGCTACTTTCTGTAGGCCCGTTAGTCTTCTGGACAAGCTATGAACTGTGTCGGCGCAAAGCCTGTCTGCCGACCCTTAAACGAGGATATTCAATGCCGCTGCTGCCCGGTTATCTCACGCCCCCATTCCACCCTGGAATGCCCCCAACATGCCCTGATGTTTACTGGATAGCATTGTGGCGCATAGGGAACATAGATGGGGATATTCATCGGCACTACCCATGTATGTGCCATTGAATATCCCCATCTAAGGAGTTTACACCTTTATCTTTATTTTTATTATTTCTTGATATACCGCCCGTGGCAGCGAGGCATCAGAACAGTGCACAATTACAATAAAATACAGCATAGTTAGGAAAGGAAAGGAACACCATTCAGTTGACAAGACAGATGGAGGCAGAGGAAAGCTGGAGAAGAGAAGAAGGGAGAGCATACCAGGTAGGGGAGAGGCTGGGGTAGTGACCTAGGGAGAAGAAGGGGACAAGTCATAGGCTTATTGAAATAAGTGGGTTTTGAGGAGAGCCTTGAACCGAGGAAATGAGGGCTCGGCATGCAGGGCAACAGGTAGTGAGTTCCATAATGCAGTGGCGAGAAAGTAAAAGGCGGAGTGACATGTCTGTTCCAGGTGCACTTGGGAAACTGATGGGAGAGCCAGACGGTGAGTGTGAAGGGACCAGAGAAGGCAGTGAGGGGTGTGGAAGTGAAGGAGATCAGCTAGGTATTGCGGGTTGCCGGAGTGAATTGCCAGTGAAGATGGATGAGGGTGGGCGTGATGTGGTCGCAGTGGGAAGAGTAGGTAAGTATTCTGGCTGCTGTGTTCTGAACCAACTGGAGACGATGGAGTTGATAATGTGGAAGGCCTGAAAGCGCGCTGTTGGAATAGTTCAACCTAGAGATTACCAGTGATAGCAGAAGGGTAGTGAGAGAGTGAGTGTCAAGAGAAGAATGAAGAGCACGAATCCGGCACAGGAAGAAAAAGGAACGTTGGATGACGGAAGAGAGATGAAAATGGAACGACAGAGAGGAATCCAGGACAACACCCAGATAGCGGAGGGACGAGACCAAGGGGACCGAGGAATCCAGGAGAAGTGGGGACAGATTCAGTCAGGGTGCAGAGAGGGCAAACCAGAGGGCGGCACACTTGAAGGGATTAAGATGTAGGTGACTGGTAGCAAGCCAGCTAGATACCATTGACAGGCAGGCATTCAGGGAGGTCAGATCAGGGTGGAGAGGGTTGGTGTGACAGAGAAGACAGATATCGTCAGCATAAAAGTATGAGGAAATGCCAGATTGTTGAATTAGTAGAGCAAGGGGTGCCAAGAAAATATTGAATAAAAGAGGTGCCAGAACTGAGCCCTGGGGAACATCACAAGTCAAGGGCAGTGAGGGAGAGGAGGACTGGTTACATAAAACAGAAAAGAAGCGAGAGTAGAGAAAAGATTGAAACCATTGAAATACAGTGCCCTGAATCCCAGTCAGAGAGACGAGAAAGCAGCAAGGAGTGGTCCACCAGGTCAAAAGCTGAGGGAAGATCCAGGGAGACTGCAAGGGTGATGTCACCACGGTCATGTGCTGTGTGAACCTCATTGAGCATTGAAAGGAAAATGGTCTCTGTGCTGTGCCCAGGGCAAAATCTGGATTGACGAGGGTGCAAGAAGTGGATAGAATCAAGGTGAGAGGACAGCTGAGTAAAGACCAGTTTTCGAGGACTTTAGAAAGGAACAGAAGATTTGTGATAGGGCGCCAGTTGGCCAGAATGTCAGGAGCGAGAGAGGGGTTGCTAGGCTGTAAATCGTGTAAATACCCTTTAGATATTGGTTCTGTGTCTTTTTTTAAGTTTCTCAGGGTTGCTGGGCTGGCTGCTCATAGAGGGAGACTTTCTAGGGGGGGGGGGGGTGGATTAGAAATGCAAGAGGAAGGCTAGAGAAAAGTGTGCTTATAGTTTGCCAACACTTACAAATTTCTTGATTTCCTAGTTTGTGAGCAGTGGTGGCAGGTGTACACTATAGTTACCAGGCAGGCATGAGAAAGTAGAGCTGTGGGGGAAGGACATCTTACTATATTTATTCTAGCTCAGAATCAAACATATAGATAAATTATTTCTTTGTAGCAATCTTTCTTGCCTTTTGACTGTACAGAAAAGTCATAATAAATATACAGTAGAAGAAAATAATTTAATTACCTTTAGGAAATTGGAATATTTTATATTGTCAAAGCTCATTTAGATTTGAGAAAGGATTCTATTTTGAGTACTACCACAAAGACTACTGCTAGGTCCGCAGGCATCATCTTGAATCTAGTGCGGGCTCAGATGGGAGCGCATGGGGATTGCATCCATCTGGCTACCACAGACAACCAGGCTACTTTAAAGATAGGCAGAAAAAAGAGCAGGGTGTACTAGAATGAAAATAAGATCTTTTATTATGCCCTATATGACCATGTTTCTGCGACAAATGTGTGGCTTGTTTGATTGTTATACTGTGCTGAAATATATTTGCCCCTTACAAAGGCACTGTTCGCTGAAGCAGTTCTGTGTTGAGAATGATAAAATAGTTTATTTTTATTCTAGTACCTCTGATCTCCTTTCTGCTTGGCTTTCTTGTAGAGGTGTCCCTTCACTTTTTGTGTTTCTACTTTAGAGAGGGGGTGGGGGCTTAGTATCAGGGTCTGGGGTGGGGCTTTAAGGGGTGAATCTGTGAACTTGCCTTTGGGGGTGGGGGACATGTGTTGGGATGAGGATTATTTTGTGGGACCCCTCTTCCTTGGTGGGGTAGGAGGACCCCTAGACTACCAGTGATCTCTGTATACCACTAACCCAGTGCTTTCCAAACATTTTATCCCATATGACACATTTTAACAACTAAAAATTCATGTGACCTCCAGATGATGATGAAATCAAAAAAGCAGCTCTTGAGCCTCCTTCCCCTTCCTCCACTCATCTGAAGCAGAAAGCAGCAGCAGTCCGCACAGGATCCTTTGTATCAATGTGCAGTATGTGCTTTCATAGCCCAATACTCAGCATGGGTTTCCAATTTGATAGGAAGCTTACCCAGGTGGGGGCAAGGGCTATGAATGTTCACTGGCCCACAGGCCATATGCTAACTGGTGACTTTCACTACTTGGCATAGGTCACAGTGAAAGTCCCGAGAGAAGGGGAAATGGCCATGTTTCTGTGACCCCATCCACTGCTGATGACCCCATTTGGGGTCCCAAGCCCAAGTTTGGGAACAACTGTGATAGCCTTTTAAGACCGTAGCCTGTTAGCAGCCTGAAACTCCGGCCAGGAAAATAATGCAAACTTGGAATTGGTGTTATTTTTCCCTTGGAATGGCACAGCTTGAGATCATCACCACAAGTTGCATTATTCTTAACCTAACAATTACACCCCCTAGAGTGAGAAATAATTTATCCGATGCTCTGTTTCATTTTAAGATAACTGTCTTCATATCCCTTGCTCCTTGGGCAGATAATTACAGAACCCCAATTCCTCAGTCAGTGTGGAAGTTTGCCCTCACCTCTCTGAGGTTTGAGGCCTTATTAATTGTCTCTACGAGTATGTCAAAAACAAATACATGAAAACACTGTGAGAATGTTCAGGGTAAAGAAGAAGGTATGTCTAGGGCAAGAATGTAGGTCAAACATCCTGTCAAGTATCGGGGTTTTTTTGCAAAGGTGTTGACAGTGGTGTAGCCAGAACTCAGTTTTTGAGGGGGCCCAGAGGTAATATGGGTGGGCACTAGGCATACATGAGTCTGAGCCATGTTAGTTACATTCTAATGCCTTAGACTGCACCTGCTCACAGATTTTCAAGTAAAGAATCTGCAGTCTTAAATCAATTACTGAACATACAAATATATATAGTACTGTATGCTGTCTGTCACCATGCCCACAGAATAACATGGGTGCTGCAGCAGATAGCACATGCCAATGTTTGGGAGGCTGCATACTTTTCCCCTACCTGTTTAATTAATATGCAGAACAAATCATCAGATAAGCAGGACTGTATGAAGACAATCAAGGTGAGACGTTTGATGAAAGATTCATCAACAACCTTCAGTATGTTGAAGATACCATAATACTGGCTGAAAGTGAAGACAATCAGAAACATTTGCTTCTCAAGATCAAGGTATCGTGAAGACCCTCAGTAACACTTTTTTTATTATTTTTTTGTCGGACATAAATTGTGAAGGAAAGGTACTTCAAACCATCCCCAAATCACAATACATATCCCTTTTATTCAACCAATAAGGTTAAAAGCAGACTCAAAAAACAAAATTATTTTATAAATAGTTGCAAACAGCACTTATCTGATATCACGCGCGACGTGCACATTTCGGGGAAAAAGCCCCTGTATCAAGCGCTCCCAACTCGACTTCGATATAACCCAGTCCGCCTTGTAACTGGCAAAAAACGCCAAACTCCTGGCTGTTGTAAACGAGGATACCAACTCAAGATTGTCTAACTTGAAGCTGCCCATCATCCTTAAACACCAATCACAAGAAGGGAATCCCCACACATCAGGGAACCCCCTACCGTAAAAGGTTGCATGTCAACTAGCTCCCAGCCAATCGATGTCACGGTTCAGTTCAGTGGGGGAGACAGCTTGTAAAAGAAAAATCCAATGCTGTTCAAGCTTACGTAATTTAAAAACACGATCCCCCCCTTGAGGATCTTCCGGGACGTGATCAATTATAGTATCTTGTTGGTATATCTGTACAATACGTTTGATTACCGTTTGGGGTTTTTTGGATTTGATTCTCAAGATCAAGGAGCATAATCTTAAAATGGGCCTGCACATTAATGTATAGAAAACAAAGATCCTGACAACTAGCAAAATCAATCATTTCATTGTTGATGGAGAAGAAATTGAAATAGTGGACAACGTTAACGTGCTCAGATCAATAATCAATAAAGAAACAACAAGCAGTCAAGAAATCCGATGACGCATTGCTGTTGACAGAATGGCTGTGAAGGATCTAGACAAGAGTCTTAAGAGTATAGATGTCTCCTTCCATACAAAGATTTGACTTGTCCAAGCCATGATGTTTTCAATAATGTCATATGGATGCAAATGTTGGACAGTGAAAAAGACAAACAGGAAGAAAATTGATGCCTTTCAGTTATAGTGCTGCTGAAGTATACTGTGTATACCATGGACTGCCTGAAGAACAAACCAGTCAGTACTAGAGGAGATCAAACCTAAGCTTTCTTTAGGAGTTCAGATGACAAGACTTCAACTTTCATACTTAGGACATATCATGCGAAGAGAGAGATCATTAGAGAAAGACATAATGCTTGGCAAGGCTGAAGGTCAACACAAAAGAGGAAGGCCAGCAAAGAGATGGATCAATACAATAGCAGCAGCTATGGATGCCACTCTATCAACAATGAGCCATCTGACTGAAGACCGAACACAGTTTAGGACAACTATCTAGAGGGTCGCTATGAGTCGACACTGACTCGATGGCACTTGACAACAATAACAATGTTAATGAAACATCACCTACAATATACACATTATAATTTACAAAATAAACTAAAAACAATCTGTTGGCTGGGCTTGATAGAATTTTGATCTGACTCAGCATGGTACATTTTATTTTCATGTCGTCATGTGCTGCTAGGATGCTTCTCAGTTCAATGTAAAACTCCTCACCCTGAAGTAACACACAACTATAAAAAACACTCAGCTCCTGTGAGATAACCATGCCTTTTCAAAACAATACTAACTCCCAGGATTCTAAGAGCAATAATTCTAACTAGATAGAGGTAGGAATGCAAATATTACACCAAGATCTGTAACAGTAATATACTTTCTACTGGGAAAACATAAACTGAAGTGCAGCAGATTCTCACAAACTACACACTATCAGACTTCAATTCCCCTCTTTTTACTGCATCTACCTACCACTTTTCATCCCTGTCTCACATTCCCCAGCCTTTAAGTAATTCTCCCCTTTCTCCCTAGGCCTTCAATGTACAGCATCTTTCATTATTTCCCCCATACAATGCCTCCCCCCCTTTTCTGACCTCATCCCCATATTCAGCAACTCCTCTCTCCCTTATCTCACCCCCCATGTCCAGCATCTCCTCACTCTCTTCCCCCATTCCCACCATGTCCAGCATCCCCTTCTGCCTCCCTATCATCCCCTCCCATGTCCAACATCCATCATCTCCCTCTAGCCCATCATATCCAGCATACCCCTCAATCTGCCCGCACCCCTCTGCTCCCTTCTTTGTGACTGGCATCCCCCTATGACCTCCTTCCATGTCCAGCATCCTCTCTGTCTGCCAAATGCCCATGCTCCCACCCCTGTACCCAACATCCCCCTCTATCTCCCTATGGCCTCCATCCATGTCCAGCATTCTCCCTCTAACTTTCCAATGCCCTTTCCATGTCCAACATCCTTCCTCCATCTCCCTCTGTCCCCATCCCATTTCTAGCATCCTCCCTCCATCTCCCTATGGCCCCATCCTATGTCAGCCAGCATTCTCCTCCCATTTCCCTATGACTTCCTCCATCATCTATGGCTATCTTCACTGTCCAACACCCCCCCTTATGTCTGCCTTCCCTGTGTCCAGCATATCCCCCCTACCCAATCTTCCCCTTTCCTCCCCATGTCTAGCATCTCCCCGCCCCCCCCCTCAATGGCCTACCTTGTCTATTATGCCCACCCTTCCCCTGGCTACCATCATCACCTCTTTTCCTGAGATCCACGGGGCGGTGGTGGCAAGAAACTAAATCTTAAGTGTGGGGGTCTTTCAGATTCTCATGCTTCTAAAGCACTGCAGCACTTGCCTCCCTCTGATGCAAAAAGCATGTGTCAGAGGGGAGCGAGACCAGTATTGGCAGCACCTAGGAAGTGCTCAAGTTGCCTGTGCCAGGGTAAGCCATGGATTTCCAGGGGACTCTTTAATAATGGTTTATGGATCTTTCCTCCAGGAGCTAGTCCAAACCTTTTTTAAACCCAGCTACACTAAGGGGTATGTTTACTAAAGTTTCTTAACGTGCGCGCCACGCAATTAGTGCGCACTAAGGTACCTTAGCGCACGCTAATGACGCTTTACGGGGCAAAAATGCACTTTAGTGCGCGCTCATGCGCGCAGCGGCGCACACGAGCACTGAAGACGGGGAAAGGCTCCCAGAGGGCGGAGGAAGGCTCCCCAGGGGCGGAGAGAAGGGGTCAATGGGTGGAGAGTGGGAGGGGAGAGGCTCCCCGCACACTAGCGAGGTGAAATTCGAGGCCAAAAATAACGCAAGTGAAAACCTCGCGTTAGAGCCGATTTAAAGGGAAGAGAAACCATTTCTGTCAGCAATGTACAGCAAAACCAGGGAAACCTACAAAAAAGAGATAAGTGTGATACATGTGCACAGAACAAAAGTACAAATAAACATTGAAAAGGACCCCAACAAAATTAAAAAAAATCATAATCAAGCTGGGCAATAGTGATAGTAATGGGAAACATCAAAAAACACTCCCAAGAAAGCCCCAAAAAATAAATATGAATTTTGGAAGGGTCTACGCTCCTCCCCAAACAATGTGAATGATCCCACAGAGAAATAGCACTGATCAGGGTTTCCCTCTCCATTGGACAGGTTACCTATGGCATGCACATGTTCCACAACAGCAGGGCGGGCATTTCGGAATGGGCAACTGGACAGATGTTGGGAAAGGGGATACAGAGGGCTGCAGGCGGCACATGCTGTGGTGCAGCTGGAGCACAGTGCGGACTAGGCAGATGCCTAGGTGGCACTTAGGAATGCTGAAACTGAACAGCAGCCAGACAGCAACTGATGAGGGCCCAACATGGGCACAAGAGTGTTTATCACAATGTCACAGGGGATAGTACCCAGCAGATACCCCCAAGGGCACAGAACATTGGCAGGCGGTGTTGGGTGGAAGCGTGGACACCTATGCAGGCACCCCTACCCCAGAACACGCACCATAGGCAGCCACCTACCTGCACAATGGATGGCTTGAGATTGCACACCACCAGCACCACCAGCAGAAGGGCATGTCAGCATGGTGGCAGAGGGGTACTGGTGGTGGAGGGGGGCAGTGGCAGCTGCCCAGAGCCGACCATGTCCTAGCCCTGTGTAGGTGGGTGCCATGTACTGCAACAGACAGGCTCTGTCTGACAAACAACCATGGTATCTCCAGGGACTGCACTGTCTGTGTGAGCACAGTGTGGTGCGGTGAACACAGCCAGTGTGTTCAGGAGCAGAAGGTCACAAGTTCAAGTCCCTGCTGGGGCTACTGCCAATCCATTCCCCATATTATACCCGCTACTAAATCGTGATAGTAAGGACAAACCTTTATTGCAGAGAACATACGCATGGTTCAAATGCCAATATTTTACCCCACTGAGCACAGACACCAGAAACATGCACATTACCTAGAGCAGAGTCCCCCAAATGCAGTCCTGGAGGGCCACAAATCATTCAGGTTTTATGCTGTCTCCAATATAAGGCCATGTCCGCATGGTGGCGGAGGGGTACTGCTGGTGGAGGGGGCAGTGGCAGCTGCCCAGAGCAGACCATGGCCTAGCCCTGTGTAGGTGGGTGCCATGCACTGCAACAGACAGGCTCTGTCTGACAAACAACCATGGTATCTCCAGGGACTGCACTGTCTCTGTGAGCACAGTGTGGTGCGGTGAACACAGCAAGTGTGTTCAGGAGCAGAAGGTCACAAGTTCAAGTCCCAGCTGGAGCTACTGCCAATCCAGTCCCCATATTATACCCGCTACTAAACCGTGATAGTAAGGACAAACCTTTATTGCAGAGAACATACGCATGGTTCAAATGCCTATATTTTACCCCACCGAGCACAGACACCAGAAACATGCTCATTACCTAGAGCAGAGTCCCCCAAATGCAGTCCTGGAGGGCCACAAATCATTCAGGTTTTATGCTTTCTCCAATATAAGGCCATGTCCGCATGGTGGCGGAGGGGTACTGGTGGTGGAGGGGGCAGTGGCAGCTGCCCAGAGCAGACTATGGCCTAGCCCTGTGTAGGTGGGTGCCATGCACTGCAACAGACAGGCCCTGCCGGACAAACAGTCATGGTTTAACCAGGGAATGGTTCAGAGGCAGAAGGTCACAGGTTCAAGTCCCAGCAATAGTGCCTGCCAACCCCATCCCCATATTTTACCCACAACTGAAACGTGCTACTACAGACAGAACGTTTATTGCAGATGACGTAAACATGCCCAAAACACCTACATTTTACCCTACAGAGCAAAGACACCATAAACAGGCGCATTACCTAGAGCAGAGTCTCCCAAATGCAGTCCTGGAGGGCCAAACACCATTCAGGTTCCATGCTGCCTCTGATAAAGATGCCTGTGCTGCATATCTATGCACCATCCCCATGGTATACAGATGTATCTCATGCATATTCATGAAGACAGCATGAAAACCCGAACAGTGTTTGGCACACCAGGACTGGAGTTGGGAACCTCTGCCATAAAGCAGCAGCCAACAGGGGCAGACACACCCACACCCACAGGCTCCATTAGCCAATGCCTCCTGGAGAGGCAGGACATTGGGCCCTGCGTGCATCTCCCAATACTAGCATTTGCATACCTTAGCAATGCCACCCTACACCTGGGAATACGGTACACAGCTATCAAATGTTTGCTATGATTACTGGCAGATAGCAATTCCTACGTTAAGCACAGTTTGCTGATTGAGCTCCATCATAGCAACCTTTCTGATGTCTGTGGAGTGTGCTTCAGGTCTGGTCTCTGACAGTGTTTACCACCTTGGGGAGTGACCCCCAACAGTATTGCGCACCATATCCATGCCTGCACTGTGCCCAGGACTGGTGTGGTGGCCAGGGCTACTAAACTCCTCTATAGTAGCACAATGCTGGCATAGGTGTGGGAGTGTGTGTCTGTCTATCCAGTGTGTGGTGGCTGCAAACAACCTCCACAGCCCACACTGCCAGCACTGTTGCCAGTATTGGCCTGCCAATGTGCATAATGAGGAGCAAGGTACTATGGGTATAGCCCGGACAGGGTGGCCTGGCCAGGATGCTTCTGCACAGGGCATAGGGCACTGGCTGGGACATTGTAGTGCCTGGCCACCACCTGCACAGACAGGGTGGCCACAGCATGTCCTGCTGGGAGATCACTCTCACCCTGACTGTGCAGTGACCACAGCATGGCTAGGCACCCCCATAGTGCTACATAGTATTTTTCTCATGTGATATTTATGGGTTTCCTTTTGGGGCCCAGTCACTGACTTATCTGCTTGTTGTGTATGCTGACATCCCAGTTCTGGGTGCATGCATTTCCACCAGGAACATGCACTATGGACTAGTTAGCAGACTGTCTGCAGTTGGTATGTGTCTTGATGGAGTGCCTTGCAGGGTGCAGCAGCTGAAGGCTTGCTGCAGAAGAATATCAGATAGTGGTGGGGTGCAGATTAGCATATCCTGGTTTAATGTCTGTCTGCTATTGCGTTATGGATGTGTTCAGAGCTGCATTGACTGCCCTGTAGGGTGTTTGTTCCCCACCAGGGCTGGGGTTGATGGTCCCCTCTACTGCCACCATTGCAGGGAGGTAGAATGTGGATCTATTGGTGGGAGACCCTGTTTACCACCCTCAGCCCTGGAGGTGGAGGAGGAGGAGGAGGAGGAGGAGGAGGGTGGTGGTGGTACATAATCCTCCTAGGGGTCCATAGGGGCTACACCTGACTGAGACATACAGGTATATCCAAGGTGTGTCTGCAGAAAGTACCTATCTCACACATTAGCACTGCTGGGGACCTACAGCATGGCCTATCTCTGCTGTGGACCTGGTGCTGGGTGCCCAACCTCACCCTCAGGGTGAGTGCAGTACCTGCACAATGTGACGGTGTGTAGCTACTCTGTGCCAGTACCACACACGGTCCGTTCCCCCTACCAGGCCGAGGTGCTGTGGGGGTGCATACCCCATCTTGTGATCATCTGTAGACTGCTGATTTGCATGTGCAGTGCATCATGGGTATGGGTGGGTTAACCCTATCCTGGTGACCACAGCAGACTGTTTGTGTGGTGACTTGCAGTCCTTCTGCAGCCAGCCAGGGGATTGCTAGCAGCTATAGAGCTGTAGCCCACTGGTTACTTCACTGCCAGTGAAGCCAGAGGTCATGGGTTCAAATCATAGTGGGGTTATTTGATAGGGCTGTCCAAAGCATTATCTATTTTTAATGTACATTAGTGCTGCCAGAAAAAACACCCTCAGCATACTGTACCCATAAGGTGCCTCAGAGGGCGCTTTATAGGGCGCCCTATAGGGCACCTTATGGTTACCGTCCATATAAGGTGCACTATACAGTATCCTATGGAGCGACTGATAGGGTGCCCTATAGGGGACATTATAGGGTGCCGTGGCGGATAGTGCACTTTATAATGTGCCCTATGGAGTGCCTTATAAGGTGCCTTATGCGGCACCTTAGGTTACGGCACATGAGGGTGTGTTAGCTGGCAGCAATTAATAAAATACAAATAAGGTGCTGCAGGAAACAATACTTACATGTCCAAGCTGATGCTTCAGCCTGCCTTACATATTAGGCACACTGGGGATTGAACTCATAAACCCCTGTATTATCAGTCAGTGCCTTAACCATTGTGCTACACTGCTGTTCCTTCTTGCATGTCAGCACACCTACTTAAGATTTCCATGCATTTGAATGCACAGTGCTGCCATCAAAAACAGTGCTATGACCTTGCTGTGCCTTATAGGGCACGCTATATGGCGCCCTATACGCCACCCTTTCAGCAACATTGTAGGTGCCGTGGCGGACAGTGCACTTTAAAATGTGCCCTCTGGGGTACCTTATGGGGTGCCTTATGCAGCACCTTATGTTACAGTGCTTTGAGAGTGCGTTTGCTAGCAGCAGTAATTAAAATAAAATTAAAAAGCCTCATAATGAAATATTACACATAAATGGTAGTGCCTCAGCCAACCTTATTCATTGGGCACAGTGGGGGATTGAACCCATGACCCCTGCACCATCTGTCAGTGTCTTCACCATTGCACTGCAGCCCTGTTCCTTTGTTTGCACATCAGCGCACCTGCTTATGCTTCCCGCGCGTGTTACTTGTGCGCTAATGTGCGCGGCGCACAAGAGCGCGTGGCGCACAAGAGCGCGCTCGCTAATCCTGTTTTGCTATTTTTGACCGGACCGCCCACTCCTTATATGGCATCCTGCAGACTAACGCGGTTAAAAAACTTTAGTAAACATACCCCTAATACCCTTACTATATCCTCTGGTAATGAATTCCAGAATTTCATTACATGTTGAGTAAAAAAAATATTTTTCTTAATATTATACTGTTGTTAAGAGCACCTTCTGATCTATTGTTTAAATGCACTTTCTATCAAATTTTGTACGACTTCTTAATTTGAGTTACTGAAATATTGTTCACCTATCAACTTAATTGTAATTTTCCTTTCTGCCTTTTAAGTTCATTGTAAACCATGGTGACTTGTAGAGTATGTGGTATAAAAAACTTGCTAAATAAATAAAAATATATTACTCTTAAATTGGTTACATTGTAGCTTCATTGCGTGTCCTCTAATCCTTCTACTTTTTGATGGTGTAAACAACTGAACTACATTTACCCGTTCCACTCCATTCATTAATTTATAGACCTCTATCATATCTCCTTTTTAGCCATCTCTTTTCAAAGTTCAAGAGCCTCAACCTTTTAAGTCCATCCTCATAGTGGTATCCTTCCATCACCCCTTTACCATTTTTGTCACCCTTCTCTGTACCTTTTCTAATTCTGCTATATCCTTTTTAAGGTATGGCAACCAGAAATGCACACAATATTGAATGTGCAGTCTCACCATGGAACAATACAGAGGCATTATAATATCCTGGGGTTTCTAGTCCCACAGGTGCTCCTTGTGGTTTTGGACAAGCCACTTAACCCTCCATAGCCCATGTTCCCTGTAAAATAGTTATCTCCAAGTTATAATGCCCTTTTCAATGTAATTTCAGTTTGTTCAATGTAAACCACACTGATGCAGAATAGCGTGGTATATAAGAGAATGTAAATAAATAAAATCCTTGATTGTATTCTCCATTCCTTTCCTTATGATTCCTAGCATTCTATTTGCTTTCTTAGCCGCTGCTGCATACTGGGCGGAGTGTTTCAATGTATTATCCATGATGACGCCTAAATAGTTTTCCTTGGTAATGGTTTCTAATGTGGTATCTTGCATCGTATAACTATATTTTGGGTTGTTCATTCCTTTGAACTTGTTCACATTAAATTTCATCTGCCATTTGGACATCATGTCTTCTAATTTATCAAAGTTCTCTAGCAATTTTTCACAATCGTCTTGCGTTTAAACAAGTTTGAATAATTTTTGTCATCTGCAAATTTGATCACCTCACTCATTATTCCTATTTCCAGGTTATTTATGAGTATGTTAAAAAGCAGCGGGCCCAGCAGAGATCCCTGAAGTATTCCACCTTTCTCCATTTAGAAAATTGGCCATTTAGCCCTACTATCTGCTTTCTATCACTTAACCAATTACTGATCCATAATTGTACACTGCCTCCAATCCCATGACTTTTTAATTTTGCCAAGAGTCTCTCATGAGGGACTTTGTCAAAGGCTTCCTGAAAAAACAGATGCACTATATCAACCGGCTCACCTTTGTTTACCTGTTTATTCACACCTTCAAAAAAATATAACAGATTAATAAGACCAGACTTTCCTTGGCTAAATTCATGTTGGCTTTCTCCCATTAAACCATGTCTATCTACATGTTCAGTAATTTTATTCTTTATAATTGTTTCTACCATTTTGCCTGGTACTGATGTCAGGCTCACTGGTCTGTAGTTTCCCAGATCACCCCGGATCCTTTTTTAAAAATTGGAGTTACATTGGCCATTACACAATCTGCTGGTACAACAGATGGTTTTAATTATAGTTCACAGTATACTAATAATAGGTCTGCAATCTCAGATTTCAGTTCTTTCAACACCCTTGGATGTATACTATCTGGTACAGGCAATTTGCTACTCTTCAGTTTATCAAATAGTTGTAATACATCTTCCCAGTTTATTAATATTTCTTTCAATTCATCTGATATATCACCTATATATACCATTTCAGGCATGGGTAACTTCCCTACACCTTCAGTAAAGGCCAAAGCAAAGAATTCATTCAGTCTCTCTGCTATGGCCTTGTCCTCACTTAGTGCCCTTTTTACCCCTCTATCATCCAATGGTCCAACTGACACTCTCAAGGACTTTTGCTATGAATGTTCTTGAAAAGATTATTATGCATTTTCACTTCCTCAGCAAGCTTATTTTCAAATTGTCTCTTTGCCAGCCTTATCAATGCCTTGCATCTAATTTGCTAATGTTTATGTTGTTTCCCGTGTTCATCATTTGGCCCCTTTTTCAATTTCCTTAAAGATACTTTTTTGGCAACAGCCTCTCTGATCTCACCTTTAAACCATGCTGGCAATTTTATAGCCTTCCTTCCACTTTTCTTAAAGTATGGAATACATCTGGTCTGGGCTTCCAAGATAGTATTTTTAAAACAACAGCCATGCTTGATGTAAATCTTTAACCTTTGCAGTGGCCCCTTTTAGTTTTTTCTTAACTATTTCCACATTTTATTGTAGTCTCCCTTTTGAAAGTTAAAAGGTAGTACTGTGGATAGATAGATTTGCATGCACTATTTCCATTGGATGCAGATCTATCTCATGCACACTAACCGTAGACACCTTGAAAACCAGACTGGCCTGGGGCCACCCATGGACCGGGCCATTAACCACCGCACTAAGCGCTAGGTCCAAAATAGCTTCCCTTCTTGTGAGTTCATGAACCAACTGCTCCAAGAAGCAGCCATTTCTTTCATCTAGAAACTCTCTCTAGCATGTCCTGATGCAACACTGACCCAGTCGATACTGGGATAATTGAAATCATCCATTATTGTGTTGTAACTTTTGTTAGCTTCCCTAATTTCTTTCAGCAGTTCATTCTGGCTAGGTGGTCAGTAGTACACCACCACTGCCATTGCCTTCCCCTTTTTACATGGGATTTCTATCCATAGAGGTTCTACAGTGTATTTTGTTTCCTGCAAAACTTGAATCATATATGACTCAATGCCTTCTCTAGCAGAGTGCAACCCCTCCACCAATATGATCTACCCTATCATTGTGATATAATTTGTACCCAGATATCAGTGCCCCATTGGTTGTCTTCCTTCCATCAGTTCTCTGAGATGCCAGTCATATCTAATCTTTCATTTAGTGCTATATATTCTAGCTCTACCATCTTATTTTTTAGACTTCTATCATTTGCATACAGGCATTTTAGAGGTTGTATTTTATCCATATTAATCTAGCTATCAGTTGATAGGAGTAACTTGGAATCTTTCAGCTCCTCACTTAAGGGCATCTGGACTACTTTTATCTTTATTGGAATCTCTGTTGGGATGCTTTAACTTCCTTCTTTTGCCAGCATCCTTCAAGGCTGTATCCTTCCGAACCATGCACTCCTGGGCAACTGCCGGCTTTCCCTTATTATCTAGTTTAAAAGCTGCTCTCTCTCCTTTTTAAAGGTTAATGCCAGCAGTCTGGTTCTATCCCAGTTAAGGTTGAGCCCATCCTTTTGGAAAAGCTCCTATTGGGCTTGATGGAGATTAAACAGGGCTGGGGGGATCTTACCCTGTCACAGACAAAATTGTTTCTTGCCAAGAGTACTGTATATATTAAGGTCTTCCATGTTCCTTTCCAACACTTTCCAGAATAGGACTTTCTTTGCAGTGATACAATGAAGAAATGAAAGAAATATTGATACACCGGGAAGATGTATTACAACTTTTTGATAAACTGAAGAGTAGAAAATCACCTGGACCATATGGTATACATCCAAGGGTGTGGAAAGAACTGAAATATGAGATTACAGACCTACTATTAGTAATCTACGAACTATCATTAAAATCATCTGTAATACCTGAAGATTGGAGGATGGCCAATGTAACGCCAATTTTTAAAAAGGGTTCCAGGGGTGATCCGGGAAACTACAGACTAGTGAGCCTGACGTCAGTACCGGGAAAAATGGTAGAAACCATCATAAAGAATAAAATTACTGAACATGTAGATAGTCATGGCTTAATGGGAGACAGCCAACATGGCTTTAGACAAGGAAGATCTTGTTTTACTAATCTGTTGTGTTTTTTTGAAGGTGTGAATAAACAGGTAGACAAAGGTGAGTCGGTTGATATAGTCTATTGGACTTTTAGAAAGCCTTTGACAAGGTCCCTCATGAGAGACTTTTGGCAAAACTAAAGAGTCATGGGATAGGAGGTGTCAGACGGCTGCCTGGGTGAGAATCTTCACAGTCTTGGCAAGTGCATATATCTATATGATTTGCAAGGTATTGTGGGCAATGTAGTTCATTCACACCAGACACAGCTGCTGACAATAATTTAGTTGTGCTCTTGGGTAAAGCCAATAAGATATTTATTTATGGGGTTATTTCTCCCAACACAGATATGCTTGGTAGCACATAAATCAGGTTACTTGCTTTCAGTATCAACTTGGAAAAACAAAGTCAAAATCAGGAAAACAACAAATGAAAAGCCACAAAGCAAGAAACAAACTGTTCTTTTCAGGTTAACTTCTGATTACTTCCCACATAGATTCAGAAGTGATTCTCTCCTAGCTCACAAGCAATTAGGTAAGGCTTAATTGCTAGCAGTTATCCAGCTGAAACCCCTTAGCTGGCTTGCTTTCTACTGTGTGGGTCAAATCCTGCTTCAGGAGCTTTTCTGAGTAGATTAAAGAACAAGTTTATATTTCTTTGTGATGGTTGCTGTACTTTATAACAGAAAGTTACCAACGGAGTTTGGATAGAGAGCAATCCATATAAACACATTCTTCATCTGCAATCATTCCCCCATCTTCAATAAGCATAGCTTCAATATCATGGATTGGCACAGATGAATCTCTCAATGGAGCACTTTCAGGAGAATACTTGTTTCCCTGCTGTCTTTCAAGGTTATAGCTAGGGCATAGATCAGTGTTCATACCTGAGCTTCCATTGCTGCTAGAGTTCCTCTCTATATAGCCTGGCCAGTATGTAGTCCAGTTCTTATGTCCAGCCTTCCAATCCAGATCCCTGGACACTGGATCTCTCTCACATACCTTCTGGCACAGGTCTTAGGGTCCCTTCCACATGCAGCCGTCTCCCTCACAGGTAGCGTCTGGAGATTCCTAGCTCTGCAGCACCATTCCTCTGGCTTCCCCCAGTCCAATGGTGTATGCTGGCCCTTGGAATACCTCCCAGTATACGTACTGCTTTGGACTCTTCTAGACCTCTCAAAGGCTTTTCTCCTCTTTCTTCCAGAGGGCTTCTTTCCCTCTCTGTCCGTCCGGTTTGGCTTCTGCTTCTGATGATCCTTCAGATGAAACTGATGATCCTTCTCTGGGTATCCAAGGTGATCATGAAGATGGTCATCTGTAGAATAAACTCTACTCTTATTCTGCTTAGATGAGTGTTCCTCCCTAACACAGCGCAGCTGTGCTGAATCAGGCCCTGCCCTTTGAGATGAGTGCTTAGGGATTACCTCATAGCCCTCCTGATTGAACACACGTTTCCCCACTTCAGCTCCTCTAATGGCTGTTGGAAACCTGGTACATTCTGGGACTGGTAGTCTTTTATGGGAAAATTCTGTTTTCTTATTTCTACCAGAACTGACAGGTTGCTTGTTCAGAGTCACTTCACCTTTTCTATAGCTCCTTCCTGAGCTATGATAAGCTTCCTTATCACAGAGGCAGTGTACTATTGTGGATCAGGAACTGGTTAAAAGATAATAAGAAGAGGGCAGGGCTAAACGGCAAATTTTCCCAATGGAGAAAGGTGAATAGTGGAGTACCCCAGGGATCAGTGCTGTGTCCGCTGCTTTCTGACATATTCATAAATGACCTGGAAAAGGGAATAATGAGTGAGGCTATCAAATTTGCAGATGATACAAAACTATTTAAAGTTGTTAAAACCCATGAGAATTGCGGAAAATTGCAAGAGGATCTTGATAAATTGGAAGACTGGGCATCCAAATGGCAGATGAAATTTAATGTGGACAAGTGCAAAGTTATGCACCTAGGAAAGAACAGCCCAAACTATGGTTACACAATGCAAGGTTCCACATTAGGAACCACTACCCAGGAAAAAGATTTAGGCATCATCGTGGATAAAATCCCCCGCCCAGTGCACAGTGGCAGCCAAGAGAGCAAATAGAATGCTAGGCATCATACGGAAAGGAATGGAAAATAAAAAAAAGGATATTATAATGCCTCTTTATCATTCCATGGTGCGATCGCACCTTGAATATTGTGTGCAATGCTGGTCGCCATATCTTAAAAAGGATATAGTGGAATTAGAAAAGGTACAGAAAAGAGCCACCAAAATGGTAAAGGGGATGGAAGGAAACCACTATGAAGAGAGAATAAAAATGTTAGGGCTCTTCAACCTGGAAAAGAGACGGCTGAGGGGAATGAATGGAGTGGAATGGGTAAACGTAGATTGATTGTTTATGTCATCAGAATATAGAAAGACTAGGGGACATGCAATAAAATTACAGGGTAACCTATTTAAGACTAATAAGAGAAAATATTTTTTTCACTCAACGTGTAATCAAACTCTGGAATTTGTTATTGGAGGATGTAGTTAAAGCTGTTTGTGTAGCTGGGTTTAAAAAAGGTATGGACAAGTTCCTGGAGGAAAAGTCCATAAACCATTATTAAAAAGGGACCCAGGATATCACTACTTTATCCAATACAAGCATTGTGGAGCCTTTGTCTTTTGGGGAAACTGCTAGGTACTTATGACCTAGATTTGCCACTGTTGGAAACAGGATACTGTGCTTGATGGACCTTGGTCTGACCCAGTATGGGATATCTTATGTTCTTAAGTGTTCACAGCAGTGTACCTTTTCAGCTCCTCAGTTTTAGAGGCGGTTACCTCCATTCTCTCCTGAACATGTGTGAGTTCAGTGCGCTTTTCTTGTATAGAACTATTATTGTCTTTAAGTAAATCTTTTAGCTGGATAATCTCCCTCAGTGCCAGGAGAGTAACCTTTTCCTTCTTATCCCCAGTGTCTTTATGCAAGGAGGGAGATCAGGCTTAGGTCTTTTCAAAGTGGTAGAGGCAGGAGCCCCAAAATCAAGTTTCTCCGACTTACTCGTTCTTAATGATACTGTGCCAAGCAGTTTCTGATGAAAGGAGATAAATATATAAGGAAGAACACTATATTTGTAGTAAGTATGAAGAGATCTTCCTCTTCAAGCAGGCGTCTTGCAGCCCACTCAACAGCACCCCTCAGAGGAAGCCAATATTTAAGATTATTGCAAAAACAGAAAGCACATACTTCATATTAACATAACCAAATTAACCCAGAGAGTTCCAAGGATCCCCGTTTAAAGCAGCAGCAGTATCCTGGTAGGACATTTTTTCACAAGCAAATCCTTCTATTTTGATGGGTCATAGAAAACATATTGAACTTCACCAAATGTAACCAAACATTAGCATTCACACCTGCCCAGAACTGCAGAAAAGGCCTTTGCCTTCTCTGTGTTCCTCTGGACATAACAGGAAAGCACCAAATTATCTGTCCCATAACAAAAGTTAATGATTATGGAAAAAATAATGTTACAAAGTTTTAATCATTCTCAAAAACAAGAGAGACAAGCAAGGTTGCTCTCTTCTGAGCCACAAGGGAAGACTCAAGAAAATGAGTAAGATCCAAACTGTCTGCAGAGACTAAGGGATATGTTTACTAATTAGTAGTAGTGGCTTCCATGGGATATCGGAGCCGCGGCCCCATTGAATTCAATGGGGCCGTGGCTCTGATGTCACATGGAAGCCGCTACCGCTAATTAATAACACAGGTACACTACCAAAAAACTGCCTCCAGTTTTGCAACTGATTCCTATAGATTTTGGGGTGCTGAATCCAGGAAAAATAGCCAAAATGTTCCATCACGTCACATTTTCTTGCAAAATTAGATTTCTTACCCATATAAGGAATGTTCACATAATTTCTTTTTAGCCGACTGCAGTTTATTTTCTTGGCCCAAAATAGAGGTTGTAATGGTTAACTAACTAGAAACACTCCCTCATGATATTTTAGAATGTTTTGTATTCATTTTATACATTAACAGGACAATTGGGAGGCGGGGGGCTAAATCCAGTACTCGCGCTGGCGCATGTTCTTTCCTGTTCGCCTCGCCTCGTTCGCTCGCTCAAACACGGTGGTTGCGACATGAACGTTCCTGTCAAATTTCAGTTTCTTGCAAGTTCATTATTACCTTTTGTTTGCTCAGTCGTAATCCAGCTTTATTCCGAAGTGGTTCACTACAGTTGTAGTTTGCAGTGCTGTGTATTTGTGATGGCTCACAGAGCCAGAGGTTGCGTCAACACTCCGGACAGTTTTTGTTTTATTTGTGGGGAATATACCATGAAAAAGCAGCAGAGAAACATTTCTGCATTTATTAAAAAAGTATATTTCGCCTATTTCGGTTTGAAGTTAGGCGATCAAGACAAACCGTGGGCTCCTCACAAAGTGTGCAAGACATGTGAGGAAGATCTACGCTTATGGATGAAAGGTAAAAAACAAGCATTTCGTTTCGGAATACCTATGATGTGGCGTGAACAAAGAGACCACAGCAGTGACTGCTATTTTTGCTCTTGCATTGTGAAGGGATACAACTTAAAAAATAAGAACGTTATAAGTTACCCCAACCTTCCCTCAGCAATTAGGCCTATGCCTCATAGCAACGAAGTACCTGTGCCTGAACCACCAAAATCTTTGGATCATATTTGTGTGGACGGTTCTGATCATGATGAGACTCATCAGATGGCTTTTCCCGATGAGTCCAGTACTTCCGAGTTTGAAACTGAACCAGATCCGAAACCTGAACTTTTCTCTCAAGCTGAATTGAATGATTTAGTCCGGGATTTAGGACTCCCAAAGATGCTGCCCAACTGCTAGGTTCTCGGCTTAAACAGAAAAATCTATTGTCACCAGGAACAACTTTTTATTGGTACCGCAACCGCGAGACACAATTTTTGAAGTATTTCAGCAAAGAGGAAGATTTGGTATTTTGCAACGATATATACGGAGTGATGGAAAAGTTTAAACTCAAGTATGATCCTGCTGAATGGCGGCTGTTCATTGATTCGTCAAAAGACAGCATAAAAGGTGTTCTTCTTCATAATGGCAACACATTCGCTTCAGTTCCTATTGCTCACTCTGTTATTCTCCAAGAAAAATACGAGAATTTGGCCCTGATTCTTCAGAAGATTCGTTATGATGAGCATAAGTGGATGATTTGTGGAGACTTTAAAATTCTATCCATGCTATTAGGGCAGCAATCCGGTTTCACCAAATATCCCTGCTTCCTTTGCTTGTGGAATAGCCGGGCCCGCGACCTACACTGGGGGAAAAAAGACTGGCCAATTCGGGAGTATTTGAGACCCGGTGAGAAAAACGTTCTTCATGAGAGCTTGGTACCTCGTGATAAAATTCTATTACCACCTCTCCACATTAAGTTGGGTCTCATTAAGCAATTCATCAAGTCCCTTCCAAAAGATGGTGAGTGCTTTCGGTACCTTTGCTCAAAGTTCCCCCGACTTTCTGAAGCAAAGCTAAAGGAAGGAGTGTTTGTTGGCCCTGATATAAGGAAACTCATTTCAGATGGAGCATTCGCTGAAACGATGTCTGAGAAGGAAAAAGAAGCCTGGGATTCCTTCAAGGATGTTGTTCTCAAATTCTTGGGGAACAGGCGGGATGAGAACTATAAGGATATTGTTGCCAGGATGCTCAATGCCTTCAAAGAACAAGGCTGTAACATGAGCCTGAAAGTCCATTTCTTGCACTCCCATGTGAACTACTTTCCCGAAAACATGGGGGCGTACAGTGAAGAACAAGGTGAAAGGTTTCACCAGGACATCAAGGACGCAGAGAGAAGGTACCAAGGAAGATGGAACACCACTATGATGGCTGATTTCTGCTGGTTGCTGCTGCGGGAAACCCCAGATGAAAAATACGCCAAGCAGCGCACCAAGAGAAGCATTCGGGGGAAGAAGAAACGGGCCCACCAGGAGATTGATTGACCCAAGAATGACTTTAAAATCTAAACTGTGTTGACAAATATCGTGTTTTTACTAAACTTTGAAATAAAAATTTGCTAGTTATTACCACAGTGTCGGATCTCATTTATTAGAATTTTATTTTCACACCATCGGGTGTTTGTCTTCATGTATTGCAATGGTGCGGTTTGCGTTTTCTATTCTTACATACATACCTGTACAACATTTTTTGCACATTTCTTTGCTTTGCTTTGTGTCTAACCTCGCTCTTATATGCTCAATGTTTGTGCACATGTATGTGGCTGTTCTAAGTGCAGACAATTTTGCTACCATCACAGTGTGTTTTGTTGACATTACTCTATTCTTATGTGCTGCCTTGTTACAATTTTCTTTATTCTTATTTGAATAACTACTAAACAATTAGTATAAAGAATTCATCCAAGAAACTTTTATCTCGATCGCACTCAATCTGAAACGTTCACCTCAAACTGCTAACCCAATGTAGCAAAAAATCTGTACGTGATGGAGCAAATTGGTTACCAGATTTGGATTCAGCGCACCAAAAAACATAAAAATCAATCGAAACAGTAGAGGCAGTTTAAAAAAAAAATTTTTTAGTGTACCTGTGTAATCATACCCCTAAGCCTTCAATTTCCTCCCCTTCCATAGTAAGATTTTCTTGAATTCTCCTTGATGACAAATAAAATGCTTTATGAAAAGAAGGTAAAACATCAATGGGTATGTTAAGGCACTCCATAAGATACTTCTTCAAGAGCTCATGGGGATCAATACTGGAAACCTTAGAAAAATTAAGGAACTTAGCATTAAGATTTCTTAGTCTATTTTCAGTCATTTCCAATTTTTATCTCAAAGCCAGTTAGTCCAAGACTATCCTAGACTGAGCTCCTTGATGTTCCCCTTGCAAAGTCTTCAGCCTTTTACAACTGCCATGCTATGTGAAAGGACTCCGCTACTTGCAGATGCTGATTCACAGTATCATTAATATCCTGTAAAGACTGTCTTATTTGTAGCAGTCAACTCCAGGCTTATAATTGCTTGCCAAGTGGATTCCAAGTTTATCTCCTGTGATCTCTCCAATCTACTCACCAGAAGAAGAACTGTGATGTCCCCAGGCAGGATCGGTACTACCAACAGTTGAACTAAGCGGTTGCCTAGAGTGCTTGCCTCTGAGGACCCCCCCCCCTCGCCCCCCTGCCTATCGCCTCTGCTGGCACCCCTCTCCAGGGCTGAGAGTGGTGGCGATTGCCTCTGAAACTGCAAAGCAGCACTTACCCTCTGTCTCCAGGGCTGCATCACAGTTTTATTATCTCCAATCTACTGCTTTGGCACTCCCTCCACCACAGACTTCTGGTTTATACAAAACCATAAGTTTGTGGCAGAAGAGGCAGATTAGAGAGAATTAAACTGCAACACAGCCCCAGCGACTAAAGGTAAGTACAGCATCGTGGTTTCAAGGGCAATTGCCACCACTGTCAGCCCCCGGAGAGGGATGCCAGCAGCAGCAATGGGAGTGGAGGTGTCCGCAGGGGGCGGCAGGATAGAGAGCCTGTCTAGGGCATCTCCAATCCTTGCATTGGCCATGTCCCCAGGATATACCAGCCCAGCTCCCTCACACACCTCTGGGTTTGGCAAGCCTCCCACGCCAACATTTGTGGAACCAGCCAATACCTGACATCCCACCATTATCAATCACCAGTTGCAAGAGTTCTGGCGTTGGTGTAAACATGGGACAGCTAGTCCATGGGAGGGAGAGGAGGTGGTCAATCACGCAGACTCAAAATACTTCCTCAAGACTCTGTGGACTTCCCCTCCTAACCAAGGCAATGGAGGAAGCACAGGGTTGCTGGATTAAAGTAGCTGCTCCAACAAGAGGTAAAAAGCTGTAGAGTCGGGGGAAAGGGGAGGAGGGGTTATGGTTTATTTTCCACTTGATATGCTGCCTTTAGCAAATAGCAACAAAGAGGTTTACAATTCAAACAAGCAAATTTAAAATACATAAAAGAGAAAAAGATATACTATCAAAACAAAAAAGGTAAATAGCTTGGTGCAGTTAAGTAATCGATGCACCTCATCCCTCAGGACAGCACTAGGCTTGTTCAAAAAAGTAGGTTTTAAGATTTTTATTGAAACATTTCAAACAGGTATCTTAGGGATATATTTACTAAAGGGTGCTAATGGAGCCAGTGTGCCGTTAACACACGTTATCGGCAACCCTTGTGCCCTTAATGAGGCAAAAATGCTGCTTTAAAATGTGCTAAATGCTCCAGTAGCGTAAAGCGTGCTGTGGGCAAAGAGTTGGCGGACAGAGGTTGTTAACAATGGGTGTATCCATAATGCATGTTGCACAAATGTGTTCTAAAGTGCTTTAATGCCGGGAACCCTAACGCAAAGAAAAACCATACAGAAAGAGTGCATTTTGAGGAGAGAGAACCTATTTTAACATCTGCAATGTGATGCACAGACAGGAGAGCCCAAAATAGTGATAGTAGTGCTCCATTAGCAGCTACAGCATAGTGCCCAAGTATGAAAGGGCACTATGTTGATGGTGCAAATTGGACAAAGGAGGCGGCACATGGGTCATGCAGGTGGCATATAAGAACATAAGATTATAAAATATGCCAGACTGTGTCAGACGAAGATCTATCATTCCCAGTATCCTGTGTCCAACAGTGGCCAATCTAGATCACAATTACCTAGCAGTTTCCCCAGAAGACACACAGGATCCACAATGGTTGTATTGGGGCAAACAGTGGATAATCCAGGTCCTCTTTAACAATGGTTTATGAAATTTTCTCCAGGAACCTGTCCAAACTTTTTTTAAACTCAGCTACACTAGCAACTTTTACCACATCCTCCAGTAATGAATTCCAGAGTTTGATTACAGGTTGACTGAAAAAACATATTCACTTAGTAGTCTTAAATGGGTTGCACTGTAGCCTCATTGCATGTCCCTTAGTCTTTCTACATTTTGATGGCATAAACAATCGATCTACTTTTACCTGTTCCACTCCAGTCAATAGTTTATAGACCTCTATCATATCTCCCCTCAGCCATCTCTTTCCCAGGTTGAAGAGCCCTAATCTTTTTAGCCTCTCCACATAGGGGTATCCTGCCATCCGTATTACCATCTGTGATGTCTGTCATGATCCCACAGTGACAGTGGTGGCACACAGACATGCTACTGCTGCAGAAAGGAGGTGTGCCCTATGGGGCGGTCCAAGGGTCTTGGCACCCCAAGCAGAGATCCCGGCTGCCCCCTCTCGCTGCTGCTGAACCCAGCTGTGGAGGAAGAGGCCAATAGTGCCAGCAGTTGTAGCCTTCCAGGTAGCTGCAACATGCAGGTTCCCAGAGGGCTACCACGGCAATGGCTGTTATCTTTCCCCTGAGATGTATTGTTGGCAGGCGATAATGGGGTCCTGGCCAAGGCAAATGGTTGGGGGGGGGGGGACTGTGTGGCTATCCATGTATGCCTCTGCCTTCCCCCCATTCTGGACCTTGCCCCCTAGGCACCAAACAACCTGCATGTTGGATGGACTGGGACTGCACACCAGCAACAACTAAAGCACACAGACATAACAGTATGGTGTGGGGGTGTTTGTGGAGCGGGCCGTGGCACACGCCTGCAGCAGACCAAAGCCATGTCCTGGTCCTGTGTGCATTGCAACATGTGCAAAGGTCTGTCTGATGAGAGGCATGTTCAGCCCCAGAGACTGCTACAGCCATATGGCAGCACTGTGACTCAACACACACAGTTGGTGTGTATATGAGTGGTGGGTCACAAGTTCAGGTCCTGGCTGTGGATCATGCATTGCATGTTCCTGTGGCTGAACTTCAGCCTACAGTGCAGGTACAACACCAGCATGTGCAAACCACAA
This sequence comes from Ichthyophis bannanicus, assembly GCA_033557465.1. Taxonomy (NCBI): domain Eukaryota; kingdom Metazoa; phylum Chordata; class Amphibia; order Gymnophiona; family Ichthyophiidae; genus Ichthyophis; species Ichthyophis bannanicus. The sequence continues at coordinate 669,993,593 of CM066034.1, read as the reverse complement.
TAAATCAGCCAGCAAGGGTATAAACACTCATCAGCCACATGGACAGGCTCCACTATCCACAGCTGGATGGAGAGTCAGGCTGAAAGCACCAGCACACCGAGTGGGCTATAACCTCAGAGCGTGCTACTAGCTCCTGCACAATGAGCACACATTAACAGTGCTTGAGCTGAGATGGAGACCAAAGTGGCAGGCAGGAATGCCAACTATCCCCATTTTTGCACAGCGCGGCATTAGTTTGCAAATGTGCATGATGTGAAGCAAAGTATGGTTGGTATGGCCTGAAACAGGGCGGATTGGCAAGGATGTTTCTGCATTGGTGGTAGGGTCAATGACTGAGACATCATAGTGCCCATCTTCTACGTGCATAGACTGGGTGGCCACAGCATATGAGCCTGGGAGGGCACACTTACTCTGACCAAGCAGTGACCATGGCATGGCTATGTATCCATATAGTGCTATATGGTGTCTGGTTCCAGTGATGTTATTGCACTTCCTGTTCTGGGGGCCTGATCACTGACCCAAATGCTGGGTACACATAGTTGCTCTGTCCACATGCCATGTGTGCTGACCAAAGGATTGTCCACGGTTATGTGCATGGCTAGAAAACCCATTAGTAGGAGGCAGGTGCAGTCTGACTGTGCTTGCTGTGGGTGATTGTTTGACCTAGGTGGTTGGGACATGAGGCATTCCAGGCCTACTCCCTGTGGTAATGGTAGGGGCCAGCAGGACTCTAGTAACAACCCCATGCAAGCCTAGATGCCCCCACAGTAGTTGGCATCCATGACATCAGCAGTTTAACACTGGGTACTGACATGTAATGCTCTATAAGGGTCCTTATCCAACAGCAGCAGGACACAGTGCCAGATGTGACTGGTGCATACAGCATGCTGCAATTGTGCAGGAAAAAAGGTGACTAACATAACACACTGGCAGTGATGTGGATCTACAGCACAGCCAGCAGAAACCATCTCTAACAGTGCAGATTCTGGGGACAGGGTACTTTGCGCCCATCCTCACGCTCAGGGTGACCACAGAAACTGCTCAGCAGCATGGTTTGTAAATGCTCTGTGCTTGTATCACATACTGTCAGTGCATCCTAGTGAGCTGAGGTGATGGATCAGTGCATTCTCCATTTGGTGGTCAGCTGCAGACTGCTGTTCTGCATGTGCACTGCATCATGTTTCCCTTTCTCATTAAAATCACAGAGAATATATTTTTTTATTCAAATTATGGACTTTGTAGATTGCAGACATATACTATACCCTTGGAATTCAGGCTTCAGACCCCATCATAGCACAGAGACATGCTTGACATTTATGCTCAGTGAGATTCACAGGTTCTTAGATTCTGGTCATCAAGCACTTATTGACCTGCTGCTTACCTAACTGGCAGACATTGGTCTTCCAAATACAGTTCTTAACTGTTTTTCTTTTTCTTTCTCAGTACAATGTTAGTCTTCCATTTCTTCTGCTCACAGTCTCTCTTGTGGAGTCCCTCAGGGCTCAATTCTTTCACCTTTGCTTTTTAATATTTTTTTGGACAACCTTTAGCTTTATTAGTTCACTCCCTTGGCATTTCTGCTTATTTTTTCACAGATGACATCCAACTCATCACATATTTTCTTCCTCACTCTTTAGATATGCAGCCACTGAATCACTGTTTCCATTGGCTCAGATTTTACTGATTAAAATTAAATCCAGAAAAATGTAAAGCCATGTGAATTTCTGGATCCAATAACTTCAGTGCCCACTATGGAGGGCTCTACAGTTGCCTTCTCCATGAAAAACTTTAGGCTGTTTTTCGATTCGCGATTAACCTTTATCTCTCAAATATTAGATACAGTGAAAAGGTGGTTTTCAGCTCCTCGAACAATTAGAGCTTTTCGCTCTGTTCTAGATAAAGCAGTTCTTGCTACTTTAATACTTTGTCTGGTAGTTTGTAAGTTAAATTATGGTAATTCTCTTTATAATGGTCTCCCTATGTATTCCATCAAAAGCCTGCAAAGAGTTCAAAATGTGGCTATTAAGTTACTTATGCATTCCAAACCACTTGATCATGTTACCCCCTCCTCCAATCTCATCATTGGATGTCAATAGCTTTTCATATCAAATTTAAAGTTATTAACTAATAGAGCAGAAAATCTGAATAAAAAGCTTTATCATACAAAATTATTCCTTATATACCCTCAAGATCATGACATTCACATCATAATCGATTTGTACTACCTTCTAATAGTTGTGTTCAGCGTAAATCTACACATCTACCTGTAGTTTTCTTTCTTGTTTCTCCATTTTAGAATTCTATTTCCCTTTATATACTCTAAGGGATATGTTTACTAAAGCACGTTAAGGTAACAGGCATTAACGGCAATGATAAGGGGCGGTAATCCTAAAAAGGCACTGGGTAGATAGGGGGCGTTCCGGCTTAAAGCATTCTATGAGCCATTTAACACACGTTAACAGGACTTTGGGCATTAAGGTGTCAAGCATGCACCTTAACGTGCGAATACGGCTGTAACCCTATCGCTGGATAAAGGAGCACCAAGGAAAGTCAATGTAAAGGTGATGGATGGAAGGACAGGTGGGAACTGATGGACCTGCCATATCCGTGGGCACCTTACTTGGCAGCCAGTAAAGTGGATGAGCATGTGAGAGGCGGCTGTACTGATGCACAGGGGGGTTCCAATGTAAAATGGTACAATGTCAGTGTGTGGCATAGTATGGGGAAGATGTGACTCCCAGCGGAGCCAGAAGCGGCAGGATGTGTGCAGCAACAGGAGGACAGAGTAGGAGCGGTGACGTGCAGATCAGGCACAGGAGAGCTGAAATGCGGAAAAGAGTGACAGTGTAGGCCATGGTGTAGCAACTTGCACAAGAAGGCATGATTGCACACAGTCGATAGAGGCAGATGGATGGGCTGAAGGAAGGATGGCAACTGAGGAAAGGATGGTATGGGCTGGCCGTAGGTGCCATCCCCAACATATTTGTACTGTATGTGAAAATGTGTACCAGTGCCACTTGAAAGGCCTGATACTAGACATGTGGGACTCACACCTGTCCCAGCCACACAGCCACTATACAACACCCCAGACAAATGTACAGATAACAATCAGACAGGTGTCATTCAAACTGGGCAAATGGGACATGTACAGACTTGAGGTGATACCTGCAGGTGGCTATCCAAGGGGTAGAATGTGTCAGCATGTACTGCAGAGATGCAATGGAGCCAAAGCTGTACAGGAACAGTAATGATGTCATACATGATTCATGTTGACCAAGTAGGTTACAGCAGTATGCATGTAACTGCCTGTTAATATATCTCTGTAGCAGTGCAGTCACATCAGGGTACATCTTACCATCAATTGGTAATGTCTGATGATAAACAGGTACTGTACGGACCTGCAGTTAGCTGAGCCATTGGTGGGTTAAGTGATCAGCTCAAGGTCACAAGGAGGTGTTGTAAGTCCATGAAGGTTGTGGCAGACATAAAATGCAACAGAAACACATTCCAAAATGCCACATAAGAAGGGGTAGTGGGCCTCAAACCCTGGTATCCTGGTTCCCCAAGCCATTTCCATGACCATCACGCCATGCCTAATATCTGCAGGGTGAACATGTCTGACTCCCTGCAATGGGCTGCAGCAGAGTCAATAAAGCCATGCTCTCAGAAGGCCATGATGGGGCATGTTTGCTGAACTAAAGTGTGGCCAGAATGCATAACAAAGTAGAAGGATGAGTGTCTGCAAACCTGCGTCTGATGTAGACACATCCTGGCCAATCCGCCTGTTTCAGGCCATACCCACAATACTATGCTCCTCATCATACACATTTGCAATGTGAGCTTAGGCAATGTGAGGCTCAGTGAGGTGTAGAAAGCCACAGAACAATGGAGACACACACACACACACACACGCACACACTCATATCACCACGCTGTACAAAAATGGGGATGGCTAGCTTTCCAGCCTGCCACTTTAGACTCGATATCAGCTCTTGTTAATGTTTGCTCATTGTGCAGGAGCTAGTTGCACACTCTGATGTTAATTCCCATGCAGTGTGCTGGTGGTATCAGCCTGACTCTCCATCCAACTGTGGATAGAGGAGCAGATCTGTGTGTCTGATGGGTGTTTGTATCCTTGATGGCAGATTCATTGGGGGTTGCACATGATGATGCTGTACCTGCACTGTAGGCTAAAGTTTAGTCACAGGGACATACAATGCATGATCCACAGCCAGGATTTGAACTTTCTATTCATATACACACCAACTGTGTGCATAGAGCCACAGTGCAGCCATATAGCTCCAAGCGTCCCTGGGGCTGACATGTTTTGCATCAGACAGACTTTGGCATATGTTGCAATGCACATGGTGCATAGGACCTGGACATGGCTTTGGTCTGCTGCAGAGGGGTGCTGCTGCCCCCTCCGCCAACATCCCCACGTGTGCTGTCAGTGTTGGTAGTGTGCAGTCCCAGCCCATCCAACATGCAGGTTGGCGGGTGCCTAGGGCACAAGGTCTGCATGGGGGGGGGGGGAGCAGAGGCATACATGGATGGTCACATAGCCCTCCCCTAACCATCTGCCTCTGCAGGGACCCCATCACCACATGCCAATGATACATCTTGGGCAGCTACCTTGAGGGCTACAACTGCTGGCACTATTGGCCTCTTCCCCCACAGCTAGGTTCAGCGGCAGTGAGGGGGCCAGATTAGATCTCTGCTTGGGGTGCCAGAACCCTTGGCTGCCCCATGTGGCACATCTCCTTCCACAGCAGTAGCATGTCTGTGTGCTGCCACTGTCACTGTGGGATCATGATGGACATCACATAAGGCAATGCAGATGGCGGAATATCCCTATGAGGAGAGGCTAAAAAGGTTAGGACTCTTCAACTTGGGGAAGAGACAGCTTAGAGGAGATATAATAGACATTTATAAATTAATGACTGGAGTGGAATGTGTAAATGCAGATTGATTGTTTATGCCATTAAAATGTAGAAAGACTAGGGGACATGCAATTAAGCTACAGGTTAACCCATTTAAGACTACTAAGAGAAAATATTTTTTCAGTCAACACGTAATCAAACTCTGGACATGATTATCTGAGGATGTAGAAAAAGCTATTAGTGTAGCTGGGTTTGAAAAAGGTTTGGACAGGTTCCTGGGGAAAGGTCCATAAACCATTATTAAAGAAGTCCCAGCACTGCTTGCCCCAATGCAAGCATTGTGCATCCTGTGTGTCTTTTGGGGAAACTGCTATGTACTTATGACCAAGATTGGCCACTATTGGACACAGGATATTTATTTTTATTTATTTATTTAGAGTCTCTTCTATACCGCACTATTCAACATCAGTGCGGTTCACATGTAACATAAGACTTACACATTTCATTGGCTGATCTGCGTTTACAAGGAACAGGTACTAGAACTTGGATAACCTGGGGAAACTATTTACATCTAGGCGACGTGACAAGTCGTATCTCGCAAGTCGTAGTCATGGGTGTCTTGTATGGTAAGATTCAAATGTACTGCACGGGCTAGATAGTGGAAGGGGCTATTGTAGCACTGTCAACTGGGTAGTACATGAGGAAGAGGTGGTGCTTCAATGCCTTCCTAAACTGGGCTAGGTCAGGGATTGCCAGGATGCTGGGTGGAAGGGTGTTACAGCATCTAGGCGCAGAGAAATTGAAAGCCCTGTTTGCTTTTGCCTGGGTGCATTGGGTTATTTCTTTTGGGACTATCAGTGTGCTGACCGCTACCGATCTTCTGGACCTGTTGGGGATGTGGTTTGGATAAGTTCTGCTATTGATGTGGAGGAGAGTCCATTGATGGCTTTGAAGGTCAGCAGTAAGGTTTTGAATGTGAGTCTGCCATGTATAGGGAGCCAATGGAGATGTTTCAGGATGGGCGTCATGTGGTCTTTCCTGGATGCTCCATGTAGAACTCTCGCTGCGACATTCATCGCGAGCTGTAGCGGGTTCAGGGTGGATTGAGGGAGTCCCTGCAGGATTGAATTTGCATAATCAAAGTGTGGTATGATCAACGCTTGATAAATTGTCCGGAAGTCATCCGGATTCAACAGGAAACGTAGGTGCCTGAGAGTTCGGATATTATGGTATATCGCTCTCGCTATGTTGCTTATGTGCACCTTCATGTCCAGGTGCTGGTCTAAAGTGACTCCGAGGTACCGGATTGTGGGTTTGGTCTGTAGTTCTGCTTCCTTGACCTTTAAATATTTATTTAGTTATTTATTTATTTAACTGCATTTATATCCCGCTTTTCACCGGGTCAAAGCGGCGTTACATATAAGGGTGGGGAAATTAAGTATCAGGGTGGGGCCATCACCAGGTAGGCAACATTGATGATTACGACATAAAAGAGACTTTAGACATGGACAGTACAGTGTTGTTGATACTCATAGGTTCATGGTGCGTTTCAGGTGTTGTTGGATTTTTTGGTGGGGGTTGTCTTGAAATGTTCTTGAAATAGGATGGTCTTTAGCTGTTTTCTGAATGATGGGAGATCATTATTGTTTCTGAGGTGGCTCGGTAGGGAGTTCCATAAGGAGGGTGCATAGAGTTCGAAGGCTTGGTTGCATGTCCTTTGAGAGCATTTGGTTCTTTTGTGAGGGATGGTGAGGTAGTTGCTGGAGGTCTGTCTAGTCGTTTTGCCATGGGCTGGACGGGTCAGCAGGGTGCGAAGCTGGGTGTTCTGTGCTTGGTGGATGGCTTTGTGGGTGAGTAGGATGGACTTGTATTTAATTCTTGCCTCAAAGGGAAGTATGTGTAGGTCACTTTGAATTGGGGTAATGTGGTCGCTTTTCTTTGCTCTCTGAATGATTCTTGCTGTGGTGTTCAATGCGGTTCAGAGAGGGTTGGTCTGTGTGGTTGGTAGTCCATGGTAGATTATGTTGCAGTAATCCAGATGTGGGAGAGTCATAGGTCGGCGTGGTGAATTTTTGATTCCTCGTGATGAAAAGGACCTCTGTTTTCTTATGCTGAATTCAGAGGTTTTGGGTTTGGAGCCAGTTGGATACTGCATTAAAGCAGTCTGTTAGTGGGGAGAGGTCCGGGTTCTCTGTCGAGAATGGCATGTAAAGCAGTACATCATCTGCATATATCAAGCAGTTAACATTGAAAGACCGGATGAGGTTACAGATGGGCTGCATATATATATTGAACATCAGGGCGGAGAGGGAGAATCCTTGTGGGACGCCTTGCTTCTGGTGGAATGGTTCCGATGTTGAAGCCCCTGATCGTACGTGCTGCCATCTGTCCGAGAGGTATGACTTGCACCAATCTAGCGCTTTATCACAGATCCCCTTCTCCTTGAGATGCTCCAGAAGAAGCTCATGGCTTACTGAGTCGAATGCAGCTGCTATGTCCATGAAAATGAGGACATTCCCTCGACAGATGTTATAATTTCCAGTAGCTATGTTACTGAGGAGTGTGGTGAGGAGTGTTTCAACACCATGAGACTCTCTAAAACCATGCTGGTAGGGGTCCAGTGTCGCAGAGGCTTCGATGTGTTCTTGAATTTGTCTTTGGACTTCTTTTTCAATTATTTTGGCCAGAAGTGGTATGCTCGATATAGGTCTGTATGAGTCTAATTTCTGGGGGTCGAGCTTGCTGTTTTTTAGTGTGTTTGAGGGATTGGGGGAATGCTCCTGTTGCGAAGGATCGGTCCATGAGTCTGGCTATAAAAGGGCTAAAGTTGGACGTAGCTCTTTTATCCAGAAGGCAGGGGAGGGGTCAGTTTGTGCAGTGGTAGTGTTGATCGCAGCAATAGTATCCTCAATGTGCTTCTTGGGTGGTGTGGAGAAGATGGTCAGGGGTGTTACATAGCTTGGCTCGGGTGCGACAGCGGGTGCTGGGGACTTATTGGTCTGGCATATCTTTGATTGCAGATAATCTGCAAATTCTTGGGGGTGGATCTCGCTTGGTTGTTCGGGGGCTGGTTCCTTTGTTAGGTTCTTGACGAGAACAAACAAGTCATGCGGTTTGTTCAGTGGTCGTTTTAGGGTGTCTGTGTGGAATCGTCTCATATTCTCCATTACTGCTTCGCGGTGCATTGCCAGGTGAAGGTTATATGCCCTTTGGTCATCTGCGGAGTGCGATCGATGCCAGCGTCTTTCCAGCTTCCTTAGGAGGGTGAGTGAGGATCTCAGCTCAGTGGAGTACCAGGCTGCGGTGGCTCGTTTCCCTGGAGGCTTGTTAGATGGTGTACGTAGAGCAATAGAACTGAGGCTTTTATTCCAGTCAGAAACCAGATCCTCAGGATTGTGTGCTGTGGAGGCGAGGAGTGGGCGGGTTTTACTTAGAATCCAGTCTTTGTTGAAGGCCTGGAACCTTCGTGGTGGTGCCTTGGCGGTGCTGCTCAGCCTTCTGGCTTCCTTCTGGCTGCTGCTGGGCAGAGGTATTTGGAATACAATCAGCTTGTGGTCGGACCAGGGGACTGCGGTAATGGACAAACTGGGGACGTTGGTTGAATTGAGAGCTGTCTGTGGAGTGAAAAACAGGTCCAATATACCTCCTTTCGTGTGTGTGTGGGTTCCTTGACCAGTTGCCTATATCCTAATTCCCTGAGGGCTTTGAGGAAGGCTGATGCCTGGTCATCTTGCAGAGAAGGTAGGTTGAAATCTCCTAGAACCCAGCTTGGTAGCATGGGCTCTGGGTATTGGAGGCAAGGTCGATTATTGTTGAGAGGACATCCAGGTCCGTAGATGGGGGTCCTGTATAAGAGGTTGATAGAGCAGTGCTTGTTGGTTATAGTGATTGTGTTGAGGTGTGTTGTGCTGGTTGCCTTGCTCAGGTGGAAATGGAGGTCTGTCTTGGTGATGGCGAGTACTCCTCCTCCTCCTTTGTCGTTTCTATGGCATGTGTGTATTGAGAAATTGGTAGGTAAGAGCTGGTTAAGGAGGACATTATCATCACTGGAAGCCATGTCCCTGTGATCAAGAGTATGTCAAGGTCATGGAGTGATATCATGTCGGAGATAACTGGCCATTTCTTGCGTATTGTGTGGGTGTTTATGAGAGCGCATCTTAGATTTTGGGGGTGGGAGTTTTCTTCTTGCTTTGCTTTCTTATTGTGTTGTAGTGCGATGTTTAATAGGTGGGGATGGAGCGTGCGGGAAGCTTCCTCTGATTTGTGGTAGGGAGCACTTGACCATCTCCTCCTATGGTTCTGAAGAATTGGTATGTGATTTTGGTTAGGAGATAAGGCTATAGCACTACTTAGCCATATGGAGAGGAGATAGAGAGCAGCTATGGCAATGCTTGAAGGGGCCATTCTAGGTATCTACCCTGTTGTGTGTGGTCAGGGCCTAGACTGGGTTGGATGGCGAATGAGCGGAAGGTTGGGCTATCACAGGCTGTGATGGGCAGGGCAGAGAGATTGGGCTATTGCAGGCCGGTACCCAGTTATGCAGTTACCACGGATTGGCGGGTATACCGGTAGTTAGGTGTGCTGTTACAACCGGCAAACCAAGCTTATATAACAAGTATCACAGGTATGAGTGTGAATCGGCAAGCTTGTAGCATTCAGGTAAAAAAGGTGTGCGGTTACAACGGCAAACCATGCTCTACAAAGCAAGTATCACAGACATTAAATCAATGGCAGGCAGCTTGTAGTATATTAGACAGCATATTATCTGGTATCAGTACAGGATATCTGGTATGACAGTGCATTAATACAATCTGTTCCCTCTAGGATCAAGTCTAATAGTTGCGTCTTAGTGTTATAGACTCTTTGGTCAGAGTGGTGTGTTGGGTTTTACTTGCGTTCTGTCTTGGCAGGTTTTACAGCTCCGGTTCTGGTCACTCCTTTGTCTGCTTGGTGGTATGTGGCCTCCGGTTTTGGCCTCCGCCTAAGGGCCACGCCAAAGGGCCCTCTGGCGAGGCCCTCAGGCGCAGGCCCTCCAGGCGTGGGTGTGCCGAATGGCGCTCCTTTTAAATCTGGTGCCTCTGCCCCGATTGGGCAGTCGAGTGGCAGCGGGAAACGGCCGGTCTGAAGCAGCCCCGGCTGCTCGATCCCAGCCTGGGAGAGCTGCCACGGGCTGAGGAGGCAGCAGGGTGTGATACTGGGCATGATGGAACGTGGTCTGACACAGTATGGCATATTTTATGATCTTAGGTTCTTATGTGCCGCCTGGTCCACCCTGTGCACCAGCAACCCCCACTGCAAGACCCACTTGCCACTGCCTTTGTCCCATTTGCTCTATCAACATACTTGGGGCATTATGCTGTTGCTGCTAATGGAGCACTACTATCACTCTCTTGGGCTCCCCTGTCTATGCATCACATTGCAGACTTAAAAATAGGCTCTCTCTTTTCAAAATACACCCTTTCCACAAGGTTTTACTTTGCGTTATGGTTCCCAGCATTAAAAGACTTTAACATATGTTAGCGCAACAGGCTTTAAGGGAACACCTGTTGTTAATGCTCTCTCTCCGCCACGTTAGTGCTCACTCTCCGTCTACTGCGCTCTTTACGCTGCTGGAGCCTTTAACACCCATTAAATCAGTTTTTTCACTGTATTAAGGATGTCGATAACGGGCATTAACGGCACACTGGCTTCCTTAACACTCTTTAGTAAACATACCCCATAGTCTTTTTAGGAGGTACTCGGGGATGCCAACTAACAAAGTTACAGTAATCCAGGTTGCAGATTACCAAAGCATGCAATTCTTTTTTAGAGCTTTGTTGTCAAGGTAATGTTTAACAGACCTAATTCTTCTGAGGGCTATAAAAGGTTTCTGCACAATTTTAGAGATAAAAGGTGTAAAGGAGAGATGTTGATTCTGGAGAGCAATTTTTCCTTTATGGATATTGATGTGTTGCGGATAACTGATTGAAAAGAAGATGGTTGATGGCTATGAGAAATAACTTTGGATTTTTGGGGGGTTAAAATTAGTTTATGTGAATCAATCCACAAGGTAATTTTATTAAGACTATGGGGTATTTATTTATTTATTTACTGTCTCTTTTATACCGCGCTATTCAACATCAGTGCGGTTTACATGACAACAAAAACTTATACGGTGCAGGAATCTGCTCCGCATTACAATAAACAGGTGCTTAAACTTGGGTAAAACCGGAGTAACTATTTACATATAGGCATCACATCAAGTCGAGTGTTAGTGTGGCGGTACTAGAAGGGGGAGCGATAAATGGTGCACTGTTAATGGTATGTTTACTAAACCGTCTTAATGTTACCGGCGTTAGTTGCAGTCTTACTCTGACGAATGCCATATAAGGTAGTGGGCGTTCCGGTCTTAAGGTAGCATTTCAGGTTATCACGCGATAAAGTCTGTTATCGCGCGATAAAGGGAGCCGTGGCACGTTAACGCGCTTTAGCCTTAATTAGGCGCGCTCACCTACAAACACAGCAAAAGAGGAGTAGCACAATGGTTAATACATTGACTGAAAAACAAGCGGTCATGAGTTTGATCCCCCAATGGGCTTAATGAGTAAAGCTGTCTGAGGCATTTTCTTTTTTAATTTAAATTAGTGCTGCCAGCAAACACACCCTCACAGTGCCGTAACCTAAGGTGCCGCATAAGGCGCCCTATAAGGCACTCCAGAGGGCACATTATAAAGTGCACTGTCTGCCAAGGCACCTTAAAATGTCCCCTATAGGGTGCCTTATAAGGCACTTTATAGGGCGCCTTATAGGACACTTTACAGGGCGCCTTATGAGGCACCTTAAGGTTACAGCACTATGAGGGTGTGTTTGCTGGCAGCACTAATTTAAATTAAAAAAGGAAATGCCTCAGACAACCCTATCAAATAACATCACTGTGAGATCAAACCCATGACCTCTGCCTCCACAGTCAGTGAAGTAACCAGTGCGCTACATCCCTACAGCTACAAGCAAACCCCTGGTTAGCTAAACTCATTCAGAAAGGCAATCAAATCCCATTTATTCCCCCACTACTACCAGAACATCCAATCACCTTCCTGACCTCCAACCCCCATTGAACACCCAACCTGATCTAAGAATAATACTGTTGTATATACATGTAAATACTTTGTAAATTGTTTCAGTTCAAAATTTCCCCATGTATTATCCAAGTTCTTTTTCCTGTTCAATGTAAAACCAAACAGCTTGTTGTTCTGGTCTTTTGTTATACTGTAAACCACGCTGATCCCAAATAGTGCGGTATATAAGAGCTTGTAATAAATAAATAAATAAATAATAATAATAAATAGAAGGACTACAGATCACCACACAAACTGTCTGCTGTGGTTACCAGGATAGGGTTAACACACCCGTACCCATGATGCACTGCACATGCAGATCAGCAGTCTACAGATGATCGCAAGATGCGGTATGCACCCCCACAGCACCTCGGCCTGGTAGGGGGAACTGACCGTGTGTGTTACTGGCACAGAGTAGCTACAGACCGTCACATTGTGGGGGGTACTGTGCTCACCCTGAGGGCAAGGTGGGGCGTCCAGAACCAGATCCGCAGCACCTAGCTTAGCTGAGATAGGCTATGCTGCAGGTTACCGTCAGTGCCAGTGTGTGATAGGTAGTCTTTGCAGATGCACCTGTGGATTATGATGCACCCAGAATAGTGCATGTCCTGTGTGGGTGCCATGGTCACATGAGTTAAGTGGGGGTGGGGGTTTGGACCCATAGAAGGATTTAAGGAGCACCACCCAATCCGCCCTCTGGGTCTCAGGGTGGGGAACAGGATCTCCCACCAACAAATCCACATTCTACATCCCTGCAATGGTGGCAGTAGAGGGGACCATCAACCCCAGTCCTGCTGGGGAACAGGCACCCTACAGGGCAGTCAATGCAGATCTGTACACATCCATAAGGCAATGACAGAGAGATAGTAGACCTGGAAATGCTCAGCTGCTCCCCCACCACTATCTGACTTTCTCCAGCAACAAGCACTGTGAGTGTCCAGCCACTGCACCCTGCAAGGTGTTCCAGCCATACACATACTAACTGCAGACAGTCTGCTAGCTAGTCCATAGTGCATGCTCCTGGATGAGATGTGTGCACCCACAACTGTACACACACCAAGCAGAAAAGTCAGTGATTGGGCCCCAGAAAAATGAACACATAAATTATCACTTGAGAGAAATGCTGCATAGCACTATGGGGGAATCTAGCCATGCCGTGGTCACTGCTCAGTCAGGGTGAGAGTGACCTCCCAGGAGGACATGCTGTGGCCATCCTGTCTGTGCAGGTGGTGGCCAGGCACTACAATGTCCCAGCCATTGCCCTATGCCCTATGCAGATGCATCCTGCCCAGGCCACCCTGTCTGGGCTATACCCACAGTACCTTGCTCCTCATTATGCACATTGGCAGGCTAACACTGGAAAAAGTGCAAGCAGTGTGGGCTCAGTAAGGTGTAGGCAGCCACAACACACTGGATAGACAGACACACACTCCCATACCTATGCCAGCATTGTGCAAATATTGAGACTTTTGGCAGCCCCGGCCACCACACCAGTCCTGAGTACAGTGCAGGCATGGCTATGGTATGCAATACTGTTGGGGTCACTCCCCGGGGTGGTAAACATTGTCAGAAACCAAAACTGAAATGCACTCCACAGATATCAGAAAGGTTGCTATGATGCAGCTCTATCAGCAAATTGTGCTTAACTTAGGAATTGCTATCTGCCATTAATCATAGCAAACTTTTGATAAATGTGTAACCCAGGTTTAGGGTGGCATTGCTAATGTATGCAAGTGCTAGGATTGGGAGATGCTGCTGCAGGCAGGGCCCAACAGCCTGACTCTCCATGAGGCTATGGATAGTGGAGCTTGTGGGTGTGGGTGTTTATGCCCCTGTTGGCCGCTGCTCTAGGGCAGAGGTTCCCAACTACGGTCCTGCTGGGTCAAACACTGTTCGAGTTTTCATGCTGTCCCTATGAATATGCATGAGATACATTTGCATACCATGGGGGCAGCACATACAAATGCAGCACAGGCATATTTATTAGAAACAGCATGAAACCTGAATGGTGTTTGGCCCTCCAGGACTGCAGTTGGGAAACTCTGCTCTAGGTATGTGCTCTGTAGGGTAAAATATAGGTGTTTCAGGCATGTTTATGTTATCTGCAATAAAGGTTCCATCTTTATTACCACGGTTTAGTACTGGGTAAAACATGGGGACTGGGTTGGCAGGAGCCACAGCTGGGACTTGAACTTATGACCTTCTGTTCATGAACACACTGGCAGTGTGTACTGCCCCACACTGTTCCCACAGGGACTGTTCATTCCCTAGGGATACCATGACTGTTCGTCAGACAGACTCTGTTGCAGTGCACAGCACTCACCTAAACGGGGCTAGGCCATGGTCTGCTGTGGGCAGATACAACTGCCCCCTCCGCCAGCAGCACCCCTCAGCCACCATGCTGCCATGCCATTATGTCGGTGGTGCTGGTAGTGCGCAGTCCCAGGCCATCCAGTATGCTGGTAGGCAGTTGCCTATGGTGTGGGTTCTCGGGTAGGGGTGCCTACATGGACATGCACGGTTCCCCCCCCCCCCACACCGCCTGCCAATGTTATGTACCCTTGGGGGTACCTGCTGGGTAATCTCTCCTGTGACAATGTGGGACACACAATCGTGCCCATGTTGGACCCATGTCAGCTGATCTCTTGCTGCTTTACAGTTTCGGCATTCCTATGTGCCACCTAGGCATCTGCCTAACATGCACTGTGCCCCAGCTGGACCAAAGCATGTGCCGCCTGCAGCCCTCTATATCCCATTTACAGCATCAGTGTAGTTGCCCTTTCCTACGTGCCCACTCTGCTGTTACTGCACATGTGCACACCATAACAAACCTGCCCAATATAGACGTGAAAAAACCCTGATCAGCACTATTTCAGTGTGGGATCATTCACTTTGTAGGGGGACAGAGAATAGACCCTTGCAAAGATGATATCTTATTTTTTGAGCTTTGTCAGTGGTGTTGCTTTATGTTTATCATTACTATCACTTTTGGCCAGCTTGGTTATTGGGCTTTTAGATGTGGTTCTGGTCCTTTTATATGTTTATTTGCCTCTTTGTTCCCTGCACATGTATCACAACTATCACTTTTCTGGGTTTCCCTGCCTTTGCTGCACATTGTGGACTGAAATGATTTCTCTTTCTTGCAAATGTCCCTTAATGCGAGGGTTTCACTGACGTTAGTGTTCAGACCCTGATTCCACAGCGTTAGTGTGCCTGGAGCCTCTCCCCTCCCACTCCCCGCCCATTGACCCCTTCTATCCGCCCTCTGGGAAGCCTTACTCCACCCTTCAGACCTGGATTTCACAGTGTTAGTGTGCCTTAACGCTGCCGCTGCGTTATCGCGCGATAAGTGACATCACTTATTGCGCAATAATACCACCGTTGCGACGTTAAGACAGTTTAGCAAACATACCCCTATTTTCTAGAGTCTGTTGGAATGCAGAATCCTAGCTATCGTGTACTATGACTAGCTGAATATCATCAGCATAGAAATAGGCACCGAGGCCCAAGTTCTCGATCAGTAAAACTACTGGTCCAGATACAGAGATTAAATAAAGTGGGAGCACACAGGACCAGGACATGGCTAATAAGTGTGTTTAGAGAGTAATATCTTTTATGCCAGTTTCTTCTAGGACAGTGATGGCTAACCTTTTTGAGCCCGAGTGCCCAAACTGCCGCACAAAACCAAAGAATTTCCTCAAAGTGCCAGCACGTCAATTAAAGCCCCATTTGCATAAGGTGCTTCATTTGCATAAATATTTGCATAATGTTACCATACACTAACTTTTAGTAAACATGCCTCTTAATGAGTATATGGATAAAGAAAGACTAAAAGGTTTCTACATTACTATAATCCAGTACCAACCGCCAGGCACATTAGGAACTACTACAAACGCTGCCCATTTAGAACCCATAGCAAACCCGCCGTATCCTAACAGCACTACCAGGACTCACAAAGCACCATACTCTACCTATCAAAAGGCAACACTGCAAATATTAAACCAATACATCTCAGAGAACAACAATACATGACCTACTGGGGAAAGAACAAGTGGCAATGTCAAATAGGAATTATATAAACAGAATACCTCAGCTCAGTTACACATGCAGAACAGACCATCACCAAACAAGGAATCACAATTTAGAAACAGGAAGACAATAATTAAACTGGGAACCCCAAAAGCCAAACTTGGAATATACAACAACACTGTAGAAATAAAACTATATATTAATTTCCTCTTGTACTAAACAAAGCGCAAAAATTAATGATGCACATTTCCCAGAGCTGACATATTCCAGTTAATAAATTCAAAATAAAGAGATATTTTTCTACCTTTTGTGCATTTTTTTTCAGTTGCAATTGTTCCAGCCACTTTCTTCTGGTTTCTTCGTGTCTTCTGCTAACTCTCCATCTGCTGTCCATTTGTCCTTTCTTCTGTCATTCTCTCTCTACATCTGCTTTAACATACTAATCTTTCTCCTTTGGCTCTTTCCTCATTCCTATTTCATCTACTCAAAATTTACCCCTCCATCCTCAATCCCCACTTACTCTCCCAATACCCGGCCAATTGTAGATTTTTTATCCCTCCCACACAAAATATTTTTCCCCTCTCCATTTTACTCTCCCAGCCCCATCCCATTCTAATCCTCCCCCAACACCAGCTCCCTTCTAGTTCCAGCCTCACCCAGCATCCATTCCCTTCTAGTCCCTGCATCAGCCCATTTCCAGTCCTAGCAGCCCCCCAACCCAATACCAGTCCTATCCCCCCCTCATCAACCCACTTCCAGTCCTAACCCCCCATCACCCCATTTTCAGTTTAAGCCCCCCCCTATAACCCATTACCAGTCCTAACCCCCCACTTCCAGTCAGCCCCCCATAGCCCATTGCCAGTCCTAACCCCCCCATCAGCCCACAGTCCATTACCAGTCCTAACCCCATCAGCCCACCTCAAGTCCTAACCCCTCCCCATCAGCCCATTTCTTGTCCCAGCCCCCCCATAGCCCATTATCAGTCCTAAACCCCCCCATAGCCCATTACCAGTCCTAACCCCATCAGACCACCTCCAGTGTTAACCCCCCATCAGCCCATTTCCAGTCCTAAGCCCACCCGACAGCCCCCCTGAAGTCCTAACCCCTCCCCATCAGCCCATTAGCAGTCCTAACCCCCCCCCTAGCCCATTAGCAGTCCTAACCCCCCCTCTCTAGCCCATTAGCAGTCCTAACCCCCCCCCATAGCCCATTACCAGTCCTAACCCCCATCACCCCATTTTCAGTCTGCCCCCATCCTCCCCCTGCGCATTAGGAGTCGTAACCCCACCTAGCCCTTTATCAGTCCTAACCCACCCCCTAGCCCTTTAGCAGTACTAACCCCCCCTCCTAGCCCATTAGCAGTCCTAACCCCCCCAGCCCCTTAGCAGTCCTAACCCCCCCCTAGCCCATTAGCAGTCCTACCCCCCCCTCCTAGCCCATTAGCAGTCCTAACCCCCCCCCAGCCCATTAGCAGTCCTAACCCCCCCTAGCCCATTAGCAGTCCTAACCCCCCCTAGCCCATTAGCAGTCCTAACCCCCCCACTCTAGCCCATTAGCAGTCCTAACCCCCCCCATAGCCCATTACCAGTCCTAACCACCCATCACCCCATTTCCAGACAGCCCCCATCAGCCCACAGCCCATTAGCAGTCCTAACCCCCCCTAGCCCATTAGCACTCCTAACCCCCCCCTCCTAGCCCATTAGCAGTCCTAACCCCCCCAGCCCATTAGCAGTCCAAACCCCCCCAGCCCATTAGCAGTCCTAACCCCCCCCCCCCCGCCCATTAGCAGTCCTAACCCCCCATGTTCCCATTTGCTGACAGCCGCCATCAGCCCACAGCCCATTAGCAGTCCTAACCCCCCCCTCCTAGCCCATTAGCAGTCCTAACCCCCCCCTCCGAGCCCAGTAGCTGTCCAAACCCCCCCCAGCCCATTAGCAGTCCTAACCCCCCCCTCCTAGCCCATTAGCAGTCCTAACCCCCCCCCCTCCTAGCCCATTAGCAGTCCAAACCCCCCCCAGCCCATTAGCAGTCCTTACCCCCCCCCCTCCTAGCCCATTAGCAGTCCTAACCCCCCCCCTCCTAGCCAATTAGCAGTCCTAACCCCCCCCAGCCCATTAGCAGTCCAAACCCCCCCCCAGCCCATTAGCAGTCCTAACCCCCCCCCCTAGCCCATTAGCAGTCCTAACCCCCCCCCCCCTAGCCCATTAGCAGTCCTAACACCCCCCCCCCCCCCGGCAAATTTAAAAACAGAAAAAGCGGGCTCTGGCTGCTGCCGCAGACGCGGCAGCATGCAGTGTCCCGCGGGGCCCCCTCCGCCCGCTAAGCCCCTCTGCAAGGGCTTTCAGATTCGCGAGGGAGACAGCGTCTCCCTCGCGTCTCTTGTTAAGCCCGCAGGGGCTAATGGGAAATTTCCCATCAGTCCCTCGCGTCTAAAGGGGCTGATGGGAAATTTCCCATTAACCCCTACGGGCTTAACAGAGACGCGAGGGAGACGCTGTCTCCCTCGCGAATCTGAAAGCCCTTGCAGAGGGGCTTAGCGGGCGGAGGGGGCCCCGCGGGACACTGCATGCTGCCGCGTCCGCGGCAGCAGCCAGAGCCCGCTTTTTCTTTTTTTGCGGACCTTCACGCGTGCCAGCTGTAAGGCCTTCGCGTGCCACAGCTGGCACGCGTGCCATAGGTTCGCCATCGCTGTTCTAGGATCTACTGGATCACCAAGATATCTCTAAACTTGTCATGGTAACTTATTATCTCATTTAGCATAACAATAAGAGACATTTCCGTGCAGGGTCGGCCCGTCCATTGAGCGAGAATGTTGTTCGCACAGGGCCCGCGTGAACCACATTCTCGCTGAATGGACAGCTGCAGAGGGAGCCAGGGAAGCCCGTGCGAGGCTGCGGCTCCGGTTCCAGCTCCGGCTCCCTCTGCACAGCCCGCCAGTGTGAAGAGCCTTTTCCTTCAAGCTGGCAGCTGTTTCAATGAAGCCATGAATGTCAGGAGAAATTAAAGGGCATTGCCTTTAACCTTTCCCGGCATTCACGGCTTCATTGAAACAGCTGCCAGTGTGAAGGTAAAGGCTCTTCACGCTGGCGGGCTGTGCAGAGGAGCCGGGGCCATTTGAGGGCTTCCCCAGCTCCCTCTGCAGCCCCTTAGAGGGCACTGGGCTCTTCGGAGGGGGGGGGCAGCTAGGACTGGATGGGCTGTGATGGGGGGAGAACTGACTGGAAATGGGCTGTGAAAGGGGGAGGGGAAACAGACTGCAATTGGGCTGTGATATGGGGGGTGGGAAATAGACTGCAATTGGGCTGTGATGGCGGGGGGGGGGGGAACGACCTGCAATTGGCCTGTGATGGGGGGGAGGACTACAAGTGGGCTCTGATGGTAGGGGGGGAATGGACTGGAAATGGGCTGTGATGGTGGGGGAGGGGGAATCTTGGACTGGAAATGGGCTGATGAAGAGCTGGATTAGGATTGGAAATGGGCTAATGGGGGCTGGAATAGGACGAAGTTGGCTGACGAGGGGGATAGGATTGGAAATTGGCTGATGGGGGAGCTTGGAATGGAAATGGGCTGATGGGGGACTGGAATGGAACTGGAAAAGAGCATATGGGGCTAGGATTGGAAATGGGCTGATGAGAAGCTGGAATAGGACTAGAAATGGGCTGATGGGAGGAACGTGGACTGCAAATGGGTGATGGGCTAGAATAGGACTGGAAGTGGGCTGATGGGAGCTGGAATAGGACTGGAAATGGGGTGATGGGGGAGCTTGGAGTGGAAATGGGCTGACGGGGGGCTGGAATGGAACTGGAAAACAGCATATAGGGGGCTAGGATTGGAAATGGGCTGATGTGGAAGCTTGGGAGACTGGGACTAGAAGGGGGCAGATGCTGGGTGGGTCTAGAACTATAAGGGAGCTGATTTTGAGGGAGGACTAGAAAGGGATGGTGAATAAGATTGGAGAGGGGAAAAGATATTTTGTGTGGGAGGGAAGAAAAGTCTACGATGGGCCGGGTATTGGAAGAGTAAGTGGAGATTGAGAATGGAAGGGTGAAATTTGAGTGGATGATAAAGTAATAAGGAAAGAAATGGAGGAAAGAGCAAAAGGGGAAAGATCAGTATGTTAAAGCAGATATAGAGAAACATTTTGGAAAAAAATCTAAAAGAGAAGAAAGGACAAATGGATAGCTCGCAGAAGACACAAAGAAACCAGAAGAAAGTGGCTGGAGTAATTGCAACTGAAAAAGAAAATGCACAAGCAACAAAAGGTAGAAAAATACTTTATTTTGAATTTATTAACTGGAATATATCAGCTCTGGGAAATGTGCATCTTTAACGTCTTTTGTGTTTTGTTTAGTACAAGAGGAAATTAATTTATAGTTTTATTTCTCCAGTGTTGTTGTACATCCCAAGTTTGGCTTTTGGGGTTCCCAGATTGTCTTCCTATTTCTAAATTATAATCCCTTGTTCTTTGGTGATGGTCTATGTTCTACATTTTAACCAAGCTGAGGTACTCTGTTCATGTAGTTTCTATTTGACCGTGTCACTTGTTCTCTTTCCCCAGTTGGAGAGGCATTGATATTCTCTGAGATGTATTGGTTTAATATTTGCAGTGTTGCCTTTTGACAGGTAGGGTTTGGTGCTTTGTGAGTCCTGGCAGAACTGTTATGATATGGTGGATTTGCTATGAGTTCTAAATGGTCAGTGTTTATAGTACTTCTTAATGGGCCTGGAGGTTGACACTGGAATATAGTAATGTAGAAATCTGTTAGTCTTTCTTTATCCAGACACTCATTAAGAAGCATGTTTACTAAAAATGCATGTTAACATTATGCAAATATGTATGCAAATGAGGCCCACAATTAATCTCCGCACGTGGCCCCGCACCCCCCTTGGGCTGCCCCTGTTTCCGTGCTATGTCTGCAATATGCAGGCTTCCATGGCATGGAATAAACCAGTGTATATACATTCTGAGGGCAATTTTATAACAGGGTGCCTAGGTCAATTGAGCAGGAAGACATCCATTTGTTGCCTATTTTATCAAGACATATGGCCCGATATTCAAAAGGCATTAACATGGTTTACAGACCTGTAAACACTGCTGAATAGAATATTCAATGACACTAACACAGTTAGTGCTGCTGAATATCCCCAATTATTTATTTATTTTTTATATTGTGCTCTTTAGAATCAGTGTGGTTTACATGTATACTAACAGGTACTTTTTATTCCCTTGTCCCCAAAGGGCTCACAATCTAAGTGTACCTGAGGCAATGGAGGGTTAAGTGGCTTGCCCAAGGCCACAAGGAGTGGCCATGGGACTAGAGACCCCAGTCCCTCTGGCCTGAGGTTGCTTGTCCCCATGTGGGAATTGAACCCCCAGCCCTCCTGCCTGAGGTAACCTGTCCCAACCACTGAGCCACTCCTCCCTCTCCCCTACATGCACCAGTGCTAAGCTGTTAGCGTCCAACTGTGTCATGGGCCTTCCAGGGTGGAGCAGAGACAGCAACAGTCACTAATCAGGTAGTGGCGATATTGCACCACTACCAGTTAGCAACCTGCAGGTAAAACTAGGCGAAGTAAAAGCTGGCCTAGATTTACCCATGGGACCTAACCGGGCAGTGGTGAAATATCGCCGCTACTTGGTTAGCTTCTGTGGCTTTGGGGCATGTGCGGCAATCCCAGATATTCAATGCCAGGACCGCATATGACCTCATCATTGAATATCTGGGTTTAGAGGTCGGTGGCTCAATTCAGTATCAGGCCCATACTGTATAGACATCTATGTGTCCTTATGAAATACCAGCATAAACCCTGCAGAAACTGGGCCTACATTGAAGGCATGGACATTTATACCTGCTCAGTGAACATAAATGTTAGTACACAAAGCATACACAAATATGCATGTAAATCGCAGCTCTGCTCATGTTCCATCCAAACTCCTTCCCTGATTCTCCCTACTCTACAAATATGTCCCTACTTGCATTGCGCATATGTTTGATCATGCATGACTGAATTTTATGAGGGCTTTTACATACGTAAGTCAGTGTTTTGCATTAGAAAAATATTTTATTTATTTATTTTGTTTTTAGCTCGCACCTTTTCAGTAATTTTTTAGTGTGAGTTACAATCAGATACTGTAGGTATTTCTGCCCGTCTCTGTCTTTATACGTTTGCACATTATTTGCTTCTGTTCAGCTACTCAAAGTAGGTGCAAAGTATGCTATTGCTTTTAGAATGTGTACATTGTGGCTGCTAATTTTCAAAGAGAAACATTCCTGCTGGTTTCCCTTTAAAAATGGCTATAATCTGTGCAAGATAAATGTGCCCATGTATATTTCAAACAAATCAGGCTAGTCAAATGCCCCCCTAAATATCTATGGACACAACCACAAGAGTAAAAATGTTAATCTCAATGTTGTAGCTGGCCTGCTGAAATTCCCAATGTAAAAACAACCTAATTAACTGATTTGAAAGGACTCTGCTCTTTTGTTTTGCGTGTGTGTCCCTCTTTAAGCACAGTGCTGTACTTTGGACAAAAATGCTCTTCAAAGAGCACTAATAACTAACAGTAAGAAACAATGGGGTTGGATTATCATCAAATAATTACATCCCTAGAGGTCCATTGAAGCACTGAGCAGTAGCATGTTTTCTAAAATGCCTTGTTAAAATCATAACAATGTCTGACATTTTAAAAAGACATTTTTGTCTATATCGGCAAAGTCGGCTTTCTATGTTACTGTATAAGAATAAATAAATTGAGACAGTATGCAACTGTCTACAGCTGTAGAAATGTTAAGACATTATGTACTGACAGAGAATGCTTAGCAAGGAGCCAGGTCATCAACATCAGAAAAGACAGAGGTTGCTACAATCAGCCTTGAGTACAGGAGGCCAGAAAAATGCTTTTCAAAAGCAAAAATGAAACATTTTTGGCACTGAACTTTTAAAAATGCTGTCAACATTTAAAAGAAACATTATTATACTAAGAGAAAATGAATACCACATTTCTGATTAATTTTGCCCTTGCTTATAGATGCAAACTGGAGCATCAGAAAATACATCTCTCTGTCAATGTGCAAAATGCATTTTTTTTTCAGCTGAGAATTGTTCACTACTCTGCTCATTTGATAATCTCAAAGTACGAGTGGTATCTCTCAGAGAAATATCTCCAAATGGGTTGATTTTGCACATATCATAAGAGAAATGAACCTTACACTTATGAAAAGGCATGTTGGAAATGATCTCAGTCTCTCAGTTTAGCTGCTAATAATCATCTCAGCACATGCATTGATCCAAAAAGAACTCCTTCTGAACTTCAATGAGCACAGGCTATCTGTCTAAATCTGCTTAGAAATTATTTTTAATCAGTTCAATAGTGCCCAATTCAATTGGGATAATTTCTGTAGCCTTCCACCACATCTTCTTGATCTCTTATTGTGTCGTATTTGTTGGTATTTGAGGATCTTCTTTCTCCACTGACACCTCTTTAAGTAGTCCTATTCTTTACTCAGCCTTTGCATGTTTATCCAGAGCAAAAGTCATCCTAATGTCATGGGAAACTCAGAAATGTTCCATCATCACAAGAGCTACTCAGTTTAAAATCATTCACAAATAGTAAGTGTGATTTATAGGAGGGTCATCAACATCTCTAGGATTAAGACAAAATCCATAGCCCAATGAGTTAATAAGAACAGTCTGTGTATTTAGTGCCAGGCAAAAAAAAAAATCCTCACTAGATTTTGATGTTAGGAATGACAAGCTATCCTTGTTCTTGATTATTTAGATGGACTGTAGTTTGCTACATTTTCATGGTAAACTTGATATACTCAATAAATCCAGGATTCACTCTTTACATTTCAAGGCAATTAATTATTCAGGAGTATGAAATGCTATCAAAAACATTTGTAGAGTCAACCAGTTCTTTACTGAAGTTTCATTTTTCTTGCAGCTAATCATAATAGTTTTATTCAGCATCAACTAGTCTGTTTCCATATGCCCCTTTTTTTGCCCTTCTGTTCTACTGTCATAATATAATTAGAATGTATGTGATAATATATTCTATATAATCAATATGCAATGAAAACCTCAAAAACTGTAGGTAAGGAAGTTATGGGCAATTTTGAAAGCGGAAATTTCAGTGGAACGCAGGATCTAGTGTGAGAGAACTATTTTGGGGCCACTTGGCAATAGCAATCATAAAATGATTTAATAAGTGGAGGGAGGGTAGCAAAGAAATTCGCTGCACTAGCATTCAACTTTCAAAAAGAAGACTATAATAAAATGAGGCAAATGGTTAAGAAAAAACAAAAAGGAGCAACTGCAAAGTTTAAGAGTTCACATCAGACCTGGGCGTTACTTCAAAATATTATTTTGAAAACCCAGACCAGATGTATTTCATGCTTTAAAAAAGGTGGAAGGAAGGCCAAACAATAGCTAACATGGCTTAAAGGTGGGGTCAGAGAGGTTGTTATAGCTTAGATAATTTTTCAGAAAATGGAAATAAGAGCCAAATGATGAAAACAGGAAAAAGCATAAGTACTGACGATAAATGCAAGACATTGATAAGGCAGGCAAAGAGAAAATTTGAAAATAAGCTTGCCATGGAAGCAAAAGTGCATAATAAAAGCTTTTTTAAAGTATATCTGCAGCAAAACACCTGTGAGGAAGTCAGTTGGAACATTAGGTGATGGAGGGGTAAAAGGTTCACTGAGAGAGGACAAGACCATAGCGGAGAGACTGAATGAATTTTTTGCTTCAGTCTTTCCTGAAGAAGATGTAGGAAAGATACCCATCCCAGAAATGATATTTAAAGGTGATGTATCAGAGGAATTGAAACAAATCTCAATAAATCTGGAAGATATGATACAGCTAAGTGATAAACTAAAAAGCAGCAAATCATCTGGTTCAAATGGCATACATCCCAGGGTGCTGAAAGAACCGAAATATGAGATTGTAGAACTACTATTATTAATCTGTGCTCTATCATTAAAATCATCTGTAGTACCCAAGAATGGAGAGTGGTCAATGTAACATCAATTTTTTAAAAGGGTTCCTTTGGTGATCTGGGAAACTATGGACCAGTAAGCCTGACATCAGTATCAGGCAAATTGGTAGAAACCATTATAAAAAACAAAATTACTGAATGTGTAGATAGTCATGGTTTAATGCAAAAAGCCAACATGGCTTTAGTCAAGGAAAGTTTTGTCTCACCAGTGTCATATTTTTTTCAAGGTGTGAATAAACAGGTAGATACAGGTGAGCTAGTTGATATAGTGTATCTCAATTTTCAGAAAATCTTTGACAAAATCCCTCATGAGAGACTCTTGGGGAAATTAAAAAGCCATGGAATAGGAGTCAATGTACTATGGTGGATTAGGAACTGCTGGAAAGATAGAAAACAGAAAGTAGGGCTAAAAGCGGTCTCCTCCTTCCACCTTAATCAGGAGGTGGTGCTCCCCACCTTCTTTCTGAGGCCTCACACTGGCAAGGCGGAGACCATTCTCCACACTCTGGTTGTTAAAGTGCCCTGTCCTATCTGCAACAGAATCAGGGCCACCACAAAGCACCTCAGCTCTTTGTCTTTTATGACCCCAGTCGACTGGGGCTTCCAGGAACCAAGCAAACTCTGTCCATTTGGGTGGTGAATTACTATGTTACTACGAGGTATGTTGCCAGCAGAAAGGAAGAGGTACTTATGCCACTGTACAAGTCATTGGTGAGGCCTCACTTGGAATACTGTGTTCAGTTTTGGAGACCATATCTTGCTAAAGATGTAAAAAGACTGGAAACTGTTCAGAGTAAGGCGACCAAAATGATTTGGAGCCTGCATCAGAAGCCTTATGAGAAGAGACTTGAAGACCTAAATATGTACACTTTGGAGGAGAGGAGGGACAGGGGAGATATGATTCAGACCTTTAAATGCTTAGAGAAATGATGAACAAACAAACCTCTTCCAAAGATGGGGAAGGCATAACATGAAGCTGCAAGCTGGCAAATTGAAAGGCAATGTCAGGAAATATTTTTTCACTGAAAGAGTGGTGGATGCTTGGAATTTATTTATTTATTTATTTATTTATTTATTTAGAACACATTTATATACCGCTGCTTCCAGCGATCAGTAGCGGTTTGATTTTTCTTTTGGGGAAGTCGATCAGGACAGGGTGGGGGAGTAAATACATAGAGGACTTGGGGGGTCACGGCACACATGTTTAAAGTTTTGGGGGTAAAACATATTTACATTTATATAATACATATTTACAGATTGAGGAAATCTCATTTTACTTGGCTATACATGGTTACACAAGGCGGATTTACAATGTACGTATTTGTCAGTTTCCTTTGTTAAGTTTTCCTGGATTTTGTGACTTATGGCTGGTTGTAATAGCATTTAAATAAGTGGGTTTTTAACTCTTTCCTGAAACTTTTCATGTCCTGGGTTAGCCGTAGTTCAACAGGGAGCTGATTCCATATAGTGGGCGCAGCGAAAGAGAAGGCTCTGCGACTTGTACTTGTTTTCACAGTTCGTATTGCGTTAGGGACCTGCAGGGTGCCCAGGTTGTTAGTTCTTCTATTTCTATTTGCTGGTTGTATGTTGATAAGAGAGGACAGGAACGAGGGGGCTATGTCGTTGATCAGCTTGAACGTTGTTACTATCATCTTGTACTGCGCCCTAGCAGCAACTGGAAGCCAATGAAGGTCGATCAATATTGGGGTGATGTGGTCAGTTACACTTGTTCCCATTATTATTCTAGCTGCGACATTCTGGGCCATTTGAAGGATACCCAGTGATTTTTTGGGTAGACCTTGTAGGATGGCATTACAGTAGTCGAGGTGCGGCATGACTAGTGCTTGAGCCACTGACCTGAAATCGCCTGGTGCTATTATTTTCCTTAGAGGTTGTATCACCCTAAGTTTATAGAAGATGGCTTTGTTTGTTTTACGCAGGTGTTTCTCCATTCTTAGGTTGCAGTCGAGTGTGACACCTAGATATTTGATTTCTTCTTTTGCTTTGTATGTGTTGTTGCACAGGGTGATTGAGTCAGGTGACTTGAAGTTGGGTTTGTTGGACATGTACATTACCTCCGTTTTTTTGTGGTTTATCGTCATGTTATTCTTCTGTAGCCATATCAACATTTCGTTCAGGCAGTTTTCGAGCTGTGCATATTTGGGGTCGGCGACGTCCAGTTGCGTGTAGAGCATAATATCATCTGCATAGATGTGGTAGTTGATGCTATGCCTTTTGAAGATGTCACAGAGGGGTCTCATGTAGATATTGAATAGTAGTGCTGAGAGTGCTGAGCCCTGTGGTATGCCCTGCATTTGAGTGAATGGCATAGCTTCTTCCCCATTAAATTGCACTTGTGGCCTTCTGTTAGATATATAGGAGGATAACCATTTGAGGGGGGTTCCCTCAACTCCTATGGATTCTAGCTTACTAAGGAGTATCTCATGATGTACCGTGTCAAAGGCGGCGGAGATGTCAATGAAAATGAGTATGAACATTTTCTTTGTGTCTTCTAGTCCTTTATGTAGGTTGTTCATCAGTGCTATGAGAAGAGTTTCCACTCCATGGTTTCTTCTGAATCCGTATTGTTGTTTGTCCAGGGCATCCTGTTCGTCGAGGTGGTCTTGAAGCTGCAAGAGTACTGCCTTTTCTATGATTTTTTGCCAGGAAAGCGATGCTTGATATGGGGCGGTATGATGATGGGTCTTCTTTATTGAGGGAATTATTCTTTAGGATCGGCCTTATTATAGATTGTTTTAGTTTCTCCGGCATTTCTCCTTGTCTTAGTGATTGGTTAACAATGTGGGCTATTTGCTGGTTTATCTCATTTTTTGCCGCTTTGATCCAGGCAGTTGGGCAGGGGTCAAGTGGTGAGGTGGTGGTGTTTATGGAGGTTAAGATGTTAGTTGTTTGTTGTTTGTCAATGTTGCGGAATTTGCTCCATGTAGATTCTTGTTTCATCTTTGTTCGTTGGTGTGGTGTTTCTAGGGCAAATGTGGGGGTGGTAGTATTCAGTTTGCTTGCGTAGTGATCTGCTAGTGTTTGTGGATGTATTGAGCTATCTTGAGGTTCAGGGATGGCTGTCTTTGTAAGTGATTTTACTAGGGCGAAAAGCTCCCGTGGTTTGTTAATGGCTTTGTTCAGTATGTTGGTATGGTGTAACCTTTTTGCTGAGTTTATTTCCTCTTTGTAGTTTGCGAGGAGATTAAGGTACACTTTCCTGAGTTCAGTGGATTTGGTGTGTCTCCACTTTCTTTCATGCTTCCTGAGCTCTCTCTTCATTTTGGTCAACGTGCTGGTGTACCAAGGTTCATTTTGCTGTTTCGATGCGTTTGGCGTCTGAGTCTCTTTGAGAGTTGCTATGGTCCGGATTCCGGTGTCCCATTTATTTGCTAAATCATCGAGGTTTGTTTTGTCGAGGTCTATATGAGATTTGATGGACTCAATCAGACCTTCCATGTTTGGTTTGTTGAACCGTCGTTGTTGTTGTGCTGTTCTTTTTGCTTTGGTGTCTTTAGACAGGTTCGGTAAATTTAACTGTATATTGATTTGGTCCCAATGGAAGTGATGGGGGCAAACACGGTGATGGAATTCAAAACGGCATGGGACAGACACAGTGGAACCCTTTACAGCAACAGGATAAAAACAAAATAAACTGAATCATCTAACTTCTGAACCATCTAACTTCTGGGCAGACTAGATGGACCATACTGGTCTTTATCTGCCGTCATTTACTATGTTACTATAATAGCCAATTTTCTCAATGGAGAAAGGTGAATAGTCGAGTACCCCAGGGATCTGTGCTGGGTCCGCTGTTTTTTATTATATTTATAAATGATCTGTAAATGAAAATGAGTAAGGCGATCAAATTTGCAGATGACACCAAATTATTCAAAGTTGTTAAAATACAAGAGGATTGTAAAAAATTGCAAGAGGACCTTGATAAATTGGGAGACTGGGTGTCTAAATGGCAGATGGCATTTAATGTGGACAGGTGCAAAGTTATATACTCAGGGAAGTACAACCCAAACTTCCATTACACAATGCAAACTTCCATATTAGGAACCACCACCCAGGAAAAGGATTTAGGCGTTATCATAGATAACATGTTGAAACCCTCTGCCCACTGTGCAGAGGCAGCCAAGAAAGCAAATAAAATGCTAGGAAACCTTCAAATGGGAGACTATGATAAAATGAGGAAAACAGTTAAGAAAAAACTAAAAGGAGCAGTTGCAAAGGTTAAAGTTTTACATCAAGCATGGGTGTTGTTTAAAAATACTATCTTGGAAACCCAGACCAGCTGTATTCCATACTTCAAGAAAAGTGGAAGGACGTCCAAGAAACTGCCAGCATGGTTTAAAGGTAAGGTCAGAGAGGCTGTTGTTGCCAAAAAAGCATCTTTCAGGAAATGTAAAAAAGAGCCAAATAATGAAAACTAGAAACAGCACAAGCACTGGCAAGTTAGATGCAAGGCATTGATAAGGCAGGCAAAAAGAGAATTTGAGAAGAAGCTTGCTGTGGAAGCAAAAAGTATAATAAAGACTTTTTCAAGAACATTCATAGCAAAAAACCTGTGAGAGTGTCAATTGGACCATTAGATGATAGATAGGTAAGAGGGGCACTAAGAGGGGACAAAGCCATAGCGGAGGGATTGAATGAAATCTCCAGGAACAAGCAGGAATGTAGTCTTCACATATGGGTATCATCGGTTCCGACAGAGCTTGTGTAGGTACGCTCCCCAGCGTCCAATAGGAAAGCTTTTGGGAGCATCCCACAGTGCCTGCGTGCTGCCTTCCCGCCATTCCAACTCTCCCTCTTCAGTTCTTCATTTTCCGCGGAGCCAACAGGTCACATACCCTAATTACTTCTTCGTTTTTTGTGGTCGCATCTGCCTTCATTCAACGCCTACCGGTACCACTGGTTCTCTTTTCTTCTTTTCTAAAAAATAAAAAAAAAATCTTTTCTGAAGTACTTTTTCTTCAGAGGCCTTTTCCCTCTCAGTGCTAGGCGCCATTTTGGGCACTAGGCCCATTTTTCTTTTAGAATGGAAAAACCAGCTAGTGGTTTTAAAAAATGTTCTAAGTGTGGAGGTACCAAATCCGTCACCAACACCCATGACTGGTGTCTCAAATGTTTAGGACCTGACCATTCTCCATTGGACTGGTTCTCCTGTAGAAAGATGACCAAGAGGGGCCTGCAGAATAGAGCTGAAAAACTCTGTACCCTTTTTGCTGCAGATGCGATGTCCATTGCATCGATGTCTTCCTCCCATGGATCTCAGGTAACTAAACAAAAGTCTTCTAAGACTAGCCGGTCCTCAAAGGGTAGATTTCCTTCCAAGTATCGAGATGCCATCAGCATTGCCCTTGAGGAAAGTTCACCGGCAAAACAGCCCTGGCGGGAGGCTTCGGCTTCCAGAGCACTAACGTGGCTCCAGGATGTTCTAGGGTTTTCCACCTCTGCAGAACTACTGGTGCCATGCTCTGGGATTCCAGCCGCCTCTATCGGTACCGACACCCAAGCATCGGCATTAGCGATAGATCAAAGATTTCTCGCTATCAAACGCAGTCTGGTAGCTCTTTTAACAGCTTCGGTACTGCTGAAACCGCTTCAGACCGTTCCACAGGTACTGGTACGGACACCGGTACCGGTACCGACTGCACCAGCCTCGGTGGGTATACCCCCCATGCCGAGTCTAGAGTCCATCTCCGATATCGACAGATCGGTACCGAGACACCTCGATGCCGACTTCGATCAATACCGATACCGTGCATTGCACGAACATCGAGATCAGAGATATTTTGAATCACCCAATTCCAATGACTGATGACTCTGCTGGTACTAGAGTAGTCCTTCCGGAGGATCCATCCCCTTCTCCTCAGTGGAGAATGTCTCTTCCAGAAGATATGTCCTTCCAGGATTTCATACGTGATGTGGCTCAAGGCCTTGCAATCACGGTGACTCCTGAAAAGGAACCTAGAGTAGAAGAGTTAGAAATTCTTCAGTACCCTAAGGCTCCCAAAGAGGCAGCTACTCTACCCATTCATAAGATTCTTCATGTTCTTATGCTGAGAATTTGGGAAACTCCTTTAACCACATCTCCATACTCTCGGAGACTAGATACCATGTATCGAGTTCCACCCTGTCATGGTTTTCAGAAGACTCAGTTACCACACCATTCAATGGTAGTGGAATCGGCGATGCGTAGGATAAAGAGTGCAAAAAGAAATTCTTCCAATCCTCCAGGCCGAGAATCGAGGACTCTCGATGCCTTTGGCCGTCGATGCTTCCATGCTGTCAGCTAGAATCAGCTCATATATCCTTTACATGGGGATGTTCCTCAAGGAGGTTACAGGAGACTTGGAACTTATGAGCCCTCTTCTCTCTGATGATAAAAGAGAGGATTTTCTTACTCTGGTCAGACATGCCCAAGATGTTTCCAAGTTTGTAAACCGTGCAGCCTTTGATTGCTTTGAATGCATCAGCAGAACTTCTGCTATTTCCATTGGTGCATGTCGTCTTGCCTGGATTCAGGCATCAGACTTGGAAATTTGGGTACAAGATAAACTGGGAAACATTCCTTGCACATGAGAAAATTTCTTTGGCAAGAACTGGCAAGAGAAGGCTAATGAGATTGACTCTGACAATATCACTTTGGACAGATTGTCAAGGTCTACAGCCAACCCAGCAAAGAAAAGATCTAATAAGAAACCATTCTTCAACAAGAAAAATAAGTTTTATCCTTACACCCAACAGGGTCACTGTCCAGTTCATGTTGCCCAAAAGGGACAACAACAACAAACTAGACAACAGAAGAAACCAAAAGTCCCAAGAGCTCAGCCAGCTCAGCAGGCTCAGCCTCCTCAGGGGCTTTGACTCTTTCCTAGAGAACTTAGTCTTCCTGCCCCTGCAGGGTCCAGAACCCTCTACCATCCCCAGCAGGTTATGCCATGTCTTGAAGGACTAGAAAAAGGGACTGTTACTTCTGGAGAGAGATCTGCAACTGTGAGTATATACTTCTGGTAATTTTCTAAAAGGAATTCTTTGTATTAAAGCTAATTAATCTGTGAACCCACTATTTTTGTTAAATCAGTCAGGGCCTAGTAGCAGCAGTTTAAGTTTAAATTTAAAACACAGAGGAGAACTTTCTGGTTACATTTCATACCCAGCAGAGAGCTTGTAGTTTAAATTTAATAGTCACTCAGGGCCTAGCATCAGCAAAGTACTTTTAGCTTAAATTTAAAACACAGAAGAGAGCTTTCTGGTTAAATTTAGAACCCAACAGAGAGCTTGTAGGTTAAATTTCATAAGAAGTTAGAGCCTAGCAGCAGCTAAGAGCTATAATTTAAATCAAATCAGAATATAGCTTACCTCAGCAGCACAAGACAGGGTACTGTGTAGCAGCCCTCTTTTAATAAGTGTTATTTCCTCCCCACACCCACCCACCCCTGGGATAATCGTAGCTTTATAGGTACTTACACATCTTAAAAGACAAGAGGTGTTCTCAGGTGAAGCTCATTACCCAAATCAGTCATACACTAAGGACCTGAGATTAGTTAAGCTTCAGGTGAACAAGGTATATTACACGTATTAGGTACAGTTTTTTATTAGTATAAATATCCATAGCAACCCTTAGTAAGTAAAGAACTTAGATCTAAACACAAACTTAAAACTAAGATGCAGACAGCAGTCCAGCAGCGGGATGGGGGCTTTCCAGTCTTTTGCATTGAGTGTCACATGTATGATTTTCTCCCAGTTGGTGAGAGGTCTTACGTGTGCACTAGGTGCAAGGAGCTCTTTGCTCTCAGGGAATGAATCCGTTCTCTAGAGGCTAAAGTAGTAGACTTGGAAAGCTTAAGACAGACAGAGAGGTACATAGACGAGACCTACAGGAATATAGTCCTGAAGTCCCACCTCCAGTCTGGCAGCATCCCTGTTGCCATGGAGGAGAGAGGTCACGTGACAGGAGAGCATCACCCTGGTGTGGCAGGAAGTGATCCTGTAACTAGGACCTGTCCTCCAGGTGATGTAAAACCCTCTCGCACCGAGGAAGTTTCTTCAGGGCCATGTGCCCATGAGAGAAGGGTTAGGACAGCCGTTATAGTTGGTGATTCGATCGTTAGGCATGTAGATAGCTGGGTGGCTGGTGGACGTGAGGATCACCTGGTAACATGCCTGCCTGGTGCGAAGGTAGTGGACCTCATGCGCCACCTAGATAAGGTCTTAGATAGTGCTAGGGAGGAGTCTGCTGTCTTGGTACATGTCGGTACCAATGACATAGGAAAATGTGGTAGGGAGGTTCTGGAGGCTAAATTTAGGCTTTTAGGTAGGAAGTTGAAATCCAGAACTTCCAGGCTAGCATTCTCCGAAATGCTTCCTGTTCCACGCGCAGGACCCAAAAGGCAGGCAGAGCTCCGGAGTCTCAATGCGTGGATGAGACAATGGTGCAGAGATGAGGGTTTTGGATTTGTTAGGAAGTGGGGAACATTCTGGGGAAAGGAGGGGCTCTTCCGAAGGGATGGGCTTCACCTTAACCTGGATGGAACCAGGCTGCTGGCATTAACCTTTAAAAAGGAGATAGAGCAGCTTTTAAACTAGATATTAGGGGAAAGCCGACAGTCGCCCAAGAGCGGATGGTTCGGAAGAATGTATCTTTGAAGGATACTACCAAAAGCAGAGAGGTTCCACAAAAGAGTAAAGTAGCCCAAATGCCCTCAAGTATGGAGCAGACAGAGCTTAAAGATCCCAAATTACCCATGTCTAACAATAGCCAAATTAATATGAATAAAATACATTCTCTAAAATGCTTGTATGCAAATGCTAGAAGTCTAAAAAATAAGATGGGAGAGTTAGAATATATAGCACTAAATGAAAGGTTAGATATGATTGGAATATCAGAGACATGGTAGAAGGAGGACAACCAGTGGGACACTGTGATACCTGGGTACAAACTATATCGTAATGATAGAGCTGATCAAATTGGTGGAGGGTTTGCTCTCTATGTTAGAGAGGGCATTGAGTCAGAAAGGATTAAAGTTTTGCAGGAAACAAAATCTGCTGTAGAATCTATATGGATTGAAATTCAATGTAAAAGGGGGAAGGCAATGGCAGTGGGGGTGTACGATCGAGCGCCTGGCCAGAATGACCAAATGGATGATGAAATGCTCAAAGAAATCAAGGAAGCTAACAAATGTTACAGCACAGTAATAATAATGGGTGATTTCAACTACTCCGGTATCGACGGGGTCAGTGTCACGTGAGGACATGCTAGGGAGATAAAGTTCCTAGATGAAATAAATGACTGCTTCTTGGAGCAGCTGGTTCATGAACTGACCAGAGGGGAAGCCATATTAGACTTAATCCTTAGTGGAACACCAGATCTAGTGCAAGAGATAAGGTTGTTGGGGCCACTTGGCAATAGTGATCATAGCATGATCGCCTTTGATTTAATTAGTGGAGGAGGGATAGTAAGGAAATCCACAGTACTACCTTTTAACTTTCGAAAGGGAGACTATGATAAAATGAGGAAAACAGTTAAGAAAAAACTAAAAGGAGCAGTTGCAAGGGTTAAAGACGTACATCAGGCTTGGCTGTTGTTGAAAAATACTATCTTGGAAGCCCAGACCAGCTGTATTCCACGCTTTAAGAAAAGTGGAAGGAAGTCCAAAAAACTGCCAGCATGGTTTAAAGGTGAGGTCAGAGAGGCTGTTGTTGCCAAAAAAGCATCTTTCAGGAAATGGAAAAAAGAGCCAAACGAAGAAACCTGGAAACAGCACAAGCGCTGGCAAGTCAAATGCAAGGCATTCATAAGGCAGGCAAAGGGATAATTTGAGAAGAAGCTTGCTGCGGAAGAAAAACGCGAAGTAAAGACCTTTTCAAGTACATTCGTAGCAAAAAACCTGTGAGAGAGTCAGTTGGTCCATTAGATGATAAAGGGGTAAAAAGGAGCACTAAGAGGCGACAAGGCGATAGCGGAGAGACTGAATGAATTCTTTGCTTCAGTCTTTACTGAGGAAGATGCAGGGATGTTACCCATGACTGAAGTGGTATTTAAAGGTGTGGAAGAATTGAAGGAAATATCGATATATCGGGAAGATGTATTACAACTATTAGATAAACTGAAGAGTAGCAAATCACCTGGGCCGGATGGTATACATCCAAGGGTGTTGAAAGAACTGAAATATGAGATTGCAGACCTCCTATTAGTAATCTGTGAACTATCATTAAAATCATCTCTAATACCTGAAGATTGGAGGATCGCCAATGTAACACCAATTTTTAAAAAGGGTTCCAGGGGTGATCCGGGAAACTACAGACTGGTGAGCCTGACGTCAGTACTGGGAAAAATGGTAGAAACCATCATAAAGAATAAAATTACTCAGCATGTAGATAGTCAAAACCTAATGGGAGACAGCCAACATGGCTTTAGACAAGGAAGATCTTGTCTTACTAATCTGTTATGTTTTTTGAAGGAATGAATAATCAGGTGGACAAAGGTGAGTCGGTTGATATTGTGTATCTGGACTTTCAGAAAGCCTTTGACAAGGTCCCTCATGAGAGACGTTTGGCAAAACTAAAGAGTCATGGGATAGGAGGCAGTGTACTATTGTGGATCAGGAACTGGTTAAAAGATAGAAAGCAGAGGGTAGGGCTAAATGGCCAATTTTTCCAATGGAGAAAGGTGAATAGTGGTGTACCCCAGGGATCTGTGCTGGGTCCGCTGCTTTTTGACATATTCATAAATGACCTGGAAAGTGGAATAACGAGTGAAGTTATCAAATTTGCAGATGACACAAAACTATTTAAAGTTGTTAAAACCCAAGAGGATTGTGGAAAATTGCAAGAGGATCTTGATAAATTAGAAGACTGGGCATCAAAATGGCAGATGAAATTTAATGTGGACAAGTGCAAGGTTATGCACCTAGGGAAGAACAACCCAAACTATGGTTACACGATGCAAGGTTCCACATTAGGAACCACCACCCAGGAAAAAGATTTAGGCGTCATTGTGGATACCATGTTAAAACCCTCGGCCCAGTGTGCAGCAGCAGCCAAGAGAGCAAATAGAATGCTAGGTATCATAAGGAAAGGAATGGAAAATAAAACAAAAGATATTATAATGCCTCTATATCGTTCCATGGTGAGGCCACACCTTGAATATTGTGTGCAATTCTGGTCGCCGTATCTTAAAAAGGATATAGCAATTTTAGAAAAGGTTCAGAGAAGAGCCACCAAAATGGTAAAGGGGATGGAAGGATACTCCTATGAAGAAAGGCTAAAAAGGTTAGGGCTCTTTAACCTGGAAAAGAGACGGCTGAGGGGAGATATGATAGAAGTCTATAAATTAATGAACAGAATGGAACGGGTAAACGTAGATCGATTGTTTACCTTGTCAGAATATAGAAAGACTAATAAAAGAAAATATTTTTTCACTCAACGTGTAATAAAACTCTGGAATTTGTTACTGGAGGATGTAGTAAAGGCTGTTAGTGTAGCTGGGTTTAAAAAAGGTTTGTTCAAGTTCCTGGAGGAAAGGTCCATAAACCATTATTAAGAAGGGACCCAGGATATCAATGCTTGAACCAATACAAGTATTGTGGAACCTGTGTCCCTTGGGGAAACTGCTAGGTACATATGACCTAGATTGGCCACTGTTGGAAACAGAATACTGGGCTTGATGGACCTTGGTCTGACCCAGTATGGCATATCTTATGTTCTTATGTTCTTATTTTGCCAGTAGATGGCCCCAAATAACATCAGAAAATTGGACTCTGTCCATTGTACGAGAAGGGTACAGACTTCATTTTCACAGCATGCCCCCTCCTACAATCATAAGACAGTTCAATTTTCAGACCCCTGTCTCCAATCTCTTGGGTCAGGAGGTCACAGCACTTCTTGCTCAAGGAGCAATAGAGGAGGTACCCATACCTCAACAAGGGATGAGGTTCCACACCCCCTATTTTCTTATCCCAAAGAAAACAAGAGGACGCAGACCCATACTGGACCTCAGAGAATTGAACAAATATATGTTCCTAGAAATATTCAAAATGCTCTCTCTCGGAACACTTCTGCCATACCTTCAGAGTCAGGATTGGCTATGTTCTCTAGATCTAAAGGATGCGTATACACATATTCTTATCCATCCAGATCACAGGAAATTCCTTTGATTCCTTTTCCAGGGAAAACACTTCCAATACAGGGTTCTTCCCTTCGGTCTGACTTCTGCCCCAAGAGTTTTCACAAAATGCATGGCAGTAGTAACTGCATTCTTAAGAACTCTGGGAATATTCATCTTCCCTTACTTGGACACTGGCTCATTCGAGCACCCACTGCTCCAGAAGCCAGTCTTGCTTTTTCTCGCACAATGCGAATCCTTCGCTACTAGGGATTGGCCATAAACCTCCAATAATCCCATCTCGCTCCTTCTCGGTCCCTGGAATTCATAGGAGCTCGCCTAGATAACAGGCAGTCAAGGGCTTTCCTTCTACAGCCCCGTTGTCTGCGTATAGTGCAGCTAGCTTCCCAAGCAGCAGCAAAGGCCTCCCTAACTGCTCAGGAAATGCTTCAGCTTCTGGGACATATGGCATCCATGTGGTTCCCTATGCTCGCCTTCACATGCGAGCAGCCCAGTGGACCCTATCCTCTCAGTGGACACACGCCTCAGGTCGCCTGTCGGACAAAATCAGAAACTCAAAACATCTTTTCGTCCATCCAATGGTGGCAATCACTGGAAAACCTACTCATAGGGTCTCAATTCCAGCAACCTCTATTCCAAGCCACTTTAACAACAGATGCGTCCCAGTTAGGATGGGGGGCCCACTTGCACGATCTTGCCACCCAGGGTCTTTGGACTCCAAAGGAGGCTTGTCTTCACATAAACCTCCTAGAACTCAGAGCAATCTTCCTTGCTCTTCGAGTATTCCAAGCCCAACTCAGCTACAAGGCAGCCCTAGTCCAGACCGACAATCAAGTAGCCATGTTCTATGTGAACAAGCAGGGCAGAATGGGTTCTCTGTCATTATGTAACGAAGCTTTACGACTATGGGCCCTCAACAGAGAACATCAAATTCACCTTCTAGTGGTATATCTTCCAGGTATTCAAAATCTTTGGGCAGACAGACTCAGCCAAGTACTGCTGCCACACGAAAGGTCTCTCCACTCGGACCAGATTGCTCGAGTATTCCAAGTCTGGGGAACCCCAGACATAGACCTCTTTGCAAGTCCACAGAATGCTAAACTTCCCTGGTTCTGTTCCAGAATACTGGCTCAAAACTGTCAGGCAAGGGATGCTTTTCTTCTTCACTGGGGTCAAGACTTCCTCTATGCCTTCCCACCCATTCCCCTCATTCCCAAAACACTGATCAAGTTTCAGAGAGAGACAGAGGTCGTATGATACTCATAACTCCACGTTGGCCACAGCAAACGTGGTATCCTCTGCTTCTACGTCTCTCTCAAGCCACACCTATGGAGCTGGGATATGCTCCAGATCTTCTCTCCCAGGAGAACGGGATGCTATGGCACCTGAATCCCCAGTCCCTGCATCTCAGGGCCTGGTTGCTGAAAGCCTAGAATTTCAGGATCTCAACCTTTCTCAACAAGTAAAAGATATCCTTCAGGCTTCCAGAAAACCCTCATATGCCTTCAAGTGGAAACGTTTCACTATATGGTGTTCTCAAAAGGGACTTGACCCTCTTGTGATACCTTTGGAATCGTTACTATTTATCCTCTATTTATCAAATTCTGGTCTTAAGACAAATTCAGTGAGAGTCCATCTTAGTGCTATTGCAGCTTCTTACAAGCCTCTAAATGGACAACCTATTTCCTCTCATCCACTCATAGCAAGATTCATGAGAGGTCTACTCTTAACAAAACCTCCCATTAGACCACCACCGATGGCATGGGATTTGAATCTTGTTCTCGGGCAGCTCATGAAATCGCCCTTTGAGCCTTTAGCCACTACAACTCTAAAATTCCTTTTTTGGAAGGTCATCTTCCTAATTGCAATCACTTCTGCATGGCGCATTAGTGAGTTACAAGCCTTAGTGGCTGATCCTCCTTATACAAGATTTCACCATGATAAGGTTGTTCTTAGGACTCTTATGCCAAAGGTGGTCTCACTCTTATGTTCTTATGCCAAAGGTGGTCTCACCTTTCAATTTAAACCAAACAGTTTACCTTCCTGTATTCTTTTCGAGGCCTCATGCCTCTAGTACAGAAAGGAACCTTCATACCTTAGACTGTAAAAGAACCTCAGCTTTTTACCTGAAAAGAACACAGCAACATAGAAAATCTTCTCAGCTTTTTGTTGCTTTTGATTCTAGTCATTTGGGACTTCCAGTCTCCAAAAGAACTCTCTCTAAATGGATTGCACAATGCATATCCTTCGCTTATGACAGTAAGGGACTTCCTCTTGAGGGCCATGTCACAGCTCACAATGTGAGAGCCATGGCAACCTCTATGGCTAACCTTCATTCTGTGTCTATCGACGACATCTGTAGAGCAGCCACTTGGGCTTCAGTACACACTTTTACAGCCCACTACTGTTTAGACAAGGACTCCTGTTGGGATGCCTTGTTTGGTCAGGCTGTTCTTCAGCATCTCTTTCACACTTAATGCAACTCCTACCCACCATCCAGATTTGGATGCCAGAGATCCATGGGAGGAAGCATGACCCATTTCACCATGGGTTTACAGCTTCCTGGGGCCATCTCCCTGGCATCTTTCAGTTGGGGAGTCCCCATATGTGAAGACTACATTCCTGCTTGTTCTTGGAGATAGTGTTGTTACTCACCCGTAACAGGTGATCTCCGAGAACAGCAGGAATTTAGTCTTCACAACCCACCCACCTCCCCTGGGAGATCTCTCTCTCTCTCTCTCTCTCCTTCTCTCCTTTGTCTCAGCTGTAAACTCAACTGAAGAGGGAGAGTTGGAGGGCGGGAAGTCAGCACGCAGGTGCTGTGGGATGCTCCCAAAAGCTTTCCTATTGGACGTTGGGGAGCATTCCCATGCAGGCTCCATCGGTACCGACGATACCCATATGTGAAGACTAAATTCCTGCTGTTCACAGAGATCACCTGTTACAGGTGAGTAACTATGCTTTCTTTGCTTCGGTTTTTACTGAGGAAGATGTAGGGATGTTACCCATGACTGAAATGGTATTTAAAGGTGATGCCACAGAAGAATTGAGAGAAATATCGATACACCTAGAAGATGCATTACAACTATTAGATAAACTAAAAAGTAGCAAATCATCTGGACCCCATGGTATACACCCAAGGGTTTAACTATCTACATGTTCAGTAATTGTATTCTTTATAATGGTTTCTACTATATTTCCTGGTAGTGATGACAGGCTCACTGGTCTGTAGTTTCCCGGATCACCCCTGGAACCCTTTTTAAAAATTGGTGTTACATTGGCGATCCTCCAATCTTCAGGTATTAGAGATGATTTTAATGATAGTTCACAGATTACTAATAGCAGGTCTGCAATCTCATATTTCAGTTCTTTCAACACCCTTGGATGTATACCATCCAGCCCAGGTGATTTGCTACTCTTCAGTTTATCTAATAGTTGTAATACATCTTCCCGATGTATCGATATTTCCTTCAATTCTTCCCCACCTTTAAATACCACTTCAGTCATGGGTAACATCCCTGCATCTTCCTCAGTAAAGACTGAAGCAAAGAATTCATTCAGTCTCTCCGCTATCGCCTTGTCGCCTCTTAGTGCTCCTTTAACCCCTTTATCATCTAATGGACCAACTGACTCTCTCACAGGTTTTTTGCTACGAATGTACTTGAAAAGGTCTTTACTTCGCGTTTTTGCTTCTGCAGCAAGCTTCTTCTCAAACTCTCCCTTTGCCTGCCTTATCAATGCCTTGCATTTGACTTGCCAGTGCTTGTGCTGTTTCCAGGTTTCGTCGTTTGGCTCTTTTTTCCATTTCCTGAAAGATACTTTTTTGGCAACAACAGCCTCTCTGACCTCTCCTTTAAACCATGCTGGCAGTTTTTTGGACTTCCTTCCACTTTTCTTAAAGCGTGGAATACAGCTGGTCTGGGCTTCCAAGATAGTATTTTTCAACAACAGCCAAGCCTGATGTACGTCTTTAACCTTTGCAACTGCTCCTTTTAGTTTTTTCTTAACTGTTTTCCTCATTTTATCATAGTCTCCCTTTCGAAAGTTAAAAGGTAGAACTGTGGATTTCCTTACTATCCCTCCTCCACTAATTAA
Source organism: Ichthyophis bannanicus (assembly GCA_033557465.1). NCBI lineage: Eukaryota > Metazoa > Chordata > Amphibia > Gymnophiona > Ichthyophiidae > Ichthyophis > Ichthyophis bannanicus. The sequence continues at coordinate 669,952,358 of CM066034.1, read as the reverse complement.
ATCAAAGGCGATCATGCTATGATCACTATTGCCAAGCGGCCCCAACAACCTTATCTCTTGCACTAGATCTGGTGTTCCACTAAGGACTAGGTCTAATATGGCTTCCCCTCTGGTCGGTTCATGAACCAGCTGCTCCAAGAAGATGTCCTCATGCAGGAGACATCCACAGATCCAGCTTCTCAAATGGCTCTGGAGACATCTATGTATTTTAGATGCCTCTATGCCCATTTTTAGACATCCAACGCATGAATTGGGCTTCTAAAATAATGGCCATAAAACATTGGTCTATGCACATAAAATTAGGCCATGTCTAAAAATATGTATGTTGTAAGTAGGCATGCATTTTCAGAGTAGGCATAGGGTAGAGTATAATTTAGCAGGCACACTTTCAGTTAGGGCCTGATTCTGAGTCACGGATTGCAGGGCTGCACATCCTGGCGGGACATGCAGCCCCATAACCTGGAATCTCCCCTGGGGCCGGGGCCAGGTACTGGGGGTCCTCACCACCTGCTTCAGGCCCTGACTGGCCAGCTGTGGGTCAGGCAGTGGGGAAGAAAGGGGTCTTAGCTACAAGAGTCAGGGGTTCCTGCAGGATGCACATCCCCGCAGGCAGGTAGGGACACGCTGGGCCATCCTCGGGCCCGATTCTGTTTGCCACGGGAGCGTTTTGTTCCTATGGTACAGAATTGAGTCCTAACGGGCCCATCTTGCTCGGGGCCATCCGGATGGCCCAGACATGTCCCTTTATGAATCAGGCTCCATGTGTTTATTTATCTCCCTCCCACCCCAGGCAAAATCTTTGTTTTATAAGCATATGTTTACTAAGTCAGGTTAACAGTTAACCCAAGCTATCTACAACTAGGTCCCATGTTATTCAGTGGGACCTAATTGCAGATAGCCTGTGTTAACCATTAGCCCAGCTTAATAGACATACCCCATACACTTTTAAGCCTTTTAAGATGATAGGAGGGACATTTTTCAGTTACAAGTTTTACTGGTTATCTCCATCAGTAAGTTATGAGGCCTTAAGAATAGATTATTTCTAGGTCCTTGCTGTTCATCACTGCCTATGGTGAACATTAAACAAAGCCCCTTATACTTATTAGCTATATTTGTATTGGTTCAAATATCTCCATTCCCTTAGTAATTTTAAATAACTGAACAACTTTAGATAGCTTAACAAATCATTAAAACTAAGATTTAAACAGCAGTTTAGCCGCAAGATGGAGGCTATGTAGTCTTTTTCACCGAGCGTCACATGTATGATTATCCCCCATTTGATGAGAGATCTTATGTGTGCACTAGGTTCAAAGAGCTCCTTGTTTTCAGGGAATGAGTTTCATCTCTGAAGGCTAGAGGAGCTGAGGCAGGCAGAAGTATATAGATGACACTTTCAAGGACATAATAGCATCTAAGCTGTCATGGAGGACAGAGGTCACCTGAAAGGAGAGCATCACCCTCGTGTGGCAGGAAGTGATTCTGTAACTATGATCTGTCCTCCAGGTGATATAATATCCTCTTGCACTGAGAATGTGTCTTCATGGGCTTCTGCCCATGAGGGAAGGGTTAGGATACCTTTTATAGTCAGTGATTCAATGAGTAGGCATGTGATAGCTGGATGGTTGGTAAACATGAGGATTGCGACCTCACCTGCCCCTTAGATACGTTTTTCAGACAGTACTGGGGAGGTGCATAGTATCTTCATGCATGTTAGTACCAGTGACATAGGAAAATGTGGGAGGGAGGTTCTGGAAGTCAAAATTTAGACTTTTAGGTAGAAACTTGAAATCCAGAACTTTCAGGGTAGCATTGTCAGAAATGTTTTCCATTCTACACACAGGATCCGAGAGGCTGGCAGAGCTCCAAAATCTCAATGCATGACTGAGACAATCATGGAGGGAAGAGACAGAGCAGCTTTAAACTATGTAATGGGGAAAGCTGACAGTCGCCCAAGAACAGATGGTTCAGAGTGATGTATCTATGAAGGATACTAGCTAAATAAGGAAGTTTGGACATCTCAATAGAGGAGTTTCAATAAAGATAAAAGTAACCCAGGTGCCTTTAAGTAAAGAGCAGACAGACTTGAAAGATTCCAAATTTCCCTGTCAACTGATAACCAGATTGTTAATATGGAAAAAGTCTCAAACTTTGAAATGTCCGTATGTAAATGCTAGAAGTCTGAAACAGTAAGATGGGAGAGCTAGAATATATAGTCTTGAATGAAAGGTTAGGTATAATTGGCATCTCAGAGAAGTGGTGGAAAGAAGATAATCAATGTGACACTGTTATACCTGGGTACAAATATAAGGGATGTTTTAGAAAGGAAATCCATATACAATCTAGGACATCTAAGCCAGAAGATCTGAAAAAAAGCAGGCACGTCCAGGTGCAGACACAATTTCACAAACGTGGACATGCTAGATTTGGATGTCCTAAAATAATATTTCAGAACTTGGACATCTAGGAATAGTCTAATGGTTAGCAAAGTGGGCTAAGACCAGGGAAGCCAGGGTTCAAATTACACTGCTGCTATCATTGTGATTGTGCTGAGTACTAGGGATGGTGGAGTGCATCTTCTCTGGATGCTTTTCAGCCAACATGAGAAAGACCTTTCCTGATGCTTATTAGTGCCTGGAGCAGGTCTAAAATTAGGTGCCACCCCAGATGTTTCTAAGATCAAGCAGTAACATCCAAGTTCCTGGGAAAGACCCAGCCACGCCTCCACCACACCCCCTTTCAAACTTGGATGTCTTCACACTGGGGACGTTCACAGGCCTGGTTTCTGAAATGGCTATGGAGATGTCTCTGTGCTTTGGACGTCTCTATGCCCATTTTCAGACTTCCAAAGCACAAATAGGGCTTCCAAAATACCCCCCTACAGTATATTATTATAATAGGGTATATCAAACTGGTGGAAGGGTAGCACTATATGTTAAAGAGGGCATTGAGTCAAACAGATAGGGGAAAGGGAATGACAGTGGGGTTGTATTACCATCTGACTGGCCAGAATGAACAGATAACAAAATGCTAACAGAAATAAGGAAAGCTAGCAAAATTTACAACACAGTACTAATGGGTGTTTTCAATCACCTCAGTATAAAATGGGCAAATGTCACATCAGGATATGCTAATGAGAAAATTTCTAGGAGGAATAAATAACTGCTTTATGAAGCAGATGGTTCAGGAACCAACATGACAGAAATTTATTTTAGACCTAGTCCTTAAAGGAACACAGAATCTGGTGTGAGAGAACAGTGTTGGGGCCACTTGGAAATAGTGTTCATAACATAATCACATTTGATTTAATAGACAGAAGGACAGAAAGAAATGCACTGGGCTAGCATTTAACTTTCCAAAGGAAGATTATTATAAAATTAGAAAAATGGTTAAGAAAAAATTAAAGGGAGCAATTGGAAAGGCTAAGGGAGTCATTCTGAGATGCGAATGGTGGGGATGGACTTCTGGCTTAGACATCCAACTCCGTTATTCGCAGGGAGCAAATTCCACACCCCAGGCTCCCCGCATACACAGCAGACTTGTGCGGGACATGCTGGATAGGGGCGGGAGGGGGAGGGCAAGGGGCAGAGTGGAGGTGGACCTATGACCCCAGGCATACAGGGCCTATTCCAGTCATGGCCCTGTATGTCCAGCGCGGCCAAAATGGATGGGATAACATCCAGAGGATGTAGAGGAAAAAGCATACCATAATCCCTAGTACTCACCACAATTTCAAGGATAGCAACAGTGGGATTTTGAACCGTAGTTTCCTTGTTCTGAGCTCACTGCTCTAACCATTAGGCTATTTCTAGTTGTCCAGATCTTAGAATGCTATTCTAGGGACATTTATGTAGACACCGCAGGAGACATATCAGGCATATCCACATTTGTGAAATCATGTCTGCGCCTGGACCTGCCTGCTCTTTTTTTCAGATGTTCTGCGTTAGACTTCCCAGAGTGCACTTGGACATCCTTTAATGTTTATTTATTTGATATACCGCCATTCGTAGTTACAACAGAGTGGTTAACAATATTCAAAATTATAAGAAAAAGGCCACTGGGAGGCGGAGCTAGCTCATGATGAACATGTCCACATAAGTGAAACTCTCTGCCAATCCCCGGCAATTAATCCTGTCCTGTCGACTTCTGTGCAGATAGTGACATACCCAAATGCTCCAAATTGTCAGGTGAAGATGGCTAATAGTAAACAGACCCGTTTGGATTTTGCGAATTCGCAAAGTACCGGTTCGACGAGAACAAAGACAGATCCAGTATCCCCTCATAAAATGGTGTCACAACATGATTCAATGGAGGGAGCGCAAGAGATATTAAAGGAAATTCAAGCGGTTCACAATCAAGTTGAAGCTAATGGAGAGACTTTGGGGCTTGTTTACAAAGCTACCATGGCTTTGTAAACAAGCCCCTTTATCAGAATTGCAACTGGATCTAAAGAATCTGAGAGAACAAATATCTGCACTCACTAGCAGGGTAGAAAAGTCCGAGGCTACGGTCTCAGCCCATGAAGAACAGTTTCAACAACTCACTCACATGTCTTGGAGGACATCGTTGTTAGAACGGAATTTAGAAGATATGAACAATCGTGCCAGGAGGAACAATATCCACGTTGTCGGGCTGCCTGAGGGCTCAGAAGGTAAAGATCCAGTTGCCTTCCTTCAAGATTTTGTTCCTAGACTGTTGAACATAAGAACATAAGAACATAAGATATGCCATACTGGGTCAGACGAAGGTCCATCAAGCCCAGTATCCTGAAAATTAATTTCAGCTCTCCATTTGAGATAGAGCGGGTGCATCGTGTCCCATTGGGGATGAGTGAGCAGAATAGACATCCAAGACCTCTAATCTTTTGCATTCTTAGGTAATGCAAATAATGTTGAAGGCAAGAGTTTCTGCAGCACTTCAATTTGAGGGACATAAAATCACATTCTTCCCGGACTTTAGTAAAATTACTGTAGACAAGTGAAAACAATTCTTGTCTTTTAGAACAAAGCTACAGACGTTACAAGCTCAATATGGTCTGTTCTATCTGGCCCGTTTTAAGGTGACTTTAAACAACGCTACAAGGTCATTTGAAGATCCAGCGGCTTTGGAGAGATATATTGAGGACCAGGAAATGCGTTGAAGTATTAAGAAAATGTTCCCACTGAGACATTTGTAATGCTGTCTGGATAGGACTGAGTTCTAAAGCAGTAAAGATTCTGTAGGGGATCTGAAAACACTGTAATGTTCTATCTATGATTGGTGATTCACTGTGAAATATTGTTAAACGCTGGTTTCAGCGATTTAAAATATCCTGTTGCTAAAACATTATCTGGGTATTATAAGATCTTACAGGCGGGTTTATACTATTTAGAAGCTTAGTCTTATTTAATGGTTTACATTTATATTTTGTTTGTTTGAAGTGATAAGGTTACATGGGAGGAGTGGTCTAGTGGTTAGGACAAGGTACTTCAGGCCGGAGGGCTGGGGGTTCAAGTCCCACCTGGGGACAGCAATCTCAGGCCGGAGGGACTGGGATTTCTAGTCCTATAGGCACTCCTTGTGGTCTTGGGCAAGCCACTTAACCCTCCATTGCCCATGTTTCCTGTAAGTATTAGCGTATGTGTCTCATATCCCCTTGTGTTAAATGTATCCCCCAATTGACCGCTTTGACCTGGTGAAAAGCGGGATATAAATACAGCTAAATAAATAAATATGGTATAATATGGCCTAATTGCCTAATAATCTCACGGAGCTTTTCATTTTCATGATATTTGGCGATTACCTAACAAGTTTAATAGTGTTGTACAAGTGGACAGGTAAAGAAGTAATGTCCAAAGCGTCTGGGGATGGGGCGTGCCATGTAAAGTTTGTTCTTTTTCTTAAGCTTTTTTTTCTTTTTACATTCTTTTCCTATTTAACCTGTGCTATCTTTCCTTTTGAATGGGGTTCCTTTTATTAAGGGTAATTTGTTGCTCTCTGATGGTTAGGGTACTGTGGATCATACACTCGAGAGGCTTTTGGGCATGGCTTATAGGGCTATTGTTGTTTCTTCATAACTATAGAAGTTAAGATAATATCTCTGAACGTTAAAGGTATTAAAAATCCTGCAAAAAAGGAAAGAAATTATAAGCTATTGTAAACAACAGCAGGCTGACTTTGTTCTCCTTCAAGAAACCCATGTGTCCCTAGCTGAAACTAAAAGGTTAGAGGAGAACCCTTTCCTTTTAATTGGGCAGTCCCCAGCTTAAAAAGAAGAATGGAGTGGCTATCTTGGCCTGCAGAACCTTGGGGGTAAAGATTGACTCCTTGCGTAATGATTTAGAGGGAAGATGGGCAAAAGTCTCTATTAACATAGGAGGGGCAAAATTGTCGATTCTAAACATTTATGGTCCAAACTCCGATGATCCCAATTTTTTTAAGGGATTAGCTGGAACATTGCAGGAGGAGATTCTCACTCCAATTATCATGGGTGGTGATTATAGCCTTGTTCTTGATCCTTTAATTGACCGTAACCCTGGCAAAGTGGAGCAGGCTGTTAGGGCTAGAGTTGCTCTCCAGGCTCTTATGGAATCCGTAGGACTAGTTGATATTTGGAGACTATCCCATCCAAATGAAAATTATTTTTCCTTTTATTCTCAGCCACATAACTCCTCTTCGAGGCTGTATTATTTTTTGATATCTAGATCATTGGTCTGCATCTCGTGACTCCGAGATTTTGTGTAGGCACATATCGGACCATGTGGCTATTCAGTTGAAGTTAGCAATCCATGTAGGGAATAAGCCTACCCAAGCTTGGTCTTTTAATAGAGCATGGTTAGCTGACCCTGTGTTTCAAGAAGAAATGAGAGCTACAATAAAAGAGTATTTTAAAATAAATAAGATAGAAGATACAGTGGTCTGGGCTTGGTGGGAGACATTCAAAGCTTATTTGAGGGCCTCAATTACCAGTTTTAGAATCAAGGATCAGAGACGAAGAAAGGCACAGATAATTGCCCTGGAAGGTCAGATTAAAGCAGGTGAGCGTTTATGGCTGAGGCAACCTGACATTAATATAATGATAAGTCTACAGAAATTAAGATTCCAATATAATGAGATTCTTTCTTCAGAAGTGGAGCAAATAATGCTTAAGCAATGCTCTAGATATAATGTCGAGCATAACAGAGCAAGTAAACGTCTTGCCATTGCACTTAAAGGGAAACAAGTAAAATCACGTATTATTTCTATATTAGATGGTAAGCTTGGTATCTTAACTAAAGATGAGCACATTCTGCAAGCATTCGCGGATTATTACCGTAACCTTTACTCCTCAGAGTTAAGACCTGACTCGATAGAGGTAAATAATTTCTTGGAGAACTTAAATCAGCCTAAGGTAGAGATACCTATATGTCAGAAAAAACTCTCAAGGGGCTAACATCTAAGCCAAAAACAAAAAAGGAACTACCCCCATTAAGAACTAAAAGAAAAAAGACTTTTTTACTTTTTTCTTTTAGTTCTTAATGGGGGTAGTTCCTTTTTTGTTTTTGGCTAAGGTAGAGATACAGCAGATGAAAGAATTAGAAAAACCCATAACAATAGAGGAAATACGAAGGGCAATTAACAGCATGGCTTTGGGGAAAGTAGCAGGGCCTGATGGCCTGCCATTAGAGTTATATAAAGTTTTTAGTATCGATCTGTTACCAAATTTGCTATCTTTTCATGATGAGTTAGGTAGATCCCATGGGTTTACAGGAAAATTTTCGGAAGCTACAATTGTGGTATTGGAAAAACCTGGGAAAGATCCTACTCACGTAACAAATTATAGACCAATATCTTTACTGAACTCTGATTATAAAATCTATGCAAGTGTTTTAGCCAGTAGACTGTCTAAAGTCATTGGAGCTTTAATCCATCCCGATCAATGCGGTTTTATTCCAGGGAGAACAACCTTTGACAATGCAAGATTACTTTGTAACCTGTTTGATAGGGTCAGATCGCCTGATCTCCCTTATGTAGGGCTCTCATTAGATGCAGCAAAGGCTTTTGATAGGCTCGAATGGCCTTTTCTGTTTAAAATTTTAGATTGGTTCGGGTTTGGCTCTGATTTTATAAATAAGATAAGAATGTTATATTCGAACCCACATGCATGTGTCTTTGCAAATGGTGTTTTATCTAGTCCCTTCTCACTTCATAGAAGCACTCGGCAAGGATGTCCTTTATCCCCGCTACTTTTTAACTTAGCTCTTGAATCGTTGGCGTTAGCCATCAGACGAAATGCTGGTATTATGGGGATAACAGTGGGTGATGTTCAAATTAAATTATCTGCATATGCTGATGATCTCTTATTGTTTACCCAACCGGCTGATGTTCCACAGATTCTAAAATTGATTGATCGGTATTTGGGTATGTCCGGCTATAAAATAAACTGGACTAAATTGGTGGCCTTCCCTATGAATAGATTATCTTCTCCTGATTTGATGATGTCATTCTGTTTCCACTGGGAAGTGGATAGCATCAAGTATTTGGGTGTTAGATATAGTTTTATGGCTGAGCGTACTATAGAACTTAATTTAGAGGAGTGGGCAAGTATGATACGGGAAAAGTCATTATCCTGGTCTCCCCTTCACTTAACATGGTGGGGTAGACTAGAAACTATAAAAATGACGTTAATGCCCAAAATCAACTACATATTGGGAATGTTGCCTTACTTGCTCCCTTTAAAGGCATATACTGCCTTAGAAAAAAGCCTATCTAGGTTTCTTTGGGGTGACTCACAGCCTAGGATTGCTCTAAAGAAATTAAAAGCCTCCAAAGATAAGGGGGAAGTTCAATTTAAGGATTTTAAATGGTATCATTATTCCTTTTTATTAAAGCAAGGTGCGTTATGGTCTAATGAAGATGCTCTCGCTCAAAAGCCTATATGGTTAGAGGTTGAAAAGCAAGTAATAATGCCTTGTCCGTTAACGCATCTTCTTGGTATGAGATGTCCGGTAAGGTCACCGTTAGGAAATGTGATATCTGCAACCCAAGAGGCTTACTTGACCCTTGCCCATATGACTGATAAAGACAACCCTCCCTCTAGGAAAATACCACTCTAGTGGAATCCAATGTTTAAAATTAATGGAAAAATGTTCGCATGGAAGACATGGCAGGCGTGCGGCATTTGGACCCTGGGCCAACTTCTGATATTGAACGGTTGGAAAGATTTTCCCACTTTAAAACTGGACTATTCCCTCCATGCAGCTGCTTTTTTTCAATGGTGCCAACTTCGACATTGCATAACAGCAACTAATATCAATATAAAAGGTCTGGTTGATGATGACGTTATAGTTGGCTTTTTAAAAGATTTAGCTGGTAATTCTGGAGCTGCTTCTAAAATTTATACTTGTTTTAGAGATTATTTTCCTTGCAATATATTGGGTTTATCAAAAAATTGGGAATCCAAATTGCTGTGTTCTATTTCAAATAAGGAATGGTCTGTGTTATGGGGTCCTGTTGCCAGAGTCTCTAGATCGGCGGGAATAACTCAATGTTTTTTTTATGCACCGGGCTTACATTACCCCCATAAAAAAAGCCAAGTGGGATAAAAAGTCAGGAAATAAATGCTGGTCCTGCCAGCGAGACATTGGTACTTTCAAACATATGATATTTGAATGTCTGAACGTTCAGAGATTTTGGCTCCAGGTTTGCTCTAAAATACAAGATATACTGGGCATATCAATATCACTTTCATGAAATATAATATATTTAAGATCAGTGGTGCATATCCCAGGTCTAGCAAAAGATATTTTTTTTTACTAAATTTTATGTTAGCTATTGCTTTGAAAATTATCTTTACAAATTGGAAAGATTCACAAACGTTGAATCAGAGGTTGTGGTGGAATACTGTGTGTCAATTTGCTAGTTATGAAAAAGTGTATTGTAAATTACAATATCCGGATAGAGCTGTACTGATCTTAGAAAAGTGGAGACTACTGGATGATGTTGCTTTTTAAAGATAATTCTTGTAGGCATGTGGATACAAACATGTATGAAAAGATCATATTCACTAGTTAATTCTTGTATTTATTTAGTAGTTTTAATGATAAATGTCCATAGTCCCAGAATATAGTTGATTATAACCTCAGAGCATGCATGATAAGAATCTTCTCTGAGAACGCCCCCAAACGGTAGCCCAACACAAGGGCCGGAGGGTAGGAATTGCCTAAACCTCAAAGAGATTACGGAGTACCGCCTGTCCGAAAGCATTGTCCCTTCAGAACTCCCTTTTGAGGCAGTAATGGGCCGCAAACGTCTGGCTTGAAGACCAAGTAGCAGCCCGGCAGATGTCTGCCAACGGAACAGAGTGGAGATGAGCTACTGACGCAGCCTTCGCCCTGACACGGTGGGCCGTGACTCGACCCTGCAAGGAGAGGCCGGCTGCTCTGAATGCCCAGGTGATACAGTCAGCTACCCAAATGGACAGAGTACGCTTGGAGACAGGTAACCCCAGCTTATTAGGGTCAAAAGATATGAAGAGCTGAACAGCCCTTCGATGCCCCTGCGTATGGTCAAGGTAGAAAGACAATGCCCTCCTACAGTCCAGGGTATGCAAGACCATTTCAACCCGGCTGGCATGCGTCCTGGGAAAGAAGGTCGGAAGAACCACCTCTTGATTGAGGAGGAAGGAAGAGACAACCTTTGGAAGGAACTTAGGATGAGTCCGCAAGACCACCCTGTTCCTATAAAACCGTGTGCATGGTCTGTCAGAAACCAGAGCCTGTAGTTCACTCACACGTCTGGCCGAGGTAAGAGCCACCAAGAACAACACCTTCCAGGAAAGGAAGCGTAAATGACATGTAGCCATCGGCTCAAACGGTGGGCGAGTAAGTTGTTGCAAGACCACATTCAAATCCCACTCAGGGGTTGGTGGACGAACCGGAGGCTTGAGTAAAAGCAGGCCTCTGAGGAAGCGGGCCACTAAGGGATGGACCGACAGAGACTGGCCCTCCACCGGCGAGTGGTGCGCTGACAGAGCACTGAGGTGGACCCGAACAGAGTTGGATTTAAGGCCTAGGTCCGACAGGTGAAGCAAATACTGCAGCACCACTGGTACCAGGCACGAAAACGGATCCTCTTGGTGCTGAGCACACCAGGTGGAGAACCTACGCCACTTGAGGGCATAAGACTTCTGAGTGGATTGTCTCCTAGAGGCCAAAACCACCTCCTCCACTTCCCTAGGTAGAGGTAAGGGGGCTAGAACTACCCTTTCAGCAGCCAGGCCATCAAATGGAGGGACTGGAGGTTGGGGTGCAGGAGAGATCCCTGATGCTGAGACAGGAGATCGGGTTGCACCCCCAGAGGGAGTGGAGTGTCCACCGCCAATTGCAGAAGAAGTGGAAATCACGGTTGCCTTGGCCATCTGGGGGCTACCAGGACCAGGGAGGCCCTGTCCCGAAGAACCTTGAATAGGGTTCGGGCCACTAGAGGCGTAGGAGGAAACACATACAGCAGGCCCGTAGACCAAGAGATTAGGAAGGCATCTGCTGCTATTCGCAGAGGATGCAGTTGTCTGGAACAGAACCTGGGTAGCTGACGGTTCAGTGGACTGGCAAAGAGATCGATGGTCAGAAGACCCCATTTTAGGAAGATCTGCTGGGCTACTAGGGGATTCTAATGCCACTCGTGAGGCTGTAGAATCCTGCTCAACCTGTCTGCCAGGTAATTTTCCTGGCCAGGTAGATAAACTGCCTTGAGAAACATGCCGTGTCTGACCGCAAAAGCACACAGGGCTTGTGCTTCTTGACATAGAAGCCTGGATCCCGTGCCTCCTTGTTTGTTCACATAGAACATTGCTACTTGGTTGTCTGTCTGAATCAAGACAGACTGGTGAGAGAGGACATGAGAGAAAGTTTGTAGAGCCAATCGAATAGCTTGCAACTCCAACAGATTGATCTGCTGTGTGGCCTCCCAAGGGGACCAGAGGCCCTGAGTGCATGCCCCCTGGCAATGTGCACCCCACCCTTGAAGAGAAGCATCGGTCGTCAACACCTGTGTGGGTGGTGGTGCCTGGAAAGGCACCCCTTTGATCAGGTTTGGGAGATGCAGCCACCACTGCAGGGAGGCTGCTAGTAGTTTGGACACTCTTACTCTGTCTCTTAAGTCTCCTGTGGGAGTCAAAACCACGCTCCCTGCTGTGCAGGAGCCGGAGCTGGTGGCTTGGGGGTTTTCTGCCTACGGGGCCCATGTCCCTGCCCCTTGGCCTGCTGACCCTGTTGGGGAGCTGTAGAGGCCTAGAAGTGAGGGTAGGATTTGTAGGGCGAGGCCTTCCTTGGGTAAAAGGGCTTTTTCCCTGAGCCCTTCTTCTTTTGAGAAGGGGCAGAAGTCTTCCTGGACAGCCTTGTCCTGGTGAGAGTCTCAGTCTCGATTTCTGCAGCCTTTTCAGCCATGGGTTTGTCAAAGAGGTTCTCACCCCGGCAAGGGACATCGACCAACTTGTCCTGGACCCATGGCTCGAGGTCCGATGACTGTAGCCAGGCCTGACGGCGTGCACCGATGCCGGCCGCTGCTACTCGGGCCGAAGCCTCAAAGCCATCATAGGCTGCTCGAGATATAAACTTCGAGCACTCTCGAATCCCTGATGACAAAGCCTTGAACCTCTGCAAAGGTTCCTCGGAGAGGCCAGCAGCGAACCCGGCAATCTCCTTTGCCAGGTCTCGGAGGTACATGCCCATGTACAGCTGGTAAGTATGGACACGGCAAGCCAGCATAGAGCCCTGGAAGCACTTTCTACCGAGGGCATCCAGGTTCCGGGCCTCCCTGCCGGGGGGCACCGAGGAGTGCATCTTCTGACTCTTCAGACGATGCATGGCCGATTCTACAACCATGGAGTGGTGCGGTAGCTGTGCCTTCTGGAACCCAGGGCTCTTACGGACTCGATAAATGGAATCGACCCATTTGCTGAGAACCGGTGCCGAGGCCGGTGCCTCCCACATGTGGAAGAGCAGCCATTCCAGCATCGTAGGAACCGGTACAGTAAAGGCCTCCTTTGGTGGAGAGTCATACTGGAGGGCCTCGAGCTCCTCGGCTCGAGGCTCCTCCTCGGGATCCACGGGGAAGGCCAAGGCTTTGGCCATGTCCTTCACGAAGTCCAAGAACCGGGTATCCTCCGAGGGAAACCTTCTCCGAGGCTCAGACTCTGGTGAGTCCGATGGGATGCACCGGGTTCGGAACGTGTCCGGGGACTCCTCGTCCTCCGTCTCCCACTCCAACCCCTCCGAGGAGGAATCGAGTGGCTCCGGTCAGGTGGGCACCGATGCCATCTACCCCGACGCCGAGGGTACCGGCGTCGATGACCTTGGTCCCATACGGGAGGCCGAGGGAGACCTTGGCCGAGGATCGACTCGAGATCGCATTGACTCGAGGATCGTCTCAGCCTAAGGGATCGACTTGGATGTCAAGGTCCCGGTGGTCGGGGCAGATGCACCGGTCAGACCAGCGATCAGCACCCACTGCTGTTCCATGAAGGCAGCCAAACTGCTCTCCAAGGCCGTCAACCTGAGTCCGAGCTCAGGAGACCCAGCAGCCCCCGACTCGGGCCCCGATGGCGTCGGGCCTGACGTCAGCTCCCCCAGAGGAGAGTCCATGAAGACAACAGCACTCACGTGACTCGGGGACTCCGGCTGCACACGAGGCATTTTGGCAGGCCTCTCTGACTCCGAGGGCCTGGGACGGTGGTCAGGGCTATGCAACCTGGCCCTCGAGGGACCAAGAGCGTCCACCGATGCCGCCCTCGCGGGTTTCTTCTTCCGTTTGTGTTCCCGTGAGGAAGATCCCCGCTCAGAGGTGCCCCAATGATGCTCGGGGTTGGACTCCTGGCCGGACGCGGAGTCAGAGAAGATCCTTTCTCGTTAATGTTGACAGCTCCTCAGCGCCTTAGAGGGCATTTTACCGCATGGGCTGCAGATCATTGGGTCATGATCGGGCCCGAGGCACCGGAGGCAGCAGTCATGTGTGTCAGTGAGAGACATCAGTTTCTTACACTGATCACACTTCTTGAACCTGCTAGCAGCCATCGGGGGAAAAAGGGCCCCTGCAAGGTCAAAAGACTGGGCTGCCAGTGAAAAAGAAAAAAGGCGCAAACCCTAGTCTCTAAGGACAAAAACCAAAAATGTAGCTCCAGGCTCGATACCGGTTTACCGTGCCCAGGCGGGAAAGGGAACCGGCATCGAACCGGCAAAAAAACACAAATCTTCGAGGGAAAAAAATAAACTTTTAACCGGGTGACTAAGACACACGTCCATCGGGCTCCGCGGAAAAAAGAAGACTGAGCAAGATGGCACCCTTGGGCGGGAAGGGGACTGCACATGCGCACTGCATTCCCAAAGGCTTTCTTTGAAAGCTGGGGAAATGCTCCGCACGAGGGCTCTGTCGACGCCGACGTCACCCATATGTGAGGACTGACTTCCTGCTTGGTCCTGGAGAATGAATAAGATCTGCCAGATATTGCGGTGTGTGTGTATAGAGGACCTGGTGGACTAGAATGAGGAGTTTGAAACGAGTGCAAAGTGGACGGGCAGCCAGTGAAGATGAATCAAGAGTGGTGTAATATGGTCACGGGGAGCTGAGTGTGAAATGATCCGTGCAGCCATGTTTTGGATTCGCTGTAGCCTATGAAATTGGGATTGAGGAAGACCTTAAATTCCCATTTATTTCTGCAGAATTTGTGCTATAATTTTAGCAAGAAACATAGGAGTGGCCTAGTGGTTGGGGGCAAAGTACTTCAGGCTGGAAGGTCAAGAGTTCAAATCCCACTAGAGGACAGCAACCTTGGACTGGAAGGACTGGGGTTTCTAGTCCCACAGATGATCCTTGTGGTCTTGGGCAAGCCACTTAACTCTCCGTAGCCCATGTTCCCAATAAAATAGTTATCTCCAAGTTATAATGCTCTGTTCAATGTAATTCAGTTTGTTCAATGTAAATCGCCTTGATATCATGAAAGGCAGTATATAAGAAAAATGTTAAATAAATAAATAAAAATAGGCATCTCTAAGTCTTTTAAGGCTAAAAATAGGTACCTTCTCTACCTTCAAACCCTGGTGTCCTGTTATAAAATCGCCCTCTACATGTGTGCATGTGTATTTTATAAAACGGAGGCAAACCTTACAACTGCAGCTCAGCTTCACTCAAACTATGCCCCAGGAATGTGTTCAGGAAGCTTGCAGAAAAGCAGAAGTATTCTTGCAATGCATCTATTTTATCTAAGCATATAATCAGGCACAAGTTTGCATGAACATTTTTTAACATGCATAATGCATTTTACACATAGAAAACTTTTATAAAATTATTCTCAGAGGGTAATTTTATAACGAGGTGCCTAGGGAAGATGCTTTTTAAAGGTGCTGATGATAAGCCTACTATTTAAACACAAGTAGAGACCTACTTTTCTTTATATAATACTTGACTAACTGGCAAAAATCAAGCAGGTACAAAGGCCCCAGCCTAGATGTTTGCAAGAACATATGTAAATTACCATATTTTGTACTCAATACACATACTTGTGTGCTCTGCCCACACTCTGCTCATATGCATGTCCACTGGTAGACTATCTGCCATCAAGCAACATGCATAAGAACATAAGAACATAAGATATGCCATACTGGGTCAGACCAAGGTCCATCAAGCCCAGTATTCTGTTTCCAACAGTGGCCAATCTAGGTCATATGTACCTAGCAGTTTCCCCAAGGGACACAGGTTCCACAATGCTTGTATTGGTTCAAGCATTGATATCCTGGGTCCCTCCTTAATAATGGTTTATGGACCTTTCCTCCAGGAACTTGTCCAAACCTTTTTTAAACCCAGCTACACTAACAGCCTTTAGTACATACTCCGGTAACAAATTCCAGAATTTGATTACATGTTGAGTGAAAAAATATTTTCTTTTATTAGTCTTAAATAGTTTACCCTGTAGCTTCATTGCATGTCCCCTAGTCTTTCTATATTCTGATAAGGTAAACAATCGATCTACGTTTACCCATTCCACTCCGTTCATTAATTTATAGACTTCTATCATATCTCCCCTCAGCCGTCTCTTTTCCAGGTTAAAGAGCCCTAACCTTTTTAGCCTTTCTTCATAGGAGTATCCTTCCATCCCCTTTACCATTTTGGTGGCTCTTCTCTGAACCTTTTCTAAAATCGCTATATCCTTTTTAAGATACGGCGACCAGAATTGCACACAATATTCAAGGTGTGGACTCACCATGGAACAATATAGAGGCATTATAATATCTTTTGTTTTATTTTCCATTCCTTTCCTTATCATACCTAGCATTCTATTTGCTCTCTTGGACGCTGCTGCACACTGGGCCGAGGGTTTTAACATGGTATCCACAATGACGCCTAAATCTTTTTCCTGGGTGGGAGTTCCTAATGTGGAACCTTGCATCGTGTAACCATAATTTGGGTTGTTCTTCCCTAAGTGCATAACCTTGCACTTGTCCACATTAAATTTCATCTGCCATTTTGATGCCCAGTCTTCCAATTTATCAAGATCCTCTTGCAATTTTCCACAATCCTATTGGGTTTTAACAACTTTAAATAGTTTTGTGTCATCTGCAAATTTGATAACCTCACTCGTTATTCCACTTTCCAGGTCATTTATGAATATGTCAAAAAGCAGCGGACCCAGCACAGATCCCTGGGGTACACCACTATTCACCTTTCTCCATTGGGAAAATTGGCCATTTAGCCCTACCCTCTGCTTTCTATCTTTTAACCAGTTCCTGATCCACAATAGTACACTGCCTCCTATCCCATGACTCTTTAGTTTTGCCAAAAGTCTCTGATTAGGGACCTTGTCAAAGGCTTTCTGAAAGTCCAGATACACAATATCAACCGACTCACCTTTGTCCACCTGATTATTCACTCCTTCAAAAAAACAACAGATTAGTAAGACAAGATCTTCCTTGTCTAAAGCCATGTTGGCTGTCTCCCATTAGGTCATGACTATCTACATGCTGAGTAATTGTATTCTTTATGATGGTTTCTACCATTTTTCCCAGTACTGACGTCAGGCTCACCGGTCTGTAGTTTCCCGGATCACCCCTGGAACCCTTTTTAAAAATTGGTGTTACATTGGCGATTATCCAATCTTCAGTTATTAGAGATGATTTTAATGATAGTTCACAGATTACTAATAGTAGGTCTGCAATCTCATATTTCAGTTCTTTCAACACCCTTGGATGTATACCATCCGGCCCAGGTGATTTGCTACTCTTCAGTTTATCTAATAGTTGTAATACATCTTCCCGATGTATCGATATTTCCTTCAATTCTTCCGCACCTTTAAATACCACTTCAGTCATGGGCATACTTTGGTGCTAGCTGGTGTTTTATAAGAGGTCATTAATGCATGCATGTGGCTATATATGCATGTGCCTAACTAAAATAACCCTCAGTTATGCATGCACGTGGTGCTTAAAAGTATATACTACCTTATAAAATTAGCCCCGTGGAGGCACATTCCATTGTGTGTGTCCCTGCCTCTTTGTGTTAGGTCGGAACCGGACACACAGAGGTAGACGCAATTCTGATCCCACAATTCTGATTCTGTGCTCAGTCAGGATCTTGAATGGAGCCACAGTGCCATGACATCCAGTTGCTGTGGTACCGTGGCTTCATTCAGGAGCCGCGATCCCCGGCTGCTGACCACTTTCTCCTTTCCCCACAGCCCGACCACCGATCTGGCCTCCCATGGCCAGGGTCAGGTTGCAGGGAATCTCCTGCACCCCTCACCTTTTTGTTACTGGCTGGGCCTCCCATCCCCCAATGTCTAGGGGGACTTATTCCAACTCTGGGGTGCAATAAGTCTCCTGTCCGGTCTGCCGGCCCTGGACATACAGGGCCGACTTCAGAATCGGCCCAGTATGTCCGGCGCTGTGGATTGCACACTGGCCACTGTAACTCTGCCTCCACCCCCTACTGCCCCCGTCTAAGCCTCCCTCTACAAACTCCTTGGTCGTGCGGGGGGGCTTAGTCAGGGATAGCAAGGGGGCGATTAGTGGGACATCCATCCCCACAATTTGCGGGACAGAATAGATCCTATAGTATATATATGTAACAATGTATCATAGTTCTAAGAGCCTGTTGAATGTAACATAGTTGCTCAAATATTAACAGTGTATCATAGTTTGGACCATCTGTTATTGAGCTCAATGTAAAATATTAACTTCTCTTTTCCATGTTAAATGTGATGTATTAACTTGTTCAAAGTAATCTATTAGCAATTCTGTTCCATGTAAAATGTTGAGTTAATTGTAAACTGCTTTGATAATTCTGAAAGGCAGTATTAAAAAAATCATTAAATAAATAAATATTATTTTCATGATAATCAGCTAGTCATTTCCCACTCATTAATATAACCTGATAACGTTTGTTTCACTATTTCTAACACTTCTCAAATATGGTTTTACTCTCCTGGTTCAGGGTGTCACTTAAGAAGTGTATCTGAACAGAGAATAATGCACTAGTTTTATCAGAAATAGCAGTGCAATTGGTACAGGATTGTTTTTGTTAATTGTGCAACCATTATTGAGACCAGCTAATGAGTATTTCCTGATCATTTACTTATCTGTATTTTTTTCTATAAAAATCACACTTTTTCTTGGGCCATTGTAAACCCTTAATTGGCCCCAAAGCTAACATTGTACAGTATCATTTTCATCCACTCAGTTTAAAACTGATTTTATCTGAGATTCATCTAATTGGAGACTATATTTGTTCTTTCAACTTTCTATTCTTTCTTCCCAAAATGAAACTGCAGAAGACAGAATAAACCAATTCAAAATTGCAATACAATTCAAAATGAATAGAGTTTTAACATATAATGAAGATATTTAAAACATTTGAAAATGAATAGCATTATAAATTTTCTGTAAATCAAAATAAGGATAACATTTTATAGAATATCAAAATTAGCATCAGGCTATGCAGATTTCATTTGAGAAACTAAAATTTAATCTTTAAAAGCCTCCCTAAATAGCAAGCAAGCAGAATAGACTGAAGTCTCAGAGATATCAGCAGTAAATTCCAAATTGTTGCTACAGTATAAGAAAAGACTTAGGGGTATGTTTACTAAACGGCAGTAAGGGAGCACATCTTTCCGAGCGGTAATGGCAGCAATAAGGGGTTACCATGTGGTAAGTGTGCTGGGCATGTTAGAGGTGTTCCAATGTTAAGGGGTAGTCGTGGACACTTAACGTGTGGTAACAGGACATGCTTCGTTAAGGTGTCTTGCATGCACCTTAATGCAGGAAAGCCTCTGAAATGCTGAAAAGGGACAGGGAAGCCATTGGAGAAGGTATGGATGCAAGCACAGTTGGTAGCTGATGGAGTTGATTCATCTGATGCCTGGCTATGTGGCAGTATGTGTGATGAGTAAGTTTGACTATACAGCAGGCCTGTACTGTTGACTAGGCGAGATAGGTAGCTGCCTAGTGATGCTGGTCAGTGTGGGTGTTGGCAGTGTAATGGGTGGGTGGTAACAGCAGCAGAGTCAGTGGAGGGGTTGGAGCAGCATGGGTGCTGTGACAGGCGTGCAGTCCTAGATGGTCCTGAAAGCATATACTGTGCCGTAAGCTATATTATAATGTCTGTGAGGTGTGGACATATATCTAGATGTACTGTCAGTGTGTAGCATGCCATAGGCCAGGACAGTGTCTGGGTAGAGGTAGCATGTTCCTGATGTGGGCAGCAAAGTGAGGATTGTCCATGAGTGCTCATGTGGAGCAGTCACAGGAGAGGTGTGCATGATATGACTAACTGCGGCAAATGACCCTTGATGGCCATGGTGGGGCAGTTTACTGGCAAATACATGAATCCCCCTGATGGCCAAATGCTGAGTGCAGGGTTGTGCCATGGATTTTCCAAGCAAAGAGTTTGAACTGTGTGTGGTGGGTGGATGTATGGGATCATATAGGCCAAAAGCATTTGGTGTGTGTGAACCAAAATTAGCAGTGCCATGGGGTACATGAAACACCATTTGTGCAGGTGGGACTGGTGCCTCAGCCTGTGCAACTATAAGACAATACACCCAACAGAGTGGCATGATAGAAAGGGACAAGTTGAACTCATTCGCCCCATGTGGGGCAAGTAATGATGACAGAACAATACAGGGGATGGGTATGCAATGAGTGTTGTGTGCCTGATTGTACGAGATATGTCCTCTTTATGTAAATCTGGGAGGTCACAAGATTGAAAATCATAAAATGCATCTATACCAGTTGACCCAGACATCGTTGGACTCCAGAAACCTCACTATTTCCTCTTTCAGCAGCACTTCCAATAATTTACTCACCACCGAGGTTAAACTAACCAGCCTGTAGTTTTCAACCACATCCTTAGTTCTGCTTTTGTGTAAATGTCACTCCTCCTCCCCTTCTTCCTCCCCTTTCCTTTCTAAATTAATGTTGCTGGTGCCTTTTGTGACTCCTCTCCCTTTCCCTATTAGGCATCCGCCTAGGGCCCTGAGGATCCAGTTGCCTTCTAGCATAATAACAGTCTGCAGTCGAGTAATTAAGGCAAAATAAGAATTGGGCTTTATTTCCCCTTCCCTACGAATTTCCTTTTATATAACAAAACCAGGAACAAAAACGGCTTCTTCAAAGAAAAATAGGTTCTTTTACTTTGGTACTTTTTTTTTTTTGCAGAGCTTCTGCCCACTTGTTCAGCACAATGATTCAATATCATCAGAGAAACATAACGTACAGTCCATTGGTGTGGTTTCAAGGCTACAGCTATTATTTTCCCACTGCATTAGTTCACAATCTTCCGGGGTTGCAGGTGGGTTAAAATCCTCATAGCTGTTTACATTGTAAAATCCTCTCTGTGAGGCACTGGTTAGCTTATCAGGAAACTGTTCTATGCAAGCAGGGTTTTGAATACCTGGTACTGTGACAGTTTCACTCTAGCTTTCCTTTTCTCTCGAGTAATGAGGAATTATATCATAACTCCCAGCATTTATTTTACTTCTTATGCCATGCCCTGGCCCTCCCGACAAAACAGAATTCTTAGCTTTTTCTCTCTTAAAGCTAGGTTCCCACCTTCTCTGTTGTCCAGGCTCCTCTCTCTGGGCTACAGACAGCTCCTTCCCGGGACGTCCAGCTACCAGCAGTCCGAGCAGTGCTATGGCCACATTCCTGAGAAGTTTTCCCCCGGCTGCTTCCTGCTACCGGGCCACACCTACTGCTTCCCTGATTCAGCAGGCTTTCTTCTGTGTGACGTCTGCTCTCAGGCTGGTTGCTCACTCCTCCCAGGTCACTGCCCCCACTGGCCTCTCCTGGATTTACCCAGCAGCTTTTATCCTCATGTCCTTTGCACGCTGCCTGTGCTTTCATGGACAGGTGATCCTGATTAGCTTTTATCCTTCCTGCTACGTCAGGACTAGTGTGTGGTAAACTTATTCTATTGTTCTTTTGCCTCCTGTGAGCTGAGTGTTTTTGCTGCCTATCAGACTCCAAGGTAAATTCTTCTTTTTCACCTATTATCATGGGCTCTACACCGGCTACTGTATCACATATCCCCCCCCCCCCTTTAAGATATTACGGGCTGGGGAACGGCCGTTCTCACGGCCCGTAATTACTGAGCGGCTCCTGACCTTCACTCTAGACCGGCTCGCTGCAGCTGTTCTCTCCTGCCAAGGTTTAAGGACATTAATATGGTATACCTGACAATGTCCCCTGTCATTTTCCACTGCATATGACACAGGTCCTTTACGCTCCACTACCGTATAGGGACCTTTCCACTGAGCCTCGAACTTCGGCCCAGGGTCTGCCACCATTACCACGACCCTCTCACCTATGGCCAGTTGACGTGGTTTCTTCCCTCGGTCACAGTACCGCTTCTGGTGCATCTGACTATCTTGCACGTGCCGTTCGGAGGCTTGAGAAGCCCTCCGTAAACGAGTCCTTAGCTCGCGAAGGAACTGAGGTACCCCCATTTCTTCCCCTTCAGGTCCCACCCATTGTTCCCTTAAAATATCGAGGACTCCCCTTGGGGCACGGCCAAACATCAGTTCGTAAGGGGAAGCTCCTAATGAGGCTTGTGTACGCTCCCTACTGGCGTTCAAAACAAATGGAAGCATAATGTCCCAGTCAGCCATCTTTCCATCCAGCCCTCGTCTTAAAATCTGTTTGAGGGTCTGGTTAAACTGTTCCACAAGTCCATTGGATTGTGGATGGTATAGGCGGTCTTTATGTGATGGATTCTGAAGGCGTCCAAGACCTGGGCTAGGTATTTCGACATGAAATTGCTTCCCCTGTCGGTCAGCATTTCCTTCGGAAATCCGACCTCGCAAAATAGCTTAATTAATTCTACTGCTATGGTTCTGGCTGAGATGTTTCTTAAAGGTATTGCCCAGGGGAACCTGGTGGCCTGATCCATTATCACTAGGATGCATTGGAATCCCCTTGGGGTCTTTACTAGTGGTCCTACAATATCCATCGCCATTCAGCGTACTGGTTCTGATATCGTAGGGGTAGCTATCATGGGTACCCCCATGGGTTTTGCGGCGGTAACCCGCTGACAAGAGGGACAAGCCTCACAAAAACGTTTGGTTTCCTTAAATACCCCCGGGAAATAAAACCGGGCCAGAATTTGGTCCAGGGTACCCTGAACTCCCTTATGCCCACCAATGGGGTGATCGTGGGCTAGTCTCATGACCACTGCCTTAAAGGCAGTGGGAACAACTAGTTGTTTTCTGACAGCACCCATTTGGGGATCGTTACTTTCACTATACAATATTTCGCCCTCTATTAGGAATCTGGGAAGTACGTCCCTATCTGTCTGGGCATACTCAAAGGCGTGCTTTAACACTGGATCCGCCTTCTGTTCCTTCGGAAAGGATGGGAACTTCCTAACGAAATCGGCAGGCACCCAGGGCCAACCTAGCCCATCCTCTACTCCTGCCCTCAGCTGGGCCCTATGGTGTCTCTCCTGGCATTTCTCCCCCTTGCCTTTCTTATTGCTTTTAGAAGGTACATTGACTAAATCTTCATGCTGGGGAAGCTCTCCCAGGGTTTCATCTACGGGTCTACCCTCCTCCTCCGGGGATTCTTCCTCCTCTAGAGGGTCAGAATCCTCCTCTGGGGGTTCAGCTCGTACCTCTGAGCTTTGGGCCTGCGACCTAGTAGAAACCATGCCCCCCTTTACATGTATACCTTCCCTTACTCCTCTATAGAATGGTGGCCAGTCCCTACCTAATACAATATTATAAGGTAACTTGGGTATTACAGCCACTAGGATCTCCCTCCGGGTTCCCAATCCTTTTACTATAACTCTGTAGAGAGGTAATAAGTGGATGAACCGTGTACACATCGTATCTTGGTCCTACCCTCTGGTTGGCTCGGTGTGGACCCATTGCTGGCTTGTAGGGTTCGCCAGAACTTTCGAGACTATACTTTGGTCCACGCTCGAGTCAAGCAACGCTTGGGCTACCACACCTTGCACTTCAACATTTATATGGAATCCTTCTTGCATACATTTTCTGTCACCGATTATCAGTGCTGTTCGCCAGACACAATCCTTTTTCCTATGACCCCGTTTACCGCACTTAAAACATTTTACCAGTGCGTCCTTAACCTCTTTCTTAGGCAAACACTCATTTACATTTGGAACATACTGCCTAGGCTCCTTAATTACTTTACCAAAATTTGCCACACCAACCGTGCTTCCAGCGCCTCCCTGTGGTTTACTGGCCAACTCAGCCTCCATAAACCGTTCCGTGAGGTGAGCTGCTTCAGTTGAGGTTTGGCAGTTTTGCAAAGTTAAGAAGGACCTCACTTCGGCAGGAACTGCCTCTGAAAATTGTTCCAACACAATTGTATCAATAATACTCTCAAGGGTCTTCCCTTCTGGAGTGAGCCATTTCCATACCAGGCTACGCACCCTCTGGCACAGTGCCTTAGGTGTTTCACCTGGTTGGAGCTTGGTGGCTCTCAGCATACGTCTGTAAACCATAGGCGTCATGCCCAGCCTATCCCGTATGGCTTTTTTAACTCCTTCATAGTCGGTTGCCAGAGCAGCGGGCATGGCCTTGTAAGCCGCTAAGGTTCTCCCGTTAGGGAGGTGGCCAGCCTAACTGCCCATTGCTCGCTCGGCCAACCTGCATTGTGGGCTACCCTTTCAAAAGCCTCCACAAAGTTATCTATGTTATTGGCCTCAGATAACTGTCCAAAAGACAATATCCCACAGTTCTGTGGGCCTACCCCACAGTAATGTTCTTTTGGTGTTTTCTCCGTTGTCCGGTCTGCCAGCAAAGCTTGTAACAACTCTGTCAGGGGCTTCTGCTGGGCCTGTAAGGCTGCCGTGGCTTGCTCTTGGCTCAGCTGCGCCAGCTCCCTCTGTTTCTCGAATTGTAGGCTCATCCACCGAAGCACTTCTTGGGGATCCATCTCCATGCTTGCACACTACAACAAACAGACAACAGACACCAAGTGTGGCATTACTACTATTTTTCGTGCCTAGTCTCTCTTCCTTTTTACCACTCCTTCTCACTGGAACCCCCACCGCCTGTGCCCAAATACTCATTACCTGAGCCAGGTGGATATTCGCGCTCTGAGAAGGTATTTTTCTTTTCCACCAGTTCTGGAACCTTCTGGGCGTGTCCAGCCGTGATACTCGTCCTGTTCTTCAGCAACGTCAGTCTGCTGTGTTCCTGCTGTATAATCCCCAGGAATAATCTGAAAAACTACGCCATTTGTGACTCCTCTCCCGGTCCCTATTAGACATCCGCCTAGGGCCCTGAGGATCCAGTTGCCTTCTAGCACAATAACAGTCTGCAGTTGAGTAATTAAGGCAAAATAAGAATTGGGCGTTATTTCCCCTCCCATACGGATTTCCTTTTATATAACAAAACCAGGAACAAAAACGGCTTCTTCAAAGAAAAATAGGTTCTTTTCCTTTGGTACTTTTTTTTTACAGAGCTTCTGCCCACTTGTTCAGCACAATGATTCAATATCATCAGAGAAACATAACGTACAGTCCATTGGTGTGGTTTCAAGGCTACAGCTATTATTTTCCCACTGCATTAGTTCACAATTTTTTGGGGTCGCAGGTGGGTTAAAATCCTCATAGCTGTTTACATTGTAAAACCCTCTCTGTGAGGCACTGGTTAGCTTATCAGGAAACTGTTCTATGCAAGCAGGGTTTTGAATACCTGGTACTGTGACAGTTTCACCCTGGCTTTCCTTTTCTCTCGAGTAATGAGGAATTACGTCATAACTCCCAGCATTTACTTTACTTCTTATGCCATGCCCTGGCCCTCCCAACAAAACAGAGTTCTTAACTTTTTCTCTCTTAAAGCTAGGTTCCCACCTTCTCTCTGTTGTCCTGGCTCCTCTCTCTGGGCTACAGACAGCTCCTTCCTGGGACCACCAGCTACCAGCAGTCCGAGCAGTGCTATGGCCATGTTCCTGAGAAGTTTTCCCCCGGCTGCTTCCTGCTATCGGGCCACACCTACTGCTTCCCTGATTCAGCAGGCTTCCTTCTGTGTGACGTCTGCTCTCAGGCTGGTTGCTCACTCCTCCCAGGTCGCTGCCCCCACTGGCCTCTCCTGGATTTACCCAGCAACTTTTATCCTCATGTCCTTTGCACGCTGCCTGTGCTTCCATGGACAGGTGATCCTGATTAGCTTTTAACCTTCCTGCTACGTCAGGACTAGTGTGTGGTAAACTTATTCTATTGCTCTTTTGCCTCCTGTGAGCTGAGTGTGTTTGCTGCCTATCAGACTCCAAGGTAAATTCTTCTTTTTCACCTATTATCATGGGCTCTACACCGGATACTGTATCACACTTTACAGCACCTTAGAACAGCATTTTTTCGGCATTAAGGGAGCAAGTGTGCCGATAGCCTGTGTTAATGGCACACATGCTCTCTTACCGCTGTTTAGTAAACATACCCCTAAGAATTTACATCAGTCGCAGGCATTGTTTAGGACTACTATATTGGAAGTCCATACCAAATGTATTCCACTCTTTAAAAAAGGGGGAAGGAAGGCCAAATGACTGCCGGCATATTTAATGGTGAGGTTATAGACACTGGTATAGAATGTCATGCCCCAGCCCTCTGCCTAAGGCTTAGAGGGGTAGT
Organism: Ichthyophis bannanicus; assembly: GCA_033557465.1. Lineage (NCBI taxonomy): Eukaryota > Metazoa > Chordata > Amphibia > Gymnophiona > Ichthyophiidae > Ichthyophis > Ichthyophis bannanicus. Next base: position 669,926,264 of record CM066034.1, on the reverse strand, counting down.
GTTGCCATTAACATCTCTTATAAAAGGTTGAATAAACTATTTTTCTGCAGTGAAGCATGCTCGGAGTTGTAGTTTTGGCCTTCTAAGATGAAGTGTAGTCATGAAACTGAAAGTAAAGGCAAATGACAAAATGTATTCCCTAAAAGCAAACAAAGTCCATGTAGATTGTAACAGGATACTTCTCCATTCATTCGCTCAAGGTTATTTACAACTTAGGCTGGATGAGCTTCACAGTCATTAATTATATGCGGGCTGCTTATCAATATAACGGATAAAGAAAACACTGCTTCTTCATTCAACAAAGTAAAAATATCTTCTTTTTACCTTTGTCTTCATTAAGCATTCAAATGTACATGCAACAGGTATCTTCCCCTTAAAAAGAGCAAGTTCCTACCTTCAGTTCAGGCTAGATTTCATTACTCTACTTTTCAGGAGACTTTATCTTTTCAGCTATTCTTTAGCAAAGGGAGTCAATGCTAACAGCTTGACATAGAGTACAGTCCATGAGTACTTCTGGAGGCAATAAATCCTACTCAATAGGCTCAACCTGCATGCCCTCTGGCTCCGGTAATGCAGTGCCCTGCTCTGAGCTTTTAACGTATGTCTCAGGGTATACTCTCTCTGAGGATCCCTGTGTCTCTCTTGAGCACAGCTCCACCCGGTAAGGATAAATTGTACCTGAAGGTGTGGTCACTTCTTCCTGGCTGTGTTCACCAGTCTCCCTCCAGCTTCTGGGAAACAGTCCCTGGTTCACTTCCCTGAGTTCCTTCCTGGAGCTCTGCCATGGCTCTCTGTTCCAGGCTTGGCTCCTTTGACTCCTGCGCTGAGTCCTGGGCTCCCACCTCTGAACTCTCTGAACCTTCTCATTAGGACCTGGGGTTTGAAGCCTTGTCTGCTCTCTCCTTCCGTACTCTCTCCCTCCGGGCTCTCTCCCTCTGGGCTCTCTCTCTCTCTGGGCTCTCCTCCTCCGGGCTCTCCTCCCTGCTTTCTCTCTAGCCAAGGCTTATATCCCTGCTTCCCGGGCAGTGTCTCTCCCTCTCTGGACAGCTGCTTGCAATTATCTTCCAAGCCTGCAGCTACATCAGCATAGCTTGGGTGTGGCAGCCTAGGTTTGGTTTCTCTCTGCTTGCTTTCTTTATGCCAACTGTGCACTGCAGGGATGTCACTTTTCTTAAGAGCAAAATCATTAGTTTCTCCTATTTCCATAGGCTTACTACAAGCTTCCTTATCACAAGTAAAAAAAAAAAATCATTCAAAAAATTAAAAAAGGATCTAAATGAAAACAGGAAACAACATGCAATAAGTACTGCCAAGTTAGATGCAGAGAATTGATAAGGCAAGCAAAGAGAGAATTTGAAAAGAAGCTTGCGATGGAAGCAAAAGCGCTTTTTAACAATATATACCCGTACGTCGGTAATATCAATAACTTTCTTCCACAGGACTCTCTTCAAGTTGCACATTTTATACATTGCTTTGACAACAATTGCTCTTTTAACAGTGAGTATTGCTACAATTTACAACATATTGTTCTCTGTCTACTCACGAAACATGCCCATACATCTAGAAAGCAATTAAAAATACTTTTTGGTTTTATTTCGTTAAGCAAATGGATTATGACCCTTTCCCCCTTGGATCATAGTTTAGACTCAAGGTGACCAATGTAAGACATATACATATATGTTTATATACCATTTCACATAACCAAATTTTCATGTTCCTTGTTTTAGTCTTGCAATCTTACAAGATTAGTCCACACGTGCAGTGCACCTACGGAACATTATAGTAAGTAGAACACTGCTTATATGAAATGGTTATCTCGGATATCTTTGCTTTCTATACTGCCCTGCGTCTTGTTTGTTAGAATGTATCAATGTGTTTTTATGGATTTTTATGTCTATATTTTATAACTAATTTCGAGTGTTTATTTATTTGTTGTATGATCCGCATAATAATTTTATTTTTTGCATTAATTGTTGATTTCTATGAGACAATTTAGTGTTCATACTATCTTTTAATGTATGATTGTTTTGTTTTCTATTTTATAAGCTTTATTTCCTCCTGAGGAAGGCGTTTGCTGAAACGCGTTGGGGCATATTAATAAAAGCATATTGTAATCATCTCACGGCTCTTGCTCCTTGTGTGTCTCTTTGTATCCAGCCATTGCTATACAGAACAGTGTGGAGATGTAGCCTACTGGTTAGTGTAATGTCTCCATCAGCAGGGGACAAGGGTTCAATTCCTACTTGTTCATTTTCATACCTGTAACAGTCAGGGCTCTGCACATTGGTGCTGGCAGCCCATACCACCCTCTTCTCTGCCGCCATCCATCCTTCAGCCCATCCATCTGCCTCTGTCGGATGTGTGCAGTCATGTCTTCTTGTGCAAGCTGCTATACCATGGCCTACACTGGTACTCTTTTCTGCATTTTGGCTCTTCGCGCTCACCTCTCCTGTGCCTGATCTGCACCTCAACACTACTACTCTGTCCTCCTATCCCTAAAAAACATCTTGCCACTTCTGCCTCCGCTGAGGGACACGTCTTCCCCATCCTATGCCACACACTGACATTGCAGCACTTTACATTGGCACCACCCTGTGCATCAGTACAACTGCCTACCACATGCTTGTCCGCTTTACTGGCTGCTCCATAGGGTGCCCACCAATATGGCAGGTCCATCAACTCCCTCCTGTCCTTCCTTCCATCATCTTTACATTGGCATTCCTTGGTGTTCTATCCAGCATTTGGGTTAAGCCGTTTTCCTGCCTTAAGGTGCATGCTTTCCACCTTAGGGCACCTTGTCTCACATTAGGGCACCTTACTTGTCAACTTACTGTGCCTTAAGGTGCATGCTTGTTACCTTACCACACATTTTCCTGTTAGCGCACATTAAATGGCCCAAGACACCCTAATGCCGGGACTCCCCATACCCGCCCACTGCCTTAGATGGCTTCAGGCACCTTAACTCTGCCATTACTGCCTGTGACTTTACCGCAGTTTAGTAAACATACCCCCAAGTATTCATTAAACGTATCTCTCACTGACACTGCTGATACATAGGGAAAATTAAGTAACCCACGTTATTTGCTCTAGACAGTCTCCATATGCTCCAACTTAGAGTTCACCAGAGAAAAGTTCTCAACATAAAGTTCTGACTGGGCCTCATAGGACACCAGCTTAGGTTGAACTTCGAGTAACTCAGATTTAACTGAATTAACGGAACTGAACAACTGTTCAATCTTAATAGAATTTTTTTTAACTTTGAATGCAGCAATAAAGCTTCCCTAAGCGATACAGTCACCAACCAAATGGATTCCAATGTGAAGTTTGCTAGTCTCTCAATTGCAAGAGATGCATCTTCTCCAGACTGGCTTGCCAACTCCTCCCCTCCTGCTGGCGTATTGTCTCCTCATGGCTCCATAACTCAACCTTCTGATTGCGTTCCAAATGATTATGCTGCAACCCAAGCATGTTGAAATTGTTCCAGGGCAAGCTCACTCATCACCCCATTCACTCCCTTACCTAGCCCCCATTGCTCAAATGACCCCAATTATCCTGGGAGAAGTTGTGGCAACAGACATTCACTGGTGGACTGTTGATGACACGCTGCTTTTGGCATGGGTTATGCATCAGGGGAAAAGGATGATGACTCCAAATCAGGTCCCGGGCTACCCAGCCCCAAATCACCTGCAAGCAGAGTTTCCTCCACCACAGCCGGAGACCGTGGCAGCTGAAGGAATTGGCATAGACGCTGTGGAGGTTGTGGAGGTTTGGGAGGGCAGCAACCCCCCCCCCCCTTAGCTTTCCGCTTCCTACCCATTAGGAAACACAGCAGCCACCAACAAATCTAGCTGCAGAAAAGATATTTAAAGGTAATCAAAGAAGTATAACACGAAATTTCAAAAATGTCTCAGGAAATTTCAAAAATGTAACAAGGGAATTTGATAAAATAAAGAGTAGCAAATCACCTGGATCAGATGATGTACATTCCAGCATGCTGAAAGAACTAAAAAATGAAATTGTAGACCTACTATTAGTCATTTGTGAACTATCATTAAATTGTCTATAGCAGGCATGTCCAACAGGTAGATCGCGATCTACCTGTAGATCGCGGAGGGGTCAGAGGTAGATTGCCAGCCCCACTTGGCTCCATTTCTCCAGCAGCTTGCCCCGTCTCTAGGAGAGAGCTCGTGCTGGTAGGGAGTTTGCTGAGGGTTTCTCGCCACTGCTGATCTTTTGCTTGTCTTTTTTCCCTGCCTGTAGGAATCTTGCCTGCGGGTGTATTGGGGGTACTTGTTGTTTTCGTGCCAATAGTTTGTGGGTACCCCAGGGAGCCACCGCCCACTCCCTGCGACGAGATGCCACAGGCTCGGCGTCATACCTGGTCTCCTGCCTCTCAGAATCACCCATTCCTGCCCCCGCTCCAACACCCCTTACAAGTGTGTTATATACCAGGCGATATCCATTCGCCCGGGCTTTACCTGAATACACTTACCGTATTAGTTGTGTCGTGTGCTGGTCATTGGTCACTTTATAGTTCGTTTTCATTAAACATTTTCGGGCAGACACAACAATGTGTCAAGAATTTGGTGATTTTGGTGGGCTTTTACAATTTTGTTCTAACTTGCCTATGCCTTGCTTTTGAATTAATTCAAACCACTGTGACTTTTGCTTGCTTCTGCAATTTTATTTTGCCTAGCCTTTGCATTGATTCTACACTGCAATTTTATTTCGCCTTGCCTTTGCATTGATTCTACACTGTGTGCAGAATTTATTAAATCGCGTGTGGTGGTATTTGAACTTGTTTGGCGGTATTTGATTTTATCTGGTTTGCTGGACAGGTGTTTGAGTTTTTTTGATGATTGTTTGGTGGTATTTGATTATTGGTGCCAGTATGATGAATTCTTATTTTTACTTTTAGAACTGCATGTGTGGTTTTGGCATCTGCAGTCCTTGTATTGCACATCATCCAGAGGTCTTCAGTTCCTGTTGATCTTTAATACTTTGGGACAATGACAGTTTTGGACCAGATTCAGCCAGTGTTTATACTAACTTAGCAGATTTGGCCTTCTTACATCCAGCCACCCCAGTATAACGAAGATGAGTGTCCCAAAGAAGAGCAAAACCTACCACTTTCATGATGAATGGGAAATGGACTACTTCTTCATCATGGTGAAAGACAAGTGTTGTTATCTAATTTGTAACGCCCCAGTATCCTTGCCCAAAAAGGGTAATCTGGAACATCATTATAAGGCTCTGCATAGCAATAGGTTTGATGCTGATTTTCCACCCAAAAGTGAAATTCGTAAACTGAAGCTCAAAGAACTTAAATCGAAATTACTCAGCAACAGTTGATGGCGAAGCCAAGGTCACATTTGATCAATGCAACCATAGCATCCTTCAAGGTCAGCAACCTAATCACAAAGAAATGCAAACCTTTCACTGAAGGGGAATTTGTAAAAGATTGTTTTCTTGAAGCAGCTGACAATCTTTTTGAAGGATTTAAAAGTAAGAAAAAGATCATAGCTGCTATTCAAGATGTACAATTGTCAAGAAACACCGTCATGCGGCGAATAGAAAAGATGTGTGGAGACACAACTCAACAATTGTTGGAGGATGTTTCAAATTATGTTGCTTTCTCACTCCAACTGGATAAATCTACAGACATAAGAGCCATAGCCCAGTTACTAGTCTTTATCTGGATGGTTTTTGAAGACTTTACTGTTAAAGAAGAACTACTTGGAATGATTTCTTTAAAAGGGAGAACTACCAGTCAGGAAATATTCAGTTCTTTCCATTCTTTTGTGACAAAGTGTAATCTTCCATTGCATAGACTTGTTTCCATCACTACTGATGGAGCAAGAGCAATTACAGGTGAGGTTAACAGTTTCATAGCCCTCTGTAGACAGCATGATGACTTCCCAGATTTCCTTTCTTACCACTGCATCATTCACCAGCAAGTTTTGGCAAGCAAGGGACTCAATGCAAAGACTGTCATGGACATCACTTCCAAATTGTAAACTCAGTTCGTGGAAGATCATTTCAAAGATGGCTTTTCAATCTTACTCTTGATGAAGGGGCAGTGGAAATCATTTTGCACACAGATGTAAGGTGGCTAAGTAGGTACAAATTTCTGCAAAGATTTCATGATTTGCTGAATGAAATAAGAAGTTTTTTGAAGGAGAGGGGAGATGACCAAGCAGAGTTGGAAGATGAGGAGTTGTTATGTGATCTGGCATTTCTCGCTGACTTTACAGGCGAACTAAGTGATATGAACCTTGAACTACAAGGTAAAAACAAATGCATTGGCGAGATGATGAGTACAGTTTCATCCTACAAGAGCAAATTTGAGCTAATGATGACTGACCTTGCAAACAACACTTTTGATCATTTTCCTAATACGCAGGACCATCTGGGACAATATCCAAATTTTGTTTTTCAGAATGAGAAGTATGTGACAGAAATCTGTTCTGTTATCCAGGAATTCGAAAATAGATTCTGTGACTTCCAAAAAATTGGAACAGTTGTGGAGTACTTGTCATACCCATTCAAAGTAGATGTGGACATTAAAGAACTGCAGCTGCTATCAGTAAAAATTACTCATTGAATAAGCCATCTCTTGAAAACGAAATATTAACCCTTAAAAATGACATTTTTCTCAAGACCCGTGCTGAGCAAGAATCGTTTTGGAAGCTAGTGCCAAGAAACAAATTTCCCAACTTGAGAAGATGCAGTGAAGCTGTACACTCCTGTTTCTGTTCAACTTATTTGTGTGAATCTGCATTTTCCCATCTGGAAATGACAAAGTGTACACAACGTTCCAACATGACAGATGAACATCTCCAAGATTCCATGAGAATGGCACGCACGCAATATTCACCCAACTTCAAAAAGCTGGTGGATGAAATGCAGGCTCAGACGTCTCACTAATGAGCAAGAGTGAAATATTAAAGATTATGCAAGATCAGCCTGGATCAATACTCAACCTAAATTTAACACAAATTACTCAATAAAAGTTAAAGAAAGTTATTAAGACAATTAAAGTTATTAATCAATAAAACTTTAAGAAAAAATGTACTTTCCATTTCCCCTCGCAGTTCTTACTGGATCTTCGTCTCTCTGTTTTGTTTTTGCTTAATTTGCTTAACAGCTGATCACATCCAAGTAAATGACAGAAGGTTCATTAAAAATGGTGGGAGGGGGGAATCCTCCAACTTTATTGGGTTAAAATTTAATTTGAAACTAATTTGAAACTTAATTTTCATGGTGGTAGATCACCGGCACTTTTGGCTGGAAAAAGTAGATCACGACCTGTTCGAAGTTGGACATGCTTAGTCTATAGTAACTGAAGATTGGAGTCAACATAATGCCAAGTTTCAATAGAGATTTCCAGGGGTGAGACAGGAAACTACAGACCAATGAGCCTGATGTCAGTGGCAGGCAAGACTGTAGAAACCATTATAAAGAACAAAATTACTGAACATATAGGGCCCCTTTTACTAAACACTTAACACATTATCTGCTGCATTGCCTATCTTAATCCTATGAGTTCAATGCCAGTTAGCATGTGCTAAGTGTTTAGTAAAAAAGGACCCAAATAGTCATTGGGGGATGTTTACTAATTGGCGGCAAGGTAGCAAGTGTAACAGCGCATGCTAATATCACATTTGTGACGTTAGCACGCAGTAAATGGCGCATTAGCACACACTACCATTACCCACAGTATTAAGTGCACTATGGGCGGAGAGAGGGCGGAGAGTAGGGGTCAATGGGTGGGGAGTGGGTGGGAAGAAAACCCTGCTGCATTACTGCCGGCACCTTAACACCAGGACCTTTACCGCATATCAAAATCTGTCGATAAGGGTGCATCTTGAGGACAGAGTGCCTATTTAACGTTTGCAATGTGCTGCACAGACAGGTGAGCCCAAGATAGTGATAGTAGTGCTCCATTAGCAGCAACAGCATAGTGCCCAAGTATGAAAGGGCACTATGTTGATGGTGCAAATGGGGCAAAGGGGGGTGCATGAGGAGCAGGCAGTGGGGTGGCTGGGGCACAGGGCAGACCAGGCAGTTGTCTAGGTGGCACAGAGGAACATGGAAATTGAAAAGTGCAAGACCGAGTCTGACCAAGTGCAGCATGCCCAGTATCCTGTGTCCAGCAGTGTCCAAACAAGGGCACAGGTATGCAGCAGTGTCCCCCAGAAACACACAGGATCCACAGTGCCTGAAATGGGGCAAGCCATCCAAATCCTAGGTCCCTCAAATAATGATTTATGGACCTCTTTTCATTAACCTTCAAAAACATTTATGAAACGCAGCTCAACTAACAGCCTGTAAAACATTCTCTGGTAATGGATTGCAGGGTATGAGGATGTGTGGGAGTACAAAATACATTCACCTAGTAGTCTGGAATGGGGGACACTGTAGCTCCAGTGCATGTCCCCTAGTCCCTCAACATTCTGATGGTAGAGACAATGGACAATGTTTATCTCCCCCACTGCAGGAAATCTGCTTTGAAACCCACACCACTCAGCTGTCTCCTCCCCAGGTCAAAGAGACATAACAGTGGCAGATGGTGAGGGGGACCCTGGGGAGGTAGATGGTGGAGGGGGGATGTGTGTCTGTCCATGTATGCCCCCACTCCTCCTGGATCATGCACCTGTGTGTTGGCTGGCCTGGGACTGCGCACCACCAACACTGACAGCACATGTGCATGTCAGCATGGTGTGGGGGGAGTGAGTGGCACCCGGCTGCAGCAGACAGAAGCCATGCCCTGATGCAGTGCGCCATGTGCTTTGCGCCATGTGCCAGGGTCAGTGTGATGGGAAGCATGTCATCCTGATGGACAAATATGACCATGCAGCAGCACTGTGGTGTACTACACACAGTTGGTATGTATGTGAGCAGAGGGTCATGGGTTCGGGTCTTAGCTATGGATCATACAGTGACCTTATGGCTACATTATATCCCACAGTGCAAGTACAAAACAAACATGTGCAACCCCCAGTGAGTCAGCCAACAAGGGTACAAACACCCACACAGACAGGCCCCTCTTTCCTTAGCTGGATGGAGAGCGATGCATAGACAGGTGAGCCCAGGAAAGTAATAGTACAGCCCCAGTAGCAGTAATTCCACAGTGCCCAAGTATGAAAGGGCACAATGGTCATGGAGCAAATAGGGCAAAGGAAGGTGGCTGCGGATCACACAGTGGGGGCTGCTGGGGCACAGTGCAGACCAGGCAGCTGCCGAGGTAGCACAGAGGAACATAGACACCGAAAATATGCAAGCCATGTCTGACCGAAGCATAGCATGTGCAGTTTTCTGTGTGTAGTAGTGTCCAATCATGGGTGCAATTTTCCAGTAGTGTCACCAAAAGATACACAGGATCCACAATCTCTTCAATGGGACAAGACGTCCATATCCTAGGTTCCCCAAACAATGGTTGATGGACCTTTGCCAGGAACCTTTCCAAACATTTATTAAATGCAGCTCAACTAGCACCCTTCACTACATCCTATGGTATCGAGTCACATGAATGGGATATAGCTATAGCTGGCTATAATCTATTTAGAAGACATAGAGAGGATAGAAAAGGAAGAGAAGTAGCTCTGTATGTCAAAAGCAATATTAAAGCTGCTGAAATACAGGGGACGTAGGGAAAAGAAGAAGCGCTGTGGATTGTGTTGGAAAGAGGGGGTGGCACTATCATCCATACTGGTGTGGTCTACAGGCCTCCAACTCAAACTGAAGAAATGGATAGTGAATTAATTGTTGATATTGCAAAGATAGCCATGAAGGGAGAAGTAATCATAATGGGTGACTTTAATATACCCCATGCGGATTGGAGTGTTCCTTCTGCAAATCTGGAAAGAAGTAAAAAAATTGTGGATTCCTTCCAAGATACATTACTTAAACAAATGGTGATGGAACTGACCAAGGAGAGCTCCGTGCTGGATTTAGTGCTCACCAATGGAGATAGCATGTCGAATATCCAGGTGGGTGCCCATGTAAGCAGCAGCGATCAGAACATGGTGTGGTTTGAGATAAAAGCCAAGGTGGAATCCAATCATAGCAAACTCTAAGTCTTAGGGGCTTGTTTACAAAGTCGCGGTAGCGGCTTCCGCCTGATATCAGAACCGCGGCCCCATTTAATTCAATAGGGCTGTGGCTCTGATATCGGGTGAATGCCGCTACTGCGGCTTTGTAAACAAGCCCCTTAGACTTCAAAAATGCTGACCAGTAAAATGGCCAAGTACCTGAAAGAGGAGTTGGTAGGGTGGGAGGGGTTAAGGGAAGTGGAATTGCAATGGGCTAAACTAAAGAAAGCAATAAAAGGTGCAACAGATACATATGTAAGGAAAGTAAATAAAAACAAGAGGAAAAGGAAACCTATTTGGTTCTCCAAAGAAGCAGCTGCACAAATAAAGGCAAAAACCACAGCTTTTACAAAATTCAGAAGCTTACAAACAGAGGAACACAGAAAAGAATATAATATCAAACTAACAGAGACAAAACAAGAAATAAGGATAGCAAAATCAAAGGCAGAATAAAAGATGGCTAAAGATGTGTAGTGTGGTGACAAGACTTTTTTCAGCTATATTCGGGAGAGGAGGAAAATCAGAGGTGGAATTGCTGGGAACGGATTCGTGGAAAGTGACATTAAAAAAGCAACAATGCTAAATGAATACTTCTGCTCTGTTTTCACTAGAGAAAATCCTGGAGAAGGATCACCTGTGATTGACAAATATACAAATGGGAATGGAGTAGATACCACACCATACACAGAAGATGATGTGTTAGAACAGCTTGCAAAACTGAAAGTGGACAAGTCTATGGGCCAGATGGGATACACCCCAGGATACTGAAAGAGCTCAGAGAAGTTCTTGCAGGGCCTTTTAAGGATGTTTTTAATAGATCCTTGGAGACAGGAGAAGTTCCACAGGACTGGAGAAAGACTGATGTGGTTCCTCTCCACAAAAGTAGTAATAGGGAAGAAGTGACAAACTACAGGCCAGTAAGCCTTACCTCTGTGGCAGGAAAAGTAATGGAGGCGCTCCTGAAAGAGCAAATAGTGGACTTCCTCGAAACCAACAGGTTGCCTGATCTGAGGCAACATGGTTTTACCAAAGGATGATCTTGCCAGACAAATCTGATTGAGTTCTTTGACTGGGTGACCAGAGAACTGGATCAAGGGCATGCGATGGATGTGATCTACCTAGATTTCAGCAAAGCCTTTGATACTGTTCCTCATAGGAGGTTTATCAATAAACTCATCAGCTTGGGAAAGGGTCCCAAGATGGTGAACTGAATTAGAAATTGGTTGACTGACAGACAGCAGCGGGTGATGGTAACGGAACCCACTCGGATGAAAGGAAGGTAATTAGTGGTGTGCCACAGGATTCGGTCTTGGGACCAGTACTGTTCAATATATTCGTAAGTGATATTGCTGAAGGGTTAGATGGAAAAGTCACATATATAACACACATATATGTGGAAGTACAGTTTTCCAAATGTGCTATTGATGGTTCAGATATCTGTGAGGCAGCACATATGTATAAAGGTGCATACCTCTAATGTTCAGATGTGTACACAATGTGTCGGTTCACACAGTCATAGCCATTGCTGAGGTACACCATTTCTCTTTCAGCTGGTCATCTCTCAGAGATAGCTTTGAGATTCATATATATCTGGACACATCAAACCCCAATATGGCCCTGATTACTGCTATCTGACCTGTGGTTCACTGAGACATCCCATGCTTACTAGCAAATGTTGTCAGTTAAGTAACAGTGTCTGAGGTATGGGTGACATGTGTACAGTATGCTCATATTTAGCTGAGCCTACCAATTCTTTCACATGGTCCATAGCCCCTGTGACACTTGTGCGATTGACAGCAGCAGTCCTTTTGCAGATGGCCACTGCATATGTACATACATTAACTGTGCCCATACAATAGACCTTTGGGTACTATCCCAGATATCCCAGATATCATGGAGAGGCATGCGAGGCATCATCTACATGATTGCTTAACAACATCACTGTACACATTAGTTATTCCAGCTGCCCTCATACTGTGTTGTGTTCGCACATAGCTACTCAGTGCATGCTACACATCCAGACCCTGTACAGCCATTCTTCATTGGGTAATACAGCAAGAGATGCAATAGTGGTACAACAGGTGTACTTTATGTGCACTTGTACATTATGTAGCCTTACAGACTCAGACATTCCATGGCACAATCTTCATGAGGTCCACAGCAAGCTGATTCTTGGCTGATATAGCACAGCAAGAGGTAATGTGGTCACTGCGCTTTATTATTAGAGAAACGCCCCAACGCGTTTCGGCATATGCCTTCCTCAGGGGGCTGAGAACTGCAAACAGACATATTAAAATGAATAACCATAAACACATTAAAAGCATAAATAAACATCAAATACATGTAAAATATTATGAAGATTAAAAATTAAAAATTAAAAATAAAAATAACCATATAAATCATGAGTATAATAATATGAATATAAACATAAAAAATCATATAAACATATCATCATAAATTGTAAAAAAGTAAAACAGATAAAAGAAGGGATAACATATACAAACTGACACCATTAAGAACAGGAAATATAACATGAAAAGATACTCACTGTTCAGTTGAAGCGCACAAGGATAATGTATAACATATGATCAACTATGAATCGGCTAAAAAAATATATATATACATATAAGTGAATATAAATATCAATAAATCATCCTATAGTATACATAAAAACATAAATATGGAACCAAAAATAATGGGAAACCCAAACCCAAAAGAAGAGTGATGACCATCATGTAAAGAACAAAAATGTGCTGGACAGAACTACTGAACTGATATTAAAATATGGTAACTCATAAAGGAAATTAACCATATATTGCATATGTGTAAAACCTCTTAAAAGCATATGTAGAACTAATAAACCTTGTAAATAAATATTTAAATGAAACATTGGGAACTGTAACAACTGCTGAACATGATACAATGTAATACAATGTAACAACCGCAAAGATCATAAACTAGTAAGAGAACTAAAACACCCAATGGTAAAACTTGAATAAAAAAACATAAAAATAGAATAAATAAAAATGTCGAATATTTCAGAGAACATCAGGGACCATTTCCAGAAAAACAGGAGCACACAATGAAGAAATAATAAGATATGTGTTATTCTGACCAAAATAGGAATGATGTGTCTCCTTAACAGACGTTGATAAAATATCCGACCCACCGAAGAGAAATAGCTCAAACAAACATGAATAATTAAATACTCAAAAGAACCAATTAATCTGTGCTGAACAGCATAAAAAATATATAACAAAAATTAAAATATAACGTAAAAAAATGAAAATGCCATATTTGGCGCTATTGTTTTAAAAAACAAAAAGAAGAAATCATACATCTTATAGATAACAAAGAATATACCAGTATACCAACCAACTTTAAAAACCATGTCACTGAAATCTATACTGCAGTGCGGTGTAGAGAAACTGACCCGAGATTCTGCAGGCCCCTTACATCAAATTGTAAACTGTTCGAAGAGTATGTTTTATAAATAAAGTGGAACAAATATAACAGTCTGCCATAAAACCTAAAGGCCACCCAACAAAATCAAATACCACACCCCAGTAAGCAAAAATTATCACACCACACAAAAAACCGGGGAATTGAAAGCCCGTGTTGCTTAAATAACTTACAGCAAAGAATCTAATTTTTTTGTCGGAGAGGCCAACCAAGCAAAAGGAAGCACACCTTGTGCCGTTGTAGCCCGTCCATTTTATTAATTAGAACATAAAACTTATGTTGTCAAAAGAAGCTATAGAAGGCAGTACTTAGCTGAGTCAATAGAGAAGGCTGTATATTGAAGTAGCGGAAGGACGACGTGACACGTTTCGGGGAATCGAAAAACTTTGTAACCCCTGCAGCAGCATGTGTCATGGCTGGCAAGGACGTAATGAGATGCCATTCTTGTCGAAGAATATTCAAAATATCCTTAGAGAGGGCTGAAAAAGTAATAGCACAAACAATTTTATCATGTTGTGGTTGTTGTAATAAGAGAATCCCTATCTACACTTTTGGCTTTATTATACGCCTTCCGTATGATCTTCTCAGGATATCTTATCCTCTTTCTCTGAATCTATTATACATGTCTGTAGCATGTTTTTCAAAATCTCCCGATAGGGTACAGAGACGCATAACTCTCAAAAACTGACCATAAGGTGAATTTTCTTTCAAAGATTTATTATGAAAACTATCATAATGCAATAAGGCATTCCGATCTGTCTTACGATAAAGTTCAGTAATAAAACCATTCGTACCTTTTCTGATATTAATGTCCAGATATGAAAGCTGATCAGAACTAAAAAGACCCTCAAATTGAAGATGTTCATCTAAAGAGTTAAGCCAATAATAAAATCTGTGTAACTCTTTCTCGGACCCATCCCATAATAAAAAAATGTCATCTATATAACGGAGCCACATTTTTATAAACTTTTGATAGGGATGACACCGTAAAAACTGATCTTCAAAATTCCCAACATAAAGGTTAGCAACATCTGGTGCCATAGGAGACCCCATGGCAACCCCTTTGGTTTGTTTATAAAAAACTCCACGAAAGCAGAAAGAATTTTCCCGCATGACGTAAGATGCCATATGTGTCAAAACACAAGTGGGGATCCATACTGGTGTGGTCCTCTTAATCAAAGTATTGGCAATAACTTCCAAGGCAGCATCCTGAGGAATATTAGTATATAGTGAATTGATATCCAATGTAACCATAATGAGTTCTTGATGATAATCCTTAAATTCTCTCAAAATATTAATTACATGTGTTGAATCACGAATATATGAAGGAATGAGAAAGGACGAAGAAAATAATCTAAAAATTTGGAGAGAGGTTCCAAAATAGAGCCAATAGCTGAGATAATTGGCCATCCGGGAGGGTTGGTAACAGATTTATAAATTTTAGATAAAACATAAATAGTGGGTATGCTTTTAAGAGGTTTTACTCATATGCAATATATGGTTACTTTCCTTTATGAGTTACCATATTTTAATATCAGTTCAGTAGTTCTGTCCAGCACATTTTTGTTCTTTACATGATGGTCATCACTCTTCTTTTGGATTTGGGTGTCCCATTATTTTTGGTTCTGTATTTATGTTTTTATGTATACTATAGGATGATTTATTGATATTTATATTCACTTATATGTATATATATATATTTTTTAGCCGATTCATAGTTGATCCTATGTTATACATCATCCCTGTGCACTTCAACTGATGTAAGACACATTGAACAGTGAGTATCTTTTCATGTTATATTTCCTGTTCGTAATGGTGTCAGTTTGTATATGTTATCCCTTCTTTTATCTGTTTTACTTTTTTACAATTTATGATGATTTATATGATTTTTTATATTTATATTCATATTATTATACTCATGATTTATATGGTTATTTTTATTTTTATTTTTTAATCTTCATAATATTTTACATGTATTTGATATTTATTTATGCTTTTAATGTGTTTATGGTTATTCATTTTAATATGATTGTTTGCAGTTCTCAGCCGCCTGAGGAAGGCGTTTGCCAAAATGCATTGGGGCGTTTCTCTAATAATAAAGTGCAGTGACCACATTACCTCTTGCTCTGTGTGTTTGTCTTGGCTGTTTGCAAGTAGGTGCTCTTTTTTTTTTTTGGTTGATACAGCACAGCCCCATAATGTCCAAGAAAATTGCATCTGGTTCTGTCTCCATGTCTGTGCAGCACCATTATGGTGCTCTTATCCAGGCCAACTAACAATATTGTTACTACCATGCTGCCAGAGCCACAATATGCTGGTCCATAGACACCATTCAGCTGCACGTCGGCTCCTGCATCCCTTCCTGTCTTGTTTTCAATTTGTCCACATGTATTTCCCCCCAGGCAGGATGACTTGGGCCAACTTGTTGGTAAGTTAACATCCCCATCTGACTGGTCCATTAGGGTCATAATTGACCTTTGACATATTTGGCACTGGCTATCCAGGTTGACGGGCAACAAACAGCCCCCACTTGCACCTTCTGGTACACACACCATCTCTACCGCATCTGGCGCTCTACATACACCTCCACTGTTGTTGGAGGATATGCATGTGCTGGATTGTCATGGTTAACATGACAAGCAGAAATGTGATATAGGGCGTAACATACATAATCGTGACTCATACCTGGCAACATATTGTCTACACACATGCTCTGAACATTCTGGCCTGTGGACCATGGACTGCAATGAGGGCCATGCAGCACAATGCACATAATGCAGCTCCTTCTCAGCATCTGTCCTGGGGATGAGCTTTGGACAGAGCACTGTATGTATATGGGACCTGTTTGTAACAGACCTTGTGTCTTTCCCATCTCTGCACTACACACCGACTCATCAACTGCTGACATGGGGAGATGCCTACATGCTCACACATTGCAGGCATGCACATGCTGTTGATTTGTTTGCTGATTTCCTACAGTTACATGTTGCAGAGGCCTAGCATCAGAGCTCCTGCACTGTCCTTGTATACAGCTCTGCCCAGTGGGAGGTACACCTGTTATTTATTTATTTACATTTTCTTATATACCGCACTATTCGGCATCAGCGCGGTTTACATGGAACAAAATGCTCAGTACAATTAACATGTATGAGTTTACAGGTAACAGGGAACAAAAACTTGGATAACAGGGGTAACTATATACAACACTTATTACATGGAATCATGATCAAAGAGGATGCATAGAAAACACAATCCACGTCGTGGGTTTGAGTATCAACTTGGTATATTGTTGGTATGCTATAAGATTGTCTGGGAATGTGGGTGGTATGGGGGTGTCTTGGAGCTCTAGGGGATGCCGTTGGTCTCAGTAAGGTACTTGTTGAAGAGGTGGCCTTTAAGGGCTTTCCTAAACTGTGGTAGATTCTTGATAGCCCGGATATCATGGGGTAATGCGTTCCAGTATCTTGGGGCAATGAGACTGAAAGCCCTATTGGCTGTCGAATTAGTGCAAACAGTAAGTGCCTTCGGTACGGTTAGGGAGTTTATAGCCGTGGATCTTCTTGCTCTATTTGGTGAAGTGACATGGATGAGGGAGGTTAAGGATGTGGACGAGAGATTGTGAGGGAGGGAGGGATGAGGGAGGTTAAGGATGTGGACGAGAGATTGTGAACAGCTTTAAAAGTGATTATCAAGATCTTGAAAACTATTCTAGCCTGTATGGGTAGCCAATGCAACTGTATTAGCAGAGGCGTCACGTGATCACTCCTGGAGGCTTCATGGAGGATTCTTGCTGCCGCGTTCATGGCTAGCTGCAGCGGGTTTAGTGTGGACTGGGGAAGACCTTGTAATATGGCATTGGCATAGTCGAAATGAGGTATGACCAATGCCTGGAAAATTGTCCGAAAGTCAGTTGGTTCAAGCATGGAGCGTAGATGCCTAAGTGAGCGGATCTTGTAGTAGACTGATCTGACTATATTTTCTATGTGGGCCTTCATATCAAGGCATTGATCTAGGGTGACTCCCAGGTATCGTATTGAGGATTTAGAGTGCAGCTCAGCTTCCTTTACTTTAAGATATTGTGGTGGGGTGAAGTTGGGGTTCCTCGTAATGAAGAGTACTTCTGTTTTCTTATGTTGTATTCTAAGGTTTTGAGAGAGAAGCCAGTCAGATATTGCATTGAAACAGCTCGTCAGTGGGGAGAGGTCCAGATGCTCAGTAGAGAAAGGTATGTAGAGAAGGACATCGTCTGCGTATAACATGCAGTCGACATTGAAGGACTGGATGATGTTACAAATTGGCTGCATGTAAATATTGAACAATTGAAATATTGGTATGAAACATGCAACTGACTCAACTGCATGCAGTGCAAGACAACCTGCTGCATCTGTATGTATGCGCCAATATGTGGAGAATACACAGGTCAATCAATGTTCGGTGAGATTGAGCTGGAACATGCTGATACATTACAGGCAAATACGTACATACTTAGAAACATTTCCTTTATTAGTAGATCTTTCCATTTCAGGTGGTGTGCAAAATTAGCATAGTGATTGTGTCACTGTGTTTGGACACCCCGGAGGGCTGGTTCAATTCCCGCTGGCGTCTTTTCTGTTCATTTTCTTCTTGACTGGTGCAAAGACCATCCAAAAGGGGTGCAGGTTCAGCACAGGCCCAGGCATCATTGCATTTATTTACATTCTCTTATATACTGTGCTATTCTGCATCAGTGTGGTTTACATTGAACAAACTGAAATTACATTGAACAGGGCATTATAACTTGGAGATAACTATTTTACAGGGAACATGTATGTTATGTTATGTTAACATGGGCTATGGAGGGTTAAGTGGCTTGCCCAAGACCACAAGGAGCACCTGTGGGACTAGAAACCCCAGTCTTTCTGGCCCAAGGTTAATGTCCTCTAGTGGGATTTGAACCCCTGACCTTCTGGCCTGAAGTACTTTGCCCCAACCACTAGGCCACTCCTCCACTCCTGGCATTGATTCTGCAGCTATTCTGTGTGAGCTACTTTATGTATGTCCTTTTCAATCCATCCTATGTGACAGACATGGTGTGTGGCCTGAGCTGTGGACCATTGGAGAGTGTTGGTTATGTGACCACAGCTGATGCATGACCCATACAGTGGACAGACTTGGGAGACTGGTGTCTACCTGTGGGGGTCAGTGGGGGCCTCCATCATATATATATACTGGACATGCAGCCACATTCTACACGGGTGATGTGGATCTTTCCACCTGTTTGTACTTTGCAGATGGATACATACGTTACCTTTGTTGGTAATGCATGCCATGCCAGATGCCTTGTAGGTTTAGCATAGTGGTTGTGGCACTGTGTTTGGACACCCCGGAGGGCTGGTTTAATTCATGATGGTGGTTTTTCTGTTCATTTTGATCTTGGCGGGTGCAAGGACCATCCAAAAGGGGTGCAGGTTCAGCATGGCTCCAGGCACCTTTGCATCTATTCTGTGTGAGCTACTTTATGCATGCTGTTTTCAATTCATCTTATGCAACAGGCAGGGTGTGGGGCTTGAGCTGTGGACCACGGGAGAGTGTTGGTCATGTGACTGCAGCTGATGTTTGACCCATACAGTGGACAGTCTTGGGAGACTGGTGGCTGCCAGTGGGGGCCGGGAGGAGGGGCCTCCATCACATATATACTGGACATGCAGCCACATCCTACACGGGTCATGTGGATCTTTCCACCTGTTTCTACTTTGCAGACGGATACATACATTCCCTTTGTTGATAATGCATGCCATGTCAGATGCCTTGTAGGTTTAGCATAGTGGCTGTGGCACTGTTTTTGGACACCTCAGAGGGCCAATTGAATGCTGGTGATTTTTCTGTTCATTTTGTTTTTGGCTGGTGCAAGAACCATCAAAAAGGGGTGCAGGTTCAGGCACCTTTGCATCTATTCTGTGTGAGTTACTTTATTCATGCCCTTTTCAATCCATCCTGTCAGACAGGCAGAGTGTGCAGCCTGAGCTGTGGCTCACATCCCACTTACTGACTACAATATCAGATGTACAGGGATCATCTGGTCTACAAACTACTGCCTGTCTGTCCATCCCTCACCTTCTGATTGACTTTCATTGATGCTCCATTATCCAGCACCTTCCCCCTCAGAGCCCTTTCACCTTGGCTGCATTAACCCCTCAGGGCACCTTGCTTACAGGCGCCTTCACACCTCAGGGCACTTTCACCACAGGCACCTTTGGTTGCAGCACCTTAAACACTTTGGGCACCTTCACCCGTGTCACCTTGATGTGTGACATGCTGTTACTATGTAGTTCATGGTCAGGGCACCCTATTCTACATAGTAAATGGTCAAGGCACCTTGTTCCGTGTGGTAAATGGTCAGGGCACCCTTTTCCATGCAGTACATGGTCAGGGCGACTTGTTCCTCATGGTACATGGTCAGAGTGCCATGTTCCGCGTAGTACATGGTCAGGACATCCTGTTCTGCGTGGTACACAGCCCATGGCTCCCTTTATGCTGGCCAGCCCACACCCGCTCATACTTATATGGCATCTGTAACATTAGCGCTGATCTTACTGCTGGTGACTTTACCGCCATTTAGTAAACATACCCCATAGCTTAATGGGACAAAGCCAACATGGATTTAGTAAAGGGAAGTCTTGTCTCACCAATCTGCTACAATTTATTGAAGGTGTGAATAATCAGGTAGATAAAAGGTGAGCCAGTTGTCATAATATATCTGGAATTTCGGAAAACCTTTGACAAGGTCCCTCATGAGAGACTTTTAAGGAAATTAAAAAGTCATGGGCAGCATCTTATTGTGCATTAGAAACTGGTTAAAAGATAGAAAACAGAGAGTAGGGATAAATAGTAGGGCATTTTCTTAATGGAGAAAGGTAAATAGTCGTGTATCCCAGGGATCTGTACTGGGCCCTTTGCTTTTTAACCTATTTATAAAAGACCTGGAAATGGAAAAAATAGTGAGGGGATCACATTTTCAGATGACAAAAAAATTATTCAAAGTTGTTAAATCACAAGAGAATTGTGAAAAATTATAAGAATGCCTAGAGAAATTGGGAGACTGGGTATCCAAATGACAGATGAAATCTTACTACATACTTTATGTGGACAAGTGCAAAGTTATGCACTTAGGGAAGTACAACCCAAACTATAGCTACACAATTCAAGGTTCCACATTAGGAACCACCACCCAGGAAATGGATCTAGTGGGTCTGCCTGATGTTTAACCCTAGAAATTTGCAGTGGTGCTGAATATCTGGTTTCATTTTTGGCCACAGTGGTCAGGCACTTTAGCAGTGCTGACTACTGCAGTCTAAATCTACCTCCAGGTGTAATCATGGATAATACAAAGCTCAGTGATAGATAATAGAATGCTAGAAAAGGAATGGAGAATAAAATAAGCTGAAAAGTGTACACTTTCAATGTGACACACTGGCAGGTTTACCCATTTCCAGAATTAGGTATATGGGAGTTCATATATGTATCTCATAGCAAGTATTGGGAGATACACGTGTGCGTGTGTTTGTGTCAGGGGGAATAAGGGATAAGGTAGGAATATTTATGGGTATGTTGTGGGGAGTGTCATAGGCAGCATGCTGTGGGCTGCATGCATGTGTGGAGAGCTGCATGTGTGTACATGTATGTGGAGGGCTTCATGGATATGTGTGTGTGTTTTTCATTGGCAGTTTTTGAGGTGCATGCTTGTATATGTGCCCCTTGGGGAGTGACAGGAGCTTTGTGCATGTGTATGTATCTCATTGGGAGTGTCACTGGCTTCATGAATGCAAGTGTTTATGTATGTAATGGGGAATGTCGGGGGCTCTGTGCATGTGTGTGTGTCATGCATGTATTGGGGGCTGTGTGTATGTGTGCATGCATGTGTTACTGGAAGTGCTGGGGGCTGTGTACATGTGTGTCTCTCTGTTTCTCATGACTTCCTCCCAGGTTTCCTCCACTCTCCCTGAAAACTCCCTACCTCCCTTCCCTCAGTCTTTCACATTATCCCCCCAGGCTTCACCCAGTCTCTGTCTTTCTCATATACCCCTCCCCCTTCCATACCTTCTCTCTTTTACTCACTCTTTTTTTGTCTTTGGCTGCATCTCCTTAGAAATGCCAGGATTCAGGCTTCCCCCACTAAAACCAGCTCTCTTCCATGGTAGAGTCCCACGGTGGAAGAAGTTTGGACTGATCTCTTTTTTGAATTCAGAAGTATGGGAGTTCCATAGGAAAGAGGCGAGTAAGAAAATGTTGTATCCATGTGAATTCAAGCTATGCTTAATTGGATTAAGGGAGTACAAGTAAATTTGATCCTTGGGATTCTTCAGATCATAAATGATGGCAGGGGACATAGGGGAGAAGAATAAGTATTGTGGGAGGCGAGAATAAATATTGTATGAATGGAGGGTAGCCAATACTTGTCCACGAGAAGTGGAGTGACACTGTCAAATTTCCATGTATTAAAAATCAGTGTTATACAACTGTATATTTTAAACTGTTTGGAGAATCGTCATGTTGAAGTTAGTGATTTCATTGTATATTACATTGCAGTAATCTAAGCATAAAATAACAAGGCATGGATTAGGGTGTATAAGGCTGCCAGACTGAGAAGATATTTAATAGAACAGATTCTTTGTAGGGAATAGCTTTGTTCACTGCAGTAATTTGTGTACTCAAGGAGAGTTCAAAGTTAAAAAACGCTACCTAGAATTTTTAAGGAGTCTGGTAGAGGTATTGGAACATTGTATATTAAGGGGCTGATATTATAAGGGAACTGCATAAAGATACACACTATTTACATGTGTAAGCTTCTCACATGGTTTTCAGCTTATTGTGCTGTGAGGACTTGTGTGCATCAGTGATGCTCAGAGTTAAGGTACTGGTAGATTAACTACTGGCGGGGACTCCCAAGATGGACAGGTCTCAGCTGAGGTGCGAGACCAAGACAAACCACCCATCTGGGCAGCAGCATAATGGGATGGTGTTGGCGGCAGAGGATCACATTTCTGTGACAACAGCAACAACACTAGTATTACCTGCACAGAAGAAAGGCCTAGCAATCTACTTCCATATCTTCCCATGAAAACCCAGCAAAACAAATTGCACTATAGTGCTGGAAGATGAGACCCCTAGGGCAGAAGGCACTCAACTAGCTACTGGGGAGGAGTTGAAGACTTCTCAGAATAAAGCCACTATTTATGATGTGGTTAGATCAAAGCCCTTGGGGACGTCTGATTGCTGATGTAGCTGTGCATGAAATGAGTCAGAAGCTGCAAAGATATCTTATATATTGGGACATGGGACATATGAAGCATGAACCAAGGGAAGTTGGAGTTGCTCAAGAATGAAATGGAATGTGTACAACTCTATCTGCTGGGTCTCAGAGAACTGAAATGGACTGGCATCAGGCACTTTGCATCTGATGATCACAAGGTCTACTAAAGAAGAAATGGTGTTGAATTTATAATCATGAAGAAACTTGCAAGAACTATAATGCAATGCAGTCAGTGAATGCTTAGTTTCTATTCATCTACGAGGAATGCTGATCAGCACAATTATAATTCAGGTATATGTCCCTACAACAGCTGCAAAAGAGGATGAAGTTAATAAGTTCTATGAACAAGTGCAAGCTGAAATTAACAGAACATGCAAACAAGATATCCTGATAGCCATGTTTTCTTATGGTATTTTTTGTGCTTTTTTTCCCTTTGTATAAATCTCCCCATTTTGTGGGCTAAGAATAGAGTATCTTCTAGGATTGTTTTTCTTTTTTAAAAATATTGTATGTATATGTATCTAGGTTGCTTTGTGCTTGCTTTTGTAAGTTTGACAAAATTCCAATTTTAAAAAAAATGATATCCTGATAGCCATGCGTGACTGAAACACAAACGTTGGCACTAAAGAAGGCAAAGTTCTGGAAAATATGGACTTGGCAACAGAAATGAAGCTAGAAAAAGACTGATAGAATTCTGCAAGACCAACGATCTATTCATCTCAAATACCTTCTTCCAGCAACACAAGCACTGACTGTACACATGGATTTCAACCAATGGATTGTACAAAATCAAATTGACTACATCTATGGATGTCAACGATGGAAAAGCTCTATAACATCAACAAAGACAAAACCTGGAGCTGACTGTGATATAGATCACCAACTACTAGTTTGCAAACTCAAGCTAAAGTTGAAAAAAAGCAAGCCACTCATGAATGTAGCAAAATATGATCTTGAGAATATACCACCAGAATTTAAAGACTTCCTGCAAAATCAATTTGCTGCTGTAAATACAAATGATAGAGCTCCAGAAGAGTTATGGGATGACATCAGAAAGGTTGTATTGAAAGAAAGTGAGAAGTCTTTACAAAAGTTGAAAAAGCAAAAATGGCCAAAATGGATGACCAAAGAAACTCTGAAAATTGCCCAGAAATGCAGAGAAGCTAAAGCCAGAGGAGAAAGAGAGGCAATTGCAGAACTCAACAGAGATGTCCAACATTTATTATTTATTTATTTATTTTTTTTTATTTAAGTCTTTTAGCCATATACAACAACCAAATAAGAATAAGACAAGTTACTGCTATTACACAGATAAGAAACAGAAACAATACAAAATAAACATAGCAAAATGTAATACAACAGATGTTACAGTCCACATCACGGAAGCTAACCTTAACAAAGAACAAAAATACATAATATAGAAACCAAGTCAATTAGAATTGACCATATACTAAGAGGAAACGACTAAACTATGAGACCCCAGCGCACCCTGCTTATCATGCAAAAATCTTTCCAGATGTAATATCTCAAGGAAAATAAAGGAAGCACCCTCGTAAGAAACCAGGCACTTACAGGGAAATTTTAGGAAAAATGTAGCACCCAGAGCTAAAACGCGCGACTTTAAAGATAGAAACTGTCGGCGACGCATCTGAGTGCTACGAGAGACATCTGGGAAGATATTAATTTTCTGCCCGCAAAACAAAGCTGATTTAACCTTAAAAAAAGCTTTTAAAATACGCTGTTTAACCGTAACAGACGATAAGGTAACCAACAGAGTAGAGCGGGTATTAATAATATCTGCGGAATCCTCCAGAAAATTAGTGAGATTTACAATATTAGGAATAATTTCATCTAATTCACCCTCTGTGGGGTTAACCCGTTTAGTGCCAGAGGGAATATAATATATCTGTAATACATCTAAAACATCAGATATAGCCAGTACTTCTTTAACATATTTGTCAAAAAGAATTTTAGGTGCTAAAAGAGAGGTACAAGGAAAATTCAAAAATCTTAAATTACAAATTCGTATGGAATTCTCAAGCGCTTCAAGCTTAGAATGAAAAAACAAAGAATCCTTGATTCCCATCACATTTGTAGTTTGTAAAGACTGAACCTGAGATTCCAATTTTACCACTGCCTTATCCATTAAAGACAGTTTCTCGTCTAGTTGCTGCACAGCTACTGCAGCTTCTTGCGAGAAACGAGTAAATGAGGTAACAACTGTAGACACTTTAGAATCTATGCACTTAAGGGCGCCCCATACATCCTTTAAGGTAACTTCAGAATTTATATATTACTTTTTCCTTAAATCAAGGTGGTTTATATGTCAACTCAACTATTTACATTTACATTATAACCAGCTAGTTTAGTTGTTGATATGGAAGGACAGACTAGATAGGCCATGTGGTCTTTTTCTGTTGTCATATTTCTATGTTTCTATATTCAAAAAATCATGAGACAAACACATAGGATCTCTAAAGGAAAAAAGGGGACTGTTGTAGTAGTTAATATGGAAGGACAGACTAGATAGATCATGTGATCTTTTTCTGTCGTCATATTTCTATGTTTCTATGTTTACAGTCAACTCAAACTGTTTACAATTAACATTGTATATAGGGTGTGGTCGCCCAGCATGCAGGCAGTTTAATAAGGTCAAATCTTAACAGTAAAATTAGTATAACTTATTTACAAGTTGGGGTTGTGTGTAGTGTTCTTTTAGTGGTGTTTGTTTCTCAGGGTCCATTAGTGTGTGGATGGACAGTTAGTGATGCCCTATGTGATGCTGCCAAAATGTTCTATGAACAGGAGTGTCGTCAACTTTTTTCTGAAGTCCTTGGTGTCCCTCGTGTTTCTAATGTTCTCCAGGAGAGAGTTCCATAAGTTTGGTGCATATTATAATAGTGCTCTGTTGGAAGTGGTTTGTTTGGTTTTGAAGTATTTGCTAGGCGTAATTAATGTGTTCTTTTAGTTTCTTCTCATTGGCCAGCTTTCATGATGTCTTTTTATCAGATCCTGGAGAGACTCAGCTGAAACATTATGTAGTATTTTAAATATATTGAGTGTGGCCTTGAATTTGCTGTGACTCCTTATCAATAGCCAGTGCAATTGGGCCATTGTTGGGGTTATGCATTCACATTTTGCTGTTCCAGTGATAATATAGGGAGCCATGTTCTGGACCATCTGCAGTGGGTGAATAATATGTGCTGGCAGGCCTTGGTAGATTGAGTTGCAGTAGTCTAACACCGGTGAGACTATGGCTTGTAGAACAATATGGAAATCATTCTGGCTTGAGGGGCTTCAATTTCTGGATCATTTTTACTTTGTGGTATGCATGCGGTGTTATGTTTATTTGGGATTGTAGGTTTAAGTGCTGATCCATGATGACACCTTGGTATTTAATTTTGTTTTTGATGGCTGTGTTTCTGTTCCTAATGGCAATCATGCTAGGAGGAATGAAGGTCTTGTTTCTTGTTATTATGAGAGCTTCTGTTTTGTCATAATTTATGCTGAGGTTATTTGTGCTGAGCCATGCTCACAAACTTCTGTGAGACATCCTATTATGCCTGTGTAGTCCAGAGAGTCGATATTGAAAGATGTGTACAACGTGATGCCGTCAATGTTTATTTTATAGTGAATCTCGTTTTTCTTGATGATGTCGCAAATTGGCTGAATGTAGAGGTTGAAAAATAGAGATGATATTGCTGACCCCGTAGGACTCGCTGTTTTATTGCAAAAGGAGAGGATGTGTTTCTCCCACATCTAATGTACTGTTGTCTATTCTGTAGGTATGATTAGAACCATTGCAGTGTGTTCTCATACAGGCCTGCAGGCGTCTCAGAAGTATGCTGTATGATGCAGAGTCGAAGGCAGCCAATATGTGGAGGAAGATCAGTATAAAGCCTTTCTTCCTCTGATAATGTGGTCAAATAGTGCTGTTAGTAATGTCTCTATGGTGGGAGGAGTGGCCTAGTGGTTAGGACAAGGTACTTCAGGCCGGAGGGCTGGGGGTTCAAGTCCCACCTGGGGACAGCAATCTCAGGCCGGAGGGACTGGGATTTCTAGTCCTATAGGCACTCCTTGTGGTCTTGGGCAAGCCACTTAACCCTCCATTGCCCATGTTCCCTGTAAGTATTAGCATATGTGTGTCATATCCCCTCGTGTTAAATGTATCTCCCAATTGACCACTTTGACCCGGTGAAAAGCAGGATATAAATACAGATAAATAAATAAAATAAAATAAATATGCCATGGTTTGGCTTGAATCCATGTTGATGATGATCTAGGAGTGCATGTGTGTTGATGTGATCCTGCAGTTGTAGCTGTACTGTCTTTTCTTGAAACTGGCCGGTATGCTTTAGGGTCTGCCTTGCCCATTTTTGAGCTTTTTAGGACGGGCTTGATTGACACCAGTTTGAGGGTTGCAGGCATATGTCCCTGTGTGAGGGATGTGTGTGTGATTTTGTGTATGAATGGTGTGAACTCTTCCTTGGCTGACCTTATCCATGCAACTGGACAGGGATTGCTTGGTGAGGTTGTTGTGTTCAGGGTAGTTATGTGTTAGCCTTTTGTCTGTTTGTTGGTATAGTGAATTCACCCCATGTCCCCATGGATGTTATTTGGTTTCCAAGGTTTGTTGGTAATGGCCTTGTGTTTGGCAGTATGCTGTCCCTCTTCTTCATTAGGTAGTCTGCAATCTTTTGTGGATTTATGTCGGAGCAGTCTTCTTGTGAGGGTTCCTTCATTAGTGTGTGGACTATAACAAAGAGTTCCCTTGGTTTGTTTGTATCCTTTGTTTGTATTCTTATTTAAATCTGTTCATTATAGTGTAGTATTCACTTTGCATAGTTCTGCATTCCTATAATATACCTTGGTCTTTTGTACATCTCCATTTCCTCTCCATTCTTCTGAGGTTCCTTTTGGCTTTTCTGATTTCTTTAGAGTACTAAGGGTTTGATGTCTCTTGTGCTGCAGCTGCTCAGTTGTGGGGTGCTTCAGCAGCTTCTGTGAGTTCCAGTTCTCTATTATACTTTCAAGGTCAGTGTAGGAATGATCCAATTTGGGTAAGATTTCCTTTAAGAATTGCTCTTTATTAAAGCCCCTGAATCTCCTTCCGTTCTGTTGTACTTGGGTGTGAATATCCAAGATGGGGACTATTATATGTAATATGGGTGTTATAATGTAGTGATCCGACCGGTGGGGGGGGGGGGGGGGGGGGGGTGGCGTTATAATTGGTGGGGTTAATGTGTTTCTGCTCTATTAGCTTTGAGGGGGCAGAAAAGAGGTCTGGGGGTGGAGCCCTGCCTGTGTGTGGGCACGTGTATTATTTGTGTATAATTCATGGCCTCCATGGCTTTGAGGAAAGACTTTGCCTCTTTTTGGGGTGCTGAATTGAGAGTGCAGTGACTAAATCTGTTGTTGGTGTTGGTGTTCAATGGGGCTGTAGTGCAAAGTTCAGCATTGCTTTGTGATCCCTTATCTGGGTTTCCTTTCCCACCATAAAGATTGCATGTAGGATTCAATTATGTCCTAGTTTCTCTTAGGGAGACTAATCCTCTGCATGCACTCCAATATTTAGAGTCTGGTTGTGATATTAATAAGTTTAATAAGATGCTGCCGCTGGACTGAATGGGTGTCTGGAGAGGAGTGAGAAAGAGCATACCTTCCTGCTTCCTATTTGGACTCTAATCGGGATAGCAGTGTAGTGCATTTGCTTGTGGTATGGGAACATAGTTTCTCACCCTGTGGTAGCCTCCTGGATGAAAAGGTGAGCAGTGCAAAATGTTAATTGGTTAAAGAACTAAGCAATTAAATGTTGGTTGGTTAGGTGATGGAATCAGCCTACAGTGCAAACAATCTGCATGCTAGCTTTACTGGTTTTTGTATTTCCTTATGTTCATTAATAATGCATTTGTTGTGGTTACTCTGTGATAGAGAAGCATCTGCAGGTATGATGGTGTAACAATATTCTATTTAGCTGATCCCTTTTGAAGGAGCATAAAACTGGATACAATCTAACAAACATGTATTGGCATGCAGACTTACAGGCACAGGTAGTAGGCTTTCTGGGCAAAGAAGTCACAGCATTGAAAGCCTTATCAAAGAACAAAGAACCAGGCATTGATGGCATCCCCATTGAAATATTACAGCAATTGGATGCAGCAACTGACTGGAAAAGATCTGTGTTTATATCAATACTAAATATCAATACTAAAGAAAGGTGATACAACTGGCTGTGAAAATTATCACACAATCGCTCTGATCCTACATGCCAGCAAGATTCTACTCAAGATTACTCAGCAGTGACCACAACCATATGTGGAATGAGAAGAGCCTGAAGTGCAAGCAGGGTTCAGGAAAGGGCGAGGAATGAGAGACATCGGGGATGGGAAATTGATCCTTGAAAAGACAAAAGATTACCAAAAGAATATCTATTTGTGTTTTATCGACTGCAGCAAGGCTTTTGACTGTGTAAACCATGAGAAACTCTGGGTAACATTAAGAAGCATGGGTATACCAAAACACCTGATAGTTGTCTTTCATAACCTTTACATTGATAAAGAAGCAACAGTTTGAAAGGAACAAGATGAAACAGAATGATGTAAAATCAGCAAAGGTGTATGATAAGGCTGCATACTTTTCTCCTCATTCCAATCTTCGTTTAGCGAGTGTGGACGTCCAATCCAGAAGTCCAGACCTGCTAAATGTCCAGATTGCACTGGTGGCCAGAGAGCTCCCAGCACATATATCTGACTTATGTGGGGAGCTCTTTTCATGGCTAGGAAGGGGTGGGCCAGGGGAGGAGCGAGGGTGGGCAGTGGGTGGGAATGCGACCCCAGACATACAAGACTTATTCTGAGGTCGGCCCTGTACGTTGTCAGACGGCTGCCTAGGGTGAGAACTTACACAATCTTGACGATGCATATATTCATATGATTCTTGCAAGGTATTGTGGGTATTGTAGTTCATTCACTCCCAAACACAGCTGATGACAATAATTTGAGTTGTGAAACCAAGTGGTAAGATCAATAAAATACTTCTTTTATTGATGGGGTTTAATTCACCCAGCACATGTATGCTTGATAGCACTATAAATGAGGTTACTTGCTTGCAGTGTTTAAAATGGATAACAAAAAGTCACAAAGTAAACCAGAAAACAACCTTCAGCTTGTCAGGCAATTATCTAATGTTTTCTTAGCAAGTAATTACCAAATACAAAGGCACAAAGTAAAGAATAAACTTTGCTGGTTAGGTTAACTTCTGCTTATTTTCCACGCCGATCTCAGCAGTGATTCTCCCTTGCTCACACACAATCAGGTGCAGCCCTAATTACTATCAATGGACCAGCTGAAAGCCTTTAGCTGTCTGGCTGCTACTGTGTGAGCCCAAATCCTGCTTTAAGAGCTGTTTGCAGTGGAAATAAAGAACAAAGTTAGGTTTCTTTGTGATGGCTGATGTGTTTGCTCACGGAAAACTAGCAATAGCATTTAGATAGAGAACAGTCCATATAAATAGTTTCATTTGCTGTATCTCCCTCTTCATCAATCAGCATATGGTCACTATCATACATTGGCACAGACGAGTCTTTCATTAAGGCACTATCATGAGAATGCTTATTCCCTTGCTGCCATTCTCTATTATAGATAGGGTCTGGATCAGTGTTCATACCTGAGCCTCTCCTGCCATCATAATTCCTCTCTGTAAAGCCTGGCCAATATGTAATCCAATTCTGATGTCCAGCCTTCCAATCTT
Source organism: Ichthyophis bannanicus (assembly GCA_033557465.1). NCBI lineage: Eukaryota > Metazoa > Chordata > Amphibia > Gymnophiona > Ichthyophiidae > Ichthyophis > Ichthyophis bannanicus. Next base: position 669,895,670 of record CM066034.1, on the reverse strand, counting down.
GATCCCTGGACACTGGATCTCCTCTCACATACCTTCTGGCCTTGGTCTGAAAGTCCCTTCCACATGCAGTCTTCTCTCTTCCAGGTAGCCACTGGTGATTCCTATCTCTGCCACTCCATTCCTCTGGCTGAATCCAGTCCAATGGACTCTGCTGGCTTTTGGAATACCTCCCAGTATGAGTACTGCCTTGGAATCTCCCAGACCTTCCAATGGCCTTTCTTCTCTTCCTTCCAGAGAGTTTCCTTCTCTCTCTATCTGCTTGGCTTGGCTTCTGTTTCTCCAGGTGATACTGGTGCTTGTAGCCGTTGCTGTAGCTCTCCCTCAAGCTCTTTCTGTGGCTTTTGCTGAAGTTGTTCTTGTAGCTCTCCCTGAAGCTGTTATCTGAAGAATAATCTCTATTCTTATTCTTTCCTAATGTGTGCTGCTCCCTAACACAGCGCAGCTGTCTTGAATCAGGCCCTGCCCTTTGAGATGAGTGCTTAGGGATTACCTCATAGCTCTCTTGATTGCACACACATTTCCTCACTTCAGCCCCTCTCATGGCTGCTGGAAACCTGGTGCATTCTGGGACTGGTAGTCTTTTATGTGAAAACTCTGTTTTCTTGCTTCTACCAGAACTGACAGGTTGCTTGTTCAGAGTCACATCATCTTTTTTATAGCTCCTACCTGAGCTATGATAAGCTTCCTTATCACAACGTCCAGGGTCGGCCAGTTAGACAGGGGAATTATTCCACCTTGGAGGTGGAATAAATCCCTCTGGACATCAGGGGATGGCAGCACTGAGGGGCAACAAGGAGGTGAGGTGTGCAGGAGGTTCTCCACAGCCTGACCCCGGCCATAGGAGGCCTGATCAGGGGTCAAGCTATGGGGAACAAACCAGATACCGCTGTCGCCGGGGATCAAGGCTCCTGCTTGGAGCCACAGTACCATGGTGATGAGATGCCATGGCATTGTGGCTCCATGAAGGAGCCTGACTGAGCTAGCCAGGGAAGTGGTTGGACAGCCGGGATGACAGAATTGGGGCAAAACCTGGATGTCCAGCCACTGTGATATGATTCTGCTCTGCGGGGACATCTAACACCCGTGGGAATGGAATCAGGTGCACCTCCGGGCCATTGGGACATTTGAACATCCGAATGGCCTGGAGATGAACATGTTGGAATGGGTCTCTACCTGTTTAAATTATATGCATAACAAATCATCAGACTGGTAGAAAACTCATTAACAACCTTTGCTATGCTGATGATACCACATTACTGACTGAAAGTAAAGACGATTTGAAACATTTGCTTCTCAAGATCAAAGAACACAGTCTTTAAATGTGCCTGCACCTTAATGTAAAGAAGACAAAGATCCTGACAACTTACAAAATCAATAAGTTCATCGCTGATAGAGAAGAAATTGAAATAGTTGACAATTTTAACCTACTTTAATCAACTATCAATAAAGAAACAACAAGCAGTCAAGAAATTTGATGACACATTGCTCTTGGCAGAATGACTATGAAAGACCTAAACAAGATTTTCAAGAGCAGAGATGTCTCTCTCCATACAAAGATTTGATTTGTTCAAGCCATGGTATTTTCAATAATGTCATATAGCTGTGAAGGTTGGACAGTGAAAAAGATAGACAGGAAGAAAATTGCTGCCTTTGAATTATGGTACTGGCAAATAAAACTGTGTATACCAGGGGTGTCAAACAATAGTCCTGGAGGGCCACAAACCAGTCTGGTTTTCAGGACGACCCTAATGAATATTCATGAGATATATCTGCATACAATGTAGGGCAGTACATGCAAATATATCTCATGCATATTCATTAGGGATACTCTGAAAACCTGACTGGTTTACGGCCCTCCAGGACTGGAGTTTGACACCCCTGGTGTATACCATGGAATGCCAAAGAAGAAACCACTCAGTACTAGAAGAAATCAAATTTAAGCTTTCTTTAGAAGCTCAGGTAGCAAGACTTCAACTTTCATACTTTGGACACATTTTGCAAAGAAAGAGATCTTTAAAGACATAATGCTTGGCAAGGTTGAAGGTCAACACAAAAGAGGAAGGTCAGCAATGAGATGGATCAATACAATAAGAACAACTATGGGTGTCACTCTGACAACAATGATCTGCCTGACTAAAGACCAAACACAGTTAAGGCAACTATCCAGAGAATTGCCATGAGTCAACAATAACAAGCTCCTACCCTTTCCAGGCCGAGCCCAAAACTCTCGGGATCCAAAATTCTGACTAAATATTCCTATCAAATGGTATATAATACATGACCATAGCAGAAGGAAAATCACTATTAGAACATATTGAATAAGACAGGTAGAATTTTCCTGAAATATGCAAAAATTAATCCGGCTGCAGAATGTGGATTAAAATTTTAAAGTAGGCCTTCAAAGGGTTAAAGGACTTGCACATGTAAATGGACACTTAGCATGTGCTTAGATGGATGCTATTGTGTAAGCCTATGCGTAAGTCCTAATATGCTTGCTTTCAATGTAGGCATGCATGGGGTGGAAGTTGGATGGAGCATAGGTGAAGCTGAAATTTACCTGTGTACATTATACAATATAACTTATGCCCATTTCTGAGCAATCTGCTGTGACTAGATTCTCTTGATTAGACTGGATTTAGATCATGACAACTGGTATAATCAACAGGCTCATCGTTGAAGGAGAAGAAATTGAAATTGTGAAATTCTCATCATTGAAGGAGAAGAAATTGAAATCGTGAACAACTTTAACCTACTTGGATCAACTATCAATAAAGAAGCAACAAGCAGTCAAGAAATCAGACGACACATTGCGCTTGGCAGAATGGCTATGAAGGACCTAGATAAGATTCTCAAGAGCAGAGATGTCTCTCTCCATACAAAGATTTGACTTGTTCAAGCCATGTATTTTCAATAACATCATATGGATGTGAAAGCTGGACAGTGAAAAAGATAGACAGGAAGAAAATTGATGTCTTTGAATTATGGTGCTGGCGGCGAATACTGTGTATACCATGGACTGCCCAAAGAACAAACCAGTTGGTACTAGAGGAGATCAAACCTAAGCTTTCTTTAGAAGCTCAGATGACAAGACTTCGACTTTCATACTTTGGACACATCATGCGAAGCGAGAGATCATTAGAGAAAGACATCATGTTTGGCAAGATAGAAGGTCAACGCAAAAGAGGAAGGCCAGCAATGAGATGGATCGATACAATAACAGCAGCTATGGGTACCAGTTTGTCAACAATGAGCTGCCTGACTGAAGACCGAACACAATTTAGGATAGCTATCCAGAGGGTCGCCATGAGTCGACTCCGACTCGACGGCACTTAACAACAACAATAGAATGAGGCACATTGTTACGCACCTATTTTATAAAATAAAGTACGTGCATAATTTACTTTATAAAATAGGTCCCAAATATACATGTTAACTGTGCGTGAGTTTATAAAATTATCTTCCACAGGTGTAACTGATTTTAAAGCTGCCACCAGAGAGCCACATTGCAGTTGACTTTGAGGCATTAAGTTTAAAATCATTGGTGGTAAGCAAGACTCTCACTGCATTAAGACAAGAGTTTAAATGTGATAGGTTAGGGCTTAGCGGATTCATATGGGCAATGAGTTGGATATCATCTGCAAAGATCCTAACTAAAGTTTTCCCTTGAAATAGAGCAAAACTGTGGAAGTATTGTGATTGTCAGTGATAATCGTTCATTTGAAGAAGGTTATGAAAAACAATCTTTCCAGAGTAAATAAATGCCATCATTTCACAAACCCTTATTTTGTTTAATTTTGACAAGTGCGATGTGCGTTGACATAGGGGTGCAATGCCGGGTCACATTTCTGTCACATGGAAGATTTGGGTTTGATTCCCAGATAAGGCATTCTGTACTTATAGCTGTGGAGGAAGCATTCATATCCCCCAATAAAGGAATTCTTTGTACTTATGTAACAATGACTCCTAATTTTCAGATTTAGGGCCCAAAATTGCAGAGTTCTATAAGGAGTTGTGGTACATGACCTCTAACTGAGGTGAGCAAGCAAATAAAAATACACACAGGGAATTAGATCTTGAAGGGTTAGCTCATTATACTTGGAAGACAGCAGAGTACAATGTAAGGACTTTAGTAGTTGATTTTTTTCCTCAAAAAATGCCAGAGCTCTGAAGAGCAGGCAAATGGCTGGAGAATACCGTGTCACCATTATTGTTACTATTATGCCTCCAGAAAGATATCCTCATTGATTGTGTGGAGCAATTTCAATGTGAAAGAAGCCTGCAGGTTGATTCTCTCAGGAAACAGATGGTAAACTGAAGGAAGAAGGGACAAGGGCAAAAAGCATCCATGACAATGAGAATTATAGGCCTGATATTCGAAAGGCATTTACATGGTTTATAGATCTGTAAATCGTGTAGATGCCGCTGAATGGGATATTCTATGGCACTAACACAATAAGTGCCATTGAATATCCCAGATCTTCTCCCCTACATGCCCCAAAGCTAACCACTTAGCATTGGGGGCATGTCGTGGGCATTCCGGGGTGGAGCAGAGGTGGTGACAGTCGCTACCCAGGTAATGGCGATATTGCACCACTACCTGGTGTGGTGATGAGAGTGATCAGAAAAGAATGGAAACAGAGGAAAATGGTACTTGTGCCTTTAAAACTACTGACAGCCAAGCTTTACACAGAGGTAGAAAAACTACTTTGAAAAAAAGTCAAGCCAAGCCACGCCCTAGCTCTGACGAGGAGGCAGGCTTGCTTACTGATTATGAGCACACGTGCAAAGAAAAAGGTGTGGCAGGAAAAAACAGGTTTTTAAACCCATCTCCAAACAGAGCACGGGGGAGAAGAAGAGAGAGAGCACACGGAGCTTACAGAGTTCACAGAGTTCTCAGTGTGCTCGGAGGAGTTCCCAGGAGGAAGAGAGTTCCCAGGGGGAAGAAAGTTCCCAGGGGAAGAAAGTTCCCAGGGGGAAAGAGCTCAGAGAGTTAGGAGAGCTGAGAGCCACGAGGAGGCTGACTTCCAGTTGCTGAAGCCTGAAAGCAGAGAAGGAAGCACTCCATATCTGAGAAAAACTCCCAGACCTAAAGCCAGCAGACGGTTAGTTGGAAAGGCTACAAACCAGCTGGAACAGGTACCCTCTGTCCAATATTCAAGACCCTATGCTGAAAGGTCCAACTGCTAGAAGGTGGGTGGATACGTTCCTTTGTGGAAAGAACCGTAACCCAGCCACAAGCAGGGCAGTAAATGTGGACACACTAGAGACTTTAAAGCAAGCATTAGAGGGAGGGAAAGCTCACTCCTCGAAGGTAAATGTTCATGACCAGAAACAGAAGTTATGGAATGAGTTTTATGAATTCCTACAAGCCAGAAAGTTTGAAGAAGCTGTTGAGTCCAAAGATAAGCCAGCCGTAGTACCAGAACCCATGCAGATCGATTGCTGTGAGTCACAATCCATTCCAGAGGACTCTCTAATGGATTGCTGTCTTTGCTTTAAAGAAGCTTGAAAAGCCTGTAAGCAGGGTTAAAAGAAGGTTTTGGAAAAGAAGAAAATTACCTTTGCTGAAATTGCTTATAAGGCTGTGCTGTGTTTTGCTTTATTGAAGATAACAGTTTTTGTTAAAGAGACTTGTGCTCAGTTTACCTTCAGTTCCAGTTTGCCTTACTTTACTCTTGTGTTATTGGAGAAGTATCCATTGTGTTTGTCTGCCTGAACTTTAATGTGTTTGGAAATTCACAAAATAAATAATCTTGTTTGCCTCAACCAACGGTTGCATAACTACAGTTTGTCTTTGAGTGTGAATTATCTACTATAAGTCCCAGGGTGCTGGTGACAAAGTATAAAGTTGCATTTAAGGACAGACGAAAGGCAGCCCATAGCTGTAAGCCTTAGGCCCAGGCTAGGGTCCCACACTGGTTAACGACCTGTGGGTGAAACTAGGTGAAGCAAAAGCTGGCCTGATTTTACCCACGGGAACTAACCAGGCAGCAGTGCAATATCGCTGCTACCCAGCTAACTTCTGCGGCTCCGGGGAATGTGCGAAAATCCCAGATATTCAATACTGAGGCTGCATATGATTCTGGCATTGAATATCTGGGGTTAGAGGTCGGCAGGGATGGCTATGAGCCATAGTGGTGCATAGCCAGCTTAATTCAATATTGGGCCCTACATCAATAGAATACCTCTGGAAGCATCTAAGATCTCCAGCAGAGGACAAAACATCTGAATCATGAGATGACATCTGAATGAAGATCAAAATTGTCATCACAACTCTACCATCACTTAAACAGAGGAACTGGTATGCAGCCTGGAAGCAGAAAAGATAAAATCATTCCAGGATGAGGAGGAATTCAAACTTGTAAACCCTAAATTTGCAGAATCAGCAACCACTTTCCTTAAGAAGCAAAAGGTAGTAATGTTTGGTTACTCCCTTCTGAGAAGTATGGAAGCATCCATCTGGTGACCAGGCATGATGTCCCAGGAGGTATGCAATCTGTCAATTGCCAAAATCTGAGATATTACTGAGAGATTAGAGACTCATCAGTAGTTTTGACTGTTATCTAGTGCTGCTGCTCACCTATAAAAGATAGTGCTACTTATCTCACTGAATATATCAAAAGTGACTTTGTTGCTCTAGGATAGAGGATGAAGCAGTGAAGGGTAAATACTGAGGCAGAGAAGCCCATATTTTGGATATAAATAAATGGCTGCCCTGCTTGTTAGAAAATTTTGGTTTCCCAGACCATGGGATAGTTTTCCAAGGGCTGCTCAACAGATGTATCCATCTATTTAACAAGGGATCAAATGGCTTCCAGAGAAAACTAGCTAACTCATTGAAAAGGGCTTTAAACTAGGATTAATGCGAATGGGCAAATAGAACTCTCAGTTGAGTAAAACTTTAAATATGTTCAGAAGTGTGAAAAAAGATACCTGGAAAGCTGTTTATACTAATGCCCATAGTATAGGAAATACAATTCTGGATCTAGAGGTTGTAATGTGAGAGGCTGACTTGAGTTTTGTGGAGGTCATGGAGATATGGTAATGAAGAGCCATGACTGAGATATAAAATATTATAACATATGCCCATTTCTGAACAATTTGCTGTGATTAGATTGAGGCACATCTTTATGTTCTTAACAGGGTAGGAAGAAATGGAGGAGAAATGGTGTTCTATGTAAAAAAAATATTAAAACAAAAGAACTGCAGGAGATTTTGAGGTAGGAGGAGGCACTCAAACTTTGAGTTAATCTGGAAAGATGTAATGTGCTGATATGCAGTGCCACTAACTGGATAACTATCCGCATAATCCAAGACTGCAAAATGATTTCCTAAGCTATCTGGAGAGCTATTCAGATAGAAGCACTGAATATCACCACTAACTAAATAGCATCAGCACTGATGATACTATTACTATATTTAGCATCATCCAGATACTGGTGCTGACTATCCACATTTTTTTTTAGCTGCCACAGCTGGCATTCAAAGAAAGCACTGACTGCAGTATAGATTAATTCAGATGTTCTTAGTATTATCATAAAAGGGGACATGCTATTGCAGGTGACCTCAATTTGCTGGATTTCAATTGGGGCATCCCAGCTGCAGTGTTGTCTAGAATTTTGTACATGTATAAGACCAATGGTGTGTACTTTCACGGTGGGCATTCACATGGATGGAGCTTGGGCAGAGTGTGTACTTATGCATATATTTTATAAAATATGGGCTTATGTGCATTAGATAATGTGTAAACATTTATACCAGTCATAGCGCTGGTGTAAGTGCTGATGCCTAGATTTAACATGCATTTTCAACCATGTTTGTCCTTATTTCATAACATAAAGCATGCAAGTGATTTACTTAATAAAACAGATGTGAAGAGCATGAATTAAAATATGCATTAACCTAGGTGTCCCTTATAAAATTACCCTCATAATGGGATCTTTTTTAATGTTTTTTCTCTGTCTAGTGTAGTAGCATGGTGCCAAGGATTTAAGAGGTAACTATTAGGGGTGGACAGCACAATTACTTTTGTTTTGTTTTTATCTGATATCATTTTTCCTCCATAATATGCACTCTTTCATGAATGTGCACTGCTGAGTAATAGTGTGCACTCCTGTGTGGGAATGCACACTATTATGGAATAATGCACACTATTCATGCATTTCCTGCTTTACCAAGATTGGCTTTTGATTAAAATGAAATCACACCCCTAGTAATTAGTGACCTGAGCAAGTAGAAAAGCATTTTACAAAGTTGAGTAATTGCTTATTAAATTACTCCAATGTATATATGTATAAATGCAGATGCATATATACATTGGGCCAATTTAATAAAAACCTACATGACTTTGTTTCATCAAGTTAGATAGCCAGAAAGTACAGTCATCTTGGGAATGGCCAAGGAAGAAGCAGGAGTCACTTGACTTACCATGTTTAAACTTTTTGACAAGCAGCCAAACAAGTCTACCCAGCTTCACTTCCGAATCCATGGCTGCCGATATCATCATGAATCTGAGAGAAACATTATTTCCTTGACATTTTTCTCTTGATTAATGAATAGAAACTTCAATGCATATTTTATTTCCTCTGATCTTCTTTCTCGAGTTTCAGGATCTTTTGCCACAGCTAAATGTGTGCTAATAGCGCATACTTTTGGTTGCTTAGGAAAGGACAGTTTTCAGCTTAGGGAACCTACCCAGGTAACTGCTTTTTTGCTTGAAAATGATCCTATCCTTATATTACTTCTAATATTTTATAAATCCTCAGTTCTGAAAAAATCCTGAGCTACATAAACAGATGAATATTTGAAGGGATCAGTCTCACAGCATGCATCTTAAAGATATTTCAGCTGATTCAGGGAATATTCACCTCTAATCTAGGGAGATTTACTCCTATGCATAACTGATTATACACTATGGAATTTCCTAGAACAGAAAGTTAATTGAATCTGCCATTTTTAACTAGATATGCAACGTGAAAACCCCTGAGCTTTGATTGGCCAAGTATCAGATGTACACTAGTTCATAATTCTAATTATATACAACAGGGAGAAAATTCAGCATTGCATCTGCAACTTCAGGATTCATCTGCATAGATAGCAATTTAGTCTTTAGGAAGACCATTTCATTTCCTTTGTCTAAAACAGCTCTCTTTTTGTATATATTTTATTCCTTGCATTTTAAGGATGCTTTTAATTTCAACATAATTATAGTAACACAAAGATCCTACTGGAACATCAGTAATTACTATATCCTGAGTGGTAAAAATCATTAAGGCAAAGGTCAAGAGGTCTATTTAGTCCATGATACAGTCTTTGCCTCATAAAGAACATACACCCTCAAAATACCATGTAATTAACTCCTTAGGGAGAAACCTCAATGGACAGGACAGCTTTCTCAAAGCCTTCCTTTTTCTCACCTAATCAATTGCATTCCTTGAACAGCAAAAGAAACCCTGTTTATCTTCTTCTGAGTCAATTCACCCATGTCAGATCTATGAGAGATGAATAGCAATCAAACATCATTTTTTCCTAATATCTTCCACAGTGTGCATTCTTCAGCACACATTGGTTTGTTTGGGCATCTAAAAATGTGTGTGTGTACAAATCATATATGTATATGTATACCTACAAATTAATGCATGTATAATCAATTTCCATGCACAAAAAATGTTTAGTGCACAGAGAAGTCACACATAGTGTGATGGGGTCTGTAAGATAGACCTTCTCTGAACCCTATTAGGCGGCTGCCTAGGGCTTTAAAGTTCACGATGCCTTTCTACCAAAAAGAGTCTTGCAGTCAAATGGTAAGGCAAAATAATATCAGGGCTTTATTCCCCTTCCCAAACGGATATTCTTTGGATACAACATAAACAAAACAGCAGAAAAACAAAAAGAAACTGCTACAAAGAAAAATATCTTATTTTCCTTTGGCACTAGCACATGGCTGCTTTCCACAGGCTTAACATAAAGATATGACATCATCTGGAAAACATATTGTGCAATCCATAGGGACCGGGTCAGGAGTACAGCTGTTATTCTCCCACTTCATTAATTCGGATTCACTCCTGATAGCATAAGGGTCACACTCTTTACATGTGCTGGCTTCCTGAAAACCCTCCTGTGGTGCATGGATTACTTTTCCCAAAAAGTGCTCTTCAAACCTAGGGCTCTGAATGCCTGGTATGGTGATAGCTTCTTTCTGGCTTTACTTTCTCTTCCAACCTGGTGGAATCACTGGATATCTTTCAACATCAAAGTCACTTCCAGTGCCACGCCCTTGCCCTTTAAAATACACAGAGCCTTTAGCCTTTTCCTCAGAAAAGCAAGGTTCCCACCTTTTAACTGTGTTTCTGGTTCTTGTTTCTGGGCTCCTGACAGCTCTCTCCTGGACTCTCCAACCACCATCAAACCTAGCAGGCTCCTGGCCACGTCCCTGGCTGCTTTCTGCTCTGGGGTCAGACCTACTGTTTCCTTCTCCCGGCAAACTTCCTTCAGAATGACACGTGCTCACTGGTTGCTTGCTCAGTCCTCCTGAGTCGCTGCCACTACTGGCCTTTCCTGGTTCTAGCCAGCAACTTATATGCTTCCCTTCTCTGCACGCTACGTGGGTCTTCGTGAACAGGTGTTCCTGATGAGGCTTTCTGTTTCTAACTACATCAGGAATATCACCAGGAAAATTCATTCTAATGCCTTTTGGCTTCTCCTGTGCTGAATGTATTTGCTGCTCAGCTGTTCCTACGTGTACTGAGTTTATTTGCTGCTCAGCTAAATCTGAGGTAAGTTCCTCATTTTCTCTTACCTCCATGTGCTCTATACTGCCTACTGTGTCACAATAGAAACATAGAAACATGACGGCAGAAAAAGACCACGTGGCCTATCTAGTCTGTCCTTCCATATCAACAACTACAACAGTCCCCTTTTTTCCTTTAGAGATCCTCTGTGTTTGTCCCATACTTTTTTTGATTGAGATACCGTCCTCATCTCTACCACTTCCAATGGGAGAGTATTCCATGCATCTAGCATTCTTTCCGTAAAAAAATATTTCCACATATCACTCCTGAATCCCCTTTCACCCTCATCCCATGTCCCCTCATAACAGAACTTGCCTTCAATTGAAAGAGGCTCTCCCCCTATGCATTTATGCCATGGAGGTATTTAAACGTCTCAATCATATCACCTCTAGCCCGCCTTTCCTCTAAGGTATACATATTAAAATCCTTAAGTCTGTTCTCATATGCTTTATTAAACCATTTTGATTTTACAATAAGGCGGTATATAAAAATTGTTAAATAAAGGAAATAAATAGTGAAGACCACCAACCATTTTAGTAGCCACCCTCTGTACTGATTCCATGCTGTTTATATCCTTTTGAAGGTGTGGTTTCCAGAATTGCACACAATACTCCAAATGAGATCGCACCAAAGACTTATACAGATGCACTATCACCTCCTTTTTTCTGCTAGATATTCCTCGCTCTATGCACCCAAGCATCCTTCTAGCTTTTGCTATCCCCTTTTCTACCTGTTTAGCTACTTTAAGATCATCAGACATAACCATGCCTAGGTCCTGCTCTTCTTTAGTGGACAAAAGTACTTCACCCCCTATACTATATTGCTTCCTTGGATTGCTGCAGTCCAAATGCATGACCTTGCATTTTTTAATATTAAATCCCAGCTGCCAAATTCTAGACAATTCTTCAAGCTAAGCTAGATCCCTCCTCATGTTATCTACATCTTCCTTGGTGTCTACTCTATTGCAGATTTTGGTATCAACCGCAAAGAGGCAAATGTTACCCGACAGCCCTTCCACTATATCACTAACAAAGATGTTAAAAAGAATCGGACCAAGGACAGATCCCTGGGGCACGCCACTGGTAACTTCCTTCTCCTCAGAGTGAGCTCCATTTACCTGTACCCTTTGTCATCTCCCACTCAACCAATTTCTAACCCAAGCAGTAATTTTAGGGTCCATCCCTCAGGTGCTCGGTTTGTTTATAAGTCGCCTGTGAGGAACGGTGTCAAAGACTTTACTTAAATCTAAATACACCACATTTAGGGCTCTCCCTCAGTCCAACAACCTTATCACCCAGTCAAAAAAATCAATCAGATTCGCCTCTGGTGAATCCATGCTGCCTCGGATCCTGTAATCTGCTGGACTCCAGAAACCTCACTATTTTCTCTTTCAGCAGCGTTTACAATAACTTACTCACCACAGAAGTTAAATCAACTGGCCTGTAGTTTTCAACCACATTCTTCCACTTTTGGGTAAAAGGATCACATGAGCCTCTCTCCACTCCTTTGGCAGCTCTCCTTACTCCAATGAGGCATTGAAAAGGTCAGTCAGTGGAGCTGCTAGAACGTCCCCAAGTTGCAGGCCCTCTTCTTAGTGCTCTCCAAGGAGAGGGTGGCCCTGTGGGCAGTATCTTCTTTCTTTTTTTTTGCCTAAGGTGTTTTTGGATTTCCACCTCAATCAGGCAGGCAGTTCTGCCCTAGTTTATGGGGCAAGAGGATTCTGTGGCGTTTGCATGTCTTTGCAAGCTGGATGTCCTCGGGGCTTTGAAACATTGTGGCTGTGACTCCATTGTACCAGTGCTTGGAGAGGGAGGTTGTTCTCTTTGGCGGCCCTCAAATGGGAAGTGGCCTCTAAAGCCTCTTGCCTGTTGGATCTGGGAGGTCATCGAGTCTACCTATCTGCTGAAGGGCAAGCAAGTGCCCATGGGCCTTTGGGCTCATTTTGATGAGGGTTCAGGCCTCCTCCTGGGCAGAGCTGGAGAAGGTTCCTCCCCTGGAACTTTGTCAGGTGGCTACTTGGTCCTCTTTGCATTCCTAGCAAATAGAATGCTAGGTATCATAAGGAAAGGAATGGAAAATAAAACAAAGAATATTATAATGCCTCTGTATTATTCCATGGTGCGACCGCACCTTGAATATAGTGTGCAATTCTGGTCACCGTATCTTAAAAAGGATATAGCGTTATTAGAAAAGGTACAGAGTAGAGCCACCAAAATAGTAAAGGGGAAGGAAGGATACCCCTATGAAAAGAGGCTAAAAAGGTTAGGGCTCTTCAACCTGGAAAAGAGACTGCTGAGGGGAGATATGATAGAGGTCTATAAATTAATGAATGGAGTGGAATGGGTAAACGTAGATCAATTGTTTACGTCGTCAGAATTTAGAAAGACTAGCGGACATGTAATGAAGCTACAGGGTAACCTATTTAAGACTAGTAAGAGAACATATTTTTTCACTCAATGTGTAATCAAACTCTGGAATTTATTTATTTATGTTTCTTTTATACCGTGCTATTTGAGATCAGTGCGGTTTACAAGTAACACATTTGTCTAGTGTAGGCAGGGCCTTACTGGACTTACAGTAAACAGGTTCTTTATACAGGGTTAAACAGGGTAACTATATACATTTTTGGCTGTAGCAGGCTGTTATGGGCTGCTCAGGGTAACTATATACATTTTTGGCTGTAGCAGGCTGTTATGGGCTGCTCAGAATTGTTTACATGCTAATATCGTCAATATTTACATTCTCTCTGGTAACTTTGGTAATTTATTACCGGAGGATGTAGTAAAAATCAATGGGGCCGCGGCTCCGATAACGATCGGAAACCGCTACCGCGGCTTTGTAAATAAGCCCCTAAATCACATCATCCAGCCATCACTGCATTCTGAATCACCTACTACAACATCAGAATCACTTTTCTCATTCATAAGCACCATATCCAGTATCACCCCATCCCATATGATTCCTTTACCAGCTGTTGGATCAGTTCTCCCAGTAGAGAATCAAGGATTACCCTACTTTTAGACATCATCACAGCCAGAATGTCTCTGTCAACCTTGAAAATTGAAGTTATCTATAGCACACCCTCTATGATAGCAATATGGTAAATGTCTTCAATTAAATCTTTGTTATTTCTTCGGCTTGTGAACGAGGACTGTATTTTAGACCAGTGTAAGCAGATATTCCATCCCTTCTTTCCAGGACCATACCAAGCCATAATTGTACCCTGTGTGACTTGCACATCTGGCACCCCCATCTCCCCATCTTACTCACACCTCCAGGTCCAATTGGCAGCCTGCATTACCCTGCCACCGCCACCTTTTGTGCTTTTCTGTCATCGTCGATCTTTCGACTCCATGTTTGCATGCAGATCTGATCCCTCCCTCCTCTGACGTAGGTTCATGTTAGAGGAGAGAGGAACCAGCCCAGCCATTCAAACGTGGCTCTTTGCAACTCTGCGCTTGAATGGCTGGTCTGGGCCTTCCCTCCTCTGATGTGATCTACGTCAGAGGAGGGAGGGAGGGACCAAACCTGCATGCAAGCGTGGAGTCAGAAAGACCTGTGTGCTTTCTTTTTTCAATTTGAGGACAGGACTGCTCCACTACTGCTGGCGCTGCTGCTGCCGACGAGAAAACACAAAAAGTGGTGGTGGCAGGGCAATGGCAGACAGTGTGGAGGAACCAAGGCCAACAACCCAAATTGCACCCCTAATCCTTTGCACCCTGTGCAGCTGCACCATTCACAAAGGGCTAAGTACGGCGCTACTCTTTCTGTACTGAACCATAATGCCTCCTTCTTACCTTAGAAGCCCTGCAGGTCTGTTGCTTTAATATTATTTTTTACATATAGTGCCAATCCTCCTCCGTTTTTCCTACCCTGTCCTTCCTGAATGGATTGTATTCCAATATAACTATATCCCAGTCATGGTTCTTCAAGCACCATGATTCTGGGACCAAGTCAGACTTTCCATTGCAGCTTGCCAGGCTCTAGATCTGCAACTTTAATTTCCATTCTATGGGCATTTGTATGCACTGCTTTCCAGACACTACCTTTCCTCCCAGTTTTACACATGTGCTCTTTGTGATCTTGGGCAAATCACTTAGCTATCCATTGTTTCAGACAAACACTTAGGAGTGGATTTTGATCCTCATTTAGTGGGTCTGGATGTCCGATTTGATCCGGACATCCAGACCCACTAAAAATGCTGATCGTACTAGCGGCCACAGAGCTCCCCATACATATAGCCGACTTGTGTGGAAAGCTCTGTTTGAGAGAGAGAGGGGGTGGGTCGGGGGAGGAAAGAGGGTGGGCAGTGAGAGGGGAAGTGACCCCAGAAGTACAGGACTATTCTGAGGTCAGCCCTCTATATCCGTGGTCAGAAGGTTAGACGGGGGACTTATTCCACCTCAGAAATGGAATAAATCCCCCTGGATGTCAGGGAATGGCAGAACTGGGCCAGACCAAAGAGGTGAGTGGGTGCAGGAGGTTTCCTGCAGACTGATCCTGGCCATGGGAGGACCGATCAGGGGTCGGGAAAGAATGTTTTGGGAAAGCTAGTGATCATGGCTCCTTCAAGGTGTCACGGTGGCATGGCTGCAGGATGCCATGCCACTGCCACTCCATGGAGTAGCCTGGCTGAGATAGCTGGGGAAGTGGCTGGATGTCCAGGGTGCATGAATTGGGGCATTCTCCAGATGTCCAGCCACTGTGCTGTGATTCTGCTCCCACGGGGATGTATAGCCCCTGCAGGAGCAGAATCAGATGCATCACCGGGCTGTCCAGATGTCTAGACATCCGGACGGCCGGGGGACGCATATGTCTGAATGTGCTTCTTAGGGTCCCTTTTACTAAAGGGCAGTAGATGTTAGCATAGGATCTGGCATGTGCTAAAGGCATGCTGGGACATGTGCTAACAGTGGTGTGGTCAGATTTTGGTGCTGTCCATGGTGCGTAGAAAGTGCAATGGGTGGTTTAGGGATGGGGAGTTGAGTGCTTTGCAGTGAGCATACCTGCACTAACTGCAAGACAAGCAATTAGTGTGGGTGCACATTCCACGACTCCCATAGGTGGAGATAAGTGCACCCATGCTAATTGTAGTCAGCGTTAGTGCAAAGATACACCGCGTTAACTGTTGGGGACATGCTTTTCATGCCCTCGACAGCAAAAGTAGTGCTGTTGCACCTAATGTGCTATGGTTTTGTGCTATCTGCACGTTAGATGCAACACCATAGTGCCTTTTAGTAATAGGGCCCCTTAGACTGTAAGCCATTTGGGGACAGGAAAATACCAATTGTTCTTTAATGGACCTCCTCTTGAACTTTTGAGAAAGGTGTGAGCTAAAATTTCCTTGTCCCTTTAATATTTTACTTACCTAATGGCTTTTACTTACCGGGGGGTTTTGTTCACCCACTCCCAATAATCTTAGTTTTAAGCCCTCCTCAGTAGGCTACCAGTCTATTGCTGAAGGCACTTTGGCCTTTGGTGGGTGGACCATTTCAATTACCCCAATATTGATTGGGTAAATGTCTAATGAGGATATGCTAAGGAAATAAAAGGGCCCTTTTACTAAAATGCACTATGCAGTTAACACAGCTTTGAGCACATGCTAACTGCAAACTGTGGCCCATGGCAACAATTAGCACATGACTATGACAGCACATGCAGCTTTCGGTGCTTACTGCATCTCATGAGCTAGAATGTGAAATGAGTCAAAATTTTGCATAAAGTGTGAACAATATTTAAAAATACCATTTTGAAAGCCTGGATAAAATATATGAAAGCACAAAGAGGTATGTTTACTAAAGGTCATTAAGGTAACAGGTGTTAACGGCAGTGATAAGGGGTGTTACATGTGTAAAGGGAGCTGGGCGGGTAGGGGGTGTTCAGCATAAAGGGCGTTATGTGATATTTAATGTGAGTTAACAGGATATCAGGCGTTAAGGTGTCAAGCATGAACCTTAACTTCTGAAAACAGCTGTAACCTTAATGCTGGATAAAGGAGTACTAAGGAAAGCCATCCCCTATACCACACGCTCACACCCAAACTCTACACAACAGAGACCACACACACATAGAGGCACCTTACTGCCAAGCCATGCACACACAACTACCTCACACCTCTGTGCCAGTCACATCAGAGCCCTGACTGTTACAGGCATGAAAATGATCTGAGTAGCACACTGTCACAAAAAGAGCAGGTAGGAATCAACCTCCTGACCATTGCTTATAGAAACATTGCACTAACCAGTAGGCTACACCTCCATACAACTCTACACAGCAATGGCTGAATACAAAGAGACTGCAGGACACTGCCTAACATGTCTACTCTGTGTGCCGGTATAGGTTTGCCCCTCCAGTACCCTGATGAAGTGCACATGCAGAACAGCAGTCTGCAGCTGATCACCAAATGGAGAATGCATTGATCCATCACCTCAGCTCAGTAAGATATACTGACAGCATGTGATACAAGCACTGAGCAGCTACAAACAGTGCTACTGAGCAGTTTCTGCGGTCCCCGGAACTTGCAATGCTAGAGATGATCTCTGCTGCATGTGCTGCAGATCTCTATCACTGCCAGTGCGTTATGCTAGTCACCTTGCTTACTGCACAATTGCAGCATGCTGTATGCGCCAGTCATATCTGGCCCTGTGTCCTGCCCCTGTTGGACAGGAACCCCTCCTAGAACAGTGCATGTCAATATCAAGTGTTAAACTGCTGATGTCAACTACCATGGGGATGTCTAGGCTTGCATGGATGGTTGTACTAGAGTACTGCTGATCTTACCATGACGACAGGGACTAGGTCTGGAGCACCTCCTAGCCCAACCATCTAGGTCTAACAATCACCCACAACAAGCACAGTCAGACTACAGCTGCCTACCACTGGGTTTTCCAGCCATGCACATACCCACTGTAGACAGTCTGCTGGTCAGTACATATTCTATGGGCCCCCAGGACAGGAAATGTACTCACATCACTGGAGCCAGCTACTATATAGCACTGTGTGGATACCTAGCCAGGCTATGGTCACTGCTCAGTCAGAGTGAGAGTGCCTTCCCAGCACGACATGCTGTGGCCACCCAGTCCATGCACGTGGCAGATGGGCACTACAACATCTCAGCCATTGACTCTACCTCCGATGCAGACACATCCTGGCAAATACACCCTGTTTCAGGCCATACCCACAATGCTATACTCCTCATCATGCACATTCACAGATTAACTGGAAACCACTTAGGCAATGCGAGGCTCAGTGAGGTGTAGAATGCCACAAAACAATGGAGGGACATACACACACACTCGCATCACCGCGCTGTGCAAAAGTGGGGATGATTGGCATTCCTGCCTGTCACTTTGGTCTCAATATCAGCTAAAGCATTATTAATGTGCACGAGCTAATAGCACACTCTGATGTTGACGCCCGCTCAGTGTGCTAGTGCTATCAGCCTGGCTCTCCATCCAGCTGTGGATAGTGGAGCCTGTCTATGTGGCTGAAGGGTGTTTGTACCCTTGCTGGCCAATTCATTGGGGGTTCTATATACTGGTGTTGTATCTGCACTGTAGACTAAAGTTTAGCCACAGGGACATACAATGCAAGATCCACAGCCAGGACCTGAATCTGTGACTCTCCACTCATATACACACCAACTGCTTGCATTGAGCCACATTGCTGCTGGATAGTTACAGCAGTCTCTGGGGCTGACATGCTTCCCATGGCACATGTTGCAATGTGCACAGGAGCAGGATATGGCTTTGGTCTGCTGCAGGCAAGTGCTGCTGCCCTCTCCACCAACACCCCCACACCATGCTAACATGCCCGTGTGCTGTCAGTGTTGGTGGTGCGCAGTCCCAGCCCATACAACATGAGGGTTGGCGGGTGCCTAGGGTGGAAGGTCCAGATGGGGAGGGCAGAGGCATACATGGATGGCAACATACAGTAGCCCCCCCCCAAACATCTGCCTCTGCAGGGACTCCCATCACCGCCTGCCAATGATACGTCTCGAGGGGAGGATGACAGTCACTGCTGTGGTAGTCCCCTGGGTGCCTTCATGTTGCAGCTACCTGGAGGGCTATAGCTGCTGGCAGTATCAGCCTCTTCCCCCCACAGCTGGGTTCAGCAGTAACAGGTGTGGCCAGCTGGGATCTCTGCCTGGGGTGCCTGGACCCTTGGACCACCCCATGTGGCACATCTCCTTCAACAGCAGTAGCATGTCTGTGTGCCACCATTTATTTATTTATTTATTTAGTGAACACTTGTATACCGCTGCTTCCTACAATCAGCAGCGGTTTACTTTACAGAATCATAATGCATTGTACAGTACATTGAGATTTTCAGATTTACATTTTGATTAGTCAATGATTTACGTAACACGGGATAATCAGTTGGATGCAATATACATTTGATTATAGCACACAGATCTGGGTATACATTAGATTTCAATAGGTTGGGAGGGGCCCCATATATACAATTTATACAGAGTTGTTTGCCAAAGAGTACAAGCTATACATGAATACATGCTAGTAGACTTTACGCCGCCGTGGGAGGCAGAGGTCATCTGGTTGAGGTAGGGTATTGCAGTTAGATCAAGTGGTAATGGGTTTGAAACAAATAGGTTTTAAGTTTTCGTCTAAATTCCCTCAGATTGTTTGTGAGTCTCAACTCATGTGGTAGTTGGTTCCATTGGATTGGCGCTGTGTATGTGAACGCCCTATTGCTTGTTTCGGCCTTGACAGATCTTATGCTGGTTGGGATACATAGGGTGTTGAGATTCATGGTTCTCCTGCTCCTGTTGCATGGTTGAATAGTGATTAGGTTATTGAGGTAGGATGGTGCGATGTTATGGATGAGTTTAAACGTTGTGATGAGCAGTTTGTAGATGATGCGGGCAGCCACTGGGAGCCAATGCAGCTCCATTAGTACTGGGGTTATGTGGTCTGTGACTTTCTTTTCCATGATGACTCTTGCGGCCACATTCTGTGCCATTTGCAAGATGCTTAGGGTGTTCTTTGGAAGCCCTTGTAGAATGGCATTGCTGTAGTCCAGGTGGGGAATGATTAGTGCTTGAGCAACAGACCTAAAGTCAGATTTCTCGAGGATATTGCGAAGTGGTTGTAGAATTTTCAGTTTGTAAAAGATGGCTCGGTTAACTGTTCGGAGATGTCTGTCCATCCTAAGGTTGCAGTCTAGTAGGATTCCTAGATACTTTATTACAGGCTTCGTATAGTATATGTTTTTGTTAAGTGTGACTGTGGTGGGCGGGATGAATTTGGCTTTCTTGGAAATAAACATGACCTCTGTTTTCTTGTGGTTTATTGACATGTTGTTTTGTTGAAGCCATGATTGGAGCATGTCAAGGCATTCTTCTAGCGGACTGAAGTTAGGTTGTGTTATGTCAAGCTGTGTGTATAGCATCACATCGTCGGCATATATGTGGTACTTGATGTTGCATTTCTGAAAGATATCACAGACCGGCTTTATATACAAATTGAACAATAGGGATGATAAGGCGGACCCTTGAGGGATCCCTTGGGTTTGAGGGAAAGCATCAGCTTTATCATTGTTGAACTGCACTTGTTGCATCCTATTGGATATATATGAAGTGAACCATTTTAAGGGGGTCCCTGCTATACCCAGCGAGGCCAGACGGTCCAAGAGGGTGTTGTGATGCACTGTATCGAATGCCGCTGAGATATCAATGAATATAAGTATGAACATGGTGTTTTTGTTTTCGAGGCCCCTAAGGAGATTGTCAAGGAGTGCCAGCAGTAGTGTTTCAACTCCGTGATTCTGACGAAATCCATATTGATGCTCATCTAAGGCTTATCTCTCGTCCATGTGGTCTTGCAGTTGTTGCTGAACCGCTTTTTCAATCGTTTTTGCTAGGAAAGCTATGCTTGAGATTGGGCGATACGATGCAGGGTCACTTTTGTTGAGAGACTTGTTCTTTAATATGGGTCTTATAAGTGATTTCTTGAGATGAGTCGGCATGATTCCTTGTTGCAGAGACTGGTTAACAATGTGCGCGATGGGTTTTGCATTGTCTTTCTTAGTTGCTTTCATCCAAGCGGCTGGGCATGGGTCGAGAGGGGAGGTAGTGGTGTTTAAATTGGTTATGATGTTTATGATTTGTTGCTCACCTAATTGCTGGAAGGTGTTCCATTCTGCTGCAAGGTCTGCTTGAGAGGCATTGTTGGTTTCTCGAGTGGTGAGGACTAATGGCATGCTTTGATTAATGATTGCGGGAAGATGCGGGTTTAGTTTCTTGGCATAGTGGTCGGCAAGCGTCTGGGCCTTTATATCGTCTGCGGAGACGGAGTTCTGTGAAATTTTGGTGAGAGACTTTACGAGCTCAAAAAGCTCCCTGGGTCTATTGAGAGCTTTATTGAGTAGGTTAGTGTGGTGACTCTTTTTAGCGAGGTTGACCTCATTCTTGTATTTTGCGAGGAGTGTTAGGTATAGTTGCTTGCCTTCTTCGGTTTGCTTCTTCCTCCATTTCCTTTCAAGTTTGCGTAGCTCTCTCTTCATTTTAGATAGAGTGGGAGAGTACCATGGTTCGGTTCCTGTTTTTGTTGCAGCGTTTGTGGCTTTCCATGTTGGTCTTGCAGCTGCCTCGATCCCTGAGTTCCATTGGGCTACCAGCTTGTCTAGGTCCGTGGTGGTGTACTCAAAATGTGAGGATATAGAGGTTACCAATGCTTCACTATTGAATTTTTGGAATTTCCTCTGTTGATGTGTTTTTGGGTCGGCTTGAGACTTTTCCTTTAGTGATGGTAGATGGATTTCAAATTCAATTAGGAAATGGTCAGACCATGGGACCGGGGTTACTCGAGGTTTGGTTTTTTGAGCCTCGTTTTGTTGGATGTTGTGTGATAAGAACACCATATCGAGGGTGTTACCTTTGTTATGTGTGGGTTCTTGAACGATTTGTGCGTATCCGAGCTGGTTCATGTCTTCTGAGAATGCGTCCGCCTGTAATGGGGGAAGCGATGGAAGATTCAAGTCACCCAGTACGATGCGCAGTTTTTTGGTTGTAGAGGTTGAAATAATTTCCAGTGTGGTGGCCAAGGTTTCATGGTGGGCCGAGGGGGGTCTGTAGATTAAACAAAGGATTGATGTTTTGTTTTCAATCTTGAGTATGTCAATGCCTTCGGATTCAGTTAGGGATGGGCTTGTGAACATTAGGGAGGTTCTGGCAATGACCAGTACTCCTCCTCCTCTCCTGTTGGGCCGTGGGCAGTTAAATAATGTGTAGTTGAGTTGGGGTAATTGGTTTATTATTGCTGGGTCAGTGTCTGTGAGCCATGTCTCGGTGACACAGAGGATATCGGGTTTGTTGTCAGAGATGATGTTGTGTATGATGTGGGTTTTATTTCTAATGGATCTGGCGTTGATAAGACAGATTGTGATAGGGGATTGAGATAATTGGTGTGGTTGGTGTTGTTTGCTTCTAATCTTTGTGGCTGCTGGTTTCCTGCGTTTATTATGTTTCGGTTTGGAGCTACATCTTTTCTGGGGTTTGCCTGGGACCTTTATCACAGTGTTCAGGTCTCGGTTGGGTATGATTTCATCGTGAGCCATGTAGGTAGGACCTATCAGTGGTAGTATGGGTAACAGTATTGGGCCATGGATAAGAATTGGATGCCATACTATTGCCTGGTGTTGCGTCAAGTGTGGTATGTACGCATATGCGGCTAGAGATACGTAGAGGCAGATAATTACCATATAAGTGATGGGAGCCATGGTTTGTGTGGTTGAGTCTGATGCACAGGTTGCTACGAGTTCTTTGAAGGGGTAACTCTGTGTTGAATGTGGCAGAGGTTAATTACTTATAGGCTAAAGTAAATTGTCAGTTGTCGCACATGAGACAAATCAATCAGTATATGTAATATAACTATAACAGGAAAAACTTCTGATAACATGTGAGAGATGCACAATAAACAGCTTGGATATTGCAGTTATTACTGGCAATAATAATCAGCATAGTTATTGCAGCTAATTACTGTCAATTTCAGATAGTATGAGACAGATCGGAGTTCATTCCTGCAATATACAGTGCTCAAAAAGTGGCTGTTATTTCTCCGGTAGTTCAGAAAGGGCAGCTGATTTGTGTTATTGTGTTTGTATAGAATTTAAAGGTTCGGTATCACTGCGTTTACCTGGTCAGGAGCTGTGGTGTGACCATCTGGAAACGGCGTGCTCAACCTGGGTCAGGGAGCTCAAGCCGTGTTGTTTTGTTGCTTCATGGTTTCAAAGACGTATTGGGCTCGTTGTTCTCGTTATGATCAGTGGAGGTTTGTAGCTTCTTTCATCCGTGATTGTAGGGTGCTTTGGGTGATGCGCTGTTGATAGTATCCGGCGCTGGCGAGCTCAGACCCATCCAGGGGAGCTTCAAGCCAGTTGTGGCTGTTGGTGCGGTTTTTCCCAGGGTTCTTCTCGTGGGGCGATGTGTAGCCTTGCTTTTCCTTTACACCTAGTGGCTCCCGCCTAAGGGCCACGCCAAAGGGCCCTCAGGCGCGGGCCCGCCAGGCGCGGGCGCGCCCGGTAGGGACGCCACTTATATGCGGTAGAGTTCGCCGGCCCTTCGTTGCTCCCACTGTCCCGATTGGACAGGAGCACTCACACTGCCCCGATTGGGCAGGAGCAGGACTGGGGCTGTCGGCAGCTAAAGCGGCTCCCTCGGGGTAGGGACGCCGCTTATATGCGGTAGAGTTCGCCGGCCCTTCGTTGCTCCCACTGTCCCGATTGGACAGGAGCACTCACACTGCCCCGATTGGGCAGGAGCAGGACTGGGGCTGTCAGCAGCTAAAGCCATTGTCACTGTGGGATCATGACGGACATCACAGATAGTAATGTGGATGGAAGGATACCCCTATGAGGAGAGGCTAAAAAGGTTGGGGCTTTTCAACCTAGGGAAGAGACAGCTGAAGGGAGATATGATAGAGGCTTATAAATTAAGGACTGGAGTGGAACGGGTAAACGTAGATCGCAATGAGGCTACAGTGTAATCTATTTAAGACTACTAAGAGAAAATATTTTTTCAGTCAACGCATAATCAAACTCTGGAATTCATTACCGGAGGATGTAGTAAAAGCTGCTAGTATAGCTGGGTTTAA
This sequence comes from Ichthyophis bannanicus, assembly GCA_033557465.1. Lineage (NCBI taxonomy): Eukaryota > Metazoa > Chordata > Amphibia > Gymnophiona > Ichthyophiidae > Ichthyophis > Ichthyophis bannanicus. The sequence goes on along the minus strand of CM066034.1, from coordinate 669,871,771 downwards.
AAAAGATTTGGACAGGTTCCTGGGGAAAGGTCCATAAATCATTATTAAAGAGGACCTGGAATTTCCACTGCTTGCCCAATACAAGCATTATGGATCATGTGTGTCTTTTGGGGAAACTGCTAGATACTTGTGACCTAGATTGGCCACTGGTGGGCACAGTGGGCACAAGATACTGGGCATGATGGACCTTGGTCTGATACAGTATGGCATATTTTATGATCTTATGTTCTTATGTGCCACCTGGACAGCTGCCTGGTCCACCCTGTGCACCAGCAACCCCATTGCATGACTCACGTGCCATCTCCTTTGCGCCATCAACATAGTGCCCTTTCATACTTGGGCACTACGCTGTTGCTGCTAATGGAGCACTACTATCACTATTTTGGGCTCCCCTGTCTGTGCATCACATTGCAGATGTTAAATGGGGCTTTCTCTCCTCAAAATACACCCTTTCTGCGAGGTTTTACTTTGCGTTAGATTTCTCAGCATTAAGGACTTTAACACACATTAGTGCAAAGGCGTTAAGGAACACCTGTTGTTAGCACCCTCTCTCCGCCCCATTAATGCCCACTCTCCTACAGAGCCCTTTATGCTGCTGGAGCCTTAAATACCCGTTAAAGCAGCTTTTTCTCTGTGTTAAGGGTGCAAGGGTGCCCATAATGGGCGTTAAAGGCACACTGACTCCATTAACGCCCTTTAGTAAATATACCCCAAAGAGAGAGATCCCCACAAAAGATCACCAATCAGAAGAAACATAGTAGGGATAAAAATAGTAGTCTTACAAACAGCTTCAAATAAAATATATTCATTGTGACCCAACACAACCATGTTTTGGCATCAGCATTCTTTTATTAGGGGTCTTAACACACTTTAGACATATCAAAATATCACACATAAAACAAACAGTAAAAATAAATATAAATACATTAACAATTATAATTATTAACTAATATATATGAACGAGTGAAAAGGAGCATATAAAAATATTAACAAAATACAAAAAATAGGGGAGAAAAAAGATGGTATAAGATAATTAACAATGGAGCATGTTCACTAAAGTGTGGTAGAGAACGCAGGGTTAACATGCACAATTCATGTGTTACTACCGTGCCTGTGCCCAGCGGCAGCAGTAGACACAAGGGGCATGGTCATGGTACACTACTACAGCCGTGCTAGTCACGCTACTAGCACACAGCTTGTGAGGTCTCCACGTGCATCGGAAAATAGAATGCTACAAGTGCAAGGGCCAAAAGGGTCTGAAAACAAGGCACATTTGCTCCAGAAAGCCTTCACATGGTGGCCATAGGGCCCAACAGCACCCCATGGCCCACCACATAGAATACCCACCCATGTGGTCTAACAGCAACTAAGGGGAGAGAGTTGTAGCTATCCATCCACAGAGAAATCCCATGTCCCTTCTTTTTGGGTAGAATTCTAGAGAATACCACATGGAGGTGGTGAATCCCACACAGTCCCCCAGGTCCATGGATAGCTATAACCCCAGCACACGAGAACACCCATAAGGCCCATATTCAGTGATCACAATATTAGGTTGCTGCTCAGAGCTGGTAGGCCTCAGTCACATACTCTCTTGGTCAGGGTGAGGGGCCATCACCATGACTCAAGGTACTGGCATAATCTACCAGGTGCATGTATTCACTGTCATATGTACCCCCAAGCACAGGGGAACACAAGGAGAGTGAAGTCCCTCGCAAAAGCAGAACAGAAACACAATGAGTGAGTGGTGTTTGGAGGTCACAGGTGCTTTTATTCAACAGCCTTCCTCAGGGAGTACACATCAGGCACAAGGTGGACAATTTGTCTTGAAAAGAATCCAATCACTAGACAAGTAAAACTGGCAAAAAGGTTATCTATATAAAATCACCCAAATGAATGTACCTTTCTCCTCTCTCCCCCCAAGCAGAGGGGCTAGGAGTCAATGGCTCTTGTGCTGCCACACCATTTAGCCATGAAGTGCATCACCTAATTAGCATACCCTTCCCCCTCTGTACTCACCTGGCTCCAACTCTGTCTCTGAGACACGTACTGACTATAGCACAGAGCATACGCCCTATATCCTGACACCTCCACAGCACACAACACTAGCAGCTCTCTGAAACCTATCCAGTGGATATGAAGATGTGAACAGCAATTTGACATGGCAGCTTTTGCTGTGTCCATTGATGTTTGCCCACTGTTCCAGCAGGGTGATGTCAGATCTTAAGACCCTAGTATTGAGGTTGTCAGGCACTTCCATGTCAGCTGTAACATGCAGCACCTCCAAAACAATGGCTTAGGCGTGTACCCTGGTATTCAGCTCCCATCTACTATTGCCCCCCTATTGGTCCAATGTATTCACCCTGCTCCTGCCCTTCATATTTCTTAACATTCATGTACAAACCATGTGGCTGTCATAGAAACATAGAAGCATAGAAATATGATGACAGAAAAAGACCACATTTATTTATTTATTTTATTCTCTTATATACCGCGCTATTCTGCATCAGTGCGGTTTACATTGAACAAACTGAAATTACATTGAACAGGGCATTATAACTTGGAGATAACTATTTTACAGGGAACATGGGCAATGGAGGGTTAAGTGGCTTGCCCAAGACCACAAGGAGCACCTGTGGGACTAGAAACCCCAGTCCTTCCGGCCCAAGGTTGCTGTCCTCTAGTGGGATTTGAACCCCCCGACCTTCCGGCCTGAAGTACCTTGTCCCAACCACTAGGCCACTCCTCCACTCCTATCTAGTCTGTCCTTCCATATCAACAACTACAACAGTCCCCTTTTTACCTTTAGAAATCCTCTGTGCTTGTCCCCATGCTTTTTTGAATTCAGTTACTGTCCTCATCTCTACCACATCCACTGGGAGACTATTCCACGGATCCACCACTCTTTCCGTAAAGAAATATTTCCGCATATCACTCCTGAATCTATCTCCCTTCACCCTCATCCCATGTCCCCTCGTAGCAGAACTTGATTTCAATTGAAAGAGGCTCTCGCCCTGAACATTTATGGCACGGAGGTATTTAAACATCTCAATCATATCACCTCTATCCCGCCTTTCCTCTAAGGTGTACATATTCAGATCCTTCAGTCCGTCCTCATATGCTTTATAATGAAGACCACTAATCATTTTAGTAGCCACCCTCTGCACCGACTCCATCCTGTTCACATCCTTTTGAAGGTGCGGTCTCCAGAATTGCACACTATACTCCAACTGAGGTCGCACCAAGACTTATACAGAGGCATTATCACCTCCTTTTTTCTGCTAGCCATTCCTCTCCATATGCACCCAAGCATCCTTTTAGCTTTTGCCGTCGCCTTTTCTACCTGTTTAGCTACTTTAAGATCATCAGACACAACCACGTATAGGTCCCGCTCGTCTTTAGTGGACAAAAGTATTTCACCCCCTATACTATATTGCTCCCTTGGATTGCTGCAGCCCAAATGCATGACCTTACATTTTTTTTTTTTTTAAACTTTTATTTTCATTTTACAACAAGCAAAAAGTAACAACACACCAAAGGAAACAAATACAAGCATACAATAAGGAAAAAGCAACCCCAATTACCCCCCACCCCTATGCTTCTTCTCTAAGCTGATAAGTATCATCATATAAGCGCTTACAATCAACAGTTATTGTACATCAAACAAACAGAAATAGTATCTACGATACAGAATGATCATGTGACAGAGATTAACACAGATTTAAACAGTCAAATGAGAGCATTTAGCAGTTTGAACATAGTCGTTGAGCATCTTCCATTTAGACAAGTGGTGGGGGGTCTGAGCGGAAGAGGCTGACATACGAGGTATTTGCTCATATTTACTGTAGAGACAGACATGATTCCACCATTCATTGGGGCTCAGATGGGAGCTATTTTTCCAGTATTTCGTAATTAAGGAAATAGCAATGCCCAGCATAAAGTCTAAAAGGAAGTAAGCCGATTTGGGAAGAGTGACATGTAATGAGAAAGATATGGCAGCATGATCTGAAATATGGAGAGGATGAATCCTAGCCATGTCCACTTGGGATATCAGTGCTTTGGAGATAAGAAAAAAATCTATTCTAGATTGTGAGTGATGGGGGGCTGAGAAAAAGGTGAACTCTAAGTCGGAGGGGTGAAGCAGCCTCCATATATCTACTAACGCTAGATCTTTCATCAGAGCTGTAAGGGTATCAAGACTCTTGGGTGGACCACTCGTTCTAGGCGGCAGTCTATCTATCAAAGGATCAAGTACTTGGTTGAAATCGCCGCCAAGTATTAATGGAGTATTGGCAGAGGCCTGTGCCAACTGCGCAATACTTACATAGTAAGCAGGGTTATCCACATTCGGAGCATAAATACAAATACACGTGAATTCACTATCTCCAACCTTAAGGTGTGCACGGGCCCATCTACCCTCCTTATCAGAACTAGTATCCATTACAGTAGCTTGCAAAGACTTCTTAACCAAGATGGCTACCCCACACCGCTTGGAAACGGCGGGAGAGTAGGCAGCCACCATGTAAGGCTTAGCATTAAGTTTCAGTGTTTCAACGGAGTTTAAATGCGTTTCCTGAAGAAACACTAAATCAGCATGTTCATGATTAAGATAGCTAAGGATTTTCTTTCTTTTGATTGGACTATTGATGCCTTTTACGTTCAGTGATAAGATCCTACATAAGGCCATTCAGAAGGGTTAAAAATTCTGAGAAAGAAACATGATAACGCACATAATTGCACAATGTCCCTCATATTAACTGTATATGGCTGTACACACGACATGATAGAAAATAAGCTAATGAAAAACAATGAAGCGCCCCATATAACAAAATAAGCACCGAAGTGCATTAGAGAAGAAGCAGAACCCCAGAAATTACTGGCGACCATATGTCTGCGGGGAGAAACCCCAGAGAAGGCCTAAATTGAAACATATAACCTGTATAGCTGTGCGTGCTCCGAATCCAACCGAGGTGCACATCATGGAGGGAAAGGAGACCAAGAAAGGTATATATAGAAAGAAAGAAAAGTCCAGGCAGTCTCTGTTCCAGGCAGTGATCACCGCGTCGGGCCATTCAAAATGGCGGGCAGATCCGGCGGATTACAGATCCAAGTTGTTGGATTAGCGCATCTGGTCTGCTTCTTTGGAATCTAAAAATGTTGCTAGCATATCAGGATCTTCGAAGGTTCTAGTTTGGTTATGGAGAGTCACTCTGAGCTTCGCTGGATACAATAGGCCAAAGCGAGCCTGTAGCTGTTGAAGTCTAGGTCGAAAAGCAAGGAGTCTCTTCCGACGGTCAACTGTGGGCTTTGCCAAGTCAGGGAAGAAGGAGACTTTATGACTTTCAAACTCCAGATGATGATTCGCCCGGGCAGCATTTAGAATTTGCTCAACTTGCTGATATCTCAGTAAGCGAAAGATGATAGGCCGGGGGGTCGTCCGATTGAGCGCCATGTTGGTAGGAACACGATGTGCTCGGTCAATTTCCAGATCTCTGTGAAAAGTGATCTTCAGCAAGGAGGGAAGAGTTCTGACCAGGAATTCTCTTATATCTCCTGCTTCCGCCCCCTCCGGTACTCCAATGAGCCTTACATTGTTGCGACGGGCTCGATTATTGCTATCCTCTAACTCTTTTTGAAGATTCTGTATCTGACGCTCAGCCTTGTCCAGTTTCGCCAAGCGCACCGCGTGCGAGTCGAGGACCCCCGCCATGTTGTCCTGCCGTAGTGAAAGACCTTCAAGCCGGTCCTGAAGCATACCGAAATCTTCTCGCATGGCTCGGAGCGCTTCTCCGTTGGACTGTACCAGTTCCTTCACACCACGTATTTCCTCCAAGATCTCCTGTTGCAGTTCGGGGTTTTCCCGAAGTGGAACCATCTTTTGTGGGGAAGACAACTCTGTTTTGGAGCGTTTTCCGTGTGAAGAAGAGGGAGACCCGAAGTCTAAGCGCGCTGGTTTGTGGGCCGCCATCCCCCCCGAGGCACCCCAGTAAGTTCGGAGCAAAATATTAAGTTTATGTAGGTATTAAGTCAGGATTCTGAGTAGGCCCCTCGGGAGCTTCAGCGCGAAGCGTCTAACCCGCTGGACATCAGGCTCCGCCCCCCCCGACCTTACATTTTTTAACATTAAATCCCAGCTGCCAAATTCTAGACCATTCTTCAAGCTTAGCTAGATCCCTCCTCATGTTATCTACACCTTCCTGGGTGTCTACTCTATTGCAGTTTTTGGTATCATCCGCAAAGAGGCAAACCTTACCCGACAGCCCTTCTGCTATATCACTAACAAAGATGTTAAAAAGAATCGGACCAAGGACAGATCCCTGGGGCACACCAATGTTAAAATCCTTCTCCTCAGAGTGAGCTCCATTTACTTGTACTCTTTGTCGCCTCCCACCCAACCAATTTCTAACCCAAGCAGTAACTTCAGGTTCCATCCCTAGGGTGCTCAGTTTGCTTATAAGTTGCCTGTGAGGAACAATGTCAAAGGCTTTACTGAAATCTAAATACACCACATCTAGAGCTCTCCCTCGGTCCAACTCCCTGGTCACCCAGTCAAAGAAATCAATCAGATTTGTCTGACAAGACCTGCCTCTGGTGAACTCATGCTGCCTCGGATCCTGTAATCCGCTGGACTCTAGAAACCTCACTATTTTCTCTTTCAGCAGCGTTTCCAATAATTTACTCACCACTGAAGTTAAACTAACCGGCCTGTAGTTTTCAACCACATCCTTACTTCCGCTTTTGTGTAAAGGCACCACATGAGCCTCTCTCCAGTCCTTCGGCACCACTCCCAACTCCAACAAGGCATTGAAAAGGTCAGTCAGTGGAGTTGCTAGAATTCGAGGGTGTATCCCATCAGGTCCCATCGCTTTGTCTACTTTAAGTTGAGCTAGTTTCTCATGAACACAGTTTTCTGAAAATTGTTCAAGATGTCCCTCGCTTCTGTTCCTATTTGTGGGTGTTTTCTGAGGTCCTGCTCCTGGTTCTTCATCTGTGAACACAGAACAAAAATATTTGTTAAGCAATTCCGCTTTATCCTTATCAGCTTCTACATATTCCTCCCCTGCACCCTTGAGTCTGACAATACCACTTTTGCCCTTCCTCTTCTCACTACATCCACTAATATATCTGAAAAATGTCTTATCCCCCCATTTTATTGCATTGGCTATTTCCTCCTCCTTTTGAATCTTTGCCTTCTTGACTACTTTGCTAGCTTCTCTAAGCTTTTCCAAATACAAATGCCTGTCTTCCTCTCTCTGTGATCTCTTGTATTTCATGAAGGCCTCCCTCTTTTTCTTCACTTTTTCAGCTACTTCTTTCGAAAACCATAGCGGTCTCCTTTTTCTTTTATCTTTTTTTCCCATTTTAACAAAAAGGTTGGTTGCCCTTAAAATAGCCCCTTTCAATTTTGCCCACTGTTTTTCTACATCCCCCAGCTGTTCCCATCCCACTAACGACTCCCTGAGGTATTGGCCCATCTTTGCAAAGTTAGTCTTCCTAAAGTCTAAGATCCTCACCTTTGAATGGATTCTAAGAGCCCTAGTCCTAATACTGAACCACACCATCTGGTGATCACTGGATGCAAAATGATCTCCCACTACAACATCAGAAACACTTTCACCATTGGTAAGCACCAAGTCCAGTATGGCCCCTTCACGTGTGGGGTCTGTTACCAATTGCCTGAATAGTTCTCCCTATAGAGAATCCAGAATTTTATTTTTTATTTATTTTTATTTATTTATTTATCTATTTCTTCTATACCGCCCCTTCCAGAGATCAGGGGCGGTTTACATGGAACAATTGCATACATTTGCATAACATTACATAGAACAAGAACTTCTTAACTTTTTACATATAACAGAACAGTAAATTGTCAGAACTATTTACAGGGTGTATACTTTTGTATACTGCTGAATTTACAGGGGAATGTCAGAGAGCTGGCATTGCTATTTATAGAAATTATTTACAAGAATACCTGATTCGCTATTCAGGTGTGTGTGTGTGTATGTATTTGAGTGTGTGTGTGTATAAGTGTGCGTGTGTTTGTGTGTGTATGTGAGTGGGTTTGTGTGTGATGGAATTTATTTCCATTTTTTCTTGGGTTGTTTGGGGTGTCTTTGGGGGCTGTTAGAAGAGGAGTTGTGTGTTCAGTTAATTGTGTTTCTGCGGGTTTTTTTGTTTGTGTGTCTGTGGACGCTGTGTGTCTGGACTTGGAGGGTAGGGGATTTCGAAGTGCTCAGAGAATAGGTATGTCTTGAGTTCTTTCCTGAATTGGGAGAGGTCCTTTATGATTCGGATGTCTATTGGGAGGTCATTCCAAAGTGTGGGAGCGGTGAATGAGAAGGCTCTGGCACTGGTGGAGTTTTTGGTCCTCGTGAATGTTTTTGGCAGCTCTAGTGAGAGGGTTGCATTTAGTCTGCGGGCTCTTAATTCCTTACTTCTAGATGATACTGCAGCAGCAATGTGCCAATCAACATCTGGCATATTGAAATCTCCTATCAGTAGCACTTCCCCTTTCCTAGCAATGCTGCATATGTCTTCAATTAACTCTCTGTCCACCTCTTCCTCTTGTGAGGGAGGTCTGTATATCACACCAATGTAAATAGATTTCTCTTTCCCTTTTTCTAGTTTAACCCACAATGCCTCCTCTCTCCCTTTTAAGCTCTGTAATTCCAAAGCTTTAATAGTAGTTTTTACATATAGTGCCACTCCTCCTCCCCTTCTTCCTACCCTGTCCTTTCTGAATAAAGTATAGCCAGGTATAGTTACATCCCAATCATGGTTTTCTGTGAACCATGTTTCTGTAACTGCCACTAAATCCAAGTCAGCCACTCCCACCAAAGTTTCAACATCAGGGATCTTATTTCCAAAGCTACGAGCATTTATACACACTGCTTTCCATATGTTACCCCTGTTACCCCTTTCCATAAAGGTATTTAATGTATCACCTACCTGGGGGCTTTCACTTACCTGGGGGCTTTCTTCACCCATCCCCAACAAATCTAGTTTAAAGCCCTCTTCAGTAGATTAGCCAGTCTACTACCGAAGACGCGGTGACTTTTCTTGGACAGATGGATGCAATCTCTGCTCTGCAACCCTTGGACAGATGGATGCCATCTCTGCTCTGCAACACCATATGGTTTGACAGCATGGTGAGTGCAGCTAGCACCTGGTCAGAGGCTGACATTAGCTGGAGACACAACTACTGAGCCCGCTGCAGCCGTGCATCCTGACTCTGTCCTTTCTCCATGTTGTCTCCACCTTGGCCCTGCCTACTCATGCATTGCTGTGGTATCAGGGTACTTTTCACATGGTGGCCTTGACCGTGCATGTTCCTTGCTGCTGCAAGACCCAACCGCACAATACCCGAATGCAAATCCCCATGCTACTGGCTAGCACATTTTAGTAAACATGCCCCAATATGAACTAAATAGCACCTTTAAGACACCCAACTGATAAAAAGCAAAAAATAATTGAATGACCTCTTTCCCTATTTTAAATTAAAGGAACTACCCACAGTTCCAATACAAGGACTTTAGGGCTTGATATTCAAAGGCATCCCCCTAAGCAGAATATTCAACGGCACTAACATGCTTGTCCGTAGCTAATGTCAGCCTCTGACCAGATGCTAGTTGCACTCACCATGCTCTGGTGCGCCAACTGCATAGTACATATGCGAGTATTAATAATAAGGGCAGGAGCCTGGTGAACACATTGGAACACTAGGGGGCCAATAGTAGATGGGATCTGAATACCAAGGTGCACGCCTAGGCCATCGTCTTGGGGTGCTGCATGGTTAGTGCCACTGAATATCCATAGGTACCGCTGCTATATGCCCTGTTGCTAACTGATTAGCATTGGGACATTCCATGAGTGGTACTCGAGGAAAACCGGTCAGCAGTGATATTCAGCTGCTGTCAGGTTATCCCTCCACAGAGAAAGTAAGGCACAGCAAAAGCTATCCTAACTTCCACTGCTGACCCAGATGTTCAATGCCAGTGGCTGGATATGGCCCCAGCATTGAATATCTGGTTTTAGTGTTCAGTGGCGATGGCTAGGTGCTGTAATCATGCTAGCTGCCTCTGCTGAATATTGGGACCTGTGAGAATATGTATAATTAAAGCACCTAAAAGCAGGATTAAAAACACATTATGGGGATCATTTTAGAAGCCCTATGTGTGAGGTAGATGTCTGAAAATGGGCATTTAGACATGCAAAGCATAAAGACATCCCTGGGACCATTTTAGAGGGCAGGTAATAGATGTCCCCTGAGCAAGTACATCTGTGTAGCAAGAGGTTGTGGTGTAGGCATATCCAGGGTGGAGCAAGGGAGATGCATGTTGCAGTGTGATTTCAGAACAGTATAAATTTGCCTGGCCCTGATTGGTGAGTCCCCTGACCATAAATAAGATGAAAAAAAAGTGCTTGTTTCATGAATGCAATATTTCTAGGGAGAAGCTCAAAATACGCTTTCATTGCTCTTGTTATTATTTCCTGCCCAAAGAAACCTGCGCATAAATATATACTCCAAGCATATTACAGATCCTCCGCTGCATATCTGAGTATCTGAAATGGCAGGCCAGGACCTACTAGTCTCAGGACATAGTTGTTCCCTTTTTGAAATATCCTGTCTGTGATGTCAAGTATCAGGTTCTGTGGACATCCAGTTTGGAGAAACACACACCCCCTGAAGTTAGCACTGAACCCCCACACTAGTAATGCTGCCCACATGCGCATTACTGGTGAGAGTCTTAAACATGCATCTAAATCAATTTTTTGCCTCTGTCATTACTGGAAGTATGCTGTCCAAACATTTTCATTTTCTTTACATTGGGTTGCTTATGTGTATGTGTAGGAGAGCAAGAGATGGTAATGTAGTCTTGAATGAATTGCAGTATAGCAAATTTCGATAAATATTTGTGTGTTTGAGAGAGGGAGGGATTGGTATGTGTGTGTGTGTGTGTGTGTGTGCGTGCGTGTGTGTGTGTGCATGCGTGTGTGTTTGTGTATGTGTTAAGTATGATCATATCATGCCAGCTTTACATGAACCTCATTGGTTATCTATAAGATACAGCATTCAGTTTAAGGTGACCTTTTACTATAGCCCAGCAACCAGTTAATGTGCATTTTAACATGCGGCAACTAGCAGCCAAGAATGCTAACATGGATTCATGCCAGCAGCCGCTTGTTAAAGCGAATGATAATTGTCCATCACCGATGGGGATGGGAAATGGGAGAAGTGTGAGTGTGGAGAGAAAATTTCCAGTAGCGTGAGATCAATTGCCATGCATTCAGTGGCAATGTGGCAATTAGCATTAGTGCACTTAAAGATGTTAGGTGTACCCACATTAAGTGTGCCATGCATTAGCATGTGCGATCATGCACTAACTTCTGGGAGCATGCCAGGCACAACCCTGACAGTTAATGCACAAGAGGTACACTTACTATATAATGGTATTGCTGCTAATCACACAGTAAATGCACACCTATAGTAAAAGGACCCATAAATGTCTATGCCTTATTATAATAATTATTTTTAATAATTATTAAAGCAAATAAAAATTATTATAATAATTATTTTAATAATTATTAAAGCAAATAAGAATTTTAGAGAACTGTCCTTGGTCTGATTCTTTTTAACATCTTTGTTAGTGATATAGGCTGTTATATAGGAAGGGCTGTTATATAGGAAGGGCTGTTGGGTAAAGTTTGCCTCTTTGCGGATGATACCAAAATCTGCAATAGAGTAGACACCCAGGAAGGTGTAGATAACATGAGGAGGGATCTAGCTAAGCTTGAAGAATGGTCTAGAATTTGGCAGCTGGGATTTAATGTTAAAAAATGTAAGGTCATGCATTTGGGCTGCAGTAATCCAAGGGAGCAATATAGTATAGGGGGTGAAGTCCTTTTGTCCACTAAAGAAGAGCGGGACCTAGGCGTGGTTGTGTCTGATGATCTTAAAGTAGCTAAACAGGTAGAAAAGGTGACGGCAAAAGCTAGAAGGATGCTTGGTACATACAGAGAGGAATGGCTAGCAGAAAAAAGGAGGTGATAGTGCCTCTGTATAAGTCTTTGGTGCGACCTCATTTGGAGTATAGTGTGCAATTCTGGAGACCACACCTTCAAAAGGATATAAATAGGATGGAGTCGGTACAGAGGATGGCTTCTAAGATGGTTAGTGGTCTTCATTATAAAGCATATGAGGACAGACTTAAGTATCTTAATATGTACACCTTAGAGGAAAGGTGGAATAGAGGTGATATGATTGAGATGTTTAAATACCTCCACGGCATAAATGCACAGGGGGTGAGCCTCTTTCAATTGAATGCAAGTTCTGCTACGAGGGGACATGGGATGAGGGTGACGGGGGGGATAGATTCAGGAGTGATATGCAGAAATATTTCTTTACAGAAAGAGTGGTGGATCCGTGGAATAGTCTCCCAGTGGAAGTGGTAGAGATGAGGACAGTATCTGAATTCAAAAAAGCATGGGACAAACACAGAAGATCTCTAAAGGAAAAAAGGGGACTGTTGTAGTTGTTGATATGGAAGGACAGACTAGATAGGCCATGTGTTTTTTTTCTGTCATCATATTTCTATGTTTCTATGTATGAGGTGGCTCATGTTTTAGGGTCTAGTAATAAAGAATTGTTGTGCTTCTCATCTACTATGGCTTTTAGAAAGGCCACAATTTGAGCTTGAGCATGTGGAGGGGCATTTTACATAGGATGTTCTGGGTACCCACAGTATGTCCAAAGAGGGATGTGCAGAAAATAGATGCAATTCTGGAATCAGGCGTGTGGATGTCCAGGCCAGTAGTAAACAGAACAAATGGATACACAATGAGGACGAGGCGTTTGGATGACCAGCCCATGCAGAATACAGCACCGGGGATGCCCAGGGCACCATCCAGGTACACAAACCGATGGACATCCAGGTGCAAGTGACAATACACAAGCAAGTACATCAATGTAGGGCCAGATCATAAGAGCCAGTGTAGCATGGCTTTGCTGCTGTCACCTGGTACCAAAAACTCATGGTTTGGCATCTGTAAGGCATTAGAGCAGAGCTGAGAACTCTCACATGGATGTTGTTGAACCAGCGGGGACCCCAATGCCTCCTGCTCCCAGGGGGGAGGGCAGTGGAGAAGGGGAAGTGAACAGGCTGCTGTGACAGATAACATGTTCCAAGTTCAAATAAAAACTTATGGGTTTTCTACATCTGTGTCTGAATCATTCTTCCCCTCTTCAGAACATGCATGTCAGTAGTCCCTGCTGAGCAGCAGCCCTGTGCTTACTGCCAATAGAGGGGTGCAACAAAGCAGACCACCACTTCTTGAACTCTGGGTGACCACCAAGATATGTATATCCAGACCATTATGCACATCATACAGAGCGCTAGGACTGTACCCCAGAGCCACAGATGCAGGGCCATGGCAATGGAAAAACATATGTAGGACCCGCAGAAGCCAACTGGCCTCACTCACCCAGGCAGCCATCTTGACATGGTCCCTTTGCTCTTGGCACCACAACAGTGTCATAGTCTTCATCACATGTACCTATAGCACTCAATGGGCAAGACCTATGTACCCCTGACTGTCCTCACTGCGCTAGGGTACAAAACCCAAACAGATGCCCCACTATTTTGGTGCATTACGGCTATGTAGACCTGTATTGCATGCCCTCACCCTACACAGTTTTTCAGTATGACCGACATCCACAACACAATTAAGGGTTCTGGTCAAAATGGAGGCACAGGCATGTCCAGCACATGAGCATCCAGGACATGTTACCCATCCAGGCAATGTCAGGAAGCATGCAAAGAATATGGATGGCCTCCACCCCTGTCCACCCTCCATGACAGTGTACACTGGCTGCACGGCTAATGCCCCTATGACTGCCCGAACCCCTGTCAACACCATACTACCATCCACGTAATTGATTCCCTAAACGTCTGAAAGGGACGTCCAGGTCATGGCGATGTCCATGCAAATGGTCAATTTTGAATGTTGAGAGATACAATGCAGGTATGTGCAGATGCAATCCATCAGGATGTATGAAACAGCGGTGCTGTACATGCATATGGTGATTTTTACAATGTGAGCACATTGCTGGAAAACAGAGGGTTGGAAGTATGGCTCCAAAGGCAAAGGTATCCAGTACTGCTCTTTGCTGGCCCTCAGAAGCTTATGCCCTAGGTGACTACTCAGTCTTGCTCAACGATTGGACCAGCCCTGATGTCCATGTTTCCTTGCCTACACACTTGGGGGCATGTTTACTAAACATTCCTAACGTGCGGGGCCGCGCTAGTGAGCGTGTGCCATATAAGGAGTGGGCGGTTCAGGCAGAAAATAGAAAATAAACGGTAGTAAGCAACCGGACGTGTGTGCGTCGCGCTAATGTGCGGGGGTCGACATTACCGCGTGGAAAGGCAAAGTGGCGCGCTGCTGAGTATACAAAACAACAGAGCCGTGGTACAACGGTGAAGACACTGACCAATGGTGCAGGGGCCATGGGTTCAATCCCCCAGTGTGCGCAACGACAAAGGTCAGCTGAGGCAGTAACTGTAATGCTTAACATTGTTTTAGGTGGCAAATTAATTTGGAACGGCATAAGGCGGCGCACAGTTTTTTTTGGGCGGCAGAAGGCGGCGCACAGTGCTTTTTGGGCGGCAGAAGGCGGCGCACAGTGCTTTTTGGGCGGCATAAGGCGGCGCACAGTTATTTCTGGGCAGCAGAAGGCGGCGCACTGGTCCCCTTGGGCGGCAGAAGGCGGCGCGCTGATAGGCACAAGGCGGCGCGCTGATGCACAAGCACAGGAACAGAGCCACAGCACAATGATTAACACACTGACCAATGGTGCAGGGATCAGGGGTTCAATTCCTCACCATGCCCAGTGAAAAATGCCTGCTGAGGCAGTATGTATTATGTTGAGGAGTGCTGTAGGAGGCTGTATAATTATATTTTGCTATCACTACTAGCAAACGCACTCTCCCAGCATGTTACCATACGGTGGCCCATAAGGCACATGTTACAGTGCACTGTTCGCCAAGGCACCCTTGAATGACCCCTATAGGGCAGCATGTATGTTGCGACACAGGATAATGTATAGTGCACCCTATAGGGATGGCAACCATAAGGTGGCCTACAGGACGCCCTATGAAGCACCCTCAGAGGCACCTAATGGGTATAGTAAGCTGAGGGTGGTCTTGCCGGCATAGACATATGTACAGTAAATAAAAATAAAGCTGTGGACAGCCCTACCAAAGGGCCCCACTGTGGGTTTGAACCCATGACCTCTGGCTGCACAGGCAGTGAGGTAACCATTGCGCTACAGCTCCATAGCTGTAAGCAGGCCCCTGGCGGGCTGCAGATAGCCTACACGTCACCTCACAGACAGTCTGCTGGTGTCAACAGGATAGGGTTAGGCCACCCGTACCCATGATGCACTGCACATGCAAATTAGCTGTCCGCAGATGGACACAAGATGGGGAATGCACCCCCACAGCACCTCGGCCCTGTTGGGGGAAGTGACCGGGTGCACCCACACAGCACCTTGGCCTAGTAGGGGGCACTGACCGGGTGTTTTACTGGCACAGAGTAGCCACACACCGTTACATCGTGCGGGTACTGTGCTCACCCTGAGTGTGCAATGAGGTGGCCAGGACCAGGTCAACAACACCTGCCATGGCTGATGGAGGCCAAGCGGGCATTCCAAAGCAGTGTTAATGTGTAGAATAGCTAGTTTCTGCACAAACACCATGGATATCCCTGTCTGCCACCATCAGGGCCCCCCCCCCCCAAGTGGCAAACATGGTCTCCATCAAGGGATCCACACTCTACCTCCCTGCAAAGGTGGCAGTAGAGGGCAACATCAACCCCAGTCCTGCTGAGGAACACCACCACCACCCCCCCAGGCAGGCAGCTCCATACACAGCCATAACACAATAGCAGACAGACATAAGCCCAGGGTATGGTAAGCTGCACTCCACCACCAGATATTCCCCTGCAGGAAGCCAACAGCCACTGCACCCTGCAAGCCATTATAGCAAGACATTTACCAGCTACAAACAGTCTGCTGGTTAGTCCATAGTGCATGTTCCCAATGGAGATGCATGCACCCAGAACTGGGCTGTCTGCATACACAGCAAGCAGATAGATCAGTGACTGGGCCCCAAAGAGAAACCCATATCTATCACATGAGAGAACTACTATACAGCACTATGGGGGGGCCTAGCCATGCTGTGGTCACTGCACAGTCAGGGTGAGCGTGATCCCCCAGAAGGACATGCTTTGGCCACCCTGTCTGTGTAGGTGGTGGCTGGACACTACAATATCCCAGCCAATGTCCCTGCCAGGGCCCTATGCCCAGTGCAGATGCATCCTGGCCACGTCACCCTGCCCTGGCTATACCCATGGTACCTTGCACCTCATTATGCACATTGACTGGCCAATACTGGCAACAGTGCTGGCAGTGCGGGCTGTTGAAGGGGCTTGCAGCCAACACCCACTGTATAGACAGACACACACTTCCACACCTCTGCCATCATGGTGCTACGATTGAGGGGGTAAGTAGCCTTGCCCACCAAACTGGTCCTGAGCACGGCAAGGCATGGAGATGGTACGCATTACAGCTGGTGGGCACTCCCCAGGGTGGTAAGCACCGTCAGAGGCCAGGGCTGGAGCATGCCCCGCAAACACCTAACAGATTGTTTGGATGGGGTCAACTAGCAGTATGTACGTAACGTATGGATAACTGCCTGCCTGTGCTCCTAGCAAACGTCTCCGAGCTGTGTACCGTATACCTCAGGTGTAGGGTGACATTGGTAAGT
Organism: Ichthyophis bannanicus; assembly: GCA_033557465.1. NCBI lineage: Eukaryota > Metazoa > Chordata > Amphibia > Gymnophiona > Ichthyophiidae > Ichthyophis > Ichthyophis bannanicus. The sequence goes on along the minus strand of CM066034.1, from coordinate 669,854,948 downwards.
TATGCAAGTGCTCGTTGTGGGTGCTGCATGCACGGTCCAATGTTCTGCCTTTCCAGGAGACATTGGCCAATGGGGCCTGTGGGTGTGGGTGTGTCTGCCCTTGATGGCTGCTGCTTTACGGCACAGATTCCCAACTCGAGTCCAGGTTTGCATCACACTGTTCGGGTTTTCCTGCTATCCCTCATGAATATGCATGGGCTACATCTACATGCCATGGGGGTGGTGCATAGATATACAGCACAGGCATTTGTATGAGTGTCAGCATGGAACCTGACTGGTGTGTGGCCCACCAGGACTGCATTTGGGCGATTCTGCTCTAGGTACTGCCCCTGTTCATGGTGTCTGTGCTCAGTGGGGTAAAAGATAGATGTCTTACCATTGCATATGTCCCCGCCATGAAAGGTGTGTCCTTACTATCACTGTTTAGTTGTGGGAAAAATATGTGGGCAGGATTGGCAGTAGCCCCAGCTGGGCTTTGAACCTGTAACCCTCTGTTCTTGTATGCACTGTCTGTGTGCACTGCACCACTGTGTAGCCACAGATTGGTTGGATTCCCTGGACTGTCCATGACTGTGGATCCGGCAGGACCTGTCTGTTACAGTGGACTGTGCCAGCCTGCACATGGCTAGGCCTCTGTCTTCTGTGGTTAGCAGCCACTGCCCCCTGCACCACATGTACTTGTCCGCCAACATGCTGGCATGAACTTCTCTCAGAAAAAGCAGTTGACCTGATTGCAATGTGGCAGTTTGGGACTGCATTTGGGGGACTTGGCTGTAGGTAATGCCCATTGTTGTGGGGTGTGTGCGGTGTTGGGTAAAATATGGGTGTTTTCCCCATGCATACAGGGGTGTCTGCGCTATCTTTATTTAGTGGTGGGTAAAATACAGGGACTGGGCTGGCAGGTGCCCCAGCTGGGTTTTGAACCTCTGCCCTCTGGTCCTAGAGGTAATGACTCTGTCTGCTGTACCACACTTTGGCCACAGAGACAGTGCAGCCCCTGGAGGCAGTAAGCCTGGCAGGATGGAGTCACAAACCCTGCTCTACGCAATTCTACTGTGGGCATATGCACCCTGTCTGGTGACAAACGTGCACATAAACCCCGGAAATGACCACGGGAAATGTGGGTCAAACTATCACCACGCTGGGCAACAGTGATATTAATGGGCAACCATAGCAAACACTCCCAGGAAAGCTCCATAACGTGGAAATGGTTTTTGGAGGGGTCTCCTCTCAGTAGACCCTTCGAAACTTCATTTCTTTTTTCTGGAGCTTTGCTGGGTGTGATTTCTGTATTTGCCCATCACTATAACTGTTCCCCAGCTGAATTACTATTTGTAATAGTTCTGTTGTGGTCATTTTCTATTTTTATGTTCACTTTTGTGCTGTGCACATGTATCACACTGCTCACGTTTTGCTGGTTTCCCCGGTTTTCCTGTACATTGCTGACGGAAATGGTTTCTCTTCCCTTTAAATGCTTTCTACCGCGAGTGTTTCACTCGCGGTAGTTTTTACATGCAAATTCGGGCCCGCTACTGTGCGGGGAGCCTCTCCCCTCCCACTCTCCACCCATTGACCCCGTCCCTCCGCCCCTCCGGAGCCTTCCTCCGCCCTCCTTTCGCCGTTCCACGCCTCTATCGCACATTTGCGGGCCCGCACTTGTACGGGGCCCGTTAGTGAGCCGCGTACCTGTGCGGGGGTGACACGCACGTGTGCGGGGCGTTTAAACGCGTTTATTCGCGTTTCAGTGCCGCGTTTCCGTGCGCTATTTTGCGGCGCGCACATTTGCGGCTTTTAGTAAACATCCCCCTTGGTGTTATCATAAATTGTAACATAGTATATGATGGCAGATAAAGATCAGTATGATCAATCTAGTCTGCCCAGTAAGGTGGCTAGAGTGATTGTAATTGTAGCTCTGTGCAGGTCACCTCCCTCTATGCCTGTGTTTGGAGTTGTACCTGCTGCAGGTCAGCCCCCCTCTATTTATTGAGTATAAAAGATACTTAAGTTTGCTTTGATTTTATCCTCTTGCTATAAAGGGATCCACTGTGTTTGTCCCATGCCATTTTGAATTCCATCACTGTATTTGCCACCACCACCTCCATTAGGAGGGCATTCCAAGTATCCACCACCCTTTCAGTGAAAAGGTATTTCCTGGTGCTACTTTTAAGTTTACCACTTTGCATCTTCATCATATGCCCTCTAGTTTTACAGCTTCCCCTTCTTTGAAAAAGGTTTGTTTCTTCATTGATACTCTTTACGTATTTAAAGGTCTGTATCATATCTTCCCTGCCCCTCCTCTCCTCTAGGATATACATATTTAGGTCTTCAAGTCTCTTCTCATATGTCTTCTGGAGCAGGCTCCAAATCATTCTGGTTACCTTCCTCTGAACTGTTTCAAGTCTTTTTATATCCTTTTTGAGATACCGTCTCCAAAACTGAACACAATGCTCCAAGTGAGTCCCCACCAACTGCTTATACAGGAGCATTAATACCTCCTCTTTTCTTCTGGTTACTCTTCTCTGTATGCAGCCCAGCATCTTTCTGGCTTTGGCTACCTCCTTGTTGCATTGTTTCCTTACCTTGAGATCCTCACATACTAGCAGTCTGAGGTCCCTCTCGTGGTCCGTGCAGCTAGGTGGCTCTCTGTGAGATGTAGGTACAAGGTGTGAAGAAAATGTTTTTGCCTGGCCAGAGCTATGCGGATCCTCTCCCAGACCCTTTGTGCTGCAGAATGGAGTACCCTGCACTCTCGAGGGTGGTATAGTATATGCCAATACTAGTTGGACTAGGAGCAGGGTCTCAGCCCTTGAAAAGTTGGGCTGTTGCCTCATAACCCTTTTGGTGCTTTTATAATGAGGCATACATATTATTGGGCACAAGGATACAAAAGAACTGGAAACACATTGACATAGTTCCATAGGGGAGATGTGCAATGCGTACATGGGGTGCAGATGGCCACATGCATTTTGTCACTGGATTGGAATTATACATGTAAGCCTCAGTGTAATATCTCAAAATAAGTAGGCTTGCATGTACAGTTGCCCATTGATGCTCTTTGCATTATCCATATCTATCCAGCCGTGCTGGCGGGGATGCCACATTAAACTACATTTTAAAATGAGATTGCACATCTTTGCTGCCACAGCTGCCTGCCAGGGATTTCCACGTGTGGGTACCACCATTTCACAACATGTACATGTGTAAATCACATTTGTAAATTTAACAAAACCCTTCAGTTTTAAGGGGTGGAGATACGTTGATTTTACAATGGCCATTCATCTGCCCACCCTCTCTTCTAAAACTGACATGGATTTTAAGACTTCCCAATTCCGTGCCCTATCCACCTGCTAAACGACTTTAAAATGTGCCTTTAAATGAATATTCAAACTGTTCACTGCAAGTATATTCTGCAGCTTTCTATTTTGATAGTTTTTGTTCTAGTTTTGCCTTCTATATGATATATGGTATAATTATGGAACCCTGTTGCTTCAACATATGTTCTATAATTGGTCAATTTTTTGTTTTACTCCTAATTCATAAAAACAATCTTCATTCCCATCCATAATTTAACAAATCTATATCTACTGCTTATGTTCCTGAGCAACCTGTTCAGGATCTAAAGTATCTGTAGTATGGAGTCATAGATAGATATACATGTTATTAAATAAAAATAATACTGGGGTTAAGACTGCATTCATTATGGAACTTGATGTTTTTCTTACTCTTGGGAATGAGATGCTTGACCTGTGGGATTTGGGGCATGGGAGACAAAAAGCTGTCCTTTCACTCCTGAGAAATAAACTGAAGTTGTGATAAGCAGATAATAACAGCTGTACCAGTTCTTAATTAGATAGTTTTAAACTCAAGAGCAGCTGGCAGTGAATAAAAGGGACCCCCACAACACAGCATCTCCCAACATCATATTAGTGGTGAGTCTACTATGATGGAAGGAAATGGAAATGTGGCAGTTAACTGTCAAAAAGCCTGTGCAACAGAAAATGAAGAAAAACAGCCGGGTCCCAGCGCTGCAGGCACTGGGAAAAATACTGATTATGTTGCTGAGCAACCTCTCCAGGAGCTGAAGCTGACAATCAGGAACAAGCTGTTTTACCTGAGAAATGTAACAAGGGGCTGAAAGAAATACCAGGGAAAGAAGAAAAGTAAATCAAACAGAAAATGAACCTACAATGGGTGGTTTGCCTTCCACAATGTAACCACCAGCTGTTAAATGAGCAGATCAACGCATGAAAGACCAGAAAATATGCAAAGAAGTAAAGTGAATTCTACCCAATCTGCACCCGCAGTGCAGAGGAGCAAGGGATGAGCCAGAAAAAAAAAAGTTTGCTTTGTTTATGGGTCATTTTATAACGTTTTTACCAATTTCGGTATGTTTTTTGTTTGTCTCACACATTTATGTTAATATGTTTTTTAATCCATTTATAGAAGTGTAAGTAGGGTTCAGGAAAGGGCGAGGAACGAGAGACATCATCGCGGATGTGAGATGGATTCTTGAAAAGACAAAAGAATACCAAAAGGATATCCATATGTGTTTTATTGACTACAGCAATGCTTTTGACTGTGTAAACCATGTGAAACCCTAGGCCACATTAGGAAGCATGGGTATACCAAAACACCTGATAGTTCTCTTGCATAACCTTTACATTGATCAAGAAGCAACAGTTCGAACCGAACTAGGAAAAACAGAATGGTTTAAAATTAGCAAAGGTGTATGACAAGGCTGCATTCTTTCCCCCTACCTCTTTAATGTATATGCAGAATAAAATAATAGAGAAGTAGGACTATATGAAGACAACCGAGGTGTGAAGTTTGATGGAAGACTCATCAACAACCTTCACTATGCTGATGATATCACATTACTGGCTGAAAGTGAAGATGATTTGAAACATTTGCTTCTCAAGATCAAGGAACATAGTCTTAAAATGGACCTGCACCTTGACGTTAAGAAGACAAAGATCCTGACAACTGGCAAAATCAACAAGTTCATCATTGATGGAGAAGAAATTGAAATAGTTGACAACTTTAACCTACTTGGATCAACAATTAATAAAGAAAGGACAAAGAGTCAGGTAATCTGACGACGCATTGCTCTTGGCAGAATGGCTATGAATGACCTAGACAAGATTCTCAAGAGCAGAGATGTCTCTCTCCATACAAATATTTGACTTGTTCAAGCCATGGTATTTTCAATAACATCATAAGGATATGAAAGTTGGACAGTGAAAAAGATAGATAGAAAAACAAGTGATGCCTTTGAAATATGGTGCTGGCGACGAATACTGAGTATATCATGGACTGCCTGAAGAACAAACCAGAAACAAACTAGAGGAGATCAAACCTAAGCTTTCCTTAGAAGCTCAAATGACAAGACTTCGATTTTCATACTTTGGACACATCATGAGAAGAGAGAGATCGTTAGAGAAAGACATAATGCTTGGCAAGGTAGAAAGTCAACACAAAAGAGGAAGGCCGGCAATGAGATGGATCGATACAATAACAGCAGCTATGTGTGCCACTCTATCAATAATGAGCCGCCTAACTGATGACTAAACACAGTTTAAGTCAACTATCCAGAGGGTCGCCATGAGTCGAGACCAACTCAATGGCATTTAACAACAATAACAACAACAATCCCTTTATCTGTTTTACTCTCTCCAGTGCTATATTGCATGCAGAGTCTGGCTTCTTGGGGTTTTCATTTAAATATGTTGCTATACCTTTCTAATCTGCTATCAAATATTTCTATTTGTTAATGGCCTGTCTGTGTTCTGCTTATGTGACCAAAGTAAAGCGTGCAGTTTATGTGTAGTAGTCTAGCTTGTTCTGGGTTTCCAGTACAAGTTATATTGTGTTCCATTACCCAGTGTGCTATTTGAAGTACGCCTTTCCATGGGTGGGATTGCTGCTATTTAAATCTATCAATTAGTGCCCCATGGTATGGCAGTTAGATGGATAGTTACTGTGCCGCTATAACATGTTGTTGTTAAGTGCCGTCGAGTCGGAGTCAACTCATGGCGACCCTCTGGATAGCTATCCTAAATTGTGTTCGGTCTTCAGTCAGGCGGCTCATTGTTGACAGACTGGTACCCGTAGCTGCTGTTATTGTATCGATCCATCTCATTGCTGGCCTTCCTCTTTTGCGTTGACCTTCTATTTTGAGAAACCTGATGTCTTTCTCTAATGATCTCTCTCTTCACATGATGTGTCCAAAGTATGAAAGTCGAAGTCTTGTCATCTGAGCTTCTAAAGAAAGCTTAGGTTTGATCTCCTCTAGTACCGACTGGTTTGTTCTTCGGGCAGTCCATGGTATACACAGTATTCGCCGCCAGCACCATAATTCAAAGGCATCAATTTTCTTCCTGTCTGTCTTTTTCACTGTCCAGCTTTCACATCCATATGATGTTATTGAAAATACCATGGCTTGAACAAGTCGAATCTTTGTATGGAGAGAGACATCTCTGCTCTTCAGAATCTTATCTAGGTCTTTCATAGCCATTCTGCCAAGAGCAATGCGTCGTTTGATTTCTTGACTGCTTGTTGCTTCTTTATTGATAGTTGATCCAAGTAGGTTAAAGTTGTTCACAATTTCAATTTCTTCTCCTTCAACGATGAACCTGTTGATTATGCCAGTTGTCATGATCTTTGTCTTCTTTACATTAAGGTGCAGGCCCATTTTGAGACTATGTTCTTTGATTGTGAGAAGCAAATGTTTCAGATCATCTTCACTTTCAGCCAGTAATGTAGTATCATCAGTATAGCGAAGGTTGTTGATGAGTCTTCCACCAATCTTCACACCTCTGTTGTCTTTATACAATCCTGCTTCTCTGATGATTTGTTCTGCATATAAATTAAACAGGTAGGGGGAAAGTATGCAGCCTTGTCTTACACCTTTACTTATTTTAAACCATTCTGTTTCTCCTTGTTCCGTTTGAACTGTTGCTTCTTGATCAATGTACAGATTGCACAAGAGAACGATCAGGTGTTCTGGTATACCCATGCTTTTTAATGTGGCCCAGAGTTTCTCATGGTTTACACTGTCAAAAGCCTTGCTATAGTCGATAAAGCACAAATAGATATCCTTTTGGTATTCTTTAGTCTTTTCAAGGATCCATCTCACATCCGCAATGATGTCTCTCGTTCCTCGCCCTTTCCTGAACCCTGCTTGCACTTCAGGTAGTTCTTGTTCCAGGTATGATTGTAGTCTCTTTTGAATAATCTTCAGTAGAATCTTGCTGGCATGTGGGATCAGAGCGATTGTTCGATAATTTCCACAGTCAGTTGGATCACCTTTCTTTAGTATTGGTATAAACACAGATCTTTTCCAGTCAGTTGGCCATGATGCTGTCTTCCATATTTCTTGGCAGAGCCTTGTAAGTATGGTAACAGCTGCATCAGATTGCTGCAATACTTCTATAGGAATGCTATCAATGCCTGGTGCTTTGTTCTTTGATAAGGCTTTCAATGCTGCTTCAACTTCTTCTTTCATCACAAATGGTTCCCGATCATAAGGTACAGGTTGAAACGGCTGTTGGTCCACTTGATCTTTATCATATAAAAACTCTGTGTATTCCTTCCACCTTTTCTTGATCTTCTCAGCATCATTCAACATAGAACCATGAGCATCTTGTAACATTCCAATTCGAGGCTGGAACTTTTTCTTTAACTCTCGTAGCTTTAGGAAAGCCGATCTTGTTCTTCCTCTAATAGTTTCTGCTTCTATTTCCTTGCAAGTGTCATTGTAGTACTTTTCCTTGTCCTGTCTTGCTGCATGTTGGAAATCTCTGTTGAGTTCTGCGATTGTCTTTCTTTCTCCTCTGGCTTTAGCTTCTCTGCGTTTCTGGGCTATAACATATTTTTGCTTAATTTACTATGGGGGTTACTAATCCATGCTAACTCAGTACTGCAGGTTACTAACTACTGTAAATGAGTAACACAACGTCTATTCATCTTTGCAAGCTGCATTATTTTTCCTCCCCAGAGAGCAGGTGCCACTAATTTGCGGTCCAATGCTCCTGGGAGCCCTCTTACCAAAGGTTAGTGACTCCTGCGCTAAATTAAGCTTCAGTAAAATGCAATATTTTACTACAGCTTAGTAACTATTACCTAATTGCCATATCATGAGATACTATTTTAGCATTTTAAACTGCAATTGCAACAGCATTACCTATAAAAAGGTGCACTGCAAATATCACACAAGATCATAGAAAAGAATATACCCTACATCCTACAGACCTACTGGAACAATCTGGTGTCTAGCAGTGTGGGCAGAAGTGATCCACTGGCGCTCCCACCCTCTAGGCTGCCTAGTTCAAAATGATGCTAGTCATAGTTTCTAGGTATTACAACTAGGGATCAAGCCGCAGAATAAAGATTCACATAGTGCTTAAATCAAAGTACTAAAATGTCTATGTTCTGATCATTCCCCTGAAGAAATCTGGTTGATGAAACTTGGACCATTTTGGAGTATAGTGCACATCTGATTCAGCCAGTTTACAGTTATGGCAAAGATACATTTAAAAATTGTTTTACTAGTTGTTTGTTGCTGTGTGATAATTACATCTAGTATAGTGTGAGCTCCTATATAATGTGGTGCAGTCATAATTTACGTTTGCTCCGTGTTGCTGATTGTCTGTCTTCTTCTTCTCCTTCAGGTATTTGCTGCCACTTGTACTTTCTCTGTTGCTGCCCAGTTGGTGCCTTTCTCCCACCTCCTGCACACCCGGACGGGACGCAGCCACATTCCTGCGAGGTGTCCTGGACCATTTAATCCAGCCATCTGCTTAACCTGCTTCTTGGGCGAGCTCCTTGGGGAGACTCCAGGGGCGACACTGTTGTCGCACCACTTAAGAGGGTTTCATCTCTGTTAGCACTCTTAGCCACTTTTTTCTCTGATAAAGTCCTCCAGCTCTGTTCCACATTTTCCTCCTACCCGCCACCCCTTTCACCTAATCCCCCACCACCTCACCTCCCCCTAACTCTCCCACCTCTCCATCCCCTTCCCTATCACAAGTCTGGTCTTTGTTCTGCTTGATTTCTTCCGCAAAGCTGTCCAAGGCTCTCTCCTCTTCCTGCAAGACTGCCTGACCTTTGGACTCCAGCCCCTCCCACTGACTGTCTGAAACCTCCCTTGCTCTTCTTCCACTCATCCTTGATATTTCCAATTCCATTCTTATTTCTGGTACTTTCCCTACCCTCTGGAAACGCGTTCTTGCCTGCTCCATTCCTAAGAAACCCACATTGGATCCCTCTATTCTCTCCCACTGGCGCCCTGTCTCGAATCTTCCTTTTCTTTCTAAGGTTCTTGAGAAACTGGTTTTCTCCCAGCTATCTACTTACCTTGACTCCACCATGCCCTTTACCCCTGACAATCTGGTTTCAGGCCTGGTCATAGTACAGAAACTATCCTTCTCTCTTTCTTGAATGAATTTTACTACTACTACTACTACTACTACTATTTATCACTTATAGAGCGCCATGCTATCACTTGGTTTGCAGCTTGTCGTGCTGTGAGGGCTTGCGTGCATCAGTGATGCTGAGAGCTAAACTATCGGTAGTTTAACTACTGGCAGGGTCTCCCAAGATGGACAGGTCTCAGCTGAGGTGCCAGACCAAGACAAACCACCCATCTGGGCAGCAGCAGAATGGGATAGTGTTGATGGCGGAGGATCACATTTTTGTGACAACAGCAACAACACAAAACTTAAACTGCACAGAAGAAAGGCCTGGCAATCTACTTCTGTATCTTGCCATGAAAACCCAATGGATAGTTACAACAAAACAAATTGTGCTATGGTGCTGGAAGATGAGACCCCCAGGTCGGAAGGCACTCAACTAGCTACTGGGGAAGAGCTGAAGACTTTTCAGAGTAAAGCCAGCATTTATGATGTGGTTGGATCAAAGCCCTCGGGAAGTCTGACTGCTGATGTAGCTGCGCATGAAATGAGAGTCAGAAGCTGTAAAGATGTCTTACACATTGGAACATGGAACGTACAAAGCATGAACCAAGAGAAGTTGGAGGTGGTCAAGAATGAAATGGAATGTGTAAAACTTGATCTGTTGGGTGTCAGCGAACTGAAATGGACTGGCATCAGGCACTTTGCATCAGATGATCACATGGTCTAATATGCTGGAAATGAAAGACAAAGAAGAAATGGTGTTGCATTTATAATAAAGAAGAAACTTGCAAGAACTGTAATGAAATACAATGCAGTCAGCGAACGCTTAATCTCTATTCGTCAACGAGGATTGCCTATCAACACAACTATAATTCAAGTATATGCCCCAACAACAGCTGCAGAAGACAATGAAATTGAAGAGTTCTATGAACAAGTACAAGCTGAAATTGACAGAACATGCAAACAGGATATCCTGATAGTCATGGGTGACTGGAATGCAAAAGTTGGCAACAAAGAAGAAAGCAAAGTAGTTGGAAAATATGGACTTGGCAACAGAAATGAAGCTGGAGAAAGACTGATAGAATTCTGCAAGACCTATGATCTATTCATCTCAAACACATTCTTCCAGCAACACAAGCGGTGACTGTACACATGGACTTCACCCAATGGATTGTATAAAAATCAAATTGACTACATCTGTGGAAGTCAACGATGGAAAAGCTCTATAACATCAACAAAGACAAAACCTGGAGCTGACTGTGGTACAGATCATCAACTACTAGTATGCAAACTCAAGCTAAAGTTGAAAAAGAGCAAACCAGTCATGAATGCAGCAAAATATGACCTTGAGAATATACCACTGGAATTTAAAGACTGCCTGCAAAATCAATTTGCTGCTTTAGATACAAATGACAGAGCTCCGGAAGAGTTATGGAATGACATCAAGAAAGTTGTGTTGGAAGAAAGCGAGAAGTCTCTACAAAAGGTGAAAAAGCAAAAATGGCCAAAATGGATGACGGAAGAAACTCTGAAAATTGCCCAGAAACGCAGAGAAGCTAAAGTCAGAGGAGAAAGAAAGAAAATCGCAGAACTCAACAGAGATTTCCAACGTGCAGCAAGAAAGGACAAGGAAAAGTACTACAACGACGCATGCAAGGAAATAGAAGCAGAAACTATTAGAGGAAGAACAAGATCGGCTTTCCTAAAGCTACGAGAGTTAAAGAAAAAGTTCCAGCCTCGAATTGGAATGTTACAAGATGCTCAAAGTTCTATGTTGAATGATGCTGAGAAGATCAAGAAAAGGTGGAAGGAATATACAGAGTTTTTATATGATAAAGATCAAATGGACCAACAGCCGTTTCAACCTGTACCTTATGATCGGGAACCATTTGTGATGAAAGAAGAAGTTGAAGCAGCATTGAAAGCCTTATCAAAGAACAAAGCACCAGGCATTGATGGCATTCCTATAGAAGTATTGCAGCAATCTGATGCAGCTGTTACCATACTTACAAGGCTCTGCCAAGAAATATGGAAGACAACATCATGGCCAACTGACTGGAAAAGATCTGTGTTTATACCAATGCTAAAGAAAGGTGATCCAACTGACTGTGGAAATTATCGAACAATCGCTCTGATCCCACATGCCAGCAAGATTCTACTGAAGATTATTCAAAAGAGACTACAATCATACCTGGAACAAGAACTACCTGAAGTGCAAGCAGGGTTCAGGAAAGAGCGAGGAACGAGAGACATCATTGCGGATGTGAGATGGATCCTTGAAAAGACTAAAGAATACCAAAAGGATATCTATTTGTGCTTTATCGACTATAGCAAGGTTTTTGACTGTGTAAACCATGAGAAACTCTGGGCCACATTAAGAAGCATAGGTATATCAGAACACCTGATTGTTCTCTTGCGCAATCTGTACATTGATCAAGCAGCAACAGTTCGAACGGAACAAGGAGAAACAGAATGGTTTAAAATAAGCAAAGGTGTAAGACAAGGCTGCATACTTTCCCCCTACCTGTTTAATTTATATGCAGAACAAATCTTCAGAGAAGCAGGATTGTATGAAGACAACAGAGGTGTGAAGATTGGTGGAAGACTCATCAACAACCTTTGCTATGCTGATGATACTACATTACTGGCTGAAAGTGAAGATGATCTGAAACATTTGCTTCTCACAGTCAAAGAACATAGTCTCAAAATGGGCCTGCACCTTAATGTAAAGAAGACAAAGATCATGACAACTGGCATAATCAACAGGTTCATCGTTGAAGGAGAAGAAATTGAAATTGTGAACAACTTTAACCTACTTGGATCAACTATCAATAAAGAAGCAACAAGCAGTCAAGAAATCAAACGACGCATTGCTCTTGGCAGAATGGCTATGAAAGACCTAGATAAGATTCTGAAGAGCAGAGATGTCTCTCTCCATACAAAGATTCGACTTGTTCAAGCCATGGTATTTTCAATAACATCATATGGATGTGAAAGCTGGACAGTGAAAAAGACAGACAGGAAGAAAATTGATGCCTTTGAATTATGGTGCTGGCGGCGAATACTGTGTATACCATGGACTGCCCGAAGAACAAACCAGTCGGTACTAGAGGAGATCAAACCTAAGCTTTCTTTAGAAGCTCAGATGACAAGACTTCGACTTTCATACTTTGGACACATCATGCGAAGAGAGAGATCATTAGAGAAAGACATCATGCTTGGCAAGATAGAAGGTCAACGCAAAAGAGGAAGGCCAGCAATGAGATGGATCGATACAATAACAGCAGCTACGGGTACCAGTCTGTCAACAATGAGCCGCCTGACTGAAGACCGAACACAATTTAGGATAGCTATCCAGAGGGTCGCCATGAGTCGACTCTGACTCGACGGCACTTAACAACAACAACAGAGCGCCACGCACGCAGCACTGTACAGTCAACCAACAAGAGTTAGCCAGAATGTAAGAGACAGTCCCTGCCCATCAGAGTCATGCTCATCGGAACTTATAATCTAGTGGGAACATTACAGGGTACTGGTCAGATTAGTGCAAGGTACAGTAAGGTCAATACAAGACACAGTAAGGTCAATACAATATGGTTATGAGAGTTGACGGGGGTTAAGATAAGATAAGGATAGAGGTCAGGATCTGAAAGCGATGGTGAAGAAGTGAGTCTTCAACCTGGATTTGAAGAGGGCTAGGGAGGGTGCCTGGCATATATACACAGGTAGGCTGTTCCAGGCATGAGGTGCAGCAAGGTGAAAGGAGTGAAGTCGGGAGTTAGTGGTGCGGGTGAATGGCATTGATAGAAGTGATTTGCTAGCAGAGCGCAGGTTCCGAGAGGGAATGTAGGGAGAGATAAGAGATGAGAGGTATTGAGCAGCCGCCGAGTGAATGCATTTATAGGTCAGTAGGAGAAGTTTGAATTGGATGCGGAACTGGACAGGGAGCCAGTGAAGCGACTTGAGAAGAGGAGTAATGTGGGCGTGGTGAGGCTGGCGGAAGATTATTCGAGCAGCGTGATTTTGTATAGATTGAAGGGGAAGGAGGTGGCTGATGGGGAGACCAGCAAGAAGTAGGTTGGAATAATCAAGGTGAGAGGAGATTAAGGAGTGGATAAGCGTTTTGGTGGTGTGTTCAGAGAGGAAGGGGCAGATTTTGCCAATGTTGTAGAGGAAGAAACGGCAGGTCTTAGCTACATGCTGGATATGTGCGGAGAAGGAGAGGTAGGTGTCAAAGATAACCCCTAGGTTGCGGGCCGAGGGAACAGGAAGGATAGTAGCTCCATCCACATAGACTGAGAAAGGGGGAAGAGGAGGGGAGTAATTGGGAGGAAAGACATGGAGTTCAGTCTTAGCCATGTTCAGTTTCAATCGGCAAAGAGACATCCAGGTGGTGATGTCGGAGAGGCAGGCAGAGATCTTGGACTGGGTTGCTGGAGAAATAGTAAGTGTAGAGAGGTAGATTTGGGAGTCATCGGCGTAGAGATGGTACTGAAAGCCGCGGGAGGAGATAAGTGCGCCAAGAACTTGGCTGTAAAGGGAGAAAAGGAGGGGTCCCAAGACAGATCCCTGGAGTACACCTACGTGGAGCGGGGTAGGGGAGGAGGAGGAGCCGCCAGAGAATACACTGAATGAGCGATGGGAGAGGTAGGAGGAGAACCAGGACAGTACCAGGTCCTTGAAGCCAAGGGAGGAGAGGGTGATGAGGAGAAGATTGTGGTCAGTGGTATCAAAGGCAGTGGAGAGGTCAAGAAGAATGAGGATAGAGTAGAGGCCCTTAGATTTAGCCAGGAATAGGTCATTGGAGACTCTTGCGAGTGCCATTTCAGTGGAATGTAAGGGGGCGGAAGCCAGATTGTAGTGGGTCCAGGAGGGTCTGGGAGGAGAGGAAGTCGAGGCAATGGCAGTGGACTGCACATTCTAGTAGTTTGGATATGAAGGGAAGGAGGGAGATGGGTCGATAGTTAGAAGGGCATGTGGGATCAAGTGAGGGTTTCTTAAGGAGAGGTGTGACAACAGCATGCTTGAAGTCAACAGGGACAGTTGCAGTAGAGAGTGAAATGTTGAGGATGTGAGAGATGGTGGGTACAATAGTGGAGGAGATGGTGTATAGGAGATGGGTGGGGATGGGGTCAGATGAACATGTGGAGGGTTTGGAGAAAGTAAGAAGGAGTGTGGTTTCTTCTTCAGAGATCAGAGGGAAGGAGGAGAGGGTGGCAGAGGAAGGACAGGTGGGGGAGAATTGGGAAGGGGGGAGGTAGATGAGGGGGTGGGTAATTGGAGAGTAATCTTGTTGATTTTGTTATAGAAGTAGTCAGCTAGGGTTTGAGCAGAAAGGGAGGGCGGGACCGGGGGGACTTTGAGGAGAGAATTGAGGGCATTAAAGAGACGATGAGGACCAGAGGCAAGGGAGTTGGTCAGGTGGATGTAGTAGTCTTGTTTGGCAAGTGCTATGGCTGACTGGAAGGAGCCAAGCATGAATTTGAAGTGTAGAAGGTCCTCCGGGGAGTGGGATTTGGACCAAGCACGCTCAGCGGAACGTGCACAGGTGCGGAGATAACGGGTTGTGGGCGAGAGCCAGGGCTGGGGAGTAGATCGTTTGACTGGATGTGGGGTGGGTGGGTGGGACAAGAGTGTTGAGAACTGAGGATAGTATTGCATTGTAGGATGATAGCGCCTCATCGATGGACTCAGAGGATACAATGGAGGAGAGAGATAGAGAAATGTTGGAGGAGAGAGTCAGGGGATCAATATTATGAAGGTTTCTAAATAGGTTGGACGAGACAGGATGAGGTTGAGATGGCGGAAGCTGAAGAGTAAAGGTTAAAAGGTGGTGGTCAGATGAGGCGGAGGTGGTATGGCGGAAGCGAGGGTGGGGTTGCCTTAGAGAGAGAGGGTTTGGTTGAATGAGGGGGATGGTGTGCTGAAGCTCAAGAGCAGATGCTAGGTAAGGAGAGAGAATGGAGGGCGAAGTGAGGAAGGTAGGGGGAAGAGGAGGGGGTGTTGGAATGAGGGGAGACAGTTGGGGAGGATGAGGAAGAAAAGGACGATGTGATGTGGGGCCATGGTAATGGGCAACAAGTTCTGTGCAAACACTGGGTAGCAGTTCTATGCAGGCAATAGGTAGCAGTTCTAAGCAGGCAATGGGTAGCAGTTCTATGCAAACACTGGGTAGCGGTTCTATGCAAACAATTCTATGCAAACACTGGGTAGCAGTTCTATGCAAACATTGGGTAGCAGATCTATGCAAACAGTTCTATGCAAACACTGGGTAGCAGTTCTATGCAAACATTGGGTAGCAGATCTACACGAACAGTTCTGTGCCAGCACTGGGTAGCAGTGCTATGTAGGCAGTGGGTAGCAGTTCTGTGCAAGCAGTGGGTAATTGTTCCTGATCTGGCCCTTATAAACACCTGCCTTACTCATATCTCCTCATAGCTATCCACAAATTACCTACACTTTAACTCCTCGAAATCTGCTGCGATTTGGTTTATGTTTGGTGCCCCTTGCCCTCTCCTGGCCCCTTCACTTGTGTCCACCCCTATACCACTAGTGTCACCCCTCCATTAACTTGGTGTTACCCTCAATTCCTCCTTATCCTTCCATAAACACCTTTCATCCCTTGTCTGCCATTCGTTTCATTCTCTACGTCAGCTCCGTGCAGTTTGGTCCTTCCCGACTCCCTTGTCTTTAATCACCCTTCTCTTAACTCTCTCTATTCAAAGACTTGATTATGTAATGTTGCCCTAGCAGATCTCCCACATTATCAGTTACAACAACTACAGCTTCTTCAATAGAGTGGCACGCCTTATCACTCATTCCTCCCAGTCAGATCTCATCACTCCTCTCCTCATCCATCTCCACTGGCTCCCTCTGCACTTCAGAATCCAATACAAGATCCTCACCTCACCCTTGTTCATAAAACTATTCATACTTCTATCCCTCAGTACTTGTACTTGGCAGACCTTATCCACCTACACGCTCCCCCTGCCTGCTTTGCTCAGTCCATGCACACTGCTTATTCCTCACACTTGTTTCCTGTGCTCATCTAGAACGCACCTGTACCTCCGCTTTTTTTTTTTGGTCCCACACTCTATAATTCCTTACCCAACAGACTGACTGGAACCATTTTTTCAAAGACTCAAAGCAATGTTAAAAACTCACCTCTTCCACCTTGCCTTTGATCTTCCTCCCCATCAGGATTAATGATTCTGTTTCCTCCACCTCCTTTAACTCGCCAGTTGTATTTTCTCCCTCCTTGCTTTGCATGACTATCTGCTCTCTATCCTATCAAATGTTGGCGTTCTATTCACCCTTTATTGTTTCAGTGTTTTATTATTGTAAACCGCCCTGATGCTGCTGCCCAAGTGGCATTATCAAACGCATGAATAAAGATAAGATAAAGAATACATCTATTTTCATCATTCCTTACCAAATTATCACTATCTATAACAGTAAAATTTAAACTCTTATTTAACTTCCCGTTTAATGTTTTTAAATATGCTTTTATGTTGAATTTGTAGTCCTCTTAATCTGCTAGATAAGCAGTACGAATATTTTTCGGATAGAGTGCAGGACCTCTTTCTTTTTGTTACTTTCTGGTGTCCTGGTATTTTGAACCTAACAGCTCCTCATTTCAGCTTTTAGCCATTCTGGATCATTTTCAGTAGGATTTATCTGCTTAAATCAGCTCTTTCCTTGCAGGGCTGGCTTAACCATTAGGCAGGACTAAGCAGTTGCATAAGATGGCAGCTTCTTGGAGACAGTGGAGAGCAGCTGCATTCAGTGCAAAACAATAGATCCCGACAGCCACACAAACTAAAAAAAATAAAACATCAGCACATTATTTTAGCCGCAAGAAGAGTGGGCACACACATCCATACAAAGCAGTTTAATATTTCAAAATATAATAGCATGATCATGATTGTTGAGTTTAATTATCAAAATTTTGGGGGGGGGAGGGGGGAGGGTGCTAGGGATTTGAAAGTTAATTGAGAGGGCCTCAACACTGAAGGTTCAACTAGAGTGTCCAACATGCTTGCACTGCCCCTGTTTACATGCAGAAATAGGCTTTTATAAAATTGTCCATGCAATATGCAGTTAAACCTACATGCATAGAACCTCTGGTTTCTTTATCTGCATACCCTTTTCCTCTAATGCCAACTCCAGCCTTCGTTCCTTCCACCTTGCTGCTCCTTATGCCTGGAACAAGCTTCTTTATCGTTTAGTCATCTCTCTCCCTCTTCAAATCTCCCTCTTTGAGGCTGCTTTTGAATCCTAATCTATTGTCTCCTCTCCCCATTGATCCCTCATTTCTCTTGTATTGAATTGTATTTTTTAACTAGACTGTAAACTCTTGAAGCAGGGACTGTCTTCTTATGTGTTTGTACAGCCAGGGGTGGCACAAGGCAATCTGCTGCCTGAGTCAAAGGATGAGATGGTGCCCCTCCCCCATATAGGGGAGTGGGGGCCTTTCTCAAAACTCCAATCAGGGACTGTACCAAACCAAAAAGCCAAATAGATTATATGGAGGAAATGCAAGATGTTTGCACACCAATAAAATAAAAGAGAGCGAGAACCACAGCACAGTTTATAAAACTAAATCATAGCTCATTTTTATTTTGTCGTTATAAACCACTTTATGGTTCTTGCATTTTCTTTTTGAACATATATTTTGCATTCACAGAATCCCCTCCAACAGTGGGCACAGAGCAGCACCTGGACATTCACCCACAGAACTCAACTTCTTAAAAAAAAAATCTTGATTCTGATCATCTCACTAACAACAAACATTCTCCAGTACCAGGCATATTGTGAAATAATACGAGGGTTGCTATTTATATTTCTGGCCTAATAATGAAAAAACAAATATTTATGATCGAAATTGGTTTTATTGTTTTTCAAAATATTCTCCATGAAGATCAATACACTTTTGCATGCGTTTGAACCAATTTTGGAAGCACTTTTTCCACTCCGATTGAGTTAACTCCAAAACATGGGTTTTGAATGCATCAACCGCATCTTCGGGTGTTGAAAATCGTTGACCACGTAATTTGTTTTTGATGTGCGGGAATAAAAAGAAGTCATTGGGTGCCAAATTAGGGCTGTACAGTGGATGATCCATTAATTCGATGTTTTGGCCGGTCAAAAATTCCTTTCTTT
This sequence comes from Ichthyophis bannanicus, assembly GCA_033557465.1. Taxonomy (NCBI): domain Eukaryota; kingdom Metazoa; phylum Chordata; class Amphibia; order Gymnophiona; family Ichthyophiidae; genus Ichthyophis; species Ichthyophis bannanicus. The sequence goes on along the minus strand of CM066034.1, from coordinate 669,836,373 downwards.
ATCTTTATCTTTATTTAACAGATTTGATATACCGCCTTTAACAATAATATAAGGCGGTTTACAATACAAGTAAGCATGGCTGCGGGAAAAAGAAACATGAAAGAGAACGCCATTTAGTGAGCAAAGGGATAGAAGAAGAACAATAGAATAGTAAAAGTAGGCTGTAAAAAACAGCGTGGTAGACGAGACAGGACGAGCCGAACAAAGACAGACAACAGACAGATCACCGGGGACAACAGTAGAGGGGGTGCAATTGATAAACAAACAACCAGGACAGGGTTGGTGAAGTTGGTGTTTGAGCCGATGTGTGAGAGCTCGCATTGTCATGATGAAGAATTATTCGCCTCTTCTTCGACTTTTTCCGAATTTCTCCGAAGACTTCTGGTAAACAAATGGTCGTGTACCATTCAGAATTGACCATCCTACGTTGCTCTAATGGCACTGTCACCACGTGACCGGTAATGCCGAAGAAACAGGCAACCATTTGCTTCAATGTGCTTCTTCCGCGAACAACTTTTGTTGGATTTGGCTCATCTTGGAAGACCCATACAGTCGACTGCTGTTTTGTTTTGGGCTCATATGCATAGATCCATGATTCATCACCTATGTAGATGTTATACACAGTCTTTGATGCACCTTGAACGTATTTTTTCAACATTTCCTTGCACCAATCGACACGAGCCTTCTTTTGAGCGTTTGTCAGATTATGCGGGATCCAACGCGAACAAATGTTTTTTACGGCCAAATGATCATGCAATATCTTATTGATGCTTGTCATACTAATGCCCAAAGATGCCTCAATCTCACGGTATGTCACATGACGATCTTGCTTTATCAGTTCACACACAGCATCGATATTTTCTGGCACAACAACCGATTTTGGACGACCCTGACGGAATTCGTCCTGGAGTGAACGTCGGCCACGATTGAATTCGTTATACCAGTTTTTTACAGTGCTGTAGGATGGTGCTTTATCGCCGTATAAAAAATTAAGTTCATCGATGCACTCTTGTCTTGATAATCCACGTCGAAAGTTATGAAAAATAATCGCACGAAAATGTTCACGAGTTAATTCCATTTTTCACCCGAGATGAATTTTTCAAGTTACTGTAAACAACAAATCACGCTCAAATGATAAAATGTTATGAATAAGGTTATGTTCAACAATGTCAGTGTTCCAATGGAACCATTGGATGGCGCCTGGCAACACTTACTGTTGCTAAGGCCAGAAATATAAATAGCAACCCTACAACAAAGTCACTGAGGATCTATAGAGCATATCCACCATACCACACTATAACAGCACCAACTTCCAAAATTCATATAAGGAGGCCATCCAAAGAAAGCGTCACTGTAAATACTACAGTGGGCCCTGGAACATCCAAACATCTATTTGAAAAGCTGAACAATTCAGATTACTACAGCACAGATCCCTACATACAATCTCCATGTTAACAGAGCACCTGGTCCCGGTCACACACTCATAACACAGACCCTCACCAAGTACAGAATAAGTGACCATAACCTAAAAATAAACACATGCAGATAAAAATTAAACTGCAACCCCAAGTAGCCAGATTCTGCATACAGTGCAATACCAGAGAAATAGAAAGAGATGCATTTCCATGTACTGTATAAAATATAAAGATAGCGCCAAGTCAGAAAATTACATTGAAAATATAATTCTCTTTGAACTTTGTTGTCTGACCATTTTATTCCCTGATCAAGTAGTTTCAATCTGAGGTTTCTGCTTTCCTCTATCTCCCAGTGATGCAGGGCCATGTGCAGAGACTCACTGCGATATCATGCACATAAATTTAGTATACTTTTTTTAAAAATGTATATGCCACCCATCTAAAATCCTTGGTGGCTTCTAAACATACACATGCAATTTAGTATAACAGATGTTATAATAAAACAAATATAATAATAAAACATTAAGGGGTATGTTTACTAAACGGTAGTAACGTCACCGGTAGTAAGCGGAGTGCTAATGTTACTTATGCCATATAAGGCTATGGGTGGGTGCGGGCGAGATGGCGTAAAGGTAGCCATGGGCCATGTTTCGCATGAAACAGGGCGCTCTGGCCACATACTGTTAGGAACAGGGCACCCTGGCCACATACCACACTGTAACGGAACAGCCGATACCAAGGTGACAAGCATCAAGGCTCCAAAGGGGTATAAGGCGCCTCAACCTAAGGTACCCTGAGAGGTTAATGCACCCTGAGGGGTTAACGTTTATGAAGTTAAGGTACCCCAAGATTGATAGATGGACAGATGGTAGACCTTTGCCAGCTGATATTGTAGTTGGTAAGTGGGATGTGAGCCACAGCTGAGGCCACTCACTCTGCCCATTGGATAGCCTGGATTGAAAAGAGCATGCATAAAATAGCTCATACTGAATATATGCAAGGGTGCCTTTGGGCTGGACTGAACCTGCACCCTTTTGGATGGTAGGTGCACCAGCCCAGAACAAAATGAATAGATAAAAAAAAGTACCTGTGGGAATCAAACAGGCCCTCTGGGATGTCCAAACACAGTGCATAAACAACTATGCTAAAGCTGCAAGGCATTTGCTGTGGCAGGAATTACCAAGAACGGGTTTGTATGTATCTGACAACAATGTAGAAACAGGTTGATAGATCCATTTCACCCCTGCCTGGTGTGGCTGCGTGTCTAGTATATATGCGATGGAGGCCCAGACCGACACCCACAGTCAGGATGCGGTCTCCCAAGCCTGCCCACTGTGCGGGTTATGTATCTGCTGCGTTCACATTACCAACACTCTCCAATGGGCCACAGCTGAGGCTGCACTTTCTGCCTGTTGGGTAGCCTGGATGGATTGCATAATGTAGCACACACTGAATAGATGCAAGGTTGTTTGGGGCTGTGCTGAAGCTGCACCCCTTTGCATGGTACTTGCACCAGCCCAGAACAAAATGAATTGAAAACAACCTGTGGGAATTGAACCGGTTGTCCAAATACAGTGCTCTAAACACTATGCTAACCTTTCATAGCAACTGCTATGGAAATACTTTCCAGTAAAGGGAACGTATGTATGTATGTATATTTGTATCTGCCTGCAATGTTTCAGCAGGTTTGCAGCTGATCCTGCTGATACATTTTAGGGAGGGGTGGCAAAGAGATGTACAGTCAACATGATTACGCCGGAGCATACGTTAGGTAGTGTGGAGAAGCACCAGGGTAGAGAGGTATGTTTCCAACAGGTCCCATGTACATTCACTGCTATGTCCACAGCTCATCCACAGGACAGATCCCATGTAGGAGCTGGATTATGTGCATTGTGTAGTATGCCCCTCATTGCAGTCCTCTGGTCTGCAGGCCTGATTCTCATGAGTGTGTGTGTAGACAGTATGTCGTGTATTATGAGCCACCAACACTCATTATCCATGCCATGCTCTATATCACATTCCTGCCTGTTAGTGTAAGCCTGACAATTCAGCACATGCATACCCTGCAACAACAGTGGAGGTGTATGGAGAGTCTCAGATGCGGTTCGGATGGTGTGTGTACAAGGAGGCGCAAGTGGGGGCTGTCTGTCCCTCATCAACCTGGATGTCCAGTGCTGAATACGTCATGGGCCATCTATGTTCCTGATAGGCCTCCCAGATGGGGATGTAATGCTACCAGCACGTTGCCCCAGTTGAACCTGGCTGTGGCATACTATTTGTAGACAACATGAAAACAAGCCAGGAAGGGATGCAGGAGCTGACATTCAGCTGAACCTGGCCTATGGGCCACTATAATTTGGCTTTGGTAGCATGGCAATAACAATGTTGTTTGCTGTGCTGGGATCTGTGGGAGATGGAGACACCACCCCATGCAATATCCTTTGACATTATGGGTCCCTGATACATCAGTTGTGAATCTGTGTGATGTGGACCTCATGAAAATTGTGCCATTGGAATGCATTTTGCATCTGTAAGGCCCATTCTATACATATACACATTATGTACACCTGCTGTGTCACTATTGCATCTTTTGCAGTATTTTATGAAGAAGAGCAGCTGTACAGGGTCTGGATGAGTAGCATGCACCAAGTCGCTATGTGTGATTCATAGACAATGTGAGGGTACTATGAACAACAAATCTCTGCAGTGATGTCGGTAAGCAAACATGTAGAATATGCCTCCATTGCCCCTTTATGGCATCTGGCATGTTACTCAAGAGTCAATTGTATGTGTAAAGCTAATGTATGAATATATGTGGTACCCATGTGCACCAGGGATGCTTCTGACAATCCCACATGTGTCACAGGACTATGGATCATGTGCAAAAAATAGGTGGGACAGCTAAATTTCACCATAACGTACACATGCCATTTATGCCTCAGATACCATGTTACTTAGCTGGCAACATTTACATTTTAGCAAGGGATTTCTGAGTGAACCACAGGTCAGAAAACAGTATTTAAGGCTATATGGGTGTATGATGTGTGTGGATATGTGCACTCACAGCTACCTCTGAGAAAGGGCCAACTGAAAGACAAACGGTGTACCTTCCCAATGGCTGGGACTCTGTGAACAAACACATTGCTCATACGTCTGGACATCAGTGGTGTGCACCTTTATATACATGTGCTGTCTCACAGATGAGTGAACCATGCAGAACATATTTGGTAAACCCTGCTGCTCACAAAAATGTCTGTTAGAAATATGTCCATACTGGCCATTGATGACATTGGTGATCTTAGGATGTCAGTGCGGTGACTGAGTTGGAGGGCATGCAATGAAGTGTCCTGCATTATACTAGAATTCCCATATCACAGACGGGACATGGCTGATGTTCCAAAATACTTTCAGTGAATGTGTGCACATGTTTGGATGCTATCTGCAGAAATGTTTGGTTCCCAGATTTTAATTTAAGTGGTGCAAAGTGATGTGTCGGTGCATTGCATGACCACCAACTGTCTAACCCTGATGTGAATGCCGTGGTCATATGTGGGCCACCCCTGAAAATCAGAGTCTGCACGCACAAATGAGAGGGAGGAGGAGCTAGCCAGGTAGGCCAAGATTAAGTGGCTAACCGCCCAGACCTAATGCCAAAAAGATAGCTCGGGAAAATTAGTGCCAAGCTGCCATGCACAGATGGCTGTGTGCATTGCATAGAAAAACATTGACACCCACCAACCATGTTTATCTGCCCATGCCCTACCATAGAATGCCCTTAACACATCCTGATGGCAATCACATAGCATATGGGCGTGTTAGGGAGGTACACAGCATTGTATAGGGCCAGCACCTGAGTAGGTGCAGTGCAAAAATCACCAAGAAGCCATTTATACAGGTTACTAGGGCAGTTTCCTGAATAAATGGCCTCCAAAATCAGGGACATAATCTACAATGATGAGATGGAGGTAGTTATGAGAAGCACGTGTTGGCACAGTAACAGAAAAAAATGTCTTTCACAGGTGCAGAGTCATCAGAATACAACAGCTCTTAGGTGACATAGTAGGCTCTACGTCCATGAGGTGCACAGGTATGAGAATGTACATGCAATGCACAATCCAAGCTATATGTGAAAATACAGATAGGCACATCAGAAAATGGCCCTTGCCATGTGTGTGGCACATTGTCATGAGAGACATAGGATGGAGCACACATGCGACTCTGTAAGCTGTAAGCAAATCAATAATTACACATCTTTATTAGGAACAACAGGTCAATATGTTCTGTGAAGTGGCAAAACATGAAAACTATGGTACAGTAAATATCAAAAAATGCACATCATCAGATGTCACTGTGTCACAACATATCCATGCACATGCATATGCACACTGTAATTCACCAAATGACACAGTGACACCCTATATGCAGAGTATCATTCCTGGACATGGCCAAACAGAGATCGCACATGTTGTTGTGGTCCACCTAGTGAGGATGTGTAACAGCTTGTCACGGCCAAATTGGCCAGCGCAAGGGTGGCAAGGAAAGAACACACCATATATACAATTTCCCTCTGCTGCTACACACCCAGCTTGATCCTCTTTTGGGCTGAAACATTTGATGTCATCCATAGAGCCATGGCAATGATATGGTAAAACAAGCAAAACGTAAATGATAGTCAAGAGTGGCAGGCTCCAGTTGACAGTGTTGGTGCTGTTGGACTGTTAGCTGCCACTAGTCCGTCTCTCCAACTCAAATGGTGTGTGGAGCATCATAGCTCTCTCAAAGTCATTTTCTGCAGCCATGGGTGTCTACATTGAGATGTGAGGTTTGTTGATGACGATACGAGAATCCATAGTAATGGCATGGGACAACTTGGGTGTGCCAAGGAGTCATGCCAGCCAGGCAGTGGATCATATCACCAGGCTAGTATGCACCCTCTGCATGCACCGATCCACCATGTGAATATCAATGTCCAGCATTGGCATGTGCTCCTCAACCTAAGTTCCATTACTGTATGCCACCCCTTCTCAGGGATCATCTCATGTAGTTGCTGTCTACTCCAACACGTGGGTGATGGTGACCACAGATGAACTGTTGGTTTCTTTGGTTGTGGATGGGCCATGCTCTGTGGAAAAAGTAATAGAAAGGTAGGTATGCCATTCATCACACATCATGAGGTGCCATCCCAGTGCCCGCAAGTTTAATATGCCAAGTAGGAAATGTTTAACATTCAACCATTACATTCCCATAACAGAGCTGCCATTGAAGGTGTAGGACTTTCAAACCAATCAGTACAGAGTATGTTCACATCTGCACAGGTACATAGACATAGAAACAGAGAAAAATGACGACAGAAAAAGACCACATGGCCTATCTAGTCTGTCCTTCCATATCAACAACTACAACAGTCTCCTTTTTTCCTTTAGAGATCCACTGTGTTTGTCCCATGCTTTTTTGAATTTAGATACCATCCTCATCTCTACCACCTCCACTGGGAGACTATTCCATGGATCCACCACACTTTCCGTAAAATAATATTTCCGCATATCACTCCTGAATCTATCCCCTTTCACCCTTATCCCATGTCCCCTCATAGCAGAACTTGCTTTCAATCGAAAGAGGCTCTCCCCCTGTGCATTTATGCCGTGGAGGAATTTAAACATCTCAGTCATATCACCTCTATTCCGCCTTTCCTCTAAGGTGTACATAATAAGATCCTTAAGTCTGTCTTCATATGCTTTATAATGAAGACCGCTAACCATTTTAGTAGCCACCCTCTGTACTGACTCCATCCTGTTTATATCCTTTTGAAAGTGCGGTCTCCAGAATTGCATACAATACTCCAAATGAGGTTGCACCAAAGACTTATACAGAGGCACTATCACCTCTTTTTTTCTGCTAGCCATTCCTCTCCCTATGCACCCAAGCATCCTTCTAGCTTTTGTTGTCACCTTTTCTACCTGTTTAGCTACTTTAAGATCATCAGACGCAACCACACCGAGGTCCTGCTCTTCTTTATTGGACAAAAATACTTCACCCCCTATACTAAATTGCTTCCTTGGATTGCTGCGGCCCAAATGCATGACCTTGCATTTTTTAACATTAAATCCCAGCTGCCAAATTCTAGACCATTCTTCAAGCTTAGCTAGATCCCTCCTCATGTTATCTACACCTTGCTGAGTGTCTACTCTATTGCAGATTTTGATATCATCCGCAAAGAGGCAAACCTTTCCCGACAGCCCTTCCGCTATATCACTAACAAAGATGTTAAAAAGAATCAGACCAATGACAGATCCCTGGGGCACACAACTGGTAACTTCTTTCTCCTCAGAGTGAGCTCCATTTACCTGTACCCTTTGTTGCCTCCCACTCAACCAATTTCTAACCCAAGCAGTAACTTTAGGGTCCATCCCTAGGTTGCTCAGTTTGTTTATAAGTCGCCTGTGAGGAACAGTGTCAAAGGCTTTATTGAAATCTAAATACACCACATCTAGGGCTCTCCCTCGGTCCAACTCCCTGGTCACCCAGTCAAAGAAATCAATCAGGTTTGTCTGACAAGACCTGCCTCTGGTGAATCCATGCTGCCTAGGAACCTGTAATCCACTGGAATCCAGAAACCTCACTATTTTCTCTTTCAGCAGCATTTCCAATAATTTACTCATCCATGGTCACGTGTTACAGGTGTGACATAGGTCCCCATCATGTCTATCACTGCTGCCGGATAATGACCTCTCAATGAACTCTGAGTAGCAAAGAAGCAAATCACAAGATGTTTGATGATGTTAGTCAAATATGATCTAATGTGGAGGGCATCTGGTGTGTGATGCATGTGGTGGACAGGGGCTGCCTGCAGATGTCATTGTGTCCAAGCTGTCATTCCACACCCAGAGGTGGTGTTTGGGAAGTGTGACATTAGTCTGTGTGCATGTTAAAACATCATTGCCTGTTGTCAAAACTATCCTGTCATGTGGCAAATGTGAATGCTGAAGCATTCCGATTTGCGTTCAGACAAAACGTATGATATTTTCCACACAGAACACAATGCATGACATGATCACATCAGTCACAGGGCAGCATCTGAAATGTTGCATCATTACTGCAGCGATCTGTAAAGGGCCAATCAGACCTCACACCAGGAACAAATACTGAACATATGCCTGAAGAGTGTATCTGTACAATGTGACTCACAATCCACACACACACAAATATAAAACACATGTGCACCTGGTACAAAGATGAGGTTAGTAGGAGCAATGCCATGAGCTTATCCAAGGCTACATTTATGATGGTTGCTTAAATGGTAAGAAAAAGATAAATGCAATGTTCAACACCACATGCATTTCCCCTGCCTCCTCCCTTTCCTGCTTTGCCCTACTTACTGTGCTAGGGTGGTCCTTATCCTTTCTCAGCCTCTGCGTGATGCAGCAAGGGCTGGCCTTCCATGCCCAGTGGAGAGGAAGGCTGCCTCATTTTCCAGCACCATTGTGCATAGTAGTCTCGTCTCAGCCTTGATGAAGTTTAGTTAGCAAGTTGCAATTTTCCTGCTGTCTGGCGTCAGCAGAAAGGGGGGTGGGATTCACTGTAGCCTATTTCTTCTTGCACTTGGACAACTGTGCAGGTGGATACGTTTTCGGAACTACACGTCCGCATCCTGTCACAGTTACACGTGTTACTTACGTGCACGTTTAGCAGCTAGACGTATAACTCTGTATTCTGTCGCATGACTGCGTGTCTAACCTCCCGAGCAGGGAATTGCGTCTACGTTTCAGACGTACATATTTTGGATGTATACAGCTGCCCTGCATGTTTTTCTCAGATTAGGACCCTAACTATATACAGCAGAGCTACTATTGAAAGCCTTCAGGCATCAATAGATCCAAATCTTGAAAAAGAATTGTAGTCTATTTATATTTATTAAACCTACCTTTCATTCAAAAGTTTTCAAAGCATTTAAAACAAATGCAAATAAATTACAAAATATAATAACATAAAAATAAATTACAATGAATGCAAAACAATAAAAAATAATACTAATTAAAATTAGATATTTTAAAGCACACTTATAAGCCTTTAACTACACTTTAAACCTTATAATCATGTTACTCACGTCAAGACTCTGTAATTAACACATCATGCATAATATACTGGACATTATTTTCTGTCTTTGTTGTTACCACATATCTCCACATCTCCTATCAGATTTTCACAAGATTCTCAACTTTGATTGCCTTTCTAAGGGCACGTGAAACACTTCATTTAGACATTTAGGGCCCGATTCTGTCCCGGACGCCGATCCTCTCTGTACGTCTGGTCTGAACCGGAAGTACAGAGGGGATTGCGATTCTGATCCTGCGGGGCACATCTAGCCCCGCAGGATCAAAATCGTGGACAGTCCTGCACATCCAGGCCGGGACTGATATTCAGCCCGGCCTGCATGTGCAGGACTGTCCACAGCTAACTCAGTCAAGGCTCCACAATGGAGCCGCGACACCATGGCATCATGTTGCCATTGCACCGTGGCTCCATTGAAGAGCCGCGATGCCGGCCACCACAAAATAAAGCAAATTCCCTGCAGCCCGACCCATGATCTGGCCTCCTAAGGCCAGGGTTGGGCTGCAGGGAATGCCCTCCGGCCCCCCCTGCCCTGTCCATCGCCCAGCATTTATAAAATGACATGTCCAGGGAAGTTATTCCACCTCGGAGGTGTAATAACGTCCCAATATAAGTCGCTGGCCCTGAACGTACAGGGCCGACATTAGAATAGGCCCTCTACATCCAGGACCAGCGACCACCCAGACTCCGCCCCCAAGCCACTCTTTCCCCGCCCCATCTAACTTCCCTGCACAACCAGCTGGGAAGTTAGTCAAGGTTGGGTGAAGGCCCCTGGGCCTACATGAATCTTAGTAGTAAAGGATATACTAAGCAGAAATAACCCCCAGTCATTCCTGCCCATGTGGGTGCCAGATTTAAAATGGCACCTGAGACCCCTCACAGTACTACCACTAGGGGTCAAGCTGCCATAAAAGTAACACAGGGTAAATAGGGTAAACCAAAGTACCTTGGAACCTACCTTGAATGAAATTAAATGAATGAGCAAGGATAATCACATTTGACCATAAAGGCATGATGAAACAAATAAAGTTTTTAGGACAAACTTGAACTGAGCATAGTTATACTTACTTCTAACATCTGGATGAGAACCCATTTCACAGCAAAGGAGCTAAGGGCCTGATATTCAACTAGGCAGGCTATGCGCCACTATGGTGCATAATCCTGCCCACTCACCCCTAACACCAGATAGTCAATGCCTTGGAGATGGCATTGAATATCCAGGTTTGGCACAGAGCGGAAGCCGCTGCAGAGCCTAACTGGATAGCGGTACAAAACCCCCAACATATCCCGATGCATAGGGGAGTTAAGAGGGGATATTCAATAGCACTAACCGTGTACATTAAGTGCCTCTGAATACCCCCTGTTAAGGCATTTACACGGTTTACCAGGCTATAAATCATGTAAATGCCTTTCAAATATTGGGCCCTAAGGGGGTTATTCTGTGCCACGAATAGCAGGGATGGACGGCCCAGCATTTATAAAATGACATGTCCAGGGAAGATATTCCACCTTGGAGGTGGAAGAATAGGCCCTCTACGTCTAGAGCCGGCGACTGCCCAGACTCTGCTCCCGAGCCACTCCTTTCCCGCACTACCGGCCCGCACACACCACGCTCAGTGTGAGGCAGTTCTTGGCCAACAAAGAGATCACAGCTCTCGTCCACCCTCCTTATTCCCCAGATCTTTCACCGTGCGACTTCTGGTTCTTTCCCAGGCTGAAGACTGTGTTCAAAGGAACTCATTTCTCCTCTGTAGAAGAGATCAAGGCCACTGTGACGAGGGAGCTGAGGGACCTCAAGGAGGAGGACTTTACTGTACGTGGCAGAAGAAAATACAAAAGTGCATTAACTCTGGGGGGATTACTTTGAAGGGTCAATGCGTAATTTCTCTGTAGATTTTGTAATAAAACATTTATGGGACAGTCTCATTTCTTTTTTTGTCTCACCTCGTATATTATTCACTTAATGCACATTAGTAACTACCTCCCAAATGCAAATAGAGAACAAGAAAATATGGCAAAAAGATACAGAAATTGTTCAAATTGTATTGGGTGCCACCGACCTGATTATAAAGAATTTCCAAGCTCACTTTGATATGTCACCTGAGTATATTACACCATATAAACACCAAAAGGAGGTTCTCTTTCACAATGCAAGCACTGAGAGTAGCATTAGCAGTAAATCCAAGAGGTCAAGCATCTCCAACATAGCATTGTACTGGAATGATGGGCCCAATATTCAAAGCCATTTACATGGTTTACAGGCCTGTAAACCTGTAAGTAGGACATTCAGCACCACTAGCATGGTTAGTGCTGCTGGATATCTATGGGTTCCACTGCTACACACTCTGTTGCTATGCGGTTAGCATCAGGATGTGTCGTGGTTGTTTCGGGGTGGAGCGGAGGTGACACCCATTGCTAACCGAGCAGCGGCTCAGTATCACCGCTGCCCTGTTAGTGACCCATGGGTAAAGTTAGGTTCAGTAAAAGCTGGCCTAACTTTATCCGTGTGAGCTAAACTGGGCTGCGACTCAGTATCACATCTGCCATATTAGCTTCCAGGCTATGCGGTGGCCCGGATATTTAATGCCAGTGGCCAGATATGGACTGGTATTGAATATCCGGGGTGAGTATTCAGCGGTGATGGTTATGCGCTTTAGAAGCGCTAGCCGCCGCTGCTGATTATTAGGCTTTATGTTCATTCCTTTCATGTAAAACTATTTGGAGATATTACCCTGCGTGTTTCACTTCAGTAATGACAGTGTGCTGGGATTGAAGATGCTGCCTGCCTGGAAGCTCAAGTGAATGAACTGACAAGGTCAAGTTCTGCATAATGTATGAGGTGGAAGCACTGATCCTGACAATGAATTTAGTAACAACAACAAGCTGTTAATTATGGGCTAAATATATATATCCAGATACAAACCTTACTTTGCATGAGCGTTTCTGTACCAGGTTGAGGCTCGGTATTCAGCTACAAAGGTATGTAGCGGTAAGTGCCAGAGTAGATGTGTGAAGTACAGTAAACTACTGAGTAGTTGTTAAAGCAGATGGTTATGCATGTAATCTTTGCCTATCAATTGTATTTATTTATTTTTATGTTTATTTTTTAATATTTGGCTCATGGCTTTTCATTGGTAGCTGAAGATGAATTACTTTTGGGTACAGCAAGAATTTTCTATCCCCAGGCTCTTAAAACTGTATTTTTCAAGCCAGTCCTAGTATACTCCTTTGCCAGTCTAGTTTTCAGGATATCTTCTGGAAAGGTGTGAGCTAAATGCTAATACTAAATAAAATATGCATGAAATAGATTTGCATGTACTGTCTCCATTGTATTCAAATTGTTTTCATGCATATTCATTGTGACTATCCTAAAACCCAGACTGGCCAAGGATTACAGCAGGATCTATTTGAGGAACACTGGCTTAGAATTTAAAACCTTGATGCACTAAGCCACAAAACATTTCTCAGGAGCTGTTTATGAAAAATTTAGCTATGGGATGCAAATGAGCTCCTGGATTATCTGTATCCTAAAGCTAAATTTTGAGCAAAATATCTCCTGGGTCCGCTGTCCATGATTCAAAGGCTACCCAGAAAGGTCTCTCAATCTTGGTAGGCCAGTGATCCTCTTCTCCTCCTGTAAGTGTCTCTGGCAACCTAGTGGCTAAATACCTCTCCCTTGACTCTGTCCAGAGCTCAAAATATTAAAAATAAGGTATCCCTCTCTTAAGCCCTACTTCCTTATGCAATTCCACATCCTTCCAAAAAAAGTCCCATTTCAGGGACACCCCGGGTCTCCTCCTCCTCCTCCACAGCCCAGCATCACCCCAAAGTTAAATATTCATAGGGATGCAGGAGTGATCTTCTGGCTCAACGTTGTCTTATTGCAAAACTGTGCCACCTGACCCTTAATCGTTCATGCCAGACAGGGGTACTGACCTACGAGGGACTTGAACCTACCTCAGAAGAGGAACCCTTTAGCATGGGTAAGAGAAGAGTGAAGGCCATTAGATCACCAGCAATGTGAGGTTCCCTGTGTCTCCCTTAAGTATTACTGCTATTGCCCTTGTGGAGGGTAAATTTATAAAAGACTACCTCGTTAAAGTGATTTTTAAGGCAGCTATTTTAAGCCTAGGTTATTTAAACAAGCCTAAATGGCAGAAATTACAATTTAAGATAAGCTGCAGATATTTACACCAGCTCTAGAGTTGGTATAAATGTTTGTGCTGTTGCTGCTGGTACTACTGCTTCTACTGTACTACTATTACTACTGATAATTTCTATAGCACTACTATGCATATGCTGTTCACATACACATACAGTAAGAGACAGTCCCTTCCCCATAGAGCTTACAATCTGTTCTAACCAGACAAACAGAGAACTAGAGTAATTCTTACGAGAAATGATTAAAAGGGATATGTGTGCATACAGCAGAATACAAGGGCCAGGATCCAAAAGCAGCCTCAAAGAGATGAGGTTTCAGATGGATTTGAACTGGACCAGAAATGGAGCCTGACGCATCAACTTGGGTAGCCTATTCCAGGCATGAGGCGCAGCAAGGTGGAACAAACTGAGTCGAGTTGGCAGTGAAAGAAAAGAGCATGGGTAAAACGGATCTACTTGATGTGTGGAGATATCGAGAGGGCGTATAGGAGCGATAAGAGGAGTTGCAGAATGAATGTACCTTGAGGACAGTAGGAGAAGTTTGAACTGTATTTGGAAACGGATAAAGAACCAATGAAGTGACTTGAGAAGAGGGTTTAGATGAGCATAGCAATACTGGTGGAAAATTAGCTGTGCAGCTGAGTTTTGAACAGATTGAAGGGGAGATAGATGATTCAATGGGAGACCATCGAGAAGCAAGTTGAAATAGTCTACAGAAGTGATGAGATAGTGGATAAGGGTCTCAGTAGTGTTTTCAGAAAGGAAGGACTAATTTTGCTGATTTTGTAGAAGAAGAAATGCGAGGTTTTAGATGTTGGATAAGTATAGAGAGTGTCTAAATCAGGGGTGTCAAACTCAAATACACAGTGGGCCAAAATGTAAAACTTGAACAAAGTCGCGGGCCAGCATTGAACAAATGAACCTTTTAATATGGACCCAAACAAGATTTGCTTTAACATTGAATATGAAGCAACACTTATTACTATACAATTTATAACTTAATAGTTCAGATATGCAAAAACCAATTTCAAATAAAAAAAAACATCAATGACATTCATTTATTAAATAAGATTTAAATAATAATAAATAATAATTTTAAAATAAAATAACAATAATAAAATTAATCAACCATTCAAGCCCATGTCTTGGAGTAGCAAGAAAAAGTGCATAAAGAAAACGTTAATTATTGCTCAGTTTGCTGCACACTGATCTAATCTGATGTGCCCAAGCCAGATACCTGGCATCTCTTCTTGGATGATAGTTCATCAATGTCTGGGCTCAGGCTTTGAGCTGAGGAAATCCTCAGTATCGAGCGAAGGTGTTCATCAGTCAGACGTCTCCTGTGAGATGTTTTGGTCATCTTCATCGAGGAGAAAAGTTGCTCACATAGATAAGTGCTGCCGAACATGGAGAGCATCTGAGCAGCTTGGGTGCGGAGCTGAGGCATTGTGTCAGGGATGAACTGTGGAAACTGGGCGGCGCCCACAGCATCATACTTTGACTTCAGCGTGTCATTACACTGGAGTTCAATTAGCTCCATTTGGAGGTTGGTTGGTGCGTTTTCCACATTAACTGCAAAGGGATTACTGAGCAGTTCAAACCTACATTTCTGGACATCAAAGTCGGCAAATCGCCGGCTAAACTCAGCGCCGAATACACTGAGTTTTTCAGCAAACTGTGCGCATGGGAACAAGTTGGTAAAGAACTGCGTTTTCATGGTTTGGCAGCAGGGAAAATGGCCAAGGTTTCCTTGCAGCATCTGATTCTCCCACAGGCACAGTTTAGTTTTAAAAGCCCTCACTGCAGCGTACATGTCTGTGATGATGCGCCCCCGCCCCTGAAGCTGCAGGTTCAGCGCATCGAGATGGCTCGAGATGTCACACAGAAAGGCCAGCTCACACAGAAACTTTTTCTCCCGAAGCTCTGCTGTGTCCTTCCCTTTGCTTTCCAGAAACTGACATATTTCCTCATGCAGCTCAAAACATCTATTCAGTACTTTTCCTCGGCTTAACCATCTCACCTCTGTGTGATACGGCACGTCTGCGTATTCCGAACCACACTCCTCCAGAAAAGACTTAAACTGGCAGTGATTCAGACCTTTGGCTCTTATAAAGTTAACTACTTGTGTTACTGTGGTCATAACATGTTCCATCTTTAGGGCTTTGCCACACAATGATTCCTGATGTATGATGCAGTGATAAACAGTTAGTTCACCTGCACAGTTCTCTTCCTGCATCTTCTCCCGGACCCTGCCCACCAGTCCACTTGTTTTACCGCACATCGCTGGCGCACCATCTGTCGTTAATCCCACGAGTTTATCCCACGGCAGCTTTATTTCAGTTACGCATTTGGAAACCTCCTCAAAAATTTCCTTTCCTGTGGTTGTGCCATGCATTGATTTGAATCCCAATCGCTCCTCCGTAACACACATATTTGAGTCCACTCCACGGATGAAGACTGACAGCTGAGCAGTATCAGATGTGTCACTGCTCTCATCCACAGCAAGGGAGAATGCAACGAAATCTTTTCCCTTTTCCAAAAGCTGGTCATACAGATTGGTGGCAAGATCACATGTGCGATCAGCTACTGTGTTTCTGCTCAGGCTCACGTTTGAAAAGGCTTGCTTTTTCTCTGGGCACACGATGTCACAAACTTTCAACATGCACTTTTTCACAAACTCTCCCTCATTAAAGGGCCGGGCTGATTTTGCGATCTCTGCTGCCACAATATAACTAGCCTTTACAGCAGCCTCACTTTGTGATGTGGCTTTTTTGAACATATTCTGTTGTGAAACCAAACTTCTTTTCATCTCCTCCACTTTCTGGCTCCTTTGAGTCATGTCCAGGTCCTTGTACTTGTCATGGTGTTTTGTTTCATAGTGTTGTCGAATGTTATACTCCTTAGTTATAGCCACGTTGACTCCACAAATCAGACAAACAGGTCTGTCTTTTACATATGTAAACAAATATTCTGTCTCCCACCTGTCCAGAAAGTTCCTGTTGTCTGCCTTTCTTTTTGCCATTTTTGGGAAGGGGTTCCACAGTGACAGTTGTAGCTTGAGATCGCTATGACTTCTGTCACACAGGAGAGGGCGTTTCTGGGACCTGTCCTGATTGACGCGCCAAAACAACAGCAAGGCATTATGGGATTTGTAGTATTAGCGATGAATGAATGCGCTGTATAATACCGGCGGGCTAGCTCTAGTAGTCATTTGGTATAGCCTCGCGGGCCAAATATAATTACACTACGGGCCAAATTTGGCCCGCGGGCCAGAGTTTGACACCTATGGTTTAAATGTTTGCAAGAGTGTATGAAAATTATAGTATTTTATAATTTACACATATATTGGCGCTCTGCCCACACTGTACTCATGCGCACACCCACTTGGCAAAGTGCCTGCCAATCAAGCAATGTATATATTTTTACACCGGTTTGAATTTTATAAGATCACTAATGCACATATATGACCATATGCCCATGTTAATGACTAAAAGAGCCCTCAGGCAAATACTTGGCACCGAAAAATTAGTGCCCCCTTATAAAAATTGCCCCTCAAATATAGCCTTTTACATAGGCTTTGCATGAACCAGACTTCACTTGTGTTTACTACCATGGAGGGCACTTTTGCTAAGTTACGTCTCAAAATTGTGCTTTATAGAAAAAAGATCAAAATGCTGACTGTTTTGAGCTTCATTTTTCACAGAAAGCAGTTTAATACAACAATACAGGGTGAAATGACCTGCCTAAAGCTAAAAGGAGCATTAGCAGGATTTGAAATTTGGCTTCTCAGTTTTGAGTTTGCTGATCTAACCACTAATCAAAAACACCTATCTGTGTGGAGGCCAATTCTGAACTGGGGCTGTCTGGCTGTCCAGATGTCCAGAATCTGGACGGCCTGGATCTGACCCTGATTCTGCACCCATGGAAGCTAGCCATTCCTGCAGAAGCAGAATCTGGGCACTTGGATGGCCTGGACGTGCACTGGTTCAGGCCTACTGCATGTCCAGAAAACCCCCTGTCTAGGCCACCCAATGCTACTGCATGGAGATTTGGTGCCGTGGCATCCTGTCGCCTTGGCACTGGGATGCCATGCACGAAGCCCGATGTCCCGCACTACATTACAAGAGCTTTTCCCCGCCATCTGACCCCTAGAAGAGTCTACCAAGGCCAGGATCAGGCAGTGGGGAAACCCAGGCTGCCACTCACCTGTTCTGGGGGTGTCCTTGGTGGCCAGCTGGCAAAATCAGGGAGACGTATTCCACCTCTGAGGTGGAATAAGTTCCTTGTGCATCCTTGGCCACCTGGATGTACAGGGCCGTGGATGGAATCGACCCTGTATGACCGGGGTCAGGGTCTCGCCTCCACCCCACCCACACTCCTCCTCCAGCCCGCCCCTGTCCAAAGCTCCCCGCACAGGTCCTCTGTACATGTGGATAGTTTTGGCAATGGAATCTGCCCCCTGTGAATAGTGGGCATTGAACGTCCAAACTGGATGTTCATCCCTGCTATTTGCAGAACAGAATAACCACCATGGAGCCCCACTCTGGGAGGGGGACATCCAGACCATCTGGATGTCCTCACTGAAGAAGAGGCCTTTAGGACCCGATTCTGATCTGCGGGAACAAAACGTTCCCACAGAAGCCAGAATCAGGCTCGAGGAGGGCCTGGTGTGCCCCTCCTGCCTGCCAGGGCGTCCTCCCTACAGGCGCCCCAGACTGCCACGTTCCTGGCCATCAAATCCCTGCCACCCAACCCACAGCTGGCCTGCCATGGCCTGGATCGGGTGGCGGGGACCCCTCCCCGCATCTGGCTCCGGCCCCGGTGGTGGCTGCCATGCCTCGATCTGGCAAAAAATGCTTGCTTATACCACCTCTGAGGTGGTATAAGCAGCATGCCCCAGCAAGCCTGGCAGCATGTACAGGGCCATGACCTGAATCGGCCATGTACATGCTGCATGGTGACCCGCCCCTGATTCCCCCCCCCCCTGCAAGCTCTCACCATCATAAAGCACAGGACATGGGGAAAGCTGGTGAGAGAATAGAGTTTAGGCAGATTGTGGGGCTGCACGTCCCTGTTGGATGCCCCTGGTGGGGCGTGCAGCCCTGCAACCCGTGTTCTACTGTAGAATGAGGGCCATAGTGCAAATCTAGGTATTTTAGTCATATATACCCATAAATGAGTATTTACACATGTGTTTTATGTGGTTGCTATTCCAAATGTAGATACATCAGGCCAATTACACATATGTTCATTGTGGGCATGTATAGGAGTTGAGTTTGAGTGAGCATGGTAAAGAGCAGAGTCACACACCTAGGTCCCGATATTTAGCGCCAGAGGCTAGAATTCCTACAGCAGCTAGTGCTGGTGCGGAATCTTAGACCCGGATATTCAATGCCGGGCCAATAACTGGCCACTGGCACTGATTATCTGGGTCGGCTGCAGAACCTGGAAGCTAACTGGTCTGTGGTGATATTCAGCTGCTTCTGGGTTAGTTTCTGTGGCAAAAGTAAGGCCAGCCTTTGCTGTGCCTTACTTTCACTGTGTGTTACAAACCAGGCAGTGGCTCAATATTGCTGCTGCCCGGTTAGAGATGGGTGCCACTCTGGAACAACCTCAGCATACTCTGATGCTAACCACTTAGCATTGGGGCGTGCAACTGTGGCATTTACATAGGACAGTAATTTATAAAACACTGTCATTGTCATCAGCTATAGGACTGGTGTGAGTCCTTGTGACTTAAATTAAAATGTGTTTTTGAGAAATTAGGTCACTATTTTATAAAATAAGGTAGTGTATCTTGCTTTATAAGGTAGGCATGAAATACACATGTAAAAATGCTTATTTATCTAGGTGTGCCTTATAAAATTACCTTCTATATGGATACGTGCCTTATCTATAGGTGTCGGAACAGGGTGGGCCACATGGGACCTTACCCCCAGAAAGATTTTGACCAGCAAGGTACCTACAAACTGCATGGAGGCCACCATTGCAGCCTTCCCCTCCTGTTCTGCCTGTGGGGATCACATCTCCTGCAAGCAGAAGAGAAGAGAGCGGCCACGATCGTGGCAAAGACTCCATCTCTTTGCCCACTGGATCCTGGATCCCCACAAGCAGAATGGAAGGGGAGGGCCCTGATCGCAGACCCCATATAGGTTGTCTGTCACCCACGGTCAGAAGAGATGGGAATGGCTGTGATCACCTCAGTGGAAGGGGAAAGCAATATATTTCTCTTACAAAAACCCTCCTCAGCTTAATCATCGGTTCAAGCATCTCTTAATTGAACTCCTATTGTTCATGTTTTTATTATGCGCATAAAATACTTAAAAGTACTTATTTTACTAGTCAATTTCTGCTCCGATACCCTATTAATCGTGCAGCATTTTACAGTTATCCTCTCTACGATAATAGGATTGTGATTTGAAGCAGAGATTTTGAAGACACATTCTACAGAGTTTTGGGCTATTCCATCTTTTTAATTGATCACAATAAAACTTGCTTCAGCAGGTGAGAGATTCATAGTTAAGTATGGGCAGATTTTTAAAAGTCAGATGTGCCTATTCTAACAAATTCTAACTTGTACTGCTAAGAAAGTTTTCCTGCCTCTTGCCTTTCATACAATTCAAACCAAAATGAGCACATGGCCATGTTGTGAATTGTATATAGTTACCCCTGTTAACCAAGTTATATGTCCTGTTCATCTGTAAACACAAAGTACTATTGGAAATGTGTGATTTCATTGTTTATTGTAAACCGCGCTGATGCTGAATAGCGCGGTATAGAAAAGACTATAAATAAATAAATAAATAAATTCAATAATTAGTGCAGTATTCACTAATATCTATGTGAAAAAAAAATATTTTTTGTCTAATTTAGCCCTGGAATATTTGCTGTTGCAGTCTAGAGAATTATATTAATCATCACATTAATACTTCCTAGAAGTGTAATTTCAGCACGCAAATGCAACTTAACTATGTACTGTAGCACATGAACTCTATCCCACGTCAGATTTAATTATTTTCTCAAGAAAGTTGGAGGTATTAAAACTAACAGCATGTTTTCCTTACACAAGATTCAAATTTAAAAGAAAAAGATGTTAAACATGGGACTAAGTTTTTAGCTCAAGCACAATGGTGAATAATTATCTAATCATAATAAACCATAGCAGACTTAAATTAAGTGTGGCTAACTTGCACATTTTTCAAGTAGAACATGAAATGGCAGCTTGCTTTCTGATGCTTTCAACTTACATTGTACAATTTTATTCATAAAGTTTAAATACACTCATGAACATGCACTAAGGATGTTTTTGGTTGCTTTCACTGATCATTCTTTGACAGAATGACAGAAATAATTTAGTTTAATTTAGACTATTCAAGTGCTTGATATAATGCTTTTCTGCCTTAGAGGATAATGCCTACTGTTGCATCTCCAGGGAATGCAGCATCTCACAGAATGAGTAACCATAAGTTGTTATCCTTAATTTCATTATTTTTCCTAGAATACATACAAGAAGGCTTGTATCAGTGATGAGAATTTCAGCTCATCAGATGTATTTCTGAAGTAGTTCTTCTCTGACACACTTACTTCTGAACATTAAATTTGAATTTTTGAGGGCAGTTTTCAAAGCCATTTAAAATGATCTTTCTGAAAATTGATTTTTTGAATATTGCCTTCACTCAATAAATGAAAATTATGCACTAACTGTATTAGTGCCACTGAATATTGCTATGGTGCATAGTCCTGCCTGCTGACCCCAAATCCTGGATATTCAATGCTGTGGTGACAGCATTGAATATCTAAGCTTAGCACACAGAGGAAACAGCTGTGGAGCCTAACTGGGCTGGGCTGTAAACCATGTTTATTTATTTATTTTTTATACTGTGCTATTTATAATCAGTGCGGTTTACATGTATACTAACAGGTACTTTTTATTCCCTTGTCCCTGAAGGGCTTGCCATTTAAGTGTACCTGAGGCAATGGAGGGTTGGGTGGCTTGCCCAAGGCCACAAGGAGTGGCCATGGGGCTGGAGACCCCAGTCCCTCTGGCCTGAGGCTGCTTGTCCCCATGTGGGAATTGACCCCTGGCCTTCCAGCCTGAGGTAACCTGTCCCAACCACTGAGCCACTCCTCCCTCCCTCATGTAAATGCCTTTCAAAAAATGTGAACTTACCTGATTGTTTTCTGTTCTACCTACCAGCTTTCTATCTCTCATTCTCACTTCCCATTGCCTCCTCTCTTTCATTCCTTTCCTTTCAACATTTTCATTTCCACCTTCTATATTCACTCCCCTCTCCAGCCCTCATCTCTCAACATTTTTCTGCTTCTCATCCCTGTCATTTATCTCATCTGCCTCCAGAACCTCTTTTGTCTCTTATCTCTTACCTAGTCTCTCATTCCCCTCCTCAAATGTCACTCTCCCTCACTCTCTTCAAAGACCTCCCCCATGAACTACTACTTGAAAGACACATCACATCACATCACATACACAATTTTCTGTCTCATCCCCTCCACAGACACTTTCTACTGATTCACAACCCTTCTCATGGTTCTTAATCACAGGACACTCAGTTGTCTAATCTCCACTGTCCTCCTAACCCCCTGCTCATAGTCAGTCTTTTCCCACCCATACTCCAAATCTTTTCCTAACTGAGTCTCTGAGTCTTTGCTCTCCTTATCCTTATATCCCCAGCACAACCTACCTGCTTTTCACCCCAGTTCCCTACACTCGCATCCTGCACACTTATCCATCTACCTTCCCCTTCCCCAGCATCTATTCTCCCTGCCTCTGTTTCCCATTTCTCTCCATCTTCTCCCTCTTCCCTTCCCCCACAGTTTTTGCTTCCAGCGCTGGCACTCACTCACTGCTTGAGGGACATGCTCCCTGCTGCTGATTTTGGAAAGCCAGACAGTCATTTACTCCCTCCTGCTACTGCACTCCATGGCCACAAAAAAACAATAATGAGTGATCCATCTTTTGGGAATTCCAAGATGGCTGCATGCAGCGTTTGAGTACTACTCATGGATTTCCTACAAGGGAAGCAAAAGGATAAAGCTGTTAAGCCACCCCCCCCCCCCTCCAGCTACTGCTTTATCTTCTGGGGACTTACCTAAAGGTCCATTGGATGCCTTTCTTTTGCTGCATGTTGTGCAACATTTGCCAGTTTCAGGAGCAGTGTTAAGCCTGACTGGTAGGATGCCGGAGCTGGACGGCTCAACATCATCTTCGGGCGTAAACCTCACCCCTCCAGAAGTGTGACATCCTCTGAGTACTTCAGACATGGCTGAGTTTCTGAGGAGCCTGGGTCTTGCTGATGTCTCCACTGGTGTGCTGGCAGACTCTCGACGGAAGACTCAAAAAAGTGATGTGGGGAGTGTAGAGACTCCGCTGGACCAGCTAGACAGTCAGACCAGGCAGAACTCTCTGGGACCAAAGAACTGTTTGTGCAGCAAGCTGAAATGGCAGAGCAGCAGAGTGTGGCTGGGGTACTCATTGATTCTTTTCTTCTGAGACCAGACCAAATTACCCTCAAATCCATTTGGAGCACTATCAGAAAACCTGGGGAAGCTTTACTCCCTCAAGTTTAGTCGAACACTCGACTTCAAGCAACTCAAGCAGACTGTGCTAGGAATATGGATGAAATCTCTAAACTGCAAGTATCTGGCAATGAACTTACAGTTCGGGTAGAACAGATGGAAAACTGTGTGTAAGGGGTGATAAAGGACTCAACTTATTTAAAACTCGATTGGAACATCTGGAGAATGTCTCTAGATTTACAAACTTACATTTGATTAATTTTCCTAAATCTTCACTTATTTCTGCTAAGAATTTGTTCAAGTCTTATTTCTTGGAGGTACTAGGTGTTCTCACCCACCTGCAACTAAGACTTATTATCTTCCTTTGGGGATGAAAACTCCTTCTCTGGTAGAAGGGACAGATGTTTTAAGGCTGGACAAATTAAATGTTTCTGTGATACTAGAGATTTCATTTTCTGATGAGGTTGTGCCAGGTACCTGCTTAGTACAGTTTGCATTATCTTCTGATAAGGAGCGGTTCCTGAAAATGTTTTTTAGGAAGAGAAATGTGTTCTTTCAAGGACTCTTGATCAGAGCTTTTCAGGACTTGGCTCGGGAAACCCAGTGCCGTAGAAAGGAATTTCTCCTTCTTCAGCCTTGTTTTTTCTAAAATACCCCTGCAAGTGTTTGGTCAAATATCTTTCTCACTCTTATGTGTTTCTATATCCTTTGCAGTTACTGTCCTTTCTGAATGCTCACCCAGATCCTAGTTCCACATGAGTGAAAACCAAGGCGCCATAAAGTATATGACGGTTGTATAATGCTTTCCTGTAATGTTTGGTATACTTTTATTTCCTTTAGGATACCTCACTTTACTGTGGGTGGGGATGGAGACTAGTAGGTGTTAAAGAATGTTTTTCCTTTAATTTGTTATTTTGGTTTTGTTTTTCACCTCATACTCCTTGTTTTCTACAAGTGATTTGTGTACACTTGATGTCATTGCAAATGCATAAATATTAACATTAAAAACAAAACAAAAACAAAAGCAATAATGAATATTTTAAAAAAACAATTTGAAAAGTGTACACTTGTAGCGTGACACAATGATGGATTCCCATATTCACAGATGGGGTGTGCAAGGAGATGTCAAGGATGGGCATGTGTTCCTATATCATGTGGGTGTCAAGAAGTGGGTGTCATGGGGGGTTCCCTCCCTACCCTTCAATACCCTCACTCCATCCCATCACCCAGCCATACATGTGTTCCTTTATCATGTGGGTGTCAAGAAGTGTGTGTCATGGGGGGTTCCCTCCCTACCCTTCAATACCCTCACTCCATCCCATCACCCAGCCATACATTCTTCCCCTTCCTTCCCTCCCCTATCAGTGGACATCAGTAAAAGTATGGCAGGAATGAGTTTATATATCATGAGACATTGGTATAGGTGTGACAGGGTACGTTCGGTGTGTGTGTCTTGGTGAGAGTGGGAGTGTGTGAGGGTGTGCTGGCAATAATGGATGAGGCTGCAGCAGGATATGTGTGGTTGATTCTGTGTCAAAGAAGTGTGTATGCTGGGAAGGGCAACATGTATGTTTTTTTTTTAACCTTGCTCTGTCCCTGCCACCCTCTTGCTATCTCCTCCTTTTATTGCCATTGACCCTTGCAGTCACTCTCTTCCTCCCTTTCCTGGCACCTCTTCCATTCTCTTTCTTCCTTTCACTAACTTTAGCTCTCTGGGCTGCAGTTTCCATTACTGTAGCTCACTTCTATCTGCCTATGGGGATCTCATCTCTTGCAGGTAGAAGAGAGAAGCATTGCTGTGGAAATCTGATTTCCTGCGGACAGATAGTAGAGAGCTTTGACCAATTGCGGCAGTGCTCCTCTCTTCTGCCCACAGAATATGGGGTCCCCATGAGCAGACAGAGTGCACTGAGGCCGCATCACAGGAGGACTCCATGGTGGTCCACTACCATACTTAATGCTATGAGAGGTTGCTGCCAATGGGGAGGGGGCTGTAAGCAATCTGGAGTCGGACCAAGGCATAACTCACACACAGTCATACATAAAAACTTTATTTAAGCACTGCCACTGTCTCTAAATTCGTATAGACCACCACACCACTCCGGAGGAGTCCCTAATTTGTGTTTCAGGCTTAGCTGCCGTTTCCATAGCAGACAGTGCCACCCCAACCTTTAATTCCGCCAAACTTGCTGCTGGAAGGTCCTTTGTGCCGGAAGCTCCCTCCACTCCCTTCCTCTGTTCTCATTGGCTGACTGGCTGAGTAGCAGATCCTCATGGGACAGAAGGAGAGAAAACCTGCCACTGGGGTCCCGCCCTCCAGCCCCCAAAAAACAGCTTTTCAAATGTTGGTTTTATCTCTCTGCAGTGCTGACAGCCATATAAAAACCGGCTAGGCTGTCTGAAAATCAGCCAGTTGGCAACCCTAGCCGTGTGAGACAAAATCCTCAGTGAAGAGAGGGAAGGGGGAGCTGTTTCTCCCAGTGCAGAAGTAGAATAACGACTGGAGATTACTGAAGCTGCCTGGAAGATGTGGAGTGAAGGCAGTCAATTTGTTACCATATTGGAAAAGGGAGGTTTATGCATGGAACAGTATCTCCTTTTGTTGAATGGGAACTGAGACTACTGCTGGCTTGTGGCAGGGAAAGTATAGAGTTCTGGCTTTAAATTGCTGCCTTGAGAATGTGAGTACATGAGTGGATGCACGAGATGTGCCATTTGGAAACTGCTATAAGAAGGTTATACAGAGCATGGGACACTACTGTGGCCAGTGTTATTTAACATTGAGGACCTATATTAGAGATTGGCACAACAGTGGTTAAGGTGTTCTTTTTGAACTGATCATTGAACTGAACTGCTATGGAACTTAAAAGATTGGAAAGGCTGGTTGGGACACTGCCCTGCTTGCCAGCCTTACACAGAGTGGAGTTTCCCATGCATCTGGATCTGAGAGCATCTCCTGTTGTGACAATTTAAGTTGGGACCACCCAGATTTCTCTCCTGAACACACCTATTCTACAATTACATATCTGCTTGTACTAGACATAATCTTAGGCTTGACCTAATTTTATTAAAAGGCACATTTTACAAATGATGTCCAAATGCAATCAGGGACGTTTATTTCAGAACATCTAAATGAAAAGCAGGCACATCCAATTCAGGTATGATCTCACAAGTGTGAGTTGCTAGTCTCCAAACTATGACCAGGCCTGAATCCAGACTAAGGGGGTGCAGGGCATTTGTCTTACTATTACTACTAATAATAATCATTTGTATAGCACTTCAAGGTGTATGCAGCACTGTATAGAGACATGTAAGAGTGGGTCCCTGCTCATCAGAGCTTACAATCTAGTCAAGAAAGACAACATAACAGCTGGGACCTAGGATATGTCTAGGAGAATAGTAAAGAAACACATAGTTCCTTATCGTCCCTCCAGTCCAGTCCCATACCTCTGGGTAGTGCACCTCCTCCAGCAGCTTGGAGACTGAGCATGTCATCTTTTTGATGACACTAGTGTACATATGCAGCTGACACCGTCTACCAGCCCCAGTAAGCTCAGTCTCCAAGCAGCTGGAGGAGATTGTGAGCCAGGGTGCTGGACTCACTGAAGAGACAACTAAGGAGATAGGTTTAGTTAGAGTTTGCTTTTATTTCCCCTGTTAAGGTGCAGGTTTCTTTGTTTTTAAAGGCAGAAGTGTAAAAAAAATAAAAAATTAGAAGGAACAGAGGACAGCAGGGCTGAGGGGAGGATATTTCTTCTTCCCCCTCTTCCCCCAGGATTTCGGGGGGGGGGGTTCTATGGGGGCCTTCCTCAGTCCAAGAATTCTGGCTGCTCCTGAACCCATTATCGGGTGAGTAGCCACTGCAGGGGCTGCAGTTGCTTGACAGGAGTGAAGGCTGGCAGCCCTGAGTCTTCCCCCTCAGCGCTGAAGCCGGGAAGAAAGGTTGAGCGCGAGGGGTGGCAAAGAGGCTCCAAAGTAAGAGTGGCAGGGGAGGAGGACAGCAGGAACCCCTAGCAACTGCCATATCACGAGGTGACAGAGAGCGGCCTGCAGCCGCATGTTTGGGAGCCTGCAGCGGTGTGGGAAACTCCCCCTGCTGCATTTAGGCATGATTTCTTCTTTTTCAGGCCCGCATGTGTTTAACCACCTGCTGTGTTTTGGGTACCTGGGAGAGGCGGACACCTGAGAATAAAGCAGGACAGAGCAGCCTCTTCCTAGGGGGCCATTTGCAGTTTCTTTTTAATTTCAGTTTCAGTTAATTAGATTTTGGTTTGGTTTTATTTTATTTAGTTCAAGTACTTTAGTGCTCTGTGCCTGAGCCTGTGGAGGTGCACTGTGCTGGAGATCCTTTTACCTATCCGTTGATTGAGGGCATTCCTGTGGAGTGCCCCAGCCCTTTCCACCATTCCTGCCAGACTGCAGTGCCTGGTATAGGATGGTATCAAGGGGTGTGAACCCCACTTAATCCTTAAGCATTCCTTGTGTTATATAGCTCAAAACTGATTCAGTGCACAATGACTTGATGCAGATATTTGGGAAAGGCTTAATCAGATAGGTCATGGTTTGTTTGCTGGGTGGATTTTCAGAGGGCTGTTGTGCTAGGTCAGGTGATGTAACTGGCACTTGGTTGAGACATTGTTGCTTTCTCCTGAGAAGGGTCAGATAAAACGTCAGAGACATAAATAAAGATAAGTGTAAACAAAAAAGGTGCTGCATATAAGTTTGTAGCAGCTACAGTTCTGGAGAAAACAGGAAGTACCTGCATACAAGAAATGTATGTAATTTGAAAGATAGTCAGTCATTGGATTAGATGCAAATGAAATCCTTCAATCTGTCTATGGTCAGTGAGTAAACTGACATGATCATCTCTTGTCGCATTAGCCCAGATTATGTACCTATTAAATCTGTAATATTGCTTGTAAGGGAAGCTGTACTTCCTTATAGCCATTTGTAGTAATAGAAGAAAAACATAAACTTTACTTGGAGAACGTGTCAATTTGATTGGATCGGGGCAAGGTCCATTTCATATATTTAAGATATAACACTGCGGCGCAATCTAAAAATTTTCAAGATATGCAGTCCCCGATGTGGTGTGGTCTCGGAGGCAGGCGTCTGCCTAAACTGCACGCAAGAGGCTGTTATGGGAGCAGGACCTGCAGGATGAGATGAGGAAGAAGAGTCCCTCCCAGTTGCAAGAGACTCTGGGGGTGGGGGGTGCCATGTTACCTTCAATGGATCTGGCCCCCGGTCCCTGCACGATGCCCGGACCATCCACCCCTTGAGCCCAGGGAGCAGTAGGGCTCCTTGTAGAGTTCTCACTGGAGTTTTTCAGACTTTTGCAGAAGGCGTTTTGCCTATCAAGTGGCTCCTCAGCCCCAGAACACAGGGCTAAGAGGATGTCAGGCACAAAAGAGCACGAGTCAGGAGCAGTGGCATCTAAGCGGGCTAGAGGCTTAGAGGAGTGGCAGCAATCGCCGTCGGAGGGGCTGGATGGGGAAGACCTCGACACGGAGCTAGATCTGCACAAGTTGGAAGAAGGAGAGAGACTAGAACAGGAGGATCAGGCCCAGATTGTTCAGGTTTTCTGCTGGGAGGAGCTACCAGTGCTCATCTTTATGCTTGTGTTTATGTTTATGCAAATTCTCGATATACTGCCCAGGCCGAAGGCCATTAGGGCGGTTTACAGTCACTACAAGTGGGTACTGATACAATTCCTCGTCCCCAAAGGGCTCACATTCTATGTATACATTGGAGACCCTCAAGACCCTGAATATGCCTGCTAACCTCCCGGCAAAGGAAGAGGCGCTGTGGGATCCGCTGTTCCAGGCAGTACGGAAATCACAGAAAGTCTTACCAGTACATGGAGTAGTAGGACAGATGATCCAGGAAGCGTGGGATCTGCCGGAGGTTGGTCTTAAAGGGGTGCAATCCATGACGCACCTATACCCACTGCTGGAGCAAGAACGAGCTCCTTTGATCACCTAAAGTGGGCGCAGCGATGTTGGCAGCAGTCGAAGAGATCTTGACTAGTCTCCTGCAGCTGAGAGCCATGGAACTAGTTCCGTGAGACCAGTACATCTGTGATTGCTGCTTCATGTATTTCATGGTGCCCAAATGGAAGGTTCCTTTCGCCAAATTCTAGACTTCGAGGGCATGAACTACAGTCTCCGGGTACAGCATTTTCACAGTAATAATGGCGGTAGGAAGCAGAGATGTTGGGCGACTCTAGATCTTGCAGAGGCGTATCTGCACATTCCCAAGCATCGAGAACATCAGCAGTTCCTCCACTTTGCTGTGTCAAGGGGCCATTTCAAGTTTCGAACATTGCCCTTCAGTCTAGCGACCACCCCCCATACCTTCACCAAGGTCATGGTGGTGGTGGCAGCAGCTCTCCACAAGGAAGGGGTTCTCATCCACCCGTACCTAGATGATTGGCTGGTCCAGGCGAAGTCCAGGGACGATAGCAAAAAGAGCAACAGCACAGGTGGGAGAGTTCCTTCAAAGTCTCGGTTGGGGTCAACCTGGCCAAGAGTCAGTTACGGCCGGCCCAGGAGCTAGAGTATTTGAGAGCGTGCTTTGATACCTGCGTGGGCAGGATTTTCCTGCCAGTTTGCTGGGCGCAGGAGCTATGACAGTGGATACGGCAGGTCCTGAAGATGGCAAAGACCATCAGAGTGGCAGCATCTGCAGGTTCTGGGGACTATGGCGGTCACTCTCGAGCTAGTCCCATGGGCAAGGGCGCACATGCAACCGCTGCAGAGAGCTCTGCTCAGTCGATGGTCCCATCAGAGTCAACCCCTGTTCCAAATACTCCCCTGCCCGTGGAGCGCCAGGAGAGCCATCAGTTGATGGCTGCATGTGGGAAGCCTGGAAGGAGTCCCCAGTGTGGGTTCCTCTGATGACCAATGCCAGCCTGTCAGGTTGGAGAGCCCATTGCGAAGGACGCTTTGTTCAAGGACAAGAGTCTGCAGGAGGCCCTGTGGTCGATCAACAGGCTCAAGATGTGAGCGGTGACCTTGGTGCTAGAAAGTTTCGAGCCATGGTTGCAGGGGAAGGTTGTCCAAGTCCTCTCAGACAATGTGGCCATGGTGGCTTACATCAACCGGAAAGGAGGCACAGGCAGTGCATCCCTGGAGGAGGAGGAAGCCGAAAAGCTGTTCAGATGGGCAGCGGTTCATCTCCAGGCGTTATCGGCTGCGCACGTAGCAGGAGTTGACAGTGTGACAATAGCCTACCTCAGCCAAGTGCGCATGGATCCCAGAGAGTGGCAGCTCAATCAGGAGGTGTTCGAGCAGGTAGTCCGCCGATTGGGCACACCGGTCATGGACCTAATGGCAATGTTCGAGTTGGCCAAGGCCTGCTGGTTTTTCAGCAGAAGAAGAGATGAAGTCCAAGGACCTGGATGCTCTAATTCAGCAGTCGCTCGAAGAGGGTCTTCTCTGTCTGTCCCTGTGGGTGCTCATAGGCTGGTTAGTGCAATGGCTAGAGAAGCACCGGGGATTTGTAATTCTGGTGGCACCAGACTGGCCGAAATGCCAGTGGTATGCTGACCTGATTCAGATACTGACGGATTGACTGTGGTGGCTTCCAGTTGGAAGGACCTCTTGACACAGGATACACTTCGTATGCCCCAGGTGGATCAATTATCACTTACAGCATGGCTCTTGAAAGGGCGAAGTTGAAGAAGAAAGGATAATCGGGCTCGGGGATAGCGACCTTATTACAGTCCCAGAGGTGTTTTACGAATCTGGCATGCATCTGCGTAGGGCGCATCTTTGAATCATGGTGCGGAGATAGGCAGGCGTGTCCTTCCACTGCCTCCGTCCTGGACATCTTGGCGTCCTTGCAATCCGGTTTTGATAAGGTTCTCGCTGCTAGTTCCTTGAGGGTGCAACTGGCGGTGATTTCCGGTTATCGCTGGAAAGTCCACAGGGTGCTGTTGGGTACACACCCAGATGGGCTGAGCTTTCTAGGGGTGGTGACCCACCTCCGTCTGCCAAAGAGGGCCTTGGAATCTCAATCTGGTGCTGACCATGCTGTCTGGGAAACCCTTTGAGCCACTGAGTTGAGCTTTCCTGAAGGATTTGACTCTGAAAATGGTATTCCTGGTGGTGATTTGCTTGGCACACAGGATTTCAGAGCTTCGGACCCTATCATGCCAGGAGACATTCCTTTCCTTCTCCAAGGAGAAAGTGGTCCTGCGCCCGGTACCTTCATTTTTGCCAAGGTGTTGTGAGCATTTCATGTAAATCAGGCCGTTTCCTTACCGGCTCTGGCAAGCTCAGATGTGGGAAAGAGCGGATATGGGCTCTGCCACTCCACAGCTGTGCCACTTGGATGTGAAGGTATATGAAAAGGGCTTCATCCTTTTGGAGATCGGACCGGCTGTCGGTTCTGTTTGACGGGTCGCACAAACGTGAGGCGGCAGCTAAGCCTTCATTTCCATATAAATCAGTGAGGCAATCATACCTGCATACATCTTGAAGGGTAAAGCAGTGGCGGCAGGGTTGCAGAAGCATTCCATAAGGGCTCAGGCAGCCTCGTGAGCAGAGTTTAGTTTGGTTCCGCCGGTAGAGATCTGTACGGTGGCATACTTTATCTGAACATTTTCGCCTGGATGTCCAGGCGGCAGAGGATGCTCGTTTCAGATCGGCAGTGCTTTAGGCTGGTTGTGAGGGTCCCTCCCATTAGTTTAACTGCTCTGATTCATTCCAGAGGTGCGGAACTGGACTGAGGGACGATAAGGAAAGAGAAATTAGACTTACCTGCTAATTGTTGTTCCTTGAGGAACTCCAGTCCAGTCCTGGAAACCTCCTTGAGTGCTTTCTGTGATAATCTATGCACATCCTGGTCCTGAAGCTGGTTCCCTTGGTGGAGGAAGTGGCCAGGGGGAGCCGGGGAGAGGTGTGTAATCAGTGTTTGGGGGTGGGGCGGAACAGAAGAGCTGTCAGTTGCTCGCTTCCCACTGGTTGGAGTGGCCTCCCCATCCTGGAGGGGGAGACGAGGTATCCTTTCCAGGGGATGGAAGGGGTACTAATTTATTTAGATGTAGAAGTGTTTGTTGCATGTTTAACTACTTATTTGTTGCTCCTCTGAGTCTGCTTTGTTAATAGGTACTGGGGCTGGTGGGTGGTGCCAGCTGCATATGTACACTAGTGTGATCAAAAAGATGACATGCTCAGTCTCCAAGCTGCTGGAGGAGGTGCACTACCCAGAGGTGCGGGACTGGACTGCAGTTCCTCAAGGAACAACAATTAGCAGGTAAGTCTAATTTCTCTTTGGAGAGCAAAAGACATGGAGCCCGATTCCGGAAGGGGCATATCTGGGCCATCTAGATGGCCCCATGCAGGATGGGCCCATTGGACCCGGTTCTGAAACACAGGAGCAAAAGCTCCTGTGTCTGTCAGAATCGGGCCTGAGGAAGGCCTGGCATGTCCCTCCTGTAGCCGCGGGGACATCCTCCCCGCAGCCCCAGACTCCCAAGTCTCCACTGCCTACTGGGGCCTGGATTGGGCTATGGGGACTCACCCTCTGTGTCCCATTGCTCCTATGGGGGGGGAGGGGCTCTTGAGCTGTGTAGGGGGAACTCCTGGCCACATTTGGAGGGGAGCCCTGCTTTTATTCCACTTCAGAGATGGAATAAGCAGGTCATCCACCTGGCAATCCCCGGATGTACAGGGTCATCCTGGAATTGGCCCTGTTCATCCAGAAGTCAGCCCTACTCACGTTCCACCCAATGTCCACCACTGTAATACCTCTGTCCCCTGCAGCATGCACAATAGCTATCTGCCTTATGGAATTGGGGCCTAAGTGGATCAGGGTTGCCGGATATGGACATCTGCGTGGACATCTACATACATAGACATCCCCAGAATAGCTTTCCAGACTGTAGACATCTAGAAATAGCCTAATGGTTAGAGTAGTGTGCTAGGACAAGGGTTCAAATCCCACTACTGTTATCATTGTGATTGAGCAGAGTACTGGGGATGGTGGGGTGCCATCTTCTCCAAAAAACACACTGAACCCACTTCAGCTTGCAATGAATGCAGCCGCCAGGAAAGACCATATAACACCAATCCTGAAACACCTTCATTGGCTGCCAGTCCACTGCAGACTCTCCTTTAAAATTCTACTGCTAACCTTCAAGGCCATCAATGGTCTCATCGCCACCTCCATCACTGACCTCATCCTTCCCACTCCCCCAAACAGAGTCAGAAGGTCAGTTGCTGCCAACACACTGAGAATCCCCAGCAAAATTACAAAGTGCTCTCAAGCAACAAGAAAAAGAGCCTTCATGTACTATGCACCCACATGCTGGAATGCCCTCCCGCCCACCATCCGGTCCATCACCGACATTACCCAATTCAAGAAGGCCCTGAAACACCGCCTCTTCCTCCAGCATCCGGATATGCACTTGTAAATAGTTACCTAATTGTGTAAATAGTGGCCAAGCAGCCCTGTTGCCACCGCCTATCGATGGCCCGACTGCGTAGCCTGTATATAGTTACTTAAAAGAGCTGCCACGCTGCCTAACTATGCAGTTTGTACATAGTTGCCCCAGTTAATCCAAGTTGCAAATCCTGTTCATTGTAAGTACAGTACCGGCCCTGCTGAGACTGTACAAATTTGTTGTTGACTGTAAACCGAGCTGATTTTAAAAAGTGCGGTATAGAAAAGACTTTAAATAAATAAATACATTCTCTACACTCTTTGGATGTTTTATGACCAAAACAAGCAGTAGGAATGTCTAAGTCCATTGCACCACTCCAGATCCCTCTGCCACGTCCCTACACTGGAAATATCTTTAAAAGCCATTTATAAAATGGCTCCCAGGACATATGCATACACGTTTTTGGACATCCTAATAGTGACTAAGGCTTTTAAAATGACTCTCAAAATGCATAAATGAAGTTAAATGGATAGCATAACCTTTTAATTTGAAAATTGTTGTTTGGGAGGCTACACCTTAAACAGATAAACAATTATCTTGTGGCTGAATATCACCACTTGAGCAGCTAACTCTTTGGTTATCCCTAAAACATGACTAAACATGCTGCTTTTTCAAACAGATATATTTGGCCATTTAGAAATGGATTTTTCCAATATTTTTGTTGCTATTTATGTTGTTCAGAGAATATATATCACTTCACATGAGGTCACATAAACAAAACAAAATGGCCTCAAACAATATTGAAAATCTTTATGATACAAACCCAAATAATATATTTTTTCCATCACGCTTTGAACATAAGGTATAACCAGGAGCCAATCCCAGACTCTCACATTCCAGCACCTATATTGACCTACCTATGAACAGGAGTAATGATCAAAACTGCACAGCTTCTACAGGCTGCAAAAAGCTAAGTTACAGCTTCTATCTTCTTTTTGCTTGTTGCTAATATAGATTTTAATTGTTATACCTTACTTTGGGAATATTCTGACTGTGTAGCCCTAAAGCCTGCACAAACTATAATTTTCTTTCTTATCTCTGCTGGTTTCTATCTACCAATATAGAGTTTAACTGTCTTTTTTTGGGGAAATTGCTAATATATCGTTTAAATGTGGTTATACATTAAGCTTGGGATAATCTGACTGACTGACTGCTTTTCTGGGTAGCCTTGGAGCAGATATCTGTGGCTGCCCGCAGTTCAGGAACAGCCTTCTGGCCAGAGACACTAAGGTTCCCACCCACTCTACCCCTCACCTCCCCAGGGGCTGCATTACCTATATAGTAATCTCATACGTTGCCATCTATCCTTTTAACTTGGGTTAAAGCCCACATCTTCTTCTTCCTTTCTTCTTCTTCCTCTTCTCCTTCTAGGACTGCTTATTCAGCATGTTGTGTATTCAGTGCAATAGCTGCAATACATTCATTCCAAGACAAATCATTTGGAACCTAAGAGCTTGTCCTCTGTGCCTCAGGTCAGCTGCCATGCATAAAGAACTGACTCTACTAAGGAAAGAGCTAGCTGCCATGCATAAAGAGGTGACCCTACTGAGGGAGGAACTGGCTGCAATGAAGCGCACCTCTTCTAGGATACAAACTGAACAATGTCCACCACCGCTCCCACAAAGGATCAAACACCCCAGGGACAAGTGAAACACAGTGGGTTCTGGTAGATTGCGACCTGTAATGCACAGACATCCTATGCATCAAGAGATATTCCTGCATAATGCCTTCTCTGCCTTGGCCAATGAGGATGAGGTACTGAGGGAGGAACTGGCTGCAATGAAGTGCACCTCTTCTAGGATACAAACTGAACAAAGTCCACCACCACTCCCACAAAGAATCAAACACTCCAGGAACAAATGGATCACAGTGGGTTCTGGTAGAGTGCGACCAGTGACACAGAGGCATCCTATACATCAGGAGATATCCCTGCATAATGCCTTCTCTGCCTTGGTGAATGAGAATGCCCAATCCAAAGAAATTGAAGGGCCCTTAAATGAGACAGACAATGCCCAATCTCCTGCTAAAGGACCAAATATTAAGAAAACCTCACCAAACAGCAAACTACTACTTCTTGGTGATTCCATCATCAGTGGTGTCTACTTGGGAACACAGTTCAAAGGAGAGAAGATAGTCAAGTGCCTACCAGGCTCTTCAGCCAGCAGGAATACAAACCACATTGTTGAAGTACTTAGCGCAGAAAGTGAACACTCCAAACTTGATGTTGTTATCCACTTGGGCACAAATGACCTGGCTAGAAACAGTGCCTCTACAGTCCAAAAGGACTTCCAATCTCTGGGAGAGAAACTCAAGCCCATTGTTAACACTGTTGCATTCTCAGAGGTTCTACCTGTTCTTGGTAAGGGGGCAAAAAGTCTGCATCACATTAACAGCTTTAATACATGGCTCCAGACCTGGTGCAAACAAGAAGGATTCAGATTTATTGGCGACTGGGGTAACAGATGGAACAACAAGAGACTATACTGTGCTGATGGACTACATCTCTCTGTCGCAGGGAAAAGAATCCTAAGTGAAAAATTCAAGCAATATGTGGATATGCATTTAAATTAGGAAAAGGGGGTGATTAAAATCAGAAACAGCCACACTTTTAAACCACACATCAAAAACAAGTGGGAAGATGTAGGCAGAACAAAATCAATGCAAAATACACACAAACCAGTTAAATGCTGGAAAGCAATGAACACAAATGCTCAAAGCTTAGCCAACAAAGTTCCGGACCTGGAAGCCCTAATGGTGGAAATGGATTTGGACATTGTGGCCATTACAGAAACATTGTTAAATGAATCACATGATTGGGATATAGCCATAGCTGGCTATAATCTATTCAAAAGAGACAGAGAAAATGGAAGAGGAGGAGGAGTAGCCTTGTATGTCAAAAGCAATATTAAAGCTACTGAAATGCAGGGGGCATGGGGAAAAGAAGAAGCGCTCTGGATTGTGTTGGAAAGAGGAGATGGCACTGTCATCCATACTGCTGTAGTCTACAGACCTCCGACACAAATTGAAGAGATAGATAACGAACTGATTATAGATATTGCCAAGATAGCCACAAAGGGGGAAGCGATAATATTGGGTGACTTTAATCTACTGGATGTGGATTGGATTACTCTTTCTGCAAATCTGGAAAGAAGTAAAAAAATTGTAGATGCTCTCCAAGATGCGTTACTTAGACAAATGGTGATGGAACCAACCAGAGAAAGCTGAGCACTGGATTTAGTGCTTACCAACAGTGATAGCATGTCAAATGTCTGTGTGAATGCCCCTGTGAGCAGCAGCGATCATCACACAGTGTGGTTTGAGATAAAAGCCACGGTACAGGCCAATCATAGCAAGCTCAAAGTCCTAAACTTCAAAAACACCGACTTCAATAAAATGTCCGAGTACCTAAAGAAGGAGCTAACAGGGTGGAAGGAGATAAGGGAAGTGGAATTGCAATGGGCTAAACTAAAGGTGGCAATAAAAGGGGCAACAGTTAAATATGTAAGAAAAGTAAACAAAAACAAAAAGAGAAGAAAACCTGTTTGGTTTTCCAAAGAAGTGGCTGCTCAAATAAAGGCAAAAAATACAGCTTTCGCAAAATTCAAAAGCTCACAAAACAGAGGAACACAGAAATGAATATAGGATCAAACTCAAAGAGACAAAAAGAGAAGTAAGGATAGCAAAATCAAAGGCAGAGGAAAAGATGGCAAAAGATGTTAAGTGTGGCAACAAAACTTTCTTCAGGTATATTGTGGTGATGAGGCTGCAGCTCAGCCCTGGAAAACAGATAAAAAAGAAACTTTTTCTTTTGTGTGGGGGAAGGGCTCAGCTAGACACACGTTTCAAAATGCAGGTAGTGGAAAAACCCACACTTCCAGAGCTACTAGGCTCAGACCACACCCAGACTCCATGGCAACCCAGAGGAGGGATAGGAGACGCCTGTGGGAGGAGCCAGGAGAGGGAGGACGCTTGCATACATTTAAGCTCACAGAAACACACAGGAACAGGTTCGGGAACAGGTTGGAGAACAAGTCCAAGTTGGAACATGGGAACAGATTCAGCAGCAGCAGCTGTGACAGAGCCAGGAGCAGGGCTAATCTCCTTCCAAGAGAGAGGAACAGAGGAAGCTAGCTGTAAGCAAGCTGGAAAGAGAATCCTTAAGCCAAACTGAAGAGGACCAAAGCTTCAGTGGTGGAGAGTAGAGAGAGTCTAGGAACAGACACCAGAGTGATTCCCAGAGCAGCTCTGATTCTGAGGACGCTACTTCAAAGAAGAGCCCCTGCTGTGAGAGATTTGCAGCCAGGCTTGGAGGTAGGAGGGAAAGACCTGGGGGAGCTGAAGAATACAGCCAAAATACAGAAATAGCCCTACAGGATTCTGAGGCAGACATTTTATCTTTTAAGAAGCCTGTCAGGAAGAATGTTCCCAGAAGTAAAGGGAAACAGACAGAACCTTTAAGTGTTTTATTAAAGGGTAAAATGTCTGGTAGCCATACTGAAAACCCAGGGGGGAGACGAAAAGCTCATTGGGAAAAGGTGTTCAAGCTTTTAAAAGAAATTAGGCCTGAATACTCTGAGCCAGTCTCAAGCCCAAAGATATGCGATTCTGAGTGCGAAGATATGGAGACGGAATCCTGTGAAGTGGAACAGGACTCCATTGATTCCTTAATGGAATGTTCCTTGTGCATAACTTCAGACTGAGGGGAGGCCAACGCTTTAAGCTAAAGAGAAACCAGAAGCCAGTTAACCTGAAATGCTGAGTGCTGGAAGCCTGAGATAGAGAAAGAATTATTCAAGGTTGAAAGTTACCTCAAATGTTTATGCTGGAGTAAAATGTTTTAAAGCAGCAGTTTTCTGTTAGCAATACTGATAAGTAAAAGAAGCCTTACTTTTAAAAACCATATGCAGTTGAAAGAAGCTGAGGCCTTTGCTGGACTTTGATAATAGCAATAAGTTACAACTGTGGATTGTTGGGGAAAAGAAGTTATCTTCTGTTAAAGAGCTGAAGGAAGCAACCCCATTTATAGCATTGTTGGAGCATGGTTTATGTGACAGTTTTGTTGGAGAAATTATCCTCTGTTCTGTTATTCTGTTCAGGAACTTCCATAACAGTTTTGTTTGCAAAGTGTTGACTACAAAAGAAAAAAATTAATACATTTTTCCTGTGTTGCCTCTAAAACCACTTGGTTGGCATTTTTGCACACAACTACAACTCCAGAGGCCTTGGCCCTGGAATCTCTGCAAAATACAAGACATTAGATGGCACGCTGTCTCCACTAGGCAACCGCCTAGCCGGGGTGCAGCACCACAATATTCAGGAAAGGAAGAAGATCAGAAGTGGAATTGCAGGTCAGAAGTGCTGCGAACGGACTCGTGGAAAGTGACATTGAAAAAGCAAAATTGCTAAATACTTCTGCTCTGTTTTTACTATAGAAAGTCCTGGAGAAGGACCACCTGGGACTCACAAATATGAAAATGGGAATAAAGTAGATACCACACCATTCACAGAAGATGAAGTGTTAAAACAACTTGCAAAACTGAAAGTGGACAGGGCCAGGGGACCGGATGGGATACATCCCAAGATACTGAAAGAGCTCAGCGAGGTCCTTGCAGGGCCGTTATAAAGGATGTTTTCAACAGATCCTTGGAAACAGGAGAGGTTCCTCAGGACTGGAGAATGGCTTATATGGTACCTCTACACAAAAGTGGTGACAGGGAAGAAGTGTCAAACTACAGGCCTGTGAGCCTTACCTCGGTGGTGGGAAAAGTAATGGAGGCACTCCTGAAAGAACGAATAGTGAACTTTCTCAAAATCAACGGGTTGCAAGACCCGAGGCAACATGGTTTTACCGAAGAACGATCTTGCCAAACAAATCTGTTTGAGTTCTTTGACTGGGTGACCAGGGAACTAGATCAGGGGCATGCGATGGATGTCATCTACCTGGATTTCAGCAAAGCCTTTGATACTGTTCCTCATAGGAGGCTTATCAATAAACTCAGTAGCTTGGGGACGGATCCCAAGATGGTAAGTTGGATCAGAAATTGGTTGGCTGACAGATGACACATAAATGGAGCTCACTCGGATAAAGGGAAGGTGATTTACGGGGTGCCCCAGGGGTCGGTCCTGGGCCCAGCACTGTTCAATGTATTTGTGAGTGATATTGCTGAAGGACTGAATGGAAAAGTCTGTCTTTTTGCAGATGACACAACAATTTGCAACAGAGTGGACTCCCCTGAGGGAGTGGTTAACATGAGGAAAGATCTACAAAAGCTTGAAGAATGGTCTAATGCTTGGCAATTAAGATTTAATGCAAAGAGGTGCACTTGGGTACATCTCTGAATAACCTTAATGTAAATGTAATATCTGCAGCTGACAAACTTCTAAAAAGTTTGTCAGCTGCAGATATGTATGGAAGAAGCTGATTCATGGTTCTTTTTGCACAAGAATTACCTTTACATTAAGGTTATTCAGAGATGTATCCTCAGTAATCGCTACAGAGTTTATCTACTTGGTCAACCCCTGATGAAGTGTGCGAAACATGGCCTGTGTCGGGTTGGCAATAAGTTTATTAATAAAACTCTGTCTTTTCCTATAATCACGCTTTGGACTGGGCAAGTCACTCGTGAGGCCTCACTTGGAATACTATGTTCAGTTTTGGAGACCATATCTTGCAAAGGATGTAAAAAGACTGGAAACTGTTCAGTGGAAGGCAACCAAAATGATTTGGAGCCTGCATCAGAAGCCTTATGAGAAGAGACTTGAAGACTTAAACATGTACACTTTGGAGGAGAGGAGGGACAGGGGAGATATGATTCAGACCTTTAAATACTTAAAGGGAAATAATGAACAAGCAAACCTCTTCCAAAGATTGGGAAGCTGTAAAACTAGAGGGCATAACATGAAGCTGCAAGGTGGTAAATTGAAAGGCAATGT
Organism: Ichthyophis bannanicus; assembly: GCA_033557465.1. Lineage (NCBI taxonomy): Eukaryota > Metazoa > Chordata > Amphibia > Gymnophiona > Ichthyophiidae > Ichthyophis > Ichthyophis bannanicus. The sequence continues at coordinate 669,795,771 of CM066034.1, read as the reverse complement.
CAGGAAATACTTTTTCACAGAAAAGGTGGTGGATGCTTGGAATGCCCTCCCGATGGAAGTGGTGGGGGCAAACACAGTGACGGAATTCAAAATGGCATGGGACAGACACAGTGGATCCCTTTACAGCAATAGGATAAAATCAAAATAAACTGAACCATCTAATTTCTCAACAAATAAGGGTGTCCTACATGGAGTGGTGGGTTCACCCGTAAACAAAGACACAGGGAGGGATGGCCTGCACGAAGCAGCAGGTGCACCTACTCTTGCCATCATACTGGGCAGACTAGATGGACCATACTGGTCTTTATCTGCCGTCATTTGCTATGTTACTATGTTAAAATTCTGAAATAATAGGAAATGAGACAACAAGAGAAGGGAAGAAAAAGAGACTCCTTTCTTAAAAAATGACATGGAGAATATAAACTGCAATCCTGGAGGGCTGCAAATCAATCAGGTTTTTAGGATAACCCTAGTAAAAATGCATGAGGGATATTTGCATGTGAAGGAGGCAGTGAATGCAAATATTTCTAAATACAAAACATTATCTTAATCTTGGCCTAAATGGCATCATAAATATGAATATACTAAACTGTGGATATTCTGAAAACCTGACTGATTTGATGACCTCCAGGACTGCAGTTTGACACTACTGATATAAAGGGAGCAGTACTGAAAATGCCTGTTCATATTCAGCTAACTCCAACAACTTCCCTCTTAAGTCTCAACTCAGTTTTGTAGCCACTTTAACCATCCTAGAATACATCTGGCTCCTAATAATAGGTTCTAAAATAAAATGACTTTTTTCTTTGGCAGATCTAATATGTATCAAATTCTAACAAAAATATGGAAATGTCCAAAGAGACATACTTGCCTCATATCTTAGAGATTGAATACTGTACTATATCCCACACTGTATTCCGTACGGTTTAATCAAAGGACAATGCTATCACTTTGGCCAGAAGAATATATTATACCACAGTTTCTCCAACTTGCAGGAAAAAATGGGGGGGGGGGGGGGGGTCATAGTTATTGAACCTTTCTGGTATAACATGTGATGTTGTTTGGATCTTATTCTGGGTATTGGACTCTTAAATGTATATGCCCACATGTCTGACCAAAATGTATCTCCCATGATCCTAATACTACTTTCCATCTTTTCAGACACTTTTGGGTTTGATTCAATATTGCCTTTGCATGTGCCATATACAGGGGATTAGTTACTAAGGGGATGGGGGGGGGGGAGTAAAGTAATGTGCAAAAAAGCACCACATTTGCATGCAGTAAAATTGAGGTTAGCGCAGAAGTTAACCAGGAAGAGGACGTGTTTGCATTGAAATAACGCTAATGTGAAATGCACCATTTCTACATTCTAAGTGCTATTTGGCTTGCATACTGTCTGGTGCGCAGAAACAGCATGCATTCCTATACCGTGCTTTGTGTTCCTTTCTCGCACGATATGATATAACATGCTAAAGCTCAGAGTGTGCATGTGGAGTTCTCACACTTTACAGACTCGTCTCCAACAATGCTGAATGAAGCAATGTTTCTAGCTGCATATCTCATCTCCCAGGCTCTGCACTGAATTGCTCCAGTGATTCTCATCCCTTGTAAGACATACACCACAAAAGTGTAAACATCAATCTCACTTCATGGCTGCATAGCTCCATGAGGGTCAAGACTTCACATGTGGAAACTTAGGAATCAGAGCTGTAGGCAGCAGACAAGGCCACACTTCAGTCCCCACTATGGGCATGCCCTTTAGCTCCCACATAATGTGGTTACTATCAGAAGCTATCCACCCATGTGCAACATGCAACTGATTCTATAGGGAGGATGCAGGTGGCTACATAAACAATTATTTTTAGAAGATATCAGCAATACCCCAAACTATTCATCCATAAAAACAGATGGAATCGCACAGCTATCCATATAGAGACAGGGATGCATATGAAGAGTCCTTTAAATATAGAAAGAGAGACAAAGAGGTTATTTTACCACCATGTGAAAGCTGGAAGTAAAATATTGCAAAAAATGAGCGTTACCACGTGCAACTCAATTTCACCATGAGTTCCAGAGCAGTTAGCATGCCAAGTGTTTATCTTCTACCTTATATTTGCATGCCTCTATTCCTTCGCTTTACATTTGTATGACATTTGCGATAAAACCTAACCAGCGCCATTCACATTACAATATCGTACGGTATGGTCTTGAAGGACTAGAAAAAGGGACTGTTACTTCTGAAGAGAGATCTGCAACTGTGAGTATATACTTCTGGTAATTTTCTAAAAGGAATTCTTTGTATTAAAGCTAATTAATCTGTGAACCCACTATTTTTTGTTAAATCAGTCAGGGCCTAGTAGCAGCAGTTTAAGTTTAAATATAAAACACAGAGGAGAACTTTCTGGTTACATTTCATACCCAGCAGAGAGCTTGTAGTTTAAATTTAATAGTCACTCAGGGCCTAGTAAAAGCAAAGTACTTTTAGTTTAAATTTAAAACACAGAAGAGAGCTTTCTGGTTACATTTGGAACCCAGCAGAGAGCTTGTAGTCTAAATTTAATAGTCACTGAGGGCTTGGCATCAGCAAAGTACTTTTAGCTTAAATTTAAAACACAGAAGAGAGCTTTCTGGTTAAATTTAGAACCCAGCAGAGAGCTTGTAGTTTAAATTTCATAAGAAGTTAGAGCCTAGCAGCAGCTAAGAGCTATAATTTAAATCAAATCAGAATTTAGTTTAGCACAAAAGGCAAAACAGGGTCTGTACTCTTTGAGCAACAAATAAAGTCTTCTAGAGACCTTTACAAAGAGGCCTTCTACCTAGGGGGCAAGAGACCTCTGAAACTTTTTCAATAGGTGTTAACACCAGGTGGCAGATCAAAAGGCCATTTTTGAAAGACTCCTCCTATCCAAGCAAGGACTGTTAATTACCCAGGAAGTTGGTCACAGCTTACCTCAGCAGCACAGGAATAAATAGCTCAAACAGAGCTCTGTGATCCTCTGTTTTGAAGGACTAGAAAAAGGGACTGTTACTTCTGAAGAGAGATCTGCAACTGTGAGTATATACTTCTGGTAATTTTCTAAAAGGAATTCTTTGTATTAAAGCTAATTAATCTGTGAACCCACTATTTTTTGTTAAATCAGTCAGGGCCTAGTAGCAGCAGTTTAAGTTTAAATATAAAACACAGAGGAGAACTTTCTGGTTACATTTCATACCCAGCAGAGAGCTTGTAGTTTAAATTTAATAGTCACTCAGGGCCTAGTAACAGCAAAGTACTTTTATTTTTTTTTTAAGCTTTTATTTTCATTTTGCAACAAACAAAAGAAACAACACACCAAAGGAGACAAAACAAGTATACAATAAAGAAAAGTAAACCCAATTACCCCCCACCCCCACGCTTCTTCTCTAGCTGAGTATGTCAGCATGTGAACGCTTCCAAACAACAGTGATTATACATCAAAACAATCAAAAGAATATCTGCGATACAGAATAATCATGGGACAAAGATATATACAAATTTAGACAGTCAGATGAGAGCATTGAGCAGAATGTACATAGTCATTGAGCATCTTCCATTTAGACCGATGATGAGGAGTCTGAATGGGGGAAGCAAACATACGAGGTATTTGTTCATATTTACTGTAGAGACAGACATGATTCCACCATTCATTGGGGCTCAGATGAGAGCTATTTTTCCAGTATTTCGTGATTAGGGAAATAGCAATGCCAAGCATAAAGTCCAAAAGGAAGTAAGCCGTTTTTGGAAGAGAGGGGATCCCCGCAGCTGAGCGAAGTCCCACTATCCTCCAAGAAAGGGGCTCTTGAAAGTGCAATATAGACTGGATACGACCCCAGACCCGACGCCAGTAATACTGTAGTGCGGGACATTCATACATAACATGAGGTAGTGAACCAATGGCCGCATGACATGTCCAACAGCTATTGCCCTGAGTAGTGTTCCATTTGGCTAATCTGTCAGGAGTGTAAAAACACCGGTGGGCGAGAAAGAAAAGTGTCTGAGTGAGTGAGGCGGATCGGGAGACCCGTGTCACTCTACTCCAGACAAGGCTCCATTGCTCCGGGGTCAAAGTCACATGCAATTCTCTCTCCCATGCTTTCTGCGCTATAGGGGTATCTCTAGTTATAGCATTACATAAGGTTTTGTAAAAATTGGATGCTACGCCCGGTGAATTACCGATAGATCGGATAGTCTCCAACCAACCTTGTGTAGGGGAGGCCGATGGCGGGAGCACCTTAGCACTCCGAAGGCAATGCTGAAGTTGCACCAACTGAAAGTAGTGTTTCGCTGGGAGACCAAATTCAATTTGCAATTCACTAAAAGTTTTCCAGCGACCTTCATGGAACAACTGACTAGGAATCCAAATGCCCCTAGTGTACCAGGGGCTCCACGCCATCGGCTTATTTTGTATTCGAAATCGAGTATTGTACCAAAGTGGGAGCTTGTCTAACGGACAGAGTCGGGAGTCTAAAGATTGCATAAGAGTATTAAAGGCACCTAAAGTGTCTAAAAGCATTGGTGGAAAGCGGGAGTCTGATGGGAGAGTCATACCAGGGAGAAAAGTAAGAGGAATCGGTTTGCAGAGGTCCTCTTCTATGTCTAGCCACACAGGTCTACTCGGTACTGGATCTTCCAGCCAACGAGCGCCTTGTTTGAGAAGAAAAGATTGATGATACTTCAGGAAATCAGGGAATCTGACACCCCCATTTTCCTTATCTGCTTGCAGCTTATGTTTCGCTATCCTAGGTGTCTTGTTTTGCCACAAGTATCTAGTCAGAAGGCCCTCTATATCTTTATATATACGTCGAGGTAAGAGACAGGGCAACATTTCTAAGATATAATTCACTTTCGGAACAATCATCATTTTTATGGTTTCTAATCGACCCCACCAGGTAAGTGTTAAAGGAGTCCAGCGGTGAGTAAGCGCCCGGACTTTAGAGGTTAAGTCTTTGGCATTGAAGGAGATAGTGTCTTCCAAAGGAGAACAATAGTGAACCCCAAGGTATTTGACCATGCGAGGTTGCCATAAAAAGGGGAAGGGTTGCATATCTGCCTGATGAAGCAAAGGATTTAAGGGAAAGGCTACCGACTTGGTCCAATTTATCTTATAACCGGACAGTTGTGAGTATTTACCAATTTGCTCTAGGACAGCCGGTACTGAGTCTATAGAGACAAAAAGCATAAGGTCATCAGCATACGCTGAAATTTTGATTTCCCTATGGGTGAAGGGGACTCCATGAATCTCCTCCGATTGCCGGATTAGTAGAGCCAAGGGTTCGAGTGCAAGATCGAAGAGAAGTGGAGACAGTGGGCATCCCTGGCGAGTGCCGCGTTGAAGGGGAAAAGGCTGAGACTTTAAAGCGTTGGCACATATACTGGCTGTAGGCTGTGCGTACATGGTGCGAAGACAACGGAGAAAACCTTCCCCGAATCCGTACCAGCGGAGGACTGCAAACAGGAAGGGCCACTCTAAGCGATCAAAGGCCTTCTCAGCATCAAGTGAGAGACCAACAAATGGGCGATCAAGATTAACTGCGGTAGTCAGTACATGGCATAGAGTCCGAGCATTGTCAGCAGTTGATCTACCCGGAATGAAACCGCATTGATCTGGGTGTATTAAGGTAGGCATCCTATCAGAGAGCCGGGTAGAGAGAATGGTGGCAAATATTTTATAGTCCGCGTTTAGGAGGGAAATTGGACGATAATTAGCTGTTAGTTGCGGGTCTCTCCCCTCTTTCTCAAAAACTACTACATTTGCCATTGAAAAGGACCCAGAAGGAGAACCCTCCTCGGCCAGAGCAGAAAAATAAAGTTTCAAAACTGGAGCTAAGTCAGCGTGAAAGGTTTTGTAGAATTCAGCAGGGAGACCGTCTGGGCCTGCGGCGCGACCTGAGGCACATTTCTTGATAGCAGAGTGAATTTCTGAGACAGTAAATGGTGTGTCCAAGGCCACTCTATCTTCGTCAGATAGGGTCGGTCTTTGTACCCCTGAAAGTAAGCGTTCAAATACATCTGGCTCAAAATCACATTCAGATTGATATAGCCGAGTATAAAAATCACGAAAGAGTTCTAAGATTTCGGTATCTTTAGTGACCAAGCCCCCCCCCGACGGATTACGGAGGGCGGTAACACGCTTGGCTTCTTTTTGACCTTTTAGGGCATTTGCTAATAATTTGCCAGCACGATTATTTTCCCGATAATATAGCCCTTGTTGTGATTCAATATTTTTAACAGCAGCAGTGTACAAAAGTTGATTGTATTGAAAACGCAAGCGTTGTAAACGGAGTAAAATACATGGGTCAGTACGGGACGTGAGAAGACGCTCCCCAGCTTGTATCTGCTGCTCTAGAATCAGTAATTGCTGCTTTCTTTGTTTCCCCTGCCGAATTTGATAGCTAGTTATAGTTGCGCGGATAGATGCTTTAAAACCCTCCCACCAAGCCCAGCTCGCTGTGTCATGGGGTGAGTTAAAATGAAAATAATCCTGGATAGCGGCCTTTATATCAACCTGAAAATCCTTTTGACCCAGTAAGGATCTATCAAAAAACCAAGCTCGGGGAGAATCGTCCCGCGCAGTGACATGTAATGATAAAGATATGGCAGCATGATCTGAAATATGGAGAGGATGAGTCCTAGTCGTGTCTACTTGAGGAATCAGTGCTTTGGAAATGAGAAAGAAATCTATTCTAGATTGGGAGTGATGGGGGGCAGAAAAGAAAGTGAACTCTAAGTCGGAGGGGTGAAGCAGCCTCCATATATCTACCAGCGCAAGATCTTGCATCAGAGCTGTAAGGGTAGCAAGACTCTTGGGTGGACTACGCGTTCTAGGCGGCTGTCTATCTATCAGAGGGTCTAGCACTTGATTAAAATCACCACCAAGTATTAACGGAGTATTGGCAGAGGCCTGTGCCAACTGCGCAATACTTGCATAGTAAGCAGGGTTGTCTACATTCGGGGCATAAATGCAAATACATGTAAATTCACTATCTCCAACCTTAAGATGTACTCGGGCCCATCTACCCTCCTTGTCAGCGCTAGTATCAATTACAGTAGCTTGCAAAGATTTCTTAACCAGAATGGCTACCCCGCACCGTTTGGAAACGGCGGGAGAATAGGCAGCCACCATGTAAGGCTTAACATTGAGTTTCAGTGTTTCAGCAGAGTTTAAGTGCGTTTCCTGAAGAAACGCTAAATCAGCATGCTCATGGCTAAGATAGCTAAGGATTTTCTTTCTTTTGATTGGACTATTAATGCCCTTTACGTTGAGTGATAAGATTTTACATAAGGCCATTCAGACAAGTTAAAAATTCTGAACATGATAGCGCACATAATTTCACAATGTCCCTCATATTGACTGTATCTGGCTGTACAGATGGCATAAAAGAAAATAAGCTTAGATAATACAATGAAGCGCCCCACATTAAAAAAGAAAAACCGCAGCGCGGTAGAGAAGAAGCAGAACCCCAAAAATTACTGGCGACCATGTGTCTGCGGGGAGAAGCCCCAGAGAAGGCCGAAATTGAAAAAACACATAACCTGTAGGACTGTGCGTGCTCCGAATCCGACCGAGGCACACATCATGGAGGGATAGGAGACCAAAAAACAAAAAAAAGTCATAGAAAGAAGGAAAGAAAGTCCAGGCAGTCTCTGTGTTTGACTATGACCGCCGCATCGGGCCCTTCAAAATGGCGGACAGAGCCGGCAAATAAAAGTCCAAGTCGTTGGATTAGCGCATCTGCTCTGCTTCTTTGGAGTCCAAAAATGTTGATAGTAGATCAGGATCTTCGAATGTCCTGGTTTGGTTGTGGAGAGTCACTCGGAGCTTCGCGGGATACAACAGGCCAAAGCGAGCCTGTAGCTGTTGAAGTCGAGGGCGAAAAGCAAGGAGTTTCTTCCGTCGGTCAACGGTAGGCTTCGCCAAATCAGGGAAGAAGGAGACTTTGTGACCTTCAAATTCCAAATGATGGTTCGCCCGAGCAGCATTTAAAATTTGTTCCACTTGTTGATATCGTAGCAAGCGAAAGATAATAGGCCGGGGGGTCGTTCGGTTGAGCGCCATGTGGGTAGGAACACGGTGTGCACGATCGATTTCCAGTTCTTTATGAAAGGTGATCTTCAGCAAGGAGGGAAGAGTTTTGAGCAGGAATTCTCTCATATCTCCCGCTTCCACCCCCTCCGGTATTCCAATGAGCCTCACATTGTTGCGACGGGCTCGATTATTGCTATCTTCTAACTCCTTTTGAAGATTCTGTATCTGGCGCTCAGCCTTGTCCAGTGTGCCCAAGCGCACCGCGTGCGAGTCGAGGACCCCCGCCATATTGTCCTGCCGTAATGAGAGACTTTCAAGTCGGTCCTGGAGCACTCCAAAGTCTTCTCGCATGGCTCTAAGCGCTTCTCCATTGGACTGCACCAATTCCTTCACGCCGCGTATTTCCTCCAAAATCTCCAGGTGCATTTCGGGGTTTTCCCGAAATGGAGCCATCTTCTGTGGGGAGGACACCTCTGTTTTGGAGCGTTTTCCGTGAGAAGAAGAAGGAGACCCGAAGTCCAAGCGCGCTGGTTTATGGGCCGCCATCCCCCCCGAGGTACCCCGGTCAGCCCGGAGCGAAATAGTAAGTTTGTATAGGTATTAAGTCAGGATTCTAAGTAGGCCTCTCGGGAGCTTCAGCGCGAAGCGTCTTACCCGCTGGACATCAGGCTCCGCCCCCAGCAAAGTACTTTTAGTTTAAATTTAAAACACAGAAGAGAGCTTTCTGGTTACATTTGGAACCCAGAAGAGAGCTTGTAGTCTAAATTTAATAGTCACTGAGGGCTTGGCATCAGCAAAGTACTTTTAGCTTAAATTTAAAAAACAGAAGAGAGCTATCTGGTTAAATTTAGAACCCAGCAGAGAGCTTGTAGTTTAAATTTCATAAGAAGTTAGAGCCTAGCAGCAGCTAAGAGCTATAATATAAATCAAATCAGAATTTAGCTTACCTCAGCAGCACAAGACAGGGTACTGTGTAGCAGCCCTCTTTTAATAAGTGTTATTTCCCTCCCTCCCTCCCCACACCTCTGGGATAATCGTAGCTTTATAGGTACTTACACATCTTAAAAGACAGGAGGTGCTCTCAGGTAAAGCTCATTACCCAAATCAGTCATACACTAAGGACCTGAGATTAGTTAAGCTTCAGGTGAACAAGGTATATTACACGTATTAGGTACAGTTTTATTAGTATAAATATCCATAGCAACCCTTAGTAAGTAAAGAACTTAGATCTAAACACAAACTTAAAACTAAGATGCAAACAGCAGTCCAGCAGCGGGAAGGGGGCTTTCCAGTCTTTTGCATTGAGTGTCACATGTATGATTTTCTCTCAGTTGGTGAGAGGTCTTACGTGTGCACTAGGTGCAAGGAGCTCTTTGCTCTCAGGGAACAAGTCCGTTCTCTAGAGGTTAAAGTAGCAGACTTGGAAAGCATAAGACAGACAGAGAGGTACATAGACGAGACCTACAGGGATATAGTCCTGAAGTCCCACCTCCAGTCTGGCAGCATCCCTGTTGCCATGGAGGAGAGAGGTCACGTGACAGGAGACCATCACCCTGGTGTGGCAGGAAGTGATCCTGTTTATTCTAATGACCTGACTCCTGTTTATTGTCGGATACTGTTAGTTTTATGTAAACCGCGCTGATCGCAAATAGTGCGGTATATAAGAAATGTAAATAAATAAATAAATAAACTAGGACCTGTCCTCCAGGTGATGTAAAACCCTCTCGCACCGAGGAAGTTTCTCCAGGGCCATGTGCCCATGAGGGAAGGGTTAGGACAGCCGTTATAGTTCGTGATTCGATCATTAGGCATGTAGATAGCTGGGTGGCTGGTGGACGTGAGGATCGCCTGGTAACATGCCTGCCTGGTGCGAAGGTAGCGGACCTCACGCGCCACCTAGATAAGGTCTTAGATAGTGCTGGGGAGGAGTCTGCTGTCTTGGTACATGTCGGTACCAATGACATAGGAAAATGTGGTAGGGAGGTTCTGGAGGCTAAATTTAGGCTTTTAGGTAGGAAGTTGAAATCCAGAACTTCCAGGTTAGCATTCTCCGAAATGCTTCCTGTTCCACGCGCAGGACCCAAAAGGCAGGCAGAGCTCCGAAGTCTCAATGCGTGGATGAGACAATGGTGCAGAGATGAGGGTTTTGGATTTGTTAGGAAGTGGGGAACATTCTGGGGAAAGGAGGGGCTCTTCCGAAGGGATGGGCTTCACCTTAACCAGGATGGAACCAGGCTGCTGGCATTAACCTTTAAAAAGGAGATAGAGCAGCTTTTAAACTAGATATTAGGGGAAAGCCGACAGTCGCCCAAGAGCAGATTGTTCGGAAGAATGTATCTTTGAAGGATACTACCAAAAGCAGAGAGGTTCCACAAAAGAGTAAAGTAGCCCAAATGCCCTCAAGTATGGAGCAGACTGAGCTTAAAGATCCCAAATTACCCATGTCTAACAATAGCCAAATTAATATGAGTAAAATACATTCTCTAAAATGCTTGTATGCAAATGCTAGAAGTCTAAAAAAAATAGATGGGAGAGTTAGAATATATAGCACTAAATGAAAGGTTAGATATGATTGGAATATCAGAGACATGGTGGAAGGAGGACAACCAGTGGGACACTGTGATACCTGGGTACAAACTATATCGTAATGATAGAGCTGATCAAATTGGTGGAGGGGTTGCTCTCTATGTTAGAGAGGGCATTGAGTCAGAAAAGATTAAAGTTTTGCAGGAAACAAAATCTGCTGTAGAATCTATATGGATTGAAATTCCATGTAAAAGGGGGAAGGCAATGGCAGTGGGGGTGTACTATCGAGCGCCTTGCCAGAATGACCAAATGGATGATGAAATACTCAAAGAAATCAAGGAAGCTAACAAACGTTACAGTGCAGTAATAATAATGGGTGATTTCAACTACCTCGGTATTGACTGGGTCATTGTCACGTCAGGACATGCTAGGGAGATAAAGTTCCTAGATGAAATAAATGACTGCTTCTTGGAGCAGCTGGTTCATGAACCGACCAGAGGGGAAGCCATATTAGACCTAGTCCTTAGTGGAACACCAGATCTAGTGCAAGAGATAAGGTTGTTGGGGCCACTTGGCAATAGTGATCATAGCAATTAGTGGAGGAGGGATAGTAAGGAAATCCACAGTACTACCTTTTAACTTTCGAAAGGGAAACTATGATAAAATGAGGAAAACAGTTAAGAAAAACTAAAAGGAGCAGTTGCAAAGGTTAAAGACGTACATCAGGCTTGGCTGTTGTTGAAAAATACTATCTTGGAAGTCCAGACCAGCTGTATTCCACGCTTTAAGAAAAGTGGAAGGAAGTCAAAAAAACTGCCAGCACGGTTTAAAGATGAGGTCAGAGAGGCTGTTGTTGCCAAAAAAGCATCTTTCAGGAAATGGAAAAAAGAGCCAAACGACGAAACCTAGAAACAGCACAAGCACTGGCAAGTCAAATACAAGGCATTGATAAGGCAGGCAAAGGGAGAATTTGAGAAGAAGCTTGCTGCGGAAGCAAAAACGCGAAGTAAAGACCTTTTCAAGTACATTCGTAGCAAAAAACCTGTGAGAGAGTCAGTTGGTCCATTAGATGATAAAGGTGTTAAAGGAGCACTAAGAGGCGACAAGGCGATAGCAGAGAGATTGAATGAATTCTTTGCTTCAGTCTTTACTGAGGAAGATGTAGGGATGTTACCCATGACTGAAGTGGTATTTAAAGGTGCGGAAGAATTGAAGGAAATATCGATACATTGGGAAGATGTATTACAACTATTAGATAAACTGAAGAGTAACAAATCACCTGAGCCGGATGGTATACATCCAAGGGTGTTGAAAGAACTGAAATACGAGATTGCAGACCTGCTATTAGTAATCTGTGAACTATCATTAAAATCATCTCTAATACCTGAAGATTGGAGGATCGCCAATGTAACACCAATTTTTAAAAAGGGTTCCAGGGTTGATCCGGGAAACTACAGACCGGTGAGCCTAACATCAGTACCGGGAAAAATGGTAGAAACCATCATAAAGAATAAAATTGCTCAGCATGTAGATAGTCATGACCTAATGGGAGACAGCCAACATGGCTTTAGACAAGGAAGATCTTGTCTTACTAATCTGTTATGTTTTTTTGAAGGAGTGAATTATCAGGTGGACAAAGGTGAGTCGGTTGATATTGTGTATCTGGACTTTCAGAAAGCCTTTGACAAGGTCCCTCATCAGAGACTTTTGGCAAAACTAAAGAGTCATGGGATAGAAGGCAGTGTACTATTGTGGATCAGGAACTGGTTAAAAGATAGAAAGCAGAGGGTAGGGCTAAATGGCCAATTTTCCCAATGGAGAAAGGTGAATAGTGGTGTACCCCAGGGATCTGTGCTGGGTTCGCGTTTTTTTGACATATTCATAAATGACCTGGAAAGTGGAATAACGAGTGAGGTTATCAAATTTGCCGATGACACAAAACTATTTAAAGTTGTTAAAACCCAAGAGGATTGTGGAAAATTGCAAGAGGATCTTGATAAATTGGAAGACTGGGCATCAAAATGGCAGATGAAATTTAATGTGGACAAGTGCAAGGTTATGCACCTAGGGAAGAACAACCCAAACTATGGTTACACGATGCAAGGTTCCATATTAGGAACCACCACCCAGGAAAAAGATTTAGGCGTCATTGTGGATACCATGTTAAAACCCTCGGCCCAGTGTGCAGCAGCGGCCAAGAGAGCAAATAGAATGCTAGGTATGATAAGGAAAGGAATGGAAAATAAAACAAAAGATATTATAATGCCTCTATATCGTTCCATGGTGAGACCGCACCTTGAATATTGTGTGCAATTCTGGTCGCCGTATCTTAAAAAGGATATAGCGATTTTATAAAAGGTTCAGAGAAGAGCCACCAAAATGGTAAAGGGGATGGAAGGATACTCCTATGAAGAAAGGCTAAAAAGGTTGGGGCTCTTTAACCTGGAAAAGAGACGGCTGAGGGGAGATATGATAGAAGTCTATAAATTAATGAACGGAGTGGAACGGGTAAACGTAGATCGATTGTTTACCTTATCAGAATATAGAAAGACTAGGGGACATGCAATGAAGCTACAGGGTAAACTATTTAAGACTAATAAAAGAAAATATTTTTTCACTCAACGTGTAATCAAACTCTGGAATTTGTTACCGGAGGATGTAGTAAAGGCTGTTAGTGTAGCTGGGTTTAAAAAAGGTTTGGACAAGTTCCTGGAGGAAAGGTCCATAAACCATTATTATGAAGGGACCTAGGATATCAATGCTTGAACCAATACAAGCATTGTGGAACCTGTGTCCCTTGGGGAAACTGCTAGGTATGTATGACCTAGATTGGCCACTGTTGGAAACAGAATACTGGGCTTGATGGATCTTGGTCTGACCCAGTATGGCATATCTTATGTTCTTATGGTTATGATTATATTTTAATTGATGTACCACAACATTGCATAGCGGTCTCTGCAGTGTACAATAATTTAAAAAGAAAAGAAGTGAAAGGAACTCCATAGTGTAGACAGGACAGTATAGGAGAGATAGGAAAAGCATAGAAAAGACAGGCAAATGGAATAAGGCATAAAGATAAATACACACAATTCCCTTAGACTACAGGGCTGTCCTTACCATGCCCAAAGGGTGTCATCGTACCAGAATAGGCCTCAGGTAAGTTAAGAGCAGTCGTAAAAAGAAGGTTTTCAGAGATTTTTTGAAGCACTTGAAATTTAATTCTGTTTGGATGTGGCCCAGCAAGCCGTTCCAATGTGCCAGAGCTGCAGCAGAGAAAGCTAATTTTCTTGTAAACTCATATTTCCCGCGAGGAGGGGAGGTGTAAACAAAAATCATGGAGCTAGTGAAGAAATCTTGCTGGGGAATATAGGGAGACAATAGTAGATAAGTAATCCGGAACTGTGCCATGAATAATTTTGTGTGTCAGAGTAAGAAGCTTGAAAATGATCTGAGAATTTATAGGTAACCGATGATATTTGCCGAATAGTAGCATAATATGATTGAATTTGTGTGCATAAGCTGATAAGCGAAGAGCCGCATTTTGGATTGTTTGGAGGCAATGGAGTTGGACCTGTGGAAGGCCTAAATAAACAATATTGCAATAGTCAAGTCTCTGTATCACAGTGTGTAAAAGCATGGTTATCTGGGCCAGGTGATTCAAAAATGAACGAATGCTACGAAAATGCCGTATGGCCAGGAAAGTCAATTTGGTTACTTTGGCCAGTTGAGAGGAGAATGTAAGAGCCAAATGTAATATAACTCCGAGATATCAAAGGGAGGTATGTAATACTAAAGGCTGACCGTCTATCATAGGGACAAGTATAGGCTGAAAATCCAAACCAGTAAAGCAGATGGCTGTCGACTTAGTAGGGTTCAGTTTAAGAGAGTGTTCAAATAACCAGGAGGATATTGTTATTAAACAGTTGTTTAGCGTGGTCAAATCTATTACCGACTCATCAGTAGAGTATAACAGTAAGATGTTATCTAAATAAACGTAAAAGGAAATGCCTATCCCCTGTAATTAATGGGCTGAGAAAAATGTTAAATAATATAGGCGATAAAATAGAACCCTGTGGGACGCCGCACAAAAGGTCTTGGGGGTAGAGACCTCTCTTTGAATATGAACCTGGAAAGATCTATGATTTAGGAAGGAACAAAACTAGTCAAGCACTGTACCTCGGATCTCTGTCTCATATAGGTGGGCCAAAAGTAAGTTGCGAGCCACCAAATCAAAGGCTGCAGATAAGTCCAGCGAAACTGTAAGAGTATAATTCCCATGATCAAGTGATCTATAAATATCATTAAGGACTGCTGCCAGGACTGTTTCCATACTGTGGCATGGGTGAAATCCTGATTGATGAGGATGGGGCCAGTGTTATGTCTGGGTTGCCGGACATAACGCTGGCCCCTCCCCCCCTCCACCTTCACCCACACAAGCACTAACAGTTACCCAACGTACCATCTCCACCTTCACTACCCCAACTGAAAAAAAAATACAAGACATCATTATGAATATGAACACCACCACAGCACCAAATGACCCTTGTCCAGCGTTCTGGATAAAAACTTTACGTATCGAGCTCAGTACCTTCCTGGCAAAACTGATTGGAACCTCATTCCAAACAGGCATCTTCCCCCGAAGCCTAAAACAAACTTCAATAAGACCGCTGCTGAAGAACAATAAACTGGACCCCACAAAGATTGACTCATACAGACCCATCTCCAGTATACCGCTTCTAGCTAAAATCTCAGAGAAAATTGTCCACCGTCAACTGAGCCAACATATAGAGGATAATTCACCCCTCGACCCCTGCCAGCACGGGTTTCGGGAGCAACATGGCGTGGAAACCTTGTTAATAATCCTATTCAGCACTCTGATGACAGGGTTGGATAACGTCAAACAAGGTTTCGCCCTCATCTTTCTCGACATTGCGGCTGCTTTCGACTCCGTCAGCCATGATCTACTTCTGTCCCGCCTTATCGAGAAAGGAATCCACAGCACCTCCCTCACATGGTGTGCCTCATACCTAAATGACAGATGGCAGCACATCTGCTCCAGTACCTCAACTTCCACCCCATTCCCACTAACAAAGGGCATCCCTCAGGGTTCCTCACTCTCTGCCCTCTTCTTCAACATCTATATGCAGCCTATCTGCACCATCATCAGGTCCTTCGGTGTGAACTGCCTAATTTACGCCGACGACGTCCTCATGTTCACCCCAATACATACTGATCATCCAGATGTATCCCGGTTATCCTCATGCTTCAACGCAGTCACAGACTGGCTTCACTCTCAGAAGCTTAAAATAAACCTCAAAAAGACGGAGGTACTCTTCATCAGCAGAGACCAAGCATTCACCCCGCCCCCCTCATTGAAAGTACATGATGCCGAGCTTCTCACGAAGACAACGATTCGATACCTTGGAGTAATGCTCGACCAACATCTCAACTTAAATGCCCAGATAGGCAACATGTCAAAGGCAATTTACCACAAAGTCCGGATGCTACATCACATCAGACCGCTACTTGAGCCTGAAGACTTTCAAACAGTCTTTCAGTCACTAGTGATGCCCCACTTCGACTACGCAAACTCCACGGCCTTCCGAAGTGCACACTACAACCTTTGCAGCTAGCCATGAACACAGCAGCCAGAACCCTACACCAAGCCTCTAGAAGAGATCATATCACCCCTATCCTGAAAACACTACATTGGCTCCCTGTACGCTACAGGATCACCTTCAAAATCTTAACATTCAAAGCCATCAACAAATGCACGGCCAGCGCCCTCTCTGAACCTATCCAACTCACCCCCCCCCAACAGACTGAGAAGATCTGCTGCCACCAACTCCCTAATACTCCCGAAAACCATCACCAAATGCATCAAAGCCTCTAGAGACCGCGCTTTTGCTCTATCCGCACCTTCATGCTGGAACAATTTACCAACCAACATCCGTGCCATAAACAACCTTCACCAATTCAGAAAGGCACTGAAGCACTACCTCTTTCTTCAATGCTTTTCCAACTCAGATGACATCACGTAGCCGCATCTCAACCCTACCCTACACCCATGGAGCTGACACCCCAATCACCCTTGATTCTACACTTCACAGTGACCTGTAAATACCGTGCATAGATATATTGAGGAGTTATGTACATAGTTTTACCTGTCCTCCAAGTTTAAATTCCTTGTTATAATGTAAGTCCAGTGTAGACCCCCCACACTGGACATTTGTGTTATTTGTGAACCGCGCTGGTGTTGAATAGTGCGGTATAGAAAAATACTAAATAAAATAAATAAATAAATAAATGGAGAAAACGAATTAGGTCCACATGATCTGCAAGCTGATGGAAGACAATTTTCTCAAGTATCTTCGACGTGATGGCTAAGTTTGAGATAGGTCAGTAATTTTGAGGATCAAACTGATCCCCATGCTGATCCTTTATTGAAAGATGGAATGTAGCTCTTTTCCAGGCCTCGGGTACCACTCCTGAAGATAAACTTTGGTTGACCAGTGAAAGCAAGATTTGGAGGAGTGCCAAACTGAGCTCATTTATCCATGTTGATGGAATTGGGTCTAAGGAGGAAGTAGTTTTATGAATGGATTGTGATACCTTCTCTGGGTGAGGGACACAGAGGTAAAATGTGACCAGGAGTGCAGTGGTAGAGAAGCCGTACCTCTGACTTCAGCTGGTAGAGAAAAAGGCATATGTGAGGATAGCATAGCCTTGAGTGACTGAACTTTGGTCAAAAAGTAGTCTGCTAGTGTTTCTGGGGTAGACCCAGACCAGGGCAGATGCCATGGGAGTCAGCATTGCGTAGAAAGTTGAGAGACAACTGAAAATATAGCTTTTATTGTAGATGGAGAATTGGTGATGAGCATGGAAAAGTAATCTTTCTTTGCCTCAAATATTTTATGACGATAGAAAAACTGACAGGCCTTAAACCCCTGTATGGTTTGAGTTGATTTAGCCTTCCTCCAAGATCTTTCTGCAGCTCAGGTTTGTCTTTTGAGCAACTGGAGATCTGCATGATACTATTTGTGTGATACTCTGGGAGCACAAGTCTTAGTCTGCAGTGGTGCTAGCTTATTTAATTCTGTGGAGAGTGTGGCGTGCCACATATAATCCTGCTCAGCTACAAGCAGATCAGCGAAATTTGCAGGAAATAATGTGTAGGCAGCCAAAAAAGCTGCAGGAGTAGCAGGGGTGATGGGTCTATAGGAAAAAGTCACAGGAGAGATGGTCAATAGATAGGGATGGTTTCAGGTAAATCAAATCAAAGAGCAATAAGGTATGATTGGACTAGGGCACAGGGATTGTATTAAAATTAGCGACCAATGAGCAGGCATTTGAAAGAGTGAGTATAAGATCAAGCGCTATTTCCTGCAGAGTAGGTTTGCAGACAGACATGTTGTAGGATATCATGGTCAGAGAGAAACGTATGAAAAGCTTTATCCCGTTATCACAGTGCGTCATCATCATGGGTATTAAAATATCCTAATATAATAAGATCTGGGCAAGACACAAACAAATCAGGTATTAGCTGTTGAATGTCCTCTCAATCAGCTTGCAATATGAAAGGTGGGTAATACAGGAGTAGTAAGGAAACTCCTACGGTGGAGCCGAATTTCATCAATAAAGGCTCAGCTGACAAAGGTAACGATATAGGCAGTTTAGACAATGTCAAGGTGGATTTGTAAATTATGGCCACTCCTCCTCCCTTATGGGAGGATTGAGGGGCAGAAGCCACCAGGTAGCCAGGTGGGAGACAATGGAACGAATATGTGCATTATAAATTAAAGATTTCTTTGAATCAGCAAGGAATATTGAACTTTGGAACCATCCCGTATTTGAGGAATCATGCTGAGCCAGCTGTACTTGAATTGTTTACTAGCCCGGATACCAAAGGTGTAGGGAATGACTGACCAGAATTGTTTATTAACTCAGAGAACAAAGAAAGGCTGGAGAAGGACTGGTCAGATATTACTGTTTATCAAAGGTGTATGGCGTGGAGAATAATTGTAGGGGCCTCATGTGAGGAGTCATGCGGTCCAGCTGTAACACATTTGTTACAGCCTATAAAAAGAGCTAGAAAAATCCAGGCAAGCCAACGCGTGCCAGTGCATGAGGAATCCCAGAATTTTCTTCAGCCTTCGCTGTGGCTCTCCCAGCTGACGATAAAGGGACTGTGATGATGTCAGAAGTTTGGTGATGCATTGTTCTATTCTCATATTGACTGTTGTGTTGTCCTTGTAATATCACTAACTTATTATTATATTGTCTAGCTAATTGTCATATTAAATAGCTTATTAAATACCATGCACATGTGGCTGTTTGCTCTTGAATTTAATATCCTGGCGAGGCAATACATTATGCCTTCTCCCCCTCCCAAAGCCATATTTTCATGAAGCAAAGAATATCCAATGAGTAGGATAGAATGTATCTGTTATACATGGGGACTTTGTTTTAGCAACCAGCAATTGAAGAGAGCGATACGGAATGGTTGAACCTGCCTCTGCGGGATGCAGGGGGTATTACTGCCTGCTTGGAGGCTTTAGAGTCGTATGCAATTCACAGGTAATAAAGTTCCGGAAGGAACGAGAATTCTCCAGGAACAAGGAGGAAGTCAGTCCTCACATATGGGTGACATCGGCACTGACAGAGCCCTCGTGCAGAGCAATTCCTCAGCTTTCAAAGAAAGCCTTTGGGATTACATCACGCATGCGCGGTTCCCTTCCCACCCAAGGGTGCCATCTTGCTCAGTCTCCCTTTTTCCGCCGAGCCCAATGGACTTGGTCCAAATTTCCTCATGGAAAAAGTGTGTCAAATCTTCAGAAGATTCGGTTCTTCGACCCGGTTCGACGTCGGTTCCCCTTCCTGCCTCGGTTCGGTACACTGCTATCAAATCCGGTCCCTAGTTTTCGGTTTTTGTCCTTCGTGACTAGCGTTTGCGCTTTTTTTCCTTTTCACTGGCAGCCCAGTCATTTGACCTTGCAGGGGCCCTTTTTCCCCCAATGGCTTCCAGCGGGTTTAAAAAGTGTGATCGGTGTAAAACATTAATGTCACTCACCGACACACATGACTGCTGTCTCTGATGCCTCGGGGCCGACCATGACCCGGTGGCCTGTGGTCCATGTGGCAAGATGTCTTCTAAGGCACTTTGAAGTAGGCAGCAGCAGCGTGAGAGGATTTTTTCAGAGTCCGCATCCACCCGGGTCTGGACCTCGTCAGAAGCCTCGACATCTCGGGAGCTGTTGGACTCCGAGCACCATCGGGGGTCTTCTGAGTGGGGGTCTCCCTCCAGGGAACACTGGAGGAAGAAAAAACTCACGAGGGCAGTGGCGTTGGAAGCCTCTGATAGGCCTGGATCCTCGCGGGCCAGGTCTCGGAGTCCTGACCACCACCCCGGGTCCTCGGAGTCGGAGCGGCCTGCCAAGGTACCTCGCACAGAAACGGAGATGCCGAGGAAGGTAAATACTGTTGTCCTCATGGACTTTCTTCTGGGAGAACTGGCATCGGGCCCGATGATGTCGGGACCTGAGTCGGAGGCTGCGGAACCTTCTGGACTTGGTCTCAGAATGGCAACCTTGGAGCGCAGCATGTCTGCCTTCATGGAGCAACAGCAGGCACTGATGGCCGGTCTCACAAGTCCATCCGCCCCGACGTCCAAGTCGACCCTGGAGGCCGAGCCGATCCTCAAGGCTCTTCGAGCTCAAGTCGATCCTCAGCCGAGGTCTCCCTCGACCTCCCATTGAGGACAGAGGTCATCAACGCCAGTGCCATCAGCGTCGGGGTGGTTGAGACCGAAGCCCTCACGGCCGGAGCACATCGATTCCTCCTCGGAGGACTCGGCCTGGGAGATGGAGGATGAAGACTCCCTGGGCACCCACTGGACCCGGTGTGTCCCATCGGACTCGCCAGGGTCCGAGCCTCGGAGAAGGTCCCCTCCGGAGGATACCTGGTTCTCTGAGTTTGTTAGGGACATGGCCAAGGCCTTGGCATTCCCGGCAGACACCGAGGAGGAGCCTCAAGCCGAAGAGCTCGATGCCCTCCAGTATGATTTTCCCCTGAAGGAAGCCCTTACTGTACTGGTTCCTCCGATGTTGGAACAGCTTTTATTCCATATGTGGGAATCACTGGCCTCGATGCCAGTGCTCAGCAGGTGGGTCGATTCCATTTATCGGGTCCTCAAGAGTCCTGGGTTCCAGAAGGCACAGCTGCCGCACAACTCCATGGTTGTGGAATCAGCCATGCAGAGGCTCAAGAGCCAGAAAACGCATTCCTCGGTGCCTCCCGGTAGGGAAGCCTGGAACGCCCGGGGCAGAAAATGCTACCAGGGCTCGATGCTGTCCTGCCGCGTCCAAACATACCAACTGTACATGGGCATGCACTTATGGGACCTGGCAAAGGAGATTGCCGTGTTCTCAGCTGGCCTCTCTGAGGAACCAAGGAATCTTTGTCTTCCCATACCTGGACGACTGGCTCATCAGGGCCCCATCGCCTCAGGCAGCCCAACAGGCCACAGCTCGCACTATCAACATGCTGCAGAATCTGGGCTTTGTCATAAATCAGGCAAAGTCCACCCTGCTCCCCACTCAGAACTTATAGTTCATAGGGGCAAAAGTAGACACCCTGTGAGCAAAGGCTTACCTGCCAGAGGACAGGGCACAGAGGCTTCTGGAGTTGGTGCACCAAATCAGTCACAAGTCTCAGATTTCAGCAAGGCATTTTCTGCGCCTTTTAGGGCACATGGCCTCCACTGTTCATGTGATCCCAAATGCCCAGCTCAACATGAGAACAGCTCAGTGGTACCTCCGGGATCAGTGGTTGCAGGCCACAGGGTGACTCCGAGACAGGATAAGGGTGTCCAAACGACTGCTGAGGTCATTGGCCTGGTGGCTTCAAGCACCCAACCTGCTAGCAGGAGTACCTTTCCAGCCACCAGAGTACTCAATGGTCCTAACGACAGATGCATCCCTGCTAGGATGGGGAACCCACTGTCAGGCTCAAGAGAGGACACAACAAATCAACCTCTTAGAGCTCCGGGTGATACACCTAGCTCTTTGAGCTTTCGGCCATGTGCTCTCGCATCAGTCTGTCCTGGTGTAAATAGACAACCAGGTTGCCATGTTCTACATGAACCAGCAAGGAGGGACGGGGCCCCGTGTCCTGTGCCAGGAGACGTTGGACCTTTGCTCCTTCACCATCAGCCAGGGTATGTCTCTCAAGGCGGTGTACCTGCCAGGTCAAGAGAACTACCTAGCAGACAAACTGAGCAGAATTCTTCAGCCTCATAAATGGCAACTGAATCCGGAAGTGGCCCAGCAGATCTTCTGCTGCTGTGAACACCCATCCATAGATCTCTTTGCCAGTCCGCAGGATCATCAGTTGCCCAACTTTTGCTCCAGACAGCCACATCCGCAAAGGGTGGCTGCAGATGCTTTTCTGATCTCTTGGTCAGTGGGCCTCCTGTATGTGTTTCCTCCCATGCCTCTAGTGGCCTGAACTCTGTTTAAAATCCTTCAGGACAAGGCCTCGGTCATTCTGGTAGCACACAGATGGCCGAGACAACCTTGGTTCCCACTGCTCCTCCAGCTGGTAGTGGAGACCCCACTCCCTCTGGGGACGAGACCCGACCTCCTGTCCCAAGAACAGGGCTCCTTATTACATCCCAACCTCAGGTCTCTCAACCTGATGGCATGGCTGCTGAAAGGGTAGTGCTGGCTCCTTTCCTCCTACCGAATATCGTAGAAGAAGTGTTGCTGGCCTCAAGGAGGCAGTCCACTATGTGACACAAACCAGTAGTTTGCTTATAATACTAATGCTGTGATTCACATTCTCCTGCTTGTTTATTTAGTTCCCAGCCTGCCAACACTGTTTAAAAGTGCAGGGAGCTTGAAAAGGCACAGCTGATGGATCATGTCAGAGATCAGCACTCCTCCCCTTCACTTAATCAGGCAGTTAAATGTGTTCCGCACCTGCCCACGCTGTTTAAAAGTTAAGTTATGCGTAACAGAAACCTGGCTAACAGACACCGACACAGTGCTAATGAACCAGCTAACCCCAGAAGGATACAACCTCCACCACCGCTCCCGCGCACACTCCAAAGGAGGTGGTGTCACCATCAAAGCAAAAACAGACCTCCACTTCCGGATCCTTTCTTCAGAAACCACCAACGAAGCAGACTTCCTCACCCTCACCAACAAGCACCTCTCAATATGCCTAATCTACCGTGCACCTTCCTCAAATACTGACCTAACAAGGATACTACAATTCATATCGGAGAGCACCAGTTCCGCAAAGGAGCAAGTCATCCTAGGAGACTTCATCCTCCCATCTCTTCAAGAAGAACAGGCAACAACCTTCCACGCCGCCATGACTGCAATGAATCTGGTACCGATAATACAAGAACCCACACATGAAAAAGGCAATACACTAGACCTCATATTCCTAAACTCCTCAACTGCCTCCTCAAGTAAGAGCCTGCGGATCTCGCCAGTACCTTGGTAAGACCACTACCTCGTCACCTTATCCCACACCTACCAACACTTGACCACCAATGAATAAGGACACCACACAAGAAGATTCAAAACATTTAACAAAGTAGACTTCTTAGCACAAACTCTACCGAAACTACAAACAAGCTCCAGTAACATTGACGACCTAATACACAACTGGAACACCACGATCTCCACAGCATCTAGAGCACCGACTGCCAAAACCACTAACAGACTTCCCCCCACAAAGGCCAGATGGTTTACTCCCAGTCTCCGAAAACTAAAAACAAAACTCAGAAGAACGGAAAGAAAATGGAGGAAAACCAAAGACGACAGCGACAAGACGAAATACCTATATGAACTCAACGCATACCACTACGAGACCGACAAAGCAAAAAAACCCTACCACACGAAAATCTTAAACTCTTCCATAAACAGACCTCGAGAACTCTTCTTGATTGTCAAAAAACTGACAAAGGCACCCAATAACTCGGACCAATTACCGAAGATCCCACCTGAGCTACTGTCCCATCAATACAAACAACTACAATGACCTCAAAACCTTCAGCCACACGCAGAGATACCCACAACAAACCACCACCCCAACTTACACAGTGACTGGACCACCTTCAAAGAAACCACCACAGAAGAAACATTGTCCATCATCTCCCAACTAAACACCACCACCTCTCTACTGGACCCCTGCCCCGCTGACTGGATAAAGAAATCCAAAGACGAACTAAGCATGCCATTGACCCATATCATCAAAGAATCCCTTGCCCAAGGTCACATGCCGGACACACTCAAAACTACAATCATCCGACCATCCTTAAAAATACCTAGCCTGGATCCCCTTGACCCAGCCTCATATAGATCGATAGCAAGCCTACCTTTCACTGCCAAGATAATCGAAAAGATCGTCCAGCAGCAACTTCAAGAACACCTGGACACCAACAACATACTCGACCCACAACAACACGGCTTCTGCCCACTACATGGAGTGGAGACCCTCATGACTACACTGATGAACACCCTCATCATAGGAACACAAGAAAAACACTCTGGATATGCCATGATCTTTCTCGATATATCTGCAGCTTTTGACACCATCTCCCACAACATCCTCATACGCAGACTACAGACAATTGGGATCAAAGACACCGTACTTAAATGGTTTCAATCTTATCTAACAAATAGACACCAACTAATCCGTACCAGCACCGTGCCCTTGCCCCCCTTCCAGCAATACTAAGGAATCCCTCAAGGATCAACTCTGTCAGCCATGCTCTTCAACATTTACCTCCAGCCACTCTGCTCAGTCATACACTCTCACAACATCAGCTTCCACATATATGCTGATGATATCATGCTCTACGCCCCTATTACAACCACAAACCCAACAGACCCACATCTATCAGCATGCTTCTCTGAGGTATCCAATTGGTTACAAGAAAATAACCTATCCATCAACATAAAGAAAACTGAAGCCCTCATAGTGACAAAAGACCCTGACTTCACGCCACCTACACACCTCAACATAGGAAACACAAGCATTCAAATACAGCCACAAATAAGATATCTGGGCATTATCATTGACCAAGCCCTCACCTTAAAGCAACAAATTGCCAAAACCTCTGGAATAATATTCCACAAAGCAAAATTAGTACAACGCCTCAGACCACTTCTCGAGCATCAAGACTTCCGGACAATAATGCAAGCTATGACACTCCCACATCTGGACTACTGCAACGTACTCTACCATGGCCTTCCAGCCACACAGACCAACCCCCTCCAAACAGCATTGATCACCACGGCAAGAATCATTCAGAAAGCAAAGAAAACCGACCACATCACCCCAATTCTGAAAGACCTACACATACTTCCAATCGAAGCAAGGACTAAATACAAATCCATCCTACTCACACACAAAGCCATCCACCAAACACAGAACACCCAGCTTCGCACCCTGCTGTCTCGTCCAGTACACGGCAAAACTACTAGACAAGCCTCCAACAACTCCCTCACCGTCCCTCACATAAGAACTAAATGCTCTCAATGGACATGCAATCGAGTCTTCGAACTCTATGCTCCATCCCTATGGAACTCTCTACCAAGCCATCTCAGAAACAATGCCGATCCACTATCCTTCAGAAAACAGCTAAAAACCACCTTATTCCATGAATACTTCAATACGACTCCCACCAAAAAGTGCACCAACATCTGATCTGCCCACCGTGATCCACTGATCCAAAACTGCACTAACCTGTCCATGTCCTAAGTCCGTCTCATATCAAAATCATCAATTCTGTCTCCCTGGTAATGGTCCCACCCTTTTTACGTAATTTCCCCTCCCTTGTATGTAACGCCGCTTTGACCCGGTGAAAAGCGGGATATAAATACAGTTAAATAAATAAAATAAATAAAATAAGTTACAGCTACATGAACTACTTTTGCACCTTTCCTCTAACACACCTTAGTAAGTACCCCTTACAGTATATAGACAGACTTTTTAGCCTCTAAATTTTCCAATGGTAATTCTTAAAATTGAAATACATGACATAGAAAGGAGGCCTTATTATTTTGCATAGTGGCAAAATGTCTAATTTGAAAACACTGAAGAAAGGCAGCTTAACACCTGTTAACATCTGATTTCCTCATTCATGAGAAAAGTATTTGTGCAAAAAGCCAGACAAAGAGATCATATGTGAGACCATTCATTCATAGTCCTCTCCAGGGTATGTATAAAACTCGGGGCTGAAACTGGTGTGTGCAGATAAGGAGGATAAATTCCCCACTCGCTTACACACAATCTCTCAAACGTTTGTGTATAATAAAAGGATGATCATCACCAAATTGTGCCTGCCTCTTATTATCTGCAAAAATATATACAAGTTAAGCATAATTTCATAACAGGATGTCCAGCTTTGGAGACAGAGAAGTGCCCTATTTTTATCTTGTTTTATAAAGATACATAGATGCTAGGAAAGTAATTATTAAAAGGCACACCCACATTTCCTTACATGTTTATGCACAGAAATCATACGGCAGTATTTTCAAAGGCATTTACATGGGTAACATAGTAACCTAGAAACATGATGGCAGAAAAAGACCACATGGCCTATCTAGTCTGTCCTTCCAAATCAACCACTAAAACAGTCCCCTTTTTTTTTTCTTCAGAGATTCTCTATGATTGTCCCATGCTTTTTTGAATTCAGATACTGTTGTCATCTCTACTACCTCCACTAGGAGACTATTCCACACATCTAACACTCTTTCTATAAAGACATATTTCCGCATATTACTCCTGAGTTTATTCCCTTTCACCCTCATCCTATGTCCCCTCATAACAGAGATTGTTTTCAATCGAAAGAGGCTCTGCTCCTGTGCATTTATGCCATGGAGGTATTTAAACGTCTCAATCATATCACCTCTATCCTGCCTTTCCTCTAAAGTATACATATTAAGCTCCTTAAGTCTGTACTCATATGCTTTATAACGAAGACCACTAACCATTTTAGTAGCAACACTCTGCACCAACTCCAACCTGTTTATATCCTTTTGAAGGTGCGGTCTCCAGAATTGCACACAATACTCCAAATGAGGTCACACCAAAGACTTATATAGAGGCACTATCACCT
Source organism: Ichthyophis bannanicus (assembly GCA_033557465.1). Taxonomy (NCBI): domain Eukaryota; kingdom Metazoa; phylum Chordata; class Amphibia; order Gymnophiona; family Ichthyophiidae; genus Ichthyophis; species Ichthyophis bannanicus. Next base: position 669,769,065 of record CM066034.1, on the reverse strand, counting down.
CCTGTCTTCTGCTGGCTATTCCTCTCCATATGCACCCAAGTATCCTTCTAGCTTTTGCTGTCACCTTTTCTACCTGTTTAGCTACTTTAAGATCATCAGAAACAATCTCACCTATGTCCCACACTTCTTTTGTGGACAGAAGTACTTCCCACCCTATCCTGTATCGTTCCTTTACATTTTTTAACATTAAATCTCAGCTGCCAAATTCTAGACCATTCTCATGTTAACTACATCTTCCTGGATATGTATTCTATTGAAGATTTTGGTATCATCTGCAAAAGTCATACCTTATCTGACAGCTCTTCCGCAATATCACTAACAAAGATGTTAAAGGAGGAAGTACTAATGCCACTGTACAAGAGGTCTATTCTGTTCTGCTATTCATCCTCCTTTCCCGTCCCTGCTAAGTCTCCCTGTACGAACAAGGAGTTAGACGGGCAGGTGCCTGTACATGTACGCATTGGGTCCGGGCCTGCACATACAGGCATCTGCCTGGCAAACTCAATCAAGGCTCCTGAATGAAGCCGTGGTGCTATGGTATCCGGTTGCCATGGCTTTGCAGATCCATTCAGGAGCTGTGATCCATGGTCCCCAACAACTTCATTCATTCTCTGTAGCCTGACTCCCGATCTGGCCTCCCAAGGCCAGGATCGGGCTTCAGAGAATCTCCTGTGCCCCTCCACCCTTTGACACGGTCTGGGCCTGTCATCCCCCTTCCCTCAGAGGTGGAATAAGTTCCTCATCTTCTCTGCCGTCCCCGGATGTACAGGGCCAACATCAGAATCGGCCCTGTATGTCCAGGGCCATAGACCGCCCATTGCCCGCCCTAACTCCACCTCTGTACCACCCCTTTCCTGCCTCTGTCTAACTTCCCCGGGTTAGATGGTTGGCAGGTGGGCTATGCGCCGATGTGGCACATAGCACCACCCAAATGAAATTCGGGCACATAGTATTTTAGTGACTTATGTACGTAAACGTAATGTAGTATTCAGAAAGATTATACATCAGATTGAAGGTGCATATTTTCATTGTGGGCATGCACAAGGATGGAGATTGGGCAGAGGCCAAATTTATGCATGCAAATTATAAAATGCTATAATTTACATGTGTTCTTGCAAAATCTAAGATACTGACATTTACACCCACCACTGGGCTGATGCAAGTGCTCTTGCCTTAAATTTATGAATATTTTCTATCGCCTATGACCATATTTTATAAAGTATGCATGTAACTTGGCACAAAATATACACATTAAAACACACATAAGTCCAACCGATTCTGATAATATTACTCTCTCTGTGTCTTTATAAAATAGCAGCACAGATCCCTTGGAAATAGTGCCTAGATTGTGGATGCTGACATTTATTCCTGCTCGAGAGCACACACAAATGTTAGTGCATAAAGTACACACATACACATATATTTTATAAAATGCATGCCTAAATCATGACTATTCTTATGCTCCGCCCAAACTCCATCTCTGAGCATCCTTACTGTACAGATACTTACCTCCTTGCACCATGCATACTTTTAAGTCTGAAGGTGTAGGAGCCTTAATAGTTTTGGACCCTATCCCTATTTCAGAACTCAACTGTGGTATTAAGAGTTACGCTGAGTCCTCATTAGTTCATATTAACATCCAGCTGGTGGTTCATATAGAATTACTCTACTGCCTTCCTGGCTGGAGGATGTCCTCCATGGAAGCTTTCTCTTTGCCTATGTCTTGGAGATAGTGATACACTATGACCTTTTAGTCCTAGGAGTTTTCAGTAGCCACCTAAATAAACTACAGAGACTTTATGATAAGGATTTTGTAGAATTTCTACACACTCTGGGATTTCTTCAGCATGTACATTTTGCCATTCATGCAGCTGTTCATAACCTAGATTTATTCCTCTCTATAGCATGGGCTCCATCAATGTTAAAGGATTTTTCCACCCATCCACAATCTTGTCTGATCACTACTTGGTTACCTTCTATTTGGTTGTTTCCTCTGTTAGGCCCTCAGCTCAGTTAAATTCCCACTATTCACAGGCCTTGAATAAGGTAAGTTGATATATTTACTTCTGAATCTTTATCCTTTCCTTCTGATTTTGATACCTTGCCTTTAGCAGAGCAAACTGATTTGTGGAACTCCAATCTTATCTCTCTATTAGAGAGGGTTACCTTCTTTCCATCCATCATCACTCATCGAAACACTGTCATCCTTGGTATCATGATGTCCTTCAACTCCTTAAGCTTCTAAATCCTAGAGGGATTGGAGACTGAGCCACTAGAAATTAGAAGGAGCACCATTGTGAGCATAGGAAATGCCTGAAGTTGACCAAGAGTTTAGATTAGAAATGTAATCAGTACTTCTTATAATTGCTCCAAATAGCTTTTCTCTTTAGTATCCAAATGGATGATCTCTGTTCCTAGACTTTCACCATTGCAAGCTTACCCCTGGCGAGTTAGCTCACCACGTCACCACAAAAACTGATGATTTTTTATTAAGCCTTCCTTCAGTAAACCTCCGTCAAGGGGTAAATGCGTAAATGGGTGAGATTGTTCAAGAACGGTCGGGACAATGTCCATGATGAACCACGATAGGGTCGACCTTCAGTAATCACAGAAGATTTGGTGCGCACAGTTGACGCAAAAATTCATGAAGAACGGCGATTCACGATTTCCACTTTGTCACTGAAATTTCCACAAGTTTCAAGGTCAGTGCTATACAAAATCGTTTCTGAAAAATTGCAGTTCAGAAAACTGTGCTCATCATGGGTTCCCAGGCTTCTTTCCGAGGAACACAGTTGCCATAATCTTGCATGTTGAGATTGTCTGTTTGGCTTTCACTTTGATTGGAGATGACGTGTGTCTCCATTCCATCGACTGACGCTTTGATTCTGGAGTCATGTGAGAAACCCATGTCTCGTCCCCTGTGACAATTTGGTCAAAAAGTTCATCTCCTTCCTCACTGTATCGGATCAAAAATGTCAAAGCACTAGCCATTCTCCTTTTTTGGTGTTTCTCGGAAAGCAGCCTGGGAACCCATCGTGAGCACAGTTTATCCCGCCCATCCTTGAACAGTCTCACCCATTTACGCACTTTGCTGTCACTCATCGCATTGGGGCCGTACACCTCACATATCTGGTGATGAATGTCCACTGATGACACGGTCCTTGCTGTCAAAAAACGAATCACAGACCGTATTTCACAGTTGGAGGGCCGCTCAATTGTCTTAAACATTTTAACGAATCAGTATAAACCGTACAAAGTGATGCTACGACTGCAAATGGCATCTGCTTTTGCACAAGGCATGCTGGGAGCTGGCACGCATGCTTGTTTCTACAGGGGGAAAAAAATTTACAAAGCTACAGCCAATCGGACCTTACTTTAAAAATAACCCTCATAACATGACCCAAATTATCCACCATTCTGATCCTTCCAGCCATGCCATCACTTTAATCCTCAGCAATTAGTATCGTTCTACATAGATGCCATTCTAACTCCTCTTCCTGTTGTGTACCTTTTTTTGTGTCTTGTGTCATAATTCCACTGTTGCTTGTTCCCTTTCTAGCCTTTCTTTGGCACCTTAGGGTCTTCTTCCTTTCACAGTACAAACAGAATATACTTTCTGTACCTCCAAGTCTGAAATTACTAACTACCTCCCGGGCAAAATGAAATAATTAAATAAATTATGTAGTCAATCAACTCAAGAGAATATTAATGCCACTTCTAATTCTGACCTATCCATTGAACTCCAGTTGCCAAATCTTTGAGAGATCCCCCCTCCCTCAGCACTGAACACCAATGTCCAAATTATTGTCACTATTGCCTTTTGGTCTTCCTGCCAATGTTGGTGCTACTTTATCCATCTCTCATTGCTTTGAATCAGAAGATGAAATGAATGATCAATAGAACCAAAGGCAAACCAAACCAAATAATCTTTGCTTTGCAATTGTGCCCTATGGCCATTCCTAGTTGATAACAATTCTAATAATAATTTTCTAAAAGCAGATGTGCTGTTTGGTGAAATGGCAGTGTTATAAAACATAATCTGTACATGTGATGATGGCAACTCAGCTCTGTACAATATGGCAACAGAGATTAGGATGTGTGAGCGAAATAGGTGCTTCTCTAGCCAGGCAGTAAGAACGTTTACAGTTAAGGAAAAGGTCCTTCTTGTAGCAGAGCTGGGGAAGCTATGACCCTTCTGGAATTAAGAATGACCACACTCTTCATAAAAAGAGCACAAGGCTCCAGGGATTAGAACTTTAAAGGAAGAGGAATCTGAGAGCTCATGCTAAGAGGCTCTCTCTAAGACATACACTGTTGCTGCTTCAGCCTCCTTAATTGGAACCATCCTGCTGTGGATCCTCATTATCTACATAGGACTGATACAGAGAAAGGACGGTGGTTAAAAGCAAGGTGTACTGAGGTGGATGCTTGCAAGAATGTGTGAGAGGGCACAGTATCCAAGTGTCTGAAATAACGTAACAAGTCATGCAGCTGGAAAAGATCATCAGGTGTGCAACTATTATATTGTACGAAACTCAGAGGGAAGGAACGTGGCATTCCATTAAACTGCAGTTGGAGGGTGGCATTTTTGCAGAATGAAACTCTGCTGGTACCTCAGACCTCATACCCTCTAGCATCCCTCTTCCCCTGTTACCTATCCAATTGTTAGGCTTCACTGTTGGCCCATCAGGAGAAGGATGCTGTTAAGTGACTGCAGCACATCATGCAAGCCTGGCCTGCTGATCTCTCGCTAGCCAGATACTCAGGATAAGAAAAGAAAGTAGTGTGTTTAGGAAACGTCTTTAGGCTAGAAGATGCTTCACTTGAGAAGACCATAGCACAGGAGATTCTGTCCTTTGCAAGCATTCTCTGTATCCAAATCCTACAGGATCTTATTCAAAGAGAATATTGTATTCCCCTGTAACAGGGAGCATCACACTACATATTCCCATGCTGGGACAAAAGTCCCCAGGGCCAGGAAAATGACTTGCAGGTATACAGTAAGCCTGCCTTTTTCCCTCTTCACTGCCTTGGGCCTTCTTGCCAATGCTAGTATTACTTTGCCTCTCTTTGACTTCCTTGGGATCCTCCATCCAATGTTATTGCTGCTTTATCCCTCTCTCACTGCCTTGGGGTCTTGGGTCTTACAGCCAATGTTGATGCAGCTTTGTCCTTCTACTGCCACTTGCCTTATACCCCACCTTGAGGTCTTCCTAACATAAACATAAACATCAATATTGATGCTGCTTTCCCTTTTCTTCCTACCAATGTTGGGGTTACCTTGCTCCTTTCCTGATAACTTGGGGAGGGATATTCAGTGCAGCGGCTAGCGCTTCTAAAGCAGATAGTCGTCACCACTGATAACTAACCCTGGATATTCAATGAAGGGCCATATCGAGCCACTGGCACTGAATATCTGGGTCACCACAGAAGCAGTAAGTTAACGGCAGCGGTAATCTTTTGAGTTGCTGCCTAGTTAACTTCCACAGGTAAAGTTAGGCTAGCATTTGCCACACTTTACTCTACTCACATGTCACTAACCAGGCAGCGGCTCATTATCACTGCTGCCTGGTTAGTGATGGATGCTGCCTCCTCTCCACCCTGGAATGTCCCCGACATATCTCGATACTAAGCGCTTAACATCGTGGCATGTTGCCACCACACCCACAGGTCTGCAAACTGTGTAAATGCCTTTGAATATCACCCCTTGGTGTCTTTTTCCCATTGTTGGTATATGCTTTGTCCCTTTTCTGCTGCCTTGGGATCTTCCAGGGTGGTGATGCTTTCTCCTTCTCCTTATATTGTGAGGTCTTTAACTTACTGTTTGTGCTGCTTTGCCATTCTGATGGTGGCTTGGGGTCTTCATGCCACTGTTAGTGCCCTTGGTGGTATGGGGGTTTTATACCACTCTTGAAGTCTTATAACACTGTTGTCTATATTACATATGCCTGCCAGTAAGTCTTAAGAAATGAAATTGGATGCATAACCTCTCAAATCTGGTTCATATACCTCTCTTTTCTCCCTCTTCTCTCCCTTTTTCATGTGCCTTGTGGCATGCACATTCTGTCTCCATTAAGCTACCCTTCATTCAAAACCTCCTTATCTCTAATAGTTTGCATCTCCTGGCTCTTACTGAAACTTGGCTTTTCCTTGAAGACTGCTGCAGTCACTGCCCTCTGTCATGGAGGCTACCTATTTTCCCATACACATCAGCTGATTGGCCCTGGTAGCAGTGTACGGTTTCTATTCTCTCAGTCCTGCCAATTTCAGTTCCTCCTTCAGCATCCATCTAATCCCTGTGCTTCCTTTGAAGTCCATGCCATCTGCCTATTTACTCTGATACCTCTTCGGGTAGCTGCCATTTATTGATCACCCAAAAAGCCCACCTCTATCGTCTCATAGACTCTGACTCCTGGCTCTCCTCACTTAATGCATCTTCCCCTTTCCTTATCCTTGAGGATTTTAACATCCATACTGATGACCCTTCAGAGCCTTATGCCTAAAAGCTCATTTCCCTAGCCTCCTCATTCAGCCTCCGGTTGTGCTCTACCACTCCTACTCACAAGCATGGCCACTGCCTTGACCTCATCTTCTTCTCCAACTGCTCACCCTCAAACCTCTCCACCTCAATTCTTCCCTTATCTGACCTCACCTGATATGCTTCACCATTAACCATCCCCAGTCCTGGCCTTGCCCGATCTCCATCAACATGTTTAGGAATCTTCACACTATTGACCCTTCAGCTCTCTCTACTGACTTATCACCTCTTATCACCTCTTTCCTCCACTATGTCATCTGAGTCTGTTGATAAGGCAGTATCTTCCTATAACACTACTCTCCTCTGCTCTGGATGTACTTGCTCCTCTGATTCCATGCCCTGTGATTCCATGCCCTGTGTACCTCAACCCTTGCTGTCTTCAACAACCTTGATTCCTGTGCTCACTCAGCTGAGCACCTTTGGCTTAAATCATGTACCCTTGCTGACTACCTACATTTCAAATTCATGCTAACCTCTTTTGTGTCAGTCATAACACTTTCCAAGCAAGAATACTGCCTAGAATAGTATGTCCATCTGACTAACTTTCTTGCCTCTGATCCTTGCTGTCTCTTTGCTATGTTCAACTATCTCCTTAAGATCCCTCCTCCTCCAATCCCTCATTCACTTTCTACCCAGACCTTGGCTGAGTATTTCCATGACAAATTCCAAAAGATTAGCCTTGAATTCTCTACAGATTCACCTCCCCCTCCCCCTCTTCAATCCCAAATCCTTCTCTCACCCTTTCTTCCTTTTCTGAAAACACTGAGGAGGAAACTGCAAATCTTCTCGCCTCCTCCAACTTGACTACCTGCTCCTCTGATGCCATCTACACCTGTCTACTAAGCTCTTATCTCTTCCACTGTCATCCCTTCCATCTGTCATATTCTTAACTTAGTAATTTCCACTGCAACTGTTCCTGTGGCCTTCAAACATGTTCTGGTCACACCTCTCCTCGAAAAGCCCTCACTAGACCCTAGCTGTCCTTCCAGCTATTGGCCTATCTCTCTTCTCCCTCTTACTTCAAAACTACTTGAACGAGCAGTTCACCACTGCTGTCTTGATGTTTTTTCCTCTCAAGCCCTTCTGGATCCATTGCAGTCTGGCTTTCATCCGCTACATTCCGCAGAAACAGCTCTTGCCAAAGTCTCTAGCAACTTGTTTCTCACCAAATTGAGGGGTCTTTACTCAATCTTTTTCCTTCTTGACCTTTCTGCTGCCTTTGACACTGTTGATCACCACCTTCTCTTCGATACCATGTCCTTGCTTGAAATTAGGGATTCTGTTCTGTCCTGTTTTTCTTCTTATCTCTCCCATTGCACTTTTAGTGTATGTTCTGGTAGATCCTCCATTACTGCAATCTCACTTTTAATTGGTGTATCTTAGGGCTGTCTCTTGGAACCTCTACTTTTCTCTCCCTATACTTAGTCAGTTGGTGCACTTATTTCCTCCTATGGTTTTCAGTACCATCTTTATGCTGCTGACTCTCAGAGCTACCTCTCTATTCCTCAGATCTCAACAGGAATCCAGTCCCGGATCTCTGCCTGCTTATCCGACGTTGCTGCCTAGATGTATCATCATGATCTTAAATTGTAAATAGCCAAAACTGAGCTCCTCATCTTTCCACCTAAACCAATCACCCCATTCCTCCCTTTTCTATTTCTGTGGATGACAGAACACTATTCCCCTTTTCCTCAGCTTGCAACCTTGGGGTCATCTTTGACTCTACTCTCTCTTTCTCTGCCCGGATACAACAGACAGCTGAAACTTGCCGCTTCTTTCTCTGTAACATCAGCAAAATTTGTCCCCTTCTTCCTTTCTACTGACACTGCTAAAACCTTATCCACTCACTAGTCACCTCTTGCCTTGACTATTGTAACCTGCTCCTCACTGGTCTCCCTCTGAATCATCTCTCTCCTCTTCAATCTGTTCAAAACTCAGCTGCACGGCTTATCTTCTGCCAGTGTCACTATGCTCATGTAACCCTTCTTCTCAAGTCATTTCACTGGCTCCCTATCAGTTTCTGCATCCAGTTCAAACTTCTCCTACTGAAATACAAGTGCATTCATTCTGAGGATCCTCACTACCTTTTCTCTCTTATCTCACTCTATAACCCTCCTCAGGAATCCTGCTCCTCTGGCAGGTCCCTTTTATCTGTACCCTTCTCTGCCACTTCCAATGCCAAACTTCATTCATTCCATCTTGCTGTTCAGTATGCCTGGAACAAACTACCTGAGTCTGTACATCAGGCTCCTTCTGTAGCCCTATTCAAATACAGACTAAAAATCCACCTCTTTGAAGCTGCTTGTTGGATCCTGATGTTCCTCACTCTCTTGTCTACTATTTATGTGTATCTTACTGTACTTTAGTCCCCAATTTTTCTATGGGGGTTATTCCGATTCACGTTTAATGGTGATATATGTCCAAGTTGGATGTATATCCCCGCTAAATGCCAGGGTGCCAATTCCACTCACAGAGCTCCGGCATGTACTGCAGAGATGTGTGGGGAGCTCTGGATGGGGGTGGGAGGGTCAGGCCCAAGGAGAAGCAAGGGCGGGGAGTAGGCAGGGCCCTTACCCTGGACGTACAGAGCCAATTCCAGTGTCAGCCCTGTACATCTGGAGTCAGCGATCTAGATGGAGGACTTATTCCACCTCAGAGGTGGAATAAGTCCCCCCCCCCCGATGCCAGATAACATTGATGCCGGGACCCTGGGACACGGTGAGGAGGGGAGAGGGTACCCCACAGCTTGATCCTGGCCCCGGAAGGCCCGATTGGAGGTCAGGAAGTGAGGAAAGGCACAGCTTGGAACTGTGCAGGTCATCGGGACTCCTGCATGGAGCTGCGGTGCCATGGCAACGATGCCATGTGTGATGAAGAAGCCCCAATTTCCACTGTTAAAATACAAAACATGCAGCATGTCAGTGCAAAAGCTGACAGGAGAACAGACCAGGTGGATAGCTGTTGTCAGTGGCAACGACAACAAAGGCAGCCACGAGGTCTGGAGAAACGTGTAGTAAGAAGAAACGCCCTAATTCCCAATAGCACACACCTGGTAGGGAGCAGTATGCACAGCCCTTATAAGGATAGTGCAGGGAACACAAGGGGGAAGCATTACAAGGACGACACCTCCAAAGAGTTGCCAGGAGGAGAGGAATTGTCAGAGAGCTCAGATTTGGAACAAACCCTGAGAGGGAGAAACCTGGGACAAGGTGAGCACTGTAGGAAGAGAAGACAGCCTGTCTTACCTACAGCAGTTACCAGAGAGGAACCAGGAAGAGTCTCTCACTTCAGTATAGGAAGTGACTCAGAGTCTGAACCAGGAAGCGTTCAACCTCAGAGATACCCAGAATCCACTAGGAGGAAGCAGCTTGCTAGAGCCGAGGCCAGCTGGGCAGCTCCTGCTGATTGCAGAGACACGGCAGCATGGAAGCTACGTCCTAACCAGAGGAACTGCAAGCCAGTAGCTAAAAAGTACGTAACAAGAAGCTGGGACTTGGGGAATGAATGTGAGCCATTGAAAGTTAAAAGGAATAAAAGTGTTTGTAGAGTGAATGCAGAGCAACCTTACACAGGAAGCCAGAGGTGGGGGCAGGGCAGCTACTCCCAACCTAACTACCTGAATAGAGAGCATTCACAGCCGTCAGAAAAGCTTAGAGACTGGCCAGAAGACGTGTATATGTCAGAAGAGGAGCTGGCAGTAAGCTTTAAACCCCAAAAGAAGCCTTACAAGCTAAAGTCTGTTAGCAAGAGGGGACAGAGAGTTCCTCTATCCCAAACAGAAGATAGCAACAGAGAAACTTACCGTGAGGGCTTGCCAAGGGGAAATGTCCAAACATATTTCAACCAAGAGGGTTTGGAACGTGAGGAGGAACCCATGTTAGTGGACTCTCTCAGTGAATCCTCATCTATATCTGACCTAATGGACTGTACATTAGTCTCATCTGAAAGAATATCTCTGCGCTAGACAGAGCAAAAGCCTGTGTGCTACAGTTTAAGTTCCTACCTTGAAGCAAGAAGTTATTGCTGTATGTCCTTTGTGTTTTTGCCAAAAGATTGGAATACTTTTGTTTCTGCTTGTGTTCTGTTCACTTGTTTATTAATCCACCCCGGGAGGGGAATAAATCCACATTTTGCTTTACCATTCGAGTCTGCACAACTATTTCTTCACCATCAGCAGCAAACTGCCCCCTGGTGGTGACACATGGCACTGTGGCTCCATGCAAGATCCTGACTGGGCTAGCTGAGCAGGATCCAAGATGTCCAGCAGGCCAGAAACAGGGCACGTCCCACCTGTCCAGGCTTGTTGTACCCGATTCTGATCCCACAGGGACATATAACCCCCACAGGATCAGAATCAGGAGCAGATCAGGCCGGTCCAGATTTTGGATGTCTGGATGGGCTCCAACAGAATTGGCCTCCAATTGTCTTGATTAGATTGTAAGCTCTGATGAACAGGGACTATGTCTTACATATATGTACAATGCTGCGTGCGCCTCGTAGCCTTATACAAATAATCAGTAGTAATACTAGTACGAGTAAATCCCACTGTCAAAGTCCATAATTGCTTGACCCATTGACTTTAATGGAAATGAATGAAAAGAATGTAATGAATGATTTAGCATCTGAAAATGAACTGAGTCAGTGATTGATCCAAACAGTAGCTGAAATAGATTTTTTTTCCTGTGCTTATTCCTGGAAAATTCATTTTAGAACATGGCCACCAATGCTATCTGTTTAAATTGTCAAGCTTTTTTAAAAAATGCTCTTTACACAGGCACAAATCACATGAGTGCCTTTAAATATCAACATCTTTGATCTAACTTTCTTCTAGTTTCATATCTGCATTTTCTTCTTCTTTGTCTTTTCATATCATTCTTTTATTTCCTTTTAGTTGAACGGTTTTGTTATTTCAAATTTTGCAGCCAATCTATTATGACACCCGTAGCACCAGAAAAGGCCAGCCCTTTCTTACTCTTACTTTTAGACAGAGGATCATATGTTTGTAGTCCTAGCTTTGTTTACCTCAAACAGGAGAATCTCTCTCAAGGTAGGAATTCACAAAAAAAAATAATCATGTTCAGCTATTACTAATGATACAGTTGGCAAAAAGGTGAAGCAAATTAAAAGAAATTTGTAGGTATTTTGTTATAGTAGATCAATAAAGTTTTAAAAAATGTTAGTAATTTTTAGAAATCATGTCAGGATTTAATTGACAAGGATAAAAGATCTACAGTCAAATTATCCTCTAGCTTTTGTTATGTGGAAACAAAAAAGGGGACAAGAATCCTCAAGCCCAAACAAGTACCTTCTATGGATCTGATGGATCAACATGTGAAGTGGGAGACAAGTCAGCCTTTGGTCCATGAACAGAGCCCACTGCAATTGTTGGGAGGGGTAGGATATTCCACTGACATTTCTTGGCTAAACATCTTAAGTTCGAACCTCAGAGTGCCTCCACCGCAACCAGGTTTGTGTAGCTCTCCAATGTCTGAGCCTGCAATGGTGGTGTGAGAAGGTGGTGTGCCTACCAGCAGAAAGGAGGGCTGAAGATCATGGGGGGCAAGCTTTGGCAAAATCCCATTGTTCAGCATCTGTAGCTCCTGGTGAGAGAGACAGAGGTCAAGCCTCGGAAGATCTTTATTTATCTTTATCTTTATTTCTCCATTTTACATACCGCTTTGGCCGAAACATTAAAGCGGTTTACAATAAAAGATCTGTGCACTTGCCAGATGTTTCAGTCAACCAAGCACCTAGGCCTTCTTTGCTATTGGAGCCTCAATCTTTGCTTAAGCGTAACCTTGGACTCTATTTTGGATGCAATTGCAGAGTTGAGGTGGGGAATGGTTCCTCGACTTAAACCAGCTCCGAAGGGCTTCAAAGACAACTATTAAGCAATATGAGAATTATGAAGTTTTCACACAAGTGATAGCAACAATAGAAAACTTGGAGGTAACTTGTGGAAAGCTTTCACTCTGTTCAGGTTGCAATGACTAAGTATTGTACTGACTCGAGAGCTAAAGTGGAAATGTTGGAAAATTCTGTACAGAACTGCAATTTACATCTGGTCAACTAGACAACAGTTGCTGCTGTGGATATGGAAGTTCTTGATGTTTCAGCATTGTTAGAAACTTCAACCTCTGAGTCTGTGACTTTTGTTCCCTTGATGGTGACTTTGGCCCTTAATTCAAAACAGATTGGCTGTTGTTTTTTTATTCTAAGATTAGGATTTTTTCAGATATATGTAAAGATACACTGAAAAGGAACGGCTTCTAATATTGAGACTTGCAGTGATGCAATTAGTTGCTTCGTCCTTTCTAAAATTTCCTTGTAAGTGTATAGTCAAGTACTATTCAAATAAGTATTGAAAGATGTACTCTGCACCTCCCCCTCACCTACAATGAGGCAGGGCTCTTGGGTATAACAGAAATCCGCATACAATAACAATGAGAAGGTTAATTTGTAAATCAGTAAAGAACACACAACACACTTGTATTATAAACACAGGACCAAAGCGCTTTGGGAGAGCAAGCTAGGCGTCTGCCTATGTTTACTCTGAAATCAAAGCTTTAGGCCTCTTTATTTATAGGCAAAGATTCCATTACACAGCATAATTTCACTTTATTATTCTACGTCTCACATCATGTATATTCATAATATACATATTCTATTCTACGTCTAGTGTTACGTATATTCATAATATACTTTTCTATAGGCATGCACATCATGGACAATCATGAAAAGACATACATATATTCTCAGACATGATTATGTAGGCCTTAATTCTAATTAATCCTAACACTGACAATTTAATATCTCTGACCAGAGACAGCAGGACTGCGAAGCTGGGTAAACAACTTGCCTTTTACTTATCTTTCTAATAACATAGGCTAATGTTTATGTTATCTCAGCCTTTTACCCAATTTCTTCTACAGAGTTGTTCAAGGATGGTATTAAAGAGAGAGCTACAAATGATATTAACTCTTTCTTAGGGCTTATGCCTGACTGTGTATTCAACCCGGTACACTAAAGCTTACTTTCAGTCCTTCCTCTGATTCTGTAAAGAATCATTTCACAGATAAGGAAACTCAGACAACGGTATTAAAAATGGATCGTAGCTAGCTTCTGGGTCAATCTGCAACATCATTTTAGGGGTCAGTGTCTCCACTGATTTCTTACAGCAAGCTGATATTACACAAAGAATTAATGCTCCTAAAATGATAATCCCTAATAAGCCAAATAATGAAGCTAATAGGCCTTGCAGGGGCCTAGATAATAAACTCCAGAAAGAAGAAACAGAATAAAAATAATCAGAAAAAGAACTTACATAACTACTACTTGATACAAATGTACGATTTCTAACCCTATCCAGCAAACCTTTCACTACGTTTCCTTCATCATCAAGCATACTGCAACAAAAATCAGAAATTAGGCCACATACGCCATTTTCCTTCGCTAGTAGGTAGTCTAAAGCCATGCGATTCTGAGCTGCATAAGTGGACACCCTATCTACTTCACCTTGCAGCACACTAATAGCCTCTGTGAGATCCAGGGCTGTAAGTTCAACAACTGCCTGTAATCACATAATCTGGGTACCATATTCTCTAGTGGGTGCTATGGCTCCAAAGGTTGAGAGCCAAACAGTACCTGTAAATGCATCTATCTGAGATTTAGTTAAAGGACTTGTAGAATCTACCAACTGTTGTGCTGCTATTATGGCTTCATCCTGAGGGGAAACATCCCTTTTTCTTCTTAAGGAATTATTCAAGGTTGACAATAAAGTAACATTTTGGTAAGGTATAAACCGCCACAGGGTATCTAACTGAGCAACATAGCAAGTACCTGATCAACCTCTGGGAAGTTCTGTATATGCAAGATTACCACACACAAAATAGTCTCCCTTTAAAGCCACTAATCCAGTTACGGGGACAGACTAGAAACTAGATTCTGCGTACAGTAATTCAAAGCCCACTGAGTCATGTTCATTTCCTCAATTCCTACAGATAGATTACGTTCCCAGGGATGGTAATATCCTAATAAAGGGCAACTCCAGTTAGGTATGTCTCGGACTGAGTCATCCAAAAGGTAGCCAGAACTATTATACTGTAACAAGTCATAATCATGCACCTGATTCCCTTGAACTTCCATTAATTGTACTACAGAAATATAAGTTTTCTGTACGATGGATTTCTTATACCTTTTTCCCTGTACCTTGTGCCATAAAACATATTGGAGGGGACTTTAAAGGCATAAAACTAACTACTCTAGGTTCTGTGTTTGTATGAGACCATCGTATAGTAGTTAGATTAAAAGCTGTATCACGAAACTCCTCAAAGGCTTTGGGCCTAACTTGTGGTAGAAACCCGTGTTGAGTAGCTGTCACAATTGGAAAGCAAACTGCACAACGTGATAGATTAAAATATTTTGTAACTGAGTGTAAATGTGACTCAAAATATTTGGATATCCCTCATAACTTTCCCAAGATTCTAAATGCAGCACTGCTTCATTAACAATAATATGCCACAGCACAACTAAGACCAAATACTAAAACGTTCTTAGCAGACCTCTAAACATCTGAAACTATAATTACTCCAAAAATAAATGTGCTAAGACAAAAATAAAAATACACCTACTCTTCTTAATATGATGAAGATATATAGTATAGCTATAACTACCCCTTAATTCTCAATTACATCATGAAGTAGAGGTTAAGTACCCAAAGGCCATTGCATCTATATCAGTAAAATACTAATTCAAACTAACTATATCCACCTAATCAGTAGTGTAAATGCTGGACAAAGGTTTTTTTCATAATAAGTTCATTCAAAAAGCACTTAATCACAATAGTCTCTTCTTCTTTTCTGTAATATCACTGATGTCCACTGAGTCTCTGCGTTGCAATCTCTTGATTCACTGATGCAGGGAACCACCTTCTGGAGCCTGTGAAGGAGTCTTCTTACACTGTGTAAGATGTATCCAACGAGAATGTCCTTCCACTTTACAAGCCGAGTATCCCACCAGGAGCACACGAAATGGACCTAGGAACTTGGGAACCAGAAGCGTCTTTGGATGCAAATTCTTAATCAGGACCCAGTCTGGTGACTTCACTTCCAGATATGATGATTCTGATGATTCTGGATATGATGATTCTGTCATCTCGTTGAGGATTCACTTGCAATAAAAGGGAAACAGAGAGGACTGAGTGCAACCGTGAGCAAAAGGTCAAAATATCGCTGCGCAACAATTGGGGATCTGGGATAACTGCCAAGTAATGTGGAGAAGTAGCTGGACGTCCAGCAACTATTTCATATGGTGTCAGGCTGGGGGAATTACACACTGCCATAAGGGCAAAGGGAGGGCTTCCGTCCAATCTGTAGCCCAATCCTGTGTCATAGTGCGCAAGTGACCTTTGATTGTCCTATTCATCCACTCCACCTGGCCAGGACTTTGCAGATGATAAGGAGTATGCAGTTGTCTCTTAATACCAAACCAAATTTTCAATATCCTCCCAGACACTCGCAACAATGGCGGGACCCAGACAAGAAAGAACAAAAGGAACACCCCAGACAGGAATAAACTGGTAATGGATAAGCTTCTACCCATCCGGAAAAATACCACCTCCTTCCTCTGGCACAGGGCAGCTCTGCAAAACAGGCTGCAAAATCAAAAAGAGTTCGGAAGGCAGAAATCTGAATAACTGACCCTAAGCTGAACCTACAGTGCCAGTCTTGAAACAGTGCAGACAAACTGTGCCAAAGAAAAAAAAAAAACAGAAGTTCAGGTGACACCGGAGAACCAAAAAGACATAATTCATAGCCACAGCGGCAAAACTTATAATGCAGGAACAGGGCAAGTAGAAACAAAAGAATGTCAGGACAAATAAGCAGATGATCCTTTTTCCAGCAGCCCTGAGCATCACAGGAAGCACCCCACGAAGTCAGAGTCTGGGTTTTCAAAGGAAGTATCTTGCTATTGCTGCAAGAAAGATAAAAGGGAAAACAAAGTCATATTAAACGGTGTTAAATACAGCACTGTCGGGAACACCGATGCTTGAAGAACAGCTCGCTGTGCTTCGTGGTCTGCAAAATTTGACACAAAATCTTCATCAGAAGAATGTCCTTTGCATTTTAAACTGCATGCCACAAAACCGTAGTGACTGCATAGCCTACACGAAGTTTGCCCTTGTCATCTCTAAAAGCAGAACTATCCACAAACAAAGGTATAATCCGGGGCTGGTAGAGGTACAGTTTGGAAACAATTATGAGACCCATCTTCCTCCACAAGTGTTGAAAGGTTGCGTTATGATGTAGTACAGACTGAAACATGAAGCGAAGAAATTATTAATTCCAGAGTCAATAAAACGTGTGGAGGACAAAAGGCTGAGTCCTGGTTGAGTGGAACAAAAGGGCGCTGTAGAACCAGAAAATCAGTAAATTTCAATTGCAAAAGGCCACTGCTACTAAACTATGTAGACATAGTGGAAGTCCCAAAGTCACTGCATCAAATCGCTTTGAGAAATATCCCACCGGCTTGCAACCAGTTGGGAAAGCTTGTAAAAGCACACAGGTAGCAGAGGAATCAGAAATAGCCACATACAATTTGAATAGTAAAGAATAATCATTTCCCAGTGCAATTTTTTTTTTTACATTTAAAACAAACCTCCCACTGTGATAATGTGGGTACAATAAGGCCTTCAGATCCTTCTTTATTTATTTAGCTTTTTATTTTATTTAGCTGTATTTATATTCCGCTTTTCACCGGGTCAAAGCGGTCAATTGGGGGATACATTTAACACGAGGGGATATGACACACATACGTTAATACTTACAGGGAACATGGGAAATGGAGGGGTAAGTGGCTTGCCCAAGACCACAAGGAGTGCCTATAGGACTAGAAATCCCAGTCCCTCCGGCCTGAGATTGCTGTCCCCAGGTGGGACTTGAACCCCCGGCCCTCTGGCCTGAAGTACCTTCTTTCCCAATAAGAGCATAAAGTGGAGCAATAAGATCTTGAGAAATTCGCTAGCTATTATTTACAGAAAATTAATAAACTCAGGAAGCTACACAATAATACTGGTGTCGCTGGAAAAAGGCAATGACAGAATAGGTTTTAATCTAGCAGAGGTAATTGCACGACCAGATGGTGTTAAATCAACGCCCAGGAAAGTAACATTTTGAGATACAAATTGCAGTTTAGACAGATTTAACCTTCAAACCTAAATTAGTAATATGAGCTAATAGAGACAAACTCATAACATGGTGAACATAAAAGCAAATCATCCACATATTGAACTAAAGAGGAATGGTCGAGTCTTACATCAAATAATGCAGTTCTTAGGGCCTGCGAGAAATAAGCAGGACTATCAGTGTACCCCTGACACAAAGTGGTCCAAGTATATTGCTTATTGTCAAAATAGAAGGCAAATAAAAATTGGCTGTCTTTGCTAATTTTCACTGAAAAATAAGCAGAACTTAAATCCACAACAGAAAACCAGGTAGTCCCTGAAGGTATCTGCGTCCAGATATCATGTGGATTAGGTACCAAGGGAAAAATTGGCAAAATTACATTATTTACTGCTCACAGGTCTTGTACAAATCTATAAGTCTTACCGTCAGCCTTCAGCACAGGAAGGATTGGAGTATTGCATGGTGAAGTTGTAGGATAAATGACACCTTGTTTCTGGAGATCGTCAATCACAGGACGAATTCCTTCAATAGCAGCTGCTGGCAGTGGATACTGCTTGAGTCTAGGAAGCTGAACTCCAGGTTTCATGGTGATTTTCACAGGAGGAATTGAAAGGCACCCGACATTAGATCCTGGCACTGCCCACAAAGTAGAAGGAAGGTCTTCAAGCGCCGGATGAACAACACTTGCATCTGCAGGGGACGGCACTTCAGAGAGAGGGTACAGCTGGAAAGAGAACTTGCCCCCCATCCAGGATAGAGTAGCATGATGTGACACCAAAAAATCACGACCTAGAAGATTCACTGGCAAAGTGTCTCCTACAAGAAAAGTAGTTGGATATACAATCTCTCCAATCTGCAAAGGTAAATATTCAAGTCTACGATGAGGAATTACCTTTCCCTCAATGCCTTCACAATGTACTATCGGTGCTTATGCTAACTGAGCATGATAGATAGCAGGCAAATCCTGTAAACGCAGTGCTGAAGTTGTAGCTCCAGTGTCAATAACAAATTTCAAATTAGAACCTCCCAGTTTAGCTTCTAACTCACCCTGAGGAGTTACAATCAAATTCAGGAATAGTCATGCATCCCATGTATCACCTCCACAATCTTCTGGGTTAGAGAAGCACTGATATACTGGAGTGAATTCAGCTTGTACTGGAGGGGGAGGGGGAAAATCAGCTCTCTGGCCATCAGGATTCCGATTCCGGGGGCAGTCTCGCTGCAAATGTCCAGCCTCTCCACAAGTGTAACAAGTACGTAGCTCTCTGGACTGTCCATGCCCTCGCTGAGAATTCACATAACCTCCTCTAGCTCTGAATCTACCCCTCCCCCTTCCCATGGGAGTTTGCATGGAAGCAATCTGCAAATTAAGCAACATCGCTTTTTTTACATCTAATCTGGTTTGTTGTTCTTGTTGTTCCTTGAGGAACTTCAATTCGCTGTATCGAGCCCCTTCCAAAATTGCATCGGCTGTTCTAGCTGGCCAATCTATTATTGAAGTTTCTAAAATTTCTTTTATTCTTGGAATCAATCCACTTACAAAAATATTAGTAAATCCTGAAGGTGTGTCTTATGCCTCACCAGAATAGTCTTTAAAAGCTAGCATACACCTAGTGTGAAAATCTGTAACTTTTTCACCCCTATCCTGCCTTAGAGATGTTAATCTCGACCAGTCCTTTACAGGTTTATATACTACTTTTATAGATTCTAACAATTTTCTCTACATAAAACAAAATTATCTCTTTGTGTTTTTTCTTGAAAATCTGTTACATGGTCTGTCAGTGGCCATTGCCAGTTGTCATCCCTAATTGGATGAGTAACCTTATGAAAATCAGCTGGATTAAAAAAACAGATCTGAGCAAATTATCTAGATCTGCCCAAGTAGGATTATAACTGTTAATTATTTGAGACTATAAAGACACAAATCTACCAGGGTTATCCCTGTAATTCGGAAAAGTTTTTGTCAAATCTAACACTTCTTTAAGTAGTCACAATATCATTTCCCACAGCGGCTTCAGTTTAACAGTGGCAGAACATAAATTAAGCTGAATAGAACATCCTGAATAGAGCCTAAATCATAATATAATTTATCACACTTCATCAGAAACACTTAATTCTTTTGAAAAGTACACACAAATGAGAAGTACACAATAACAATCTGCTTAAAGACCTATAAATTCTGCTTTGAATTTCAAATCATTACTGCTATCCTGAACTCCAGGCATAGGTAATTTATTTCCCGAGAATGCTTTTTTTTTTTTTTTGCAACAAAAACTCTATGACCTATTGCTACTTCTAAGATTCTTATTACAAGTACAACACTTTCCGTTTCTTGATTCAAACATGCTCTCAATTCTTTGAGCTGTGAGACATTCCAAATATCCAAAATACACAATTCTACTCCCCCTAACTTCTGTTTCTTTTTAAATAGTTTCTTTTTCTCTTAGCTCTGCTACACGTGTGACCCGCTCTTGCTCAGCTGGTCAATAGGTACATTTCTTAACACAAACAACTTTTGTTCCAAAACATAAACATTCCTAATGTTTTCATCATGTACCATCTGTTCCCACCATGTAAGCAGATTTGCACGGTTTATCTTTAACCGCTAACTCATATCTCAGGCAATGGACCTTATCTACAGAGAAAGTTCCCTCCAAAGGAAACTTCAAATTCACATTACCTTATGTCACTGAATCCCTATGTGCTACGGAATTGATGGCTACATCACCTATGCTTCTCACACATACAATAGAAGCATACAATAAGGGCTACCTTTTCTAAACACTAAAGCCCTAGCTCTGTCATGCCATTCACGCATCTGAGACAGAGCCTGTCTATTTAACAGATTACCCATCACTGGTAATTTTCATAATACTCACAAATCTTCAGGCACCTTCTGCTCTTGCCTTGAATGCAGAGATCTGTATCCGAGTCACGGCAAAAACTGAAAGATGTACTCTGCACCTCCCCCTCACCTACAACGAGGCAGGGCTCTTGGGTATAACAGAAATCCGCATACAATAACAATGAGAAGGTTAATTTGTAAATCAGTAAAGAACACACAACACACTTGTATTGTAAACACAGGACCAAAGCGCTTTGGGAGAGCAAGCTAGGCATCTGCCTATGTTTACTCTGAATTCAAAGCTTTAGGCCTCTTTATTTATAGACAAAGATTCCATTACACAGCATAATTTCACTTTATTATTCTACGTCTCACATCATGTATATTCATAATATACATATTCTATTCTACGTCTAGTGTTACGTATATTCATAATATACTTTTCTATAGGCATGCACATCATGGACAATCATGAAAAGACATACATATATTCTCAGACATGACTATGTAGGCCTTAATTCTAATTAATCCTAACACTGACAATTTAATATCTCTGACCAGAGACAGCGGGACTGCAAAGCTGGGTAAATAACTTGCCTTTTACTTATCTTTCTAATAACATAGGCTAATGTTTATGTTATCTCAACCTTTTACCCAATTTCTTCTACAGAGTTGTTCAAGGATGGTATTAAAGAGAGAGCTACAAATGATATTAAGGGGTATGTTTACTAAACCTTCTTAATGTGCGCCCAGCGTTAGTGTGCAGGATGCCATATAAGGAGTGGGCGTTTCAGTTTAAAGTAGCAAAACGGGATTAGCGCGCGATAACGTGCGCTGCTGCGCACATTATCGGGCAAAGCGACGCTAAGCACGTTACCGCGCGGTAATCTTAAGTAGGCACACAGACACCCAAGCATAGAAACAGAAGTGTAGCACAATGGTTAATACACTGACTGATGATACAGGGGTCATGAGTTTGATCCCCCAGTGTGCCTAATGCATAAGGCTGGCTGAGACATCAGCTTTGACATGCAAGTATTGTTTCTTGAGGCATTTTATTTATTGCTGCCAGCAAACACACCCTCACATGCCGTAACCTAAGGTGCCGCATAAGGCACCCTATAAGGCACCCCATAGGGCACCATTATAAAGTGCACTGTCCGTCACGGCACCCTATAATGTCCTCTATAGGGCACCCTATAAGGCGCTCCATAGGACACCTTATAAGGCACCTTATACGGACTGTAACCATAAGGTGCCTCAGAAGGCGCTTTATAGGGTGCCCTATAAGGTGCCTTATAGGGCGCCTTCTGAAGCACCTTATGGTTACAGTACCCTGAGGGTGTTTTGCTGGCAGCACTAATGTACATTAAAAAAAGACAATGCTTTGGACAGCCCTATCAAATAACCCCTACTGTGAGTTTGAACCCATGCCCTCTGGCTTCACAAGTAGTGAAGTAACCAGTGGGCTACAGCTCCATAGCTGCTAGCAAACTGCTGGTTGGCTGCAGAAGGACTGCACGTCACCACACAAACAGTCTGCTGTGGTCACCAGGATAGGGTTAACCCACCCATACCCATGATGCACTGCACATGCAAATCAGCAGTCTACAGATGATCACAAGATGGGGTATGCACCCGCACAGCACCTCGGCCTGGTATTGGGAACTGACCGTGTGTGGTAATGGCACAGAGTAGCTACACACCATCACATTGTGCAGGTACTGCACTCACCCTGAGGGTGAGGTGGGGCACCCAGCACAGCAGAGATAGGCCATGCTGCAGGTCCCCAGCAGTGCTAATGTGTGAGATAGGTAGTTTCTGCAGACACACCTTGAATATATCTGTATGTCTCAGTCAGGTTTAGCCCCCTATGGACCCCTAGGAGGATTATGTACAACCAACCTCCTCCTCCAGCTCCAGGGCTGAGGGTGATAAACAGTGTCTCCCACCAACAGTGTCTCCCACCAACAGATCCACATTCTACATCCCTGCAATTGTGGCAGTAGAGAAGACCATCAACCCAAGTCCTGCTGGAGAACAGACACCCTACAGGGCAGTCAATGCAGCTTTGTACACATCCATAACACAATAGCAGACATTAGGCCTGGACATGCTAAGCTGCACCCCACCACTATCTGCTATTCTCCTGCAACAAGCCTTCAGCCGCTGCACCCTGCAAGACGTTCCATCAAGACACATACCAGCTGCAGACAGTCTGCTAGCTAGTCCATAGTGCATGTTCCTGGTGGAAATGCATGCAAGCAGAGCTGGGATGTCAGCATACACACCAAGCAGATAAATCAGTGACTGGGCCACAAAAGGGAACCCATAAATATCACATGAAATAAATACTATATAGCACTATGGGGGAGGCTAGCCATGCCGTCGTCACTGCTCAGTCAGGGTGAGAGTGATCTCCCAGCAGAACATGCTGTGGCCACCCTGTCTGTGCAGGTGGTGGCCGGGCACTACAATGTCCCAGCCAGTGCCCTATGCCCTGTGCAGATGCATCCTGGCCAGGCCACCCTGTCCGGGCTATACCCATGGTACCTTGCTCCTCATTATGCACATTGGCAGGCCAATACTGGCAACAGTGCTGGCAGTGTGGGCTGTGGAGGGTGTTTGCAGCCACCACACACTGGACAGACAGACACACACTCCCACACCTATGCCAGCATTGTGCTACTATAGAGGTGTTTAGCAGCCCTGGCCACCACACCAGTCCTGGGCACAGTGCAGGCATGGATATGGTATGCAATACTGTTGGGGGTCACTCCCCAGGGTGGTAAACACTGTCAGAGACCAGAACGGAAGCACACTCCACAGACATCAGAAAGGTTGCTATGATGGAGCTCAATCAGCAAACTGTGCTTAACATAGGAATTGCTATCTGCCAGTAATCATAGCAAACATTTGATAGCTGTGTACCGTATTCCCAGGTGTAGGGTGGCATTGCTAAGGTATGCAAGTGCTAGTATTGGGAGATGCACGCAGGACCCAATGTCCTGCCTCTCCAGGAGGCATTGGCTAATGGAGCCTGTGGGTGTGGGTGTGTCTGCCCCTGTTGGCTGCTGCTTTATGGCAGAGGTTCCAAACTCCAGTCCTGGTGTGCCAAACACTGTTCGGGTTTTCATGCTGTCCCTCATGAATATGCATGAGATACATCTGCATACCATGGGGGTGGTGCATAGATATGCAGCACAGGCATCTTTATTAGAGGCAGCATGGAACCTGAATGGTGTTTGGCCCTCCAGGACTGCATTTGGGAGACTATGCTCTAGGTAATGCGCCTGTTTATGGTGTCTTTGCTCTGTAGGGTAAAATGTAGGTGTTTGGGGCATGTTTACGTCATCTGCATTAAAGGTTCTGTCTGTATTAGCACGTTGTAGTAGTGGGTAAAATATGGTGACTGGGTTGTCAGGCACCATAGCTGGGACTTGAACCTGTGACCTTCTGCCTCCAAACACACTGGTTGTGTGCACTGCACCACCGTGTTGCCACAGAGACAGTGCATTCCCTGGTGATACCATGACTGTTTGTCCGGCAGGGCCTGTCTGTTGCAGTGCATGGCACCCACCTACACAGGGCTAGGCCATGGTCTGCTCTGGGCAGCTGCCACTGCCCCCCTCCACTACCAGTACCCCTCTGCCACCATGCTGACATGCCCTTCTGCTGGTGGTGCTGGTGGTGTGCAGTCTCAAGCCATCCAGTGTGCAGGTAGACGGCTGCCTATGGTGCGTGTTCTGGGGTAGGGGTGCCTGCATAGGTGTCCACGCTTCCCCCCAACACCGCCTGCCAATGTTCTGTGCCCTTGGAGGTACCTGCTGGGTACTATCCCCTGTGACACTGTGATAAACACTCTCGTGCCCATGTTGGGCCCTCATCAGTTGCTGTCTGGCTGCTGTACAGTTTCAGCATTCCTAAGTGCCACCTAGGCATCTGCCTAGTCTGCACTGTGCCCCAGCTGCACCACAGCATGTGCCGCCTGCCGCCCTCTGTATCCCCTTTCCCATCATCTGTCCAGTTGCCCATTCCGACATGCCCGCCCTGCTGTTGTGGAACATGTGCATGCCATAGGAAACCTTTCAAATGGAGAGGGAAACCCTGATCAGTGCTATTTCACTGTGGGATCATTCACCTTGTATGGGGACGGAGCGTAGACCCTTCCAAAATTCATATCTTTTTTTTGGGGCTTTCTTGGGAGTGTTTTTTGATGTTTCCCATTACTATCACTATTGCCCAGCTTGGTTATGTTTTTTGTATATTTTGTTGGGGTCCTTTTCAATGTTTATTTGTACTTTTGTTCCGTGCACATTTATCATACTTATCACTTTTTGTAGGTTTCCCTGGGTTTGCTGTACATTGCTGACAGAAATGGTTTCTTTTCCCTTTAAATCAGCTCTTACGCGAGGTTTTCACTTGCATTAGTTTTGGCCTCGAATTTCACATCGTTAGTGTGCGGTGAGCCTCTCCCCTCCCACTCTCCACCCATTGACTCCTTCTCTCCGCCCCTGGGGAGCCTTCCTCCGCCCTCCGGGAGCTTTTCCCCGCCTTCAGCGCTCGTTTGCGCCGCTGTGTGCGTTAGCGCGCGCTAAGGCACATTTGTGCCCCGTAAAGTGTCATTATCGCGCGCTAAGGTACCTTAGCGTGCGATAATTGCACAGCGCGCACGTTAAGAAGGCTTAGTAAACATACCCCTAACTCTTTCTTAGGGCTTATGCCTGACTGTGTATTCAACCCGGTACACTAAAGCTTACTTTCAAGTATGTTTTCCTAGATCCTTCTCATTTGTCTAATTTTATTTCTTCTAAATTGCTGGTTATACTACTTGTCTCCTGTATAGGCTCCTTTAGTTGAGTTTGTTTAGCTAATACAATGTATGATACCCTGGATAGAGCCTTTTTCTTTTTAATTATTGCCTGCTTTGTTATTTGTATAAAACTAAGTAGTTACAGCTACAGCCCGTTTTCTTGTATTTTTCATAACTTTTAAGATTCTTTTCAAGAGTTCCAACTCAAGCATATTGGATAATTATTCTAATTACAACTTTTACTTTCAAGAGTAACTTTGTTTTCTACTATTGGATTTGTCCTTTCCTTTATCTTCTTTAACATGTGTTTCAAGAGTTCAGCTAGGCAACGTTTTGTCTGTCTGTATATGCTTCCCCCTCCCCCAAACATAGATGCCTCACCATGCTCAGCCTTGACTTATCCTCCTAACTCCAAGCCAATGTGGCAGGCAGCTTTGTTCTTTAATCTGCCTGCCAGTTTGACTTGGAGTCAGGGCAAAAAAGTGCCCTAACCCCTGCACCAGCATCTGCCTTTGACCCTCCCTGCTGCCACTCCTGCCACTGCTGCTTCTTTTTTGTCCTAATCTCCATGCCTGCATCTGCCTTCTCCTCTTCTCTCCCTACTTCCCTCCATTGCCACTTTGGACCTGTGGCATTAGTGAAGAACAGAAAACAAGTATGGGATCACTGATTATGTGGTATGTCCATGCCACTGAAGTTTCTGCCTCCTCTAATGTAAGCTTCCCGTTTCTGAGGGGCTGGACCAGCAGAGCCTTCAGTGGCATGGATATATCACATAGTCAGCGATACCATGCTTGTTTGCTGTTCTTCGCTGCTGCCTCAGGTTTGGAGAAGTGGAAAAGGTGAGGGTGTCAGCAAGAAGGGGAGGGGGAATCAGATGCTGGATTAGGTGGGAGATAAAATGGAAGATGCTAGATCAGGAAGAAGCATGGGTATACCAGAACACCTGATCGATCTCTTGCACAATCTGTACATTGATCAAGAAGCAACAGTTCGAACGGAACAAGGAGAAACAGAATGGTTTAAAATAAGCAAAGGTGTAAGACAAGGCTGCAAACTTTCCCCCTACCTGTTTAATTTAATATGCAGAATCAATCATCAGAGAAGCAGGATTGCATGAAGACAACAGTGATGTGAAGATTGGTGGAAGACTCATCAACAACCTTCGCTATGCTGATGATACCACATTACTGGCAGAAAGTGAAGATGATCTGAAACATTTGCTTCTCACGATCAAAGAACATAGTCTCAAAATGGACCTGCACCTTAATGTAAAGAAGACAAAGATCATGAAAACTGGCAAAATCAACAGGTTCATCGTTGAAGGAGAAGAAATTGAAATTGTGAACAACTTTAACCTACTTGGATCAACTTATCAATAAAAAAGCAAAAAGCAGTCAAGAAATCAGACGATGCATTGCTCTTGGCAGAATGGCTATGAAAGACCTAGACAAGATTCTCAAGAGCAGAGATGTCTCTCTCCATAAAAAGATTTGACTTGTTCAAGCCATGGTATTTGAAAGCTGGACAGTGAAAAAGATAGACAGGAAGAAAATTGATGCCTTTGAATTATGGTGCTGGCGGCGAATACTGTATATACCATGGACTGCCTGAAGAACAAACCAGTCAGTACTAGAGGAGATCAAACCTAAGCTTTCTTTAGAAGCTCAGATTACAAGACTTTGACTTTCATACTTTGGACACATCATGCGAAAAGAGACATCATTAGAGAAAGACGTCACGCTTGGCAAGATAGAAGGTCAACACAAAAGAGGAAGGCCAGCAATGAGATGGATTGATACAACAACAGCAGCTACGGGTACCAGTCTGTCAACAATGAGCCGCCTGACTGAAGACCGAACACAATTTAGGACAACTATCCAGAGGGTCGCCATAAGTCGAAACTGACTCGACAGCACTTAACAACAACAACAGATCAGGAAGAAGGATTTGGTAGTGGAAAAGCAGGGAGACAGGAGTGATGCTGGACAGAAGGAAGAACAGGGATTAGAGTGGAGATGATGGACATTTGGGAAGGTAAGTAGGGAGATAAGGTGGATATGGTACACATGGGGCAGGAGTAGGGAGATGGGAAAGATGCTTGATATGGGAGGAGAAAAGACATTGAGGCAATGTTGAACATGGGGAGGGGGATAGGAAGACAGAAGGGAGATACTAAACATAGAAGGTTTATGTTAGAAAAAGGGGAAATGCTGGATATGGAGATACTGGAATGGGGGGTATAAGGAATAGGGAGACAGAGGGAAGGTGCTGGACATGGTGAAGTAGGGCAACTGATGGGAGGTGCTTCATACAGGGAGAATAGGGAGATGGGGAGATTCTGGATGGAAGAGATGGGGAGAAAGCGAGAGAGTGAAGAAGCTGGATAGAAAGGGAAGAAAGAGGAGAGAGGAGATGGTGGATGGAAGGGGGGATAGAAGGGGAGAGTTAGTGGAAGATGGGAAAATAAGAAGGGAAATGGGAGGGTGAAGATAAGGGAAAGAGATAAGAACATAAGATATGCCATACTGGGTCAGATCAAAGTCCATCAAGCCCAGTATCCTGTTTCCAACAGTGGCCAATCTAGGTCATACGTACCTAGCAGTTTCCCCAAAAGACACAGGTTCCACAATGCTTGTATTGGGTCAAGCATTGATATCCTGGGTCCCTTCTTAATAATGGTTTATGGACCTGTCCTCCAGGAACATGTCCTAACCTTTTTTAAACCCAGCTACACTAACAGCATTTACTACATCCGCCGGTAACAAATTCCAGAGTTTGATTACACGTTGAGTGAAAATATATTTTCTTTTATTAGTCTTAAATAGTTTACCCTGTAGCTTCATTGCATGTCCCCTAGTCTTTCTATATTCTGATAACGTAAACAATCGATCTATGTTTACCTGTTCCACTCCTTTCATTAATTTATAGACTTCTATCATATCTCCCCTCAGCTGTCTCTTTTCCAGGTTAAAGAGCCTTAGGGGCATGTTTACTAAACTCCGAAAATGTGCGGGTCCCCGTTAGTGTGCGTGTGCCATATAAGGAGTGGGCGGTCCAGGCAAAAAAAATAAAACGGGAGAAAGCGAACGCACATGTGCATGTGGCGTAAGTGTGCGGGGCCCACATTAGCACGTGGGAAGGCTAAGTGGGGCGCTGCTGCATAACCAAACAACAGACCCGTAGTACAACGGTGAAGACACTGACCCATGGTGCAGGGGCCATGGGTTCAAGCCCCCATTGTGCTCAATGAAAAAGGCCAGCTGAGGCATCAAATGTAGTTGGAAAAAGTGGTGTAGGAGGCATATTAATTTTGGGCGGCAAAAGGCGGCACACTGTTTATTTGTAACGGCATGAGGCGGCGCACTGTTTATTTTTAACGGCATGAGGCAGCGCACCGTTCATTGGGGGCGGCAGAAGGCGGTGCGCTGTTAATTTTGTGCGCCACAAGACGGCGCGCTGATGGTTACAAGGCGGCGCGCTGATGCTCAAACACAGGAACAGAGCCACAGCACAATGGTTACGACACTGACCAATGGTGCAGAGGTCAGGGGTTCAACCCCTCACAGTGCCCAGTGAGCAAGGTTGGCTGGGGCAGTAAGTATGATGGTGAGGTGTGCTGTAGGAGGCCTTACAGTTTTATTTTATTACCCACTACCAGTAAACCCGTTCTAACAGCGTGTTAATATATGGAGGCCCGTAAGGCACATGTTACAGTGCACAGTCCGCAAAGGCACCCTAGCAAGTCCCCTATAGGGCACCATGTATGCTGCGCCACAGGATAATGTATAGTGCACGCAATATAGGTGGCCTATTGGGCGCCCTATAAAGCACCCTCAGAGGCACCCTTATGGGTACAGTATGCCAAGGGTGTGTTTGATGCCATAAACATATGTCCAGTAAAAAATGACAATGCTCTGGACAACCCTATCACAGAACCCCTCTGTGGACTTGAACCCATGACCTCCTGCTATAAAGGCAGTGACGGAACCATTGGGCTACAGCACTATAGCTCTGAGTAAGCGCCTGTCTGACTGCAGAGAGCCTGCACGTCACCCCACAGACAGTCTGCTGCTGTAGACAGGACGGGTTAGGCCACCCGTACCCATGATGCACTGCACATGCAAATCAGCTGTCCACAGATGCACACAAGATGGGGAATGCACCCCAAAAGCTACCCGGCCTGGTAGGGGAAACTGTCCGTGTGCACCCACACAGCACCTCGGCCTGGTGGGGGGCCTGAGCGGGAGGACTGCCGGCGAAGGGTAGCTACACACCGTCACATTGTGCGGGTAATGTGCTCACCCTGAGGGTGGGAGGTGGCGCCCAGGACCAGGTCCACAACACCGGCCATGCCATAGCTCAAGAACAGTAATAACCTGTGTGATAAGAAGGTGTTGCAAAAACATCATGGATACCCCTTCTGTCTTAGTTGGTGGTTCCACACCCCTAGGTGGGCAACTGTACCTACTCTCTCTCTTCTCCTCCCTCCCCCCCGGTTGGCAAACAGGGTCTCCCATCAACAGATCCCCATCCTTTCTCCCCCCCCCCCCCATGGCAGTAGAGTGGGCCATCAACCCCTGTCCTGCTGGGGTACAGACACCCTACAGGGCAGTCCAAGCAGCTCCACACACATCCATAACACACTATCAGACAGACAGTAGGCCTGGATATTCAGGGGTGCACCCCAGCACTATCTGATATTCTCCTGCAGCAAGCCATCAGCTGCTGCACCCTGCAAGGCACTCTATCAAGCCACATACCAGCTGTGCAGAGTCTGCTGGATAGTTCTGATGCAATTGCATGCACCCCAAACTGGGGTGGCAGCACACACAAGCAGATAAGTCCATGAAGAGGCCCCAACAGGAAACCCATATATATCACTGGAGAGAAATGCTATACAGCACTATGGGGGTGCCTAGCCATGCTGTCATCACTGCACGCTCAGGGTGAGAGTGATCCCCCAGCGGCACATACAGAGGTCACCATGTCTGTGTAGGTGGTGGCTGGGCATTACAATGTCCCAGCCAGTGCCCCATGCCCTGTGCAGATGCATCCTGGCCAGCACACCCTGTCTGAGCTATACCCATGGTACCTTGCTGCTCATTATGCGCATTGTCAGGCCAATACTGGCAACAGTGCTGGCAGTGTGGGCTGTGGAGGGTGTTTGTAGCCAACACACACTGTATAGACAGACACCCCCCCCCCACACCTATGCCAGCATTGTGCTACTATTGAGGGGGTCATTCGACGTGCCCACCACACCGGTCCTGGGAAGGGTACAGGCATGGATATGGTACACAGTACTGCTGGGGGTCACTCCCCAGGGTGGTAAATACTGTCAGGGGCCAGACCTGGGGCACGCACCGCAGACAGCCGACAGCTTGTTCTGCTGGAGCACAAGGAGCAAACAGTGCTGAGCGTAGGACTGTCTACCTGCCAGTACCCACATCAAACGTTTGTGGGCTGTGTACCGTATACCCAGGTATAGGGTGGCATTGCTAGGGTACGCAGGAGCTAGATCTGGGAGATGCCCCCCAGGAGGCTTTGCCAATGTGGCCTGTGGGTGTGGGTGCGTCTGGACCTGTTGCCTCTTGCTTTACGGCAGAGTGTCCCTACTCCAGTCCTGGTGTTCCAGACACTGTTCGGGCCTTCATGCTGTCCCCTATGAATATGCATGGGCTACAGTTGCATACCATGGGGGTGGTGCAGACATCTGCAGCACAGGCATCTGTCTTAG
This sequence comes from Ichthyophis bannanicus, assembly GCA_033557465.1. Lineage (NCBI taxonomy): Eukaryota > Metazoa > Chordata > Amphibia > Gymnophiona > Ichthyophiidae > Ichthyophis > Ichthyophis bannanicus. The sequence goes on along the minus strand of CM066034.1, from coordinate 669,737,946 downwards.
GGGAAGCATGGAACCTGAATGGTGTTTGGCCCTCCAGGACTGCATTTGGGAGACTCTGCTGTAGATAATGTGCCTGTTTATGGTGTGGTAAAAGATAGGCGTATTGACCATGCCTATGTTCTCAGCAATAAAGGTTTGTCCTTACTACCACGGTGTAGCTGTGGGGTGCATATGTGGACAGGATTGGCGGTAGCCGCAGCTGGGCTCTGAACCTGTGACCCTCTGTTCTTGCACACACTGTCTGTGTGCACTGCACCACCGTGTAGCCACTGATTGGCTGTAATCCCTGGGTGGTCCATGACTGTACATCCGACAGGGCCTGTCTGTTGCAGTGGATGGTGCCAGCCTGCACATGGCCTGGCCACTGTCCTCTGTGGCTAGCAGCCACTGCCCCCTTCACCATCTGAACCCTTCCGCAGACATGCTGGCATGTCCTTATCCTTGCAAAGGCATATGGCGTAGTGGCACCCCAGGACTGTATTTGGCTCACATGGTATAGCGGTCTAGCTGTTGTTCTTTAGCAAGGTTTTTTGGGGAACGTGGGGCACCCATTATGTGATCATGAACCAGGGACACAATTGGCCCTTGGCACGTGGGGTGAGGGCATGTACAGGCACATCTGTCATACATAACCTCTACCTACTTAACCTCTACCTACGTGTCCTTAGCCCCTACAGTTGTGGCACTACAGGACTGCATTTGGGGGACGCGGCTGTTGGTGATGCTCATTGTGCTGGTGTGTGTGTGGTGTAGGGTAAAATATGGGTGTTTGCAACATGCTTTTGTTCTGTGCAATAAAGGGGTGTCTCTGCTATCTCTGTTTAGTGGTGGGTAAAATATTGGGATTGTGCTGGCATGTGCCACAGCTGGGATTTGAACCTGTGACCCTCTGGTCCTAGAGGTACCGGCTCTGTCCACTGCACCACACTGTGGCCACAGAGACAGTGCAGTCCCTGGAGATAGTAGACCTGGCAGGGTGGGGTCGCAAAACCTGCTCTGCACATTATTACTGTGAGCTCCTTCACCCTGTCTGGTGACAAATGTGCAAATATAACACGGTATGACGTCGGAACAGAGGGGGTTAGCATATTCCCCAGCTGGGCAACAGTGCTATTGATGGGCAACCATAGGGAACACTCCCAGGAAGGGTCCAATACACGGAGACGTTTTTGGAGGTGTCTCCGCTCCGTGCACCTTTCCAAAATTATTTTATTTTATTTTTTTGGAGCTCTGCTGGGTGTGTTTTTTACTTTTGCACATTACTATACCTGTTCCCCAGCTGATTTACTATTTTTAATGCTTTTGTTGTGGTCATTTCCTATTTTTCATTGCAGTTCTGTGCTGTGCACATGTATCACACTGCTGACGTTTTGCAGGTTTCCCCGGTTTTCCTGTACATTGCTGACGGAAATGGTTTCTCTTCCCTTTAAATGCCCTCTACCGCGACTGTTTCACTCGCGCTATTTTTTACATGGAAATTCGGGCCCGATACTGTGTGGGGAGCTCTCCCCTCCCACTCTCCACCCATTGACCCCGTCCCTCCGCCCCTCCGGAGCCTTCCTCCGCCCTCCTTTAGCCGTTCCACGCCTCTATCGGACATTTGCGGGCCCGCACTTGTACGGGGCCCGTTAGTGTGCCGCGTACCTGTGCGGGGATGACATGCACGTGTGCGGGGCATTTAAACGCGTTTCTGTGCGTTTCAATGCCGCGTTGCCGTGCGCTATTTTGCGGCGCGCAGATTTGCGGACTTTAGTAAACATGCCCCTTAATCTTTTTAGCCTTTCTTCATAGGAGTATCCTTCCATCCCCTTTACCATTTTGATGGCTCTTCTCTGAACCTTTTCTAATAACGCTATACCATTTTTAAGATACGGCAACCAGAATTGCACACAATATTCAAGGTGCGGTCTCACCATGGAGCGATAAAGAGGCATTATAATATCCTTTGTTTTATTTTCCATTCCTTTCCTTATGATACCTAACATTCTATTTGCTCTCTTGGCCGCTGCTGCACAGTGGGCGAGGGTTTTAACATGTTATCCACAATGACGCCTAAATCTTTTTCCTGGGTGGTGGTTCCTAATGGGGAACCTTGCATCGTGTAACCATAGTTTGGGTTGTTCTTCCCTAGGTGCATAACTTTGCACTTGTCCACATTAAATTTCATCTGCCATTTTGATGCCCAGTCTTCCAATTTATCAAGATCCTCTTGCAATTTTCCACAATCCTCATGGGTTTTAACAACTTTAAATAGTTTTGTGTCATCTTCAAATTTGATAACCTCACTCGTTATTCCCTTTTCCAGGTCATATATGAATATGTCAAAAAGCAGCAGACCCAGCACAGATCCCTGGGGTACACTACTATTTACCTTTACATAACATAAATGTACTGGGTCAAGCATTGATATCCTGGGTCCCTTCTTAATAATGGTTTATGGACTTTTCCTCCAGGAACTTGTCCAAACCTTTTTTAAACCCAGCTACACTAACAGCCTTTTACTACATCCTCCGGTAACAAATTCCAGAGTTTGATTACACGTTGAGTGAAAAAATATTTTCTTTTATTAGTCTTAATAGTCTGTCTATATTCTGATAACGTAAACAATCGATCTACGTTTACCCGTTCCACTCCGTTCATTAATTTATAGACTTCTCCATTGGGAAACTTCTCCATTGGGAAACGTGGCCATTTAGCCCTACCCTCTGCTTTCGATCTTTTAACCAGTTCCTGATCCACAATAGTACACTGCGTCCTATCCCATGGAAGACTGCAGAAAGATGCAGTTGAAAGAGGAAGACTGAAGACTGGATAGTAGGAAGATTTGAAAGTTCAGTAGATACAGAGGTAGAAAATGGAAGGAACCTGAAAGGATATAGGGGAGGAAGTGAAGAATACAATAGGAGAGGGAAAATTGACAAATGGAAAGAGAGTTCAAAGAAGACAGGAGAGCAGAAATCAGAGACTGTAACCAATACGATTAGAAAAATACAATGGCCAGGCAACAATGGTAGGAACAAGAATTTTATTTTGAATTTAGTGACTGGATTATGTTCGTTTTTGAAACTAACATCTGCTAGGTTTACATTTTGCACAGTGCAGGTGGAAATGCATCACTGTTTTTACTTCTCTGGTGATGATGGCATACAGAGGGTGCTTCTTGGGTTTGCACTTTAATTTTTGTCTGTATATTTGTAGTTAGTGGTTACTTAGGCGCATTTCACACAAGTGACAGTGCCTATTGTCAAAGTTCCAGCCTATGAGTACATTTTCTCTGTCCATATGCATCTGTTTGTTGGCGCATGCACCAACAAATGGGATGCATGGGCCTTCCCCAAAGCAGTGTGAAACATCAAAATCCACTGGGGGTTCCCAGGTCTCGCTGACCTGAAGGAGGACTGTGGCCTCCGAAGCACTGGCAGAGCTCCCCATCTCCTGTTGGTGAAGAGAGAAGAGAGTGCCCCTGAAGAACTTGCAGGAGTTCCCAACTTTTGCCTGCACCATGCTGCAGTCTCTCACGAAGGGAAGCAATAGAGTCAGGGCAGGAGGGAAGAAGAGAGGAATTGAAAAGGGACAGAGTATAAAGAAATGGATGGGGTTAGAGAGAGGAGGGAATGAAAGTGTGCTGGTGCAGAGAGAAGGAAGAGTGGAAGGGGAGGATGGAAATTGGGAGAGGTCAAGAAGGGAGGGGTTGAAGAGGGGTTCAGGGAAAACAGAAGGGAGCATACATTCTGGTGTGGCAGGAAAGGAAGGAGAGTGGCAAAAGGTAGGGAGGAGAAATAGTGCAAGAGGGTGGGAGAGAGGGAGTGAGTGCAATGGAACAGAAAAATACAAGAGACAGAAAAATCTGCATTTCCACAAACACCCTTCCAACACTCCCTCATGACAAACATGCACAAACCCACTACCCAATATGCTCCATGACACATACCTGCACACCACACAGCTTACAGACACCCTCAGTCACTACCCACACTATGCTTATCTGTTCATTTGCACATCCCCTGCTATCCTACGGAGACACACTTTACCTTGGCTTGTTTCCACCGAGTCCCCTAAAGAGACATGCCTGAGTCGGTGAATGATGGAAAGGAGAAATATGCCATTATATCACACTTCAAAGTGTGCACTTTTTTTTCTTTTATATGCCTTTAAGAACTTTTCCAGCTACTTGGACTCTCAGTCCCCTTCTGAAAGCCCAATACTGGCTACCAGTTTCTTATTATATTAAGTTTAAAATAGTATTTAAAACTATTTACAGTGGTTTTCTGTTCTACCTATCCAATTCCTTGATCCTCTACACCCCTAAACAAAGGCATGGGGAGGGGTCACCTGCACAGTGCAGCAGGTACACCTACTCTTACCGCCTTGCTGAGCAGACTAGATGGACCATACTGGTCTTTATCTGCCATCATATACTATGTTACTACCAAGTCATTATGCTCCCAGATTCAAATCAGATTGAGTTGTCCCCTCCAATAGTTTAGCCTACCATGAATCAACTTGACAATCTGCCTTTTTCTTTACTGAGCCCATCTCTATGGAATTTCATTGTTCTATATATTAGACAGGATTCTTAATTAAAAACTTTTAAGAAAAAACTTAAGATGTAGTCATTTGAGCTGGCATTTGGGGTGGAATAGCTTGAATGGCCAGTGTGATACATGCCTCAACTCTGACAGTTTATTCTTCTCCCTCTCTCCTCACCTTCCATAACTAAATCTTTAACCTGTCTACCTTTTTATTTTAAGTGCAATTTTCAAAGGTTTTTTTATATAGATTATTCCTTGTAATGAAATTGCTTTTGTCTTTCTAGTTCTTAGGGCCTCTTTTACTAACATTTAGTTTGAGCTAACTGCTGCATGGGTCCATTTTATTCCTATGGGTTGTGTGGCAGATAGCTCGAGGTAAGTGTTAGTAAAAGGGACCCTGAGTGTTATTTAGATAAGTATTAATTACACACAAATCTTTATAACTCAGCTCTCTACTAAGTAGCTACAATTTCATTTTAGCAAAAGAAGAGAGCTGGACAGAGGTCACCAGAGCCTGCAGAATTGATACTCCAACTCCACAGTCCCTCATATTGAAAACTGGTATGCAGCTCTGGAAGCGGAGGAGGCGAAAAATCCCAGGAACAGGAAGATATAGAGCTCAGACACCCCAATCAGAATCAGTAACCACAAGGAAGTAAAGGGTAGTACTGGTTGGTGACTCTCTTTTGAGGAGTGCAGAGACTTCCATCTGCCAACAAGGGAGGAGTAGCCTAGTGGTTGGGGCAAGGTACTTCAGGCCGGAAGGTCGGAGGTTCATATCCCACCAGAGGACAGCAAACTTGGGCCGGAAGGACTGGGGTTTCTAGTCCCACAGATGCTCCTTGTGGTCTTGGGCAAGCCACTTAACCCTCCATAGCCCATGTTCCCTGTAAGTATTAGTGTATGTGTCTCATATCCCTGCGTGTTAAATGTATCCCCCAATTGTGTTGTGACCGCTTTGATTGAAGGATAAGGCGGTATACAAAACTGTCTAAATAAATAAAATAAAATAAACAAGATTTGATGTCCGAGAAGGTGTGCTGTCTACCAGCTGCCAAAATCTGAGATGTTACGGAGAGTTTTCCAAGACTCATCAAGCCTACTGACTATTATCCAAAGCTGCTCATCCATGTTGGCATAAATGATACTGCTAGGTATCCCTCCAAGTGCATCAAGTATGATGTCATGGCTCTGGGAGAGAGGGTGAATCAGATAGGTGTGCAAGTGATGTTCTTCTCAATCCTCCCTTTTGAGGGTAAAGGCTGAGGCAGAGAAGCTTGCATCCTAGAGATAAATGTATGGCTGTGTGGATGGTGTCATCGAGAGCGTTTTGGTTTCCTGGACCATGGGATGATTTTCCAAGGGTTGCTGAGGAGAGATGGTGTCCACCTATCCAAGAAGGGTGAACATGTTTTCTGCAGCAGACTAGCTAACCTACTGCAGAGGGCTGTAAACTAGATTTGTTGAGGATGGGTGAAGAATGCCCTTAGGCAAGTAAAATTTCTCAGGTAAGTAACACATTAAATACCTCTATAAACATGGGTAAAAAGGGCAACATCTGGAAAGAAGTCTGTATTAATGCCTGCAGTATGGGAAAAAAGATTCCAGATGTTGAGGTTTTAATGGAAGTGGCTAACTTGGATTTAGTGGCAGTTACAGAGACATGATTCATGGAGAACCATTAATGGGATGTAGTTATACCAGGCTATAATTTATTCAGGAAGGACAGGGTAGGAAGAAAGGGAGGAGGAGTGGCACTATATGTAAAAAAAAGACAATATTAAAGCTAAAGAATTTCAGTTCATTTTTAGGAACCTGATAGGTACTTGTAACCCGGATTGGCAACTTTTGGAAATAGGATTCTAAGATGGACCTTTGCTCCGACCCATTATGGTCTTATGTTCTTACGAGAGAAGGCACTGTGGGTTAAACTGGAAAGAAGGAATGGAGGATCCATTTGCATTCATGTGAATAACCTCTTTCACAGGCAGAAGTGGACAGATTTAACTGAAGACATATGTAGTATTGCTATGAAAGAAGAAGTGCTGCTGATAGGTGATTTCAATATGCCTGATGTTGATTTGGACATCCCTACTGTGGTGTTGTCTAGCAGTAAGGAGATCCTGGATTCTCTAAAGGGGAACTATTCTGGCAACTAGCAACAGAACCCACCCATGAGGGGGCCATACTGGACCTTGTGCTTATGAATGGGAAGAGTGCTTCTGATGTTATAGTGGGTGATTGTCTCACATCCAATGATCATTGGATGGTTTGTTCAGTATTAGGACAAGGGATGATATAGACCATTCAAAAGTGAAGGTCCTAAACTTTAGGAAAACTAACTTTACCAAGATGGGAAAATACCTCAAGGAGTGTTATGGAAACAGCTGGGGAATGTAGAAAAGCAGTGGACAAAACTAAAATGGAATATTTTAAGACAATAAACCTTTTTGTTAGGAAAGTTACTAAATGTAAAAGAATAAGGAGGCCATTGGTTCTTGAAAGAAGATGCTGAAAAGGTAAAGAAAAAGAAGGTAGCCTTAATGAAATATAAGAGTTCACAGAAAGAGAAAGGCAAGCTTCCATATTTGGAAAAGCTAGAAAAGTAGTCAGAAAAGCAAAGATACAGATAGAAGGGAAGTAAATAGCCAATGCAGTAAAATTGGGGGGACAAAATATTTTTCAGATATGTTATTGAGAGGATGAAGTGCAAAAGTGGTATTGTCAGACTGAAGGGTGAAGGGGAGGAATATGTAGAAGCTGATAAGGATACGTGGAATTGCTTAACAAATATTTCTGTTCTATGTTCACAGATGAAGGACCAGGAACAGGACTGACAAATAAGAACAGAAGTGAGGCAGATTTTGAATGATTTTCAGAAGACTGTATCCATGAGGAGCTAGCTAAAGCAAAAGTAGACAAAGCAATGGGGCCAGATGCGATATATCCAAGAGTATTGAAGGTAATTAGGAATGTTCCAGTGGCTCCACTGTCTGACCTTTTCAATGCTTATTTAGAGGCAGGCATGGTCACAGAAAACTAGAGAAGGGCACATGTGATCCCTTTCCACAAAAGTGGAAATAAGGATGAGGTTGGGAACTACAGGCTAATTAGTCTGATATCTGTGGTGAGTAAAATAATGGCAATGCTGCTAAAAACAGAGGATAGGAAGGTTCTTGGAATCTAGTGGATTGAAGACCTGAGGTAGCATGGTTTTACTAGAGGCAAGTTTTTTTGGACAAATTTCATTAATTTCTTTGGGTAGCCAGATAAGGAAGATCACTAAATGTGATGCACTTAGACCTCAGTAAAACCTTTGGCACTGTTCCACACAGGCGACTTATAAATAAATTGAGTGCCCTTGGTGTGGACACTAACGTATCTGACTAGGTTAAAAATTGTTTGAGTGGGAGACAACAAAGAGCACAGGTAAATGGAACTGACTCTGAGGAGAAGGATGTTTGTTACCAGTGGTGTGCCGCAGGGCTCTGTCCTTGGTCCAATTCTTTTTAACATCTTTGTTAATGATATAGTGGAAGGGCTGTCGGGTAAGGTTTGCCTCTTTGTGGATGATGCCAAAATCTGCAATAAAGCAGACACCCCGGAAAGTATAGATAACATGACGAGGGATCTAGTGAAACTTGAGGAATGGTCTTAGAATCTGGCAGCTGAGATTTAATGCAAAAAAATGTAGGGTCATGTATTAGGGCTGCAAAAATCCAAAGGAGCAGTACAGAATAAAAGAAGAGCAGGACCTGGGGAATGATGGTTTTTGATGATCTTAAGGTGGATAAACAGGTAGTAAAGATGACAGCAAAAACCAGAAGGATGCTTGGGTGCATAGGATAAGGAATCACCAACAGGAAGAAGAAGGTGATAGTGCCTCTGTATAAGTCTTTGGTGAGACCTCATTTGGAATATTTTGTACAACTCTGGAGACCACACCTTCAAAAGGATAAAAGCAGGATGGATTTTGTGTAGAGGGTGGCTATCAAAATGGTCAGTAGGCTTCATCATAAGGCATATGGGAACAGACTTGAAGATCTAAATATGTATACTTTGGAAGAGAGGAGGGAGAGGGGAGATATGATAGAGACATTTAAATACTTACATGACATATATGCACAGGAGGAGAGCCTCTTTCAATTGAACACTCTGCATTGAGGCTGGGTATAGGATGAAGGTGAAAAGGAATAGACTCAGGAGTAATTCCAGAAATATTTCTTTATGGGAAGAGTGGCAGATGCATCAATTAGTCTCCCAGTGGATATAGTAGAGACAAGGACTGTATCTGAATTTAAGAAAGCATGGGACAAACAAAGATTGCTAAAGAAAAAAAAAAAAAAACAGTGGCATAAATTCTGCCCAAGCAGCCTCTGCAATGCAGGGGGGGGGGGGGGGGGGCCGGGAAAAAGGGGGGCTACACAGCAACAGCAAGGTAGTGGGTAAACTTAATTTAATATGTTTGCTGTGCTGCCTCCACTCTTGTAAGTTTTCAGCAGGCCCAGTGACTGTTATCTCCTGGGCTGTAGTCTCATGATAACAACCGTACTACGAGACTTCGGTCCAGGCCTATTGGAAGCTTTCAAGAGCTGAGGCAGCATGGAAAATAAGTTAACATAAGTTTGCCTCTACTGCCACCACATGAGGTGACGCCATGGCTTTGTATGGCTTTGTATGCATTTGTATGGTGAGGCCATGTGGGGGGGGGGGGGCATGACACCATAACGATGGGGGCCCGCAGCAAAATTTTGCTTGGGGGCTCCTCACTGGAACTTTTGCCACTGAAAAAAAGGGATAGTAGAGCTTAGTAGTTGGTATGGAAGGGCAGACTGGGTAGGCCATATGATCTTTATCTTCTGTCATCTTTCTATGTTGCTATACATTCTTTAAAAATAGAGCCAAAGTGCACCAAAATCAAAAGCAATCTCACTTATCTTCCAGAAACACTTTATTGCATTAGGGCCTAAGACAGCATTAGTTCACAGGTTTAAATCCTATCCCAATTCAACACTGGTCCAGGTCCTCTTCTTCAACCAAGAGAACCTATTACCTGACAGTCAAAACTTTAAAAGAGATTCTATTGGGATCCAAGATGGCGCCTGAGTGAGATGCATTAGTCCTTGCTCTTCAGCATTTTTCACTTACCGCTTTTAAATGCCAGCTTTCTCTTTTGGATTCCATACTGAAACACAAGGCCAAGGGCAAAGGAGGTCTCCCCTCCAAACCTGAGTCACTTGCGGCTGGGCAACAGACCCTGGATACCTATGCTCTGTCTGTGCCTTCCTTCATGAGTGAACCTGCTGTCAGAACTAGGAAAAGCCCTGACTTGGGGAACAATGCTTTGCTTTAGCCCTTCTGGCCCATCCACCCCGCCCGCTCCTCAGCCATTTGTCACCAGCCTGGGAGATGCGGGTGCTGGCTCAACAGGATGGGCTGATGTCCTGACAATGGAGCTGCACTGTCTTCAACCAACGACAAGGGGAAGAGTTTCTCCCTCCCAGGTCCAGAAGGGGATGGCCAGTGTTCCTTTGATGTGCCAGCTGGGTCTGTTTCTTCTTCTTTACCAGTTTCCTCCATACTGGTGCTGCCGCTGAGCAAGCTGAAGATGATAGCACTGGATTCCATATGGACTGCCTTTGAATCTGTGCACAAAGTATGTACGGTGATTCTTCAGTCTTCAGCTCTAAGCTCGACTGCCTGGAGAAGAGAGTAGAATACCATCAGGAGCAATTGCTGGGATCTCAATCTGGCATCAAACAACTACAACAAGCTCAGGATAGACTTTTGGTCCATCGTAAAGTGGAGAACTTGGAAAATCAGTGTAGAACCTTAAACCTTTGGGGCCCGATATTCACTTGGGCAGGCTATGCACCACTAAGCCGCATAGCTGTGCCCACCAACCCTTAACCTCAGATATTCAATGCTGGGGTCATATATGGCCCCAGTATTGAATCTACAGGGATCACCGCACATGCTGGAAGTCTCAGTAGCTAACTGGCAGCAGTGATATTGCATGCTGCCAAGTTAGCTCCTGTGCCTAAAAGGCAAGGTTTTTCTGATCTTTTAGGTGCAGGTCACTAACCAGGCAACATGCAATCTCACTGCTGCCCGGTTATCCATCGTCTTTGCCTCCACTTCTCCTCAGAATGCCACCGGCATACCCCAATGCTAAACAGTTAGCATTGGGGCGTGTAAGGGCCATAATTGGGGATATTTAATCAGGGATATCCCTCTCAGCAGCAGTTACATGGTTTACAGGGCTGTAAACCATGTAACTGCCCTTCAGATATAGGGCCCTCAGATTTTAAATTTTCCTCAAGTGTCTCTGCTTTTCCCTGGGGACCTATTTTGTAGGTTCCTGAGTGAGACTTTTAACTATCCAGAAGCTGGCATGCCTCCTATTTAGAAGATCTATTTTCTTCCTCCCCAGACAGCTAAAGATGGCCCTTTGCAGGTGGACAACTACTTGGTGGATGTCTTCTCAGACTCTTTAGATTTGGACAACTTAACTGATGTCTTGGAGCGTCCTACTGAGATGGTAGAAGCTAGATCTACCTTACTAGTTTCCTTTGTTTTCCTACAAGATAAAGAGGCTTTGATGCATTTGTATTTTAAAAAATCAGATGTTGCTTTTCTGGGTGGGAAAATACAGATCTTCCTGGATGTTTCCAAATGGATGCAGCTCAGGAGGAAGTAATTCCTGGAGCTTTGACCTGACGCCTTAGGGGTGAAGTTCCAGTTACGTTTCCCCTGTAAATGTGTCCTGTGGTATCAAAATAAGACATCATTTTTTGAACCCTTGCAATTATATTTTTTCATTGATGCTTATCAGTTAAATGGTTAACCATTTGTCCATCTATGGGTATTGAATCATTTGTGGAAGCATGAAAACCACATTCCAGGAGGGGTCCGTCTGGATGTCCCTGCTGAAGATGGGGCCGTTAGGACCTGATTCTGATCCATGGGAACAAAATGTTCCCACGGGAGTCAGAATCAGGCCCAAGGGCAGCCCAGCATGCCCCTCCAGCCTGCGGGGACATCTTCCCCGCAGGCTCCCCAGACTGCCATGTTCTGGGCCCCGCAAAACCCTGCCACCCAACCCACAGCTGGCCTCCTTTGGCCTGGATTGGGCAGCATGGACCCTCTACACCCAGCACCGGCCTCAGTGGGGGGCTCCATCTGAGGAGGTATAAGTAGTACATCCCAGCAGGCCTGGCAGCATGTATAGGGACATGATCTGAATCGGTTCTATACGTGTTGCGGGCGGCCCACCCCGGCTCTAACCCTCGCCACCTCTCCCCGTCCTGAAGCATAGGAGGTATGGGGAGAGCCGGTAGAGGAATAGAGTCTAGTCGGATTGCATTCTAGAATGAGGGCCAGAATTCACTCCTTTCTTTTTCCCTTTCCCTTTACTACCAGCTTCCCGTGGTTCTTTTTGAATTCTTGGATCGCCCTGCTTCTTGTGGACTATCTTACTCAAAGATGTAATGTTTTTTCCTTTTTTTATTGTTTTCCTGAGATTTGTGTTACATGATTGATATATTTTTCTGTCTCAAAGGTTTCTCCTTTGATTTTGTAAATTCAATAAAAAAAGTAAATCAAAAAAAGCTATCCCCTGCTTCTTATGTGGTGCACTAGCTTAGTATGCCTACTCACAATTTTATAGATTTGAAGCTAGCTTATTTCAAAATAAAAAATAATTTATTATCCCTAACTAAATCCCTAACACTCATCCCCATCTTCAGGTCCTTCACCTTCACTCCCGTTAGTTCTTCAGTTATACTGAGGCAAGACAAATTCCAGTAATTCAGCTTAAATCCAATTTCAGTGAATTTCAATCATACACCAGAACTATATTGAATCTCCATAAGAAAGAACCCAGTTTTCATCTAAGAAAATTCAAGGCTTTTTTCACTTAAAATTTCTGATATGAGTTTAAAAATCCAATTATGCCCATTTTGAATTCAGAGACTATTCATGGCTAGATTTGAAGCAGTTACAGCCTCAAAAATCTTATGTCACAATTTTTTTTCCCAAGGTTTTCAGCTTTTCTTATCCAAGCTTTGTATGAATTAGGGATTTCTAACCAAATTCTAAAAACCTAGGAGCATGTTTACTAAAGTCTATGCAATTAAAACACATTTGAGACACAAAATTAGCACAGAGGCCCGTGTTAACTTTGGGCATGTATGCATCTGTTCCCCTGATATTAGCACATTGCTAATTCACCACACTGTGCTGACCTCGAGTCAATCTTAAGTGCTGCCACACTTACGGCAGCATTCAGTCCCTACCCAATCTCATGCTATCCAGTTAGTGTGGGATTTTTAGTGGGCGGGGGGGGGGGGGGGGTATGCCATTAGCACTGTGTGCTTACCATGCAGCAGGCCCCACGCTAACGGTTAGTTCACATTAGTAAACATGCCCCCTAGTGTAATCAGATTCAATCACGCATCCCTTATGTACCACTTCCAGTTTCACAGAGATGATAGAATTCTTTTTTTTGTAATGTTTCTGTCTGATACTTCAAAATTCCCATTTAACCACTCTGTCACCCCCTCAGGAAACTAATGATTAGAATATTCTTCTGAAAATAATTCCTCAAGCCAACTCAAAATAGCTTTCCAACCCAAATGGAATACACACTCCCACCTCTTACAGCCAGAATAACAAAAATGGTTAAGTTTATCTTTTCCTTTCAGTTCTCGCACAACACAGCTTCCCACACACATCTTATCTTCACTATGACCAGTTTTCAACTTCCACTTGCCCACCTCTAGTATGTCTCAGTCAGAATTTTTGCATGCGCTCACCATTCTCTTCCACATGCTGCTGCATTAAAAAAAATTCCCACAGAACTTTCATAACTCTAGACCCCCACCTCCCCAAAGTATGCACATACTCTGCCATTCACTCATCTGCCAACTTGTGCCCAGTACTCCATCGCACTTTCTCTACACACTTACCTGCCGTGAGCCCGCTCCAGTCATAGCTCTCTGTCCCATAACACTTTTGACCGCATGTCCGCCTGAATCGTGGACATCCAGGGCTGCTCTCCTGTTGCACCAAGCATCAACCTCTGCAACCCTAAACTGCTCATGTCCGGATCTCTGCACATCTGCAGAGTACACAGGCTCCCAGGATTGCAGTTGAAATTAAATTTACTTTAGTTTTATTTTGTTCCATGGAGCTCCCTGACAGCTATTTTTTTTTTTTGGTGCTGTCAAGTCAATGATGACTCCTGGCAGCCCCTGGGTTTTCTTGGCAAGGTATGACCTGTGATAGGAGCCAGTTTAATCTAAAAATAAAATCTTTAACCTCTGGTTACATTTCTGTAATTTCTTCTTTTCAAGTCATTTTGCTGTTTCCTATTAGTTCAGCAGTTTTTTGTTATTTTATATTTGGACGCCGATGTATTAAAATGCAAAAAGCTCCAGAAAAGGCACCTTGTATGCTAGACCACTGTATGGGGGTAATTTTATACAGGGCCATGTAAAACTGCGCACCATCAACACACATAAGTCACGTTTTTCTATGACATTTGTACATGGATGAGCCTTTACATGTATACTTTAGGCAGGTCGATGGCACATACTTTTAGTGTGGACATGCATGGTGTCAAAGAGTGGGTAGAACTTGGGCACAGAACAAATTTACATACATAAGTTATAAAATACTATAACCTATGTGCTTGCTGAAAAATTCTAAGCAAGGGCATTTACACCTTCCACAGGGCAGGCGTTAAGTGCTTGTGCCTAGTTTTCGTAAGTGTTTACACCACTTATGCCCTTTTTTATGAAGTCAGTGCTTATTTCACTTTATGAAATAGGCCTCAAATATGAATGTACTGATATGCATAAACTCTGTGCGTGTTTATGAAATTACCCTGATAGTGTGTACTATGCGCTACTGGGGTTTAAGCAAATAACACACATGTGATTAAGGGGTATGTTTACTAAAACCCCGTTAGGTGCGCGCCGCATTAGTGTGCGGGATGCCATAAAAGGAGTGGGCGTTTCAGTCTGAAAAAAGCAAACCGTGATTAATCATGTGCTAATGTGCGCTGTGCGCTCATGTGCGCCGCGCACATTAGCGCATGAGAAACGCGCGCGGGGAAGCATAAGCAGGCGCGCTGATGTGCAAGCACAGGAACAGAGCCACAGTACAATGGTTAAGACACTGACCAATGGTCTAGGGATCATGGGGGTGGGGCGGGGCAGGGGGGGCGGGGGCAGGGGCGGGGCAGGGCAGGGGGCGGGGGCGGGGCGGGGGCAGGGGGCTATGGTCTGCTGTGGGCACCAGCCGCTGCCACCTCCGCCGCCAGTACCGCTCCATCCTTAGATTGGAGACAGCATAGACCCTGATAGAATTGTGGCCCTCCTGGACTGCATTTGGGGGATTCTGCCGTAGGTCATGCGCATTTTTATGGTGTTTGTGCTGTGTGGGGTAAAATATAGGTGTTTGACCCATGCTTATGTTCTCAGCAATAAAGGTTCAGTCTTTCCTACCATGTTTTCTTCATGGGTAAAATATGGGGACAGGATTGGCATGAGCCACAGCTGGGACTTGAACCTGTGACCTTCTGCTTTTGGACACACTGTCTGGGTGCACTGCACCATCGTGTTGCCACATATATGCTGATTTCCTTGGGGAGTCCATGACTGTACATCCGACAGAGCCTGTCTGTTGCAGTGGATGGCACCCAACTACACAGGACTGGGCCTGGACTGCTGTGGGGAGCTGCCACTGCCCCCTCCAACACCAGTGCCCCTCTGCCACTTTGCTGACATGCCCTTCTGCTGGTGGTGCTGGTGGTATGCAGTCTCAGGCCATCCTGTGTGCGGGTAGGTGGCTGCCTATGGTGCGGGTTCTGGGGTAGGGGTGCCTGCATAGACGTCCACGCTTCCCCCCAAGCACAACGTGCCGCTGTTCTGTGCCCTTGGGGATACCTGCTGGGTACTATCCCCTGTGACACTGTGGGACGCACAATCGTGCCCATGTTGGGCCCTTGTCAGTTGCTGGCTGGCTGCTGTACAGTTTCAGCATTCCTATGTGCCACCTAGACATCTGCCTGGTCCGCACTGTGCCCCGGCTGCACCACAGCATGTGCCGCCTGCAGCCCTCTGTGACCCTTTTTCAGGCATCTGACCAGTTGCCCGTTCCGACATGCCTGCCCTGCTGTTGTGGGACATGTGCATGCCATAGGACACCTGTCCGATGCAGAGGGAAACCCTGATCAGTGCTATTTCTGTGGGATCATTCACCTTGTATGGGGACGGAGCGTAGACCTTTCCATAATTCATATCTTTTTTGGGGTGCTTTCTCGGGAGTGTTTTTTGATGTTTCCCATTAAAACCACTGTTGCCCAGCTTGTTTATGTTTTTTCTATATTTTGTTGGGGTCATTTTCAGTGTTTATTTGCCCTTTTGTTCTGTGCACATGTATCACACTTATCACTTTTTGTAGGTTTCCCTGGTTTTGCTGAACATTGCTGACAGAAATGGTTTCTCTTCCCTTTAAATCGGCTCTAACGCAAGGTTTTCACTCGCGGTATTTTTTACCTCGGATTTCAGCCTCGCTAATGTGTGGGGAGCCTCTCCCCTCCCACTCTCCACCCATTGACCCCTTCTCTCCGCCCCGGGGAGCCTTCCTCCGCCCTCCGGGAGCCTTTCCCCGCCTTCATCGCACATTAGCACGCCGCGCACATGAGTGCCTCGCACATGAGCGTGCATATTTGTGCCCCGTACACGACATTAGCATGCGCTAAGGTACCTTAGCGCATGCTAACGTCGCGCAGCACACAGTAGCGCACATTAGCGCAGTTTAGTAAACATACCCCTAAGTTTGCTGTGTTTATGAGCTGCTGAAATTCAAAATCATGCAAAGAAGCTTAATAACAAAACTGGGGGGGGGCGTGGTGGGGGGGTGGGTGGGGTGGTGGTGGGTGGGGGGGTGGGGGGTGCGGGGGGTGGGGTGGGTGGTGGGGTGGTGGGGGGGTGGGGGGTGGTTGGGGGGGTGGTGGGTGGTGGGGGTGTAGGGGTGTATGGACCCAAAGGCAGATTATGTACCACCACACAACCCACCCTCTGGGGCTCAGGGTGGGAAACAGGATCACCCACCAATAGATCTGCAGTCTACCTCCCTGCAATGGCAGCAGTAGAGGGGACCAGCAACCCTAGTCCTTCTGGGGGGACAGACAGAGCAGTACACATCCATAACACAATAGCAAACAGACGGCAGGCCTGGAAATGCTCAGCTGCCCCCCACCATTATCTGATATTGCCCAGCAGCAAGCCTCCAGCCGCTGCACCCTGCAAGATGTTCCAGCAAGACACATACTAGCTGCAGACAGTCCACCAGTTAGTCCATAGTGCATGGTCCTGGAGGAGATGCATGTACCCAGAACAGGGAGGTCAGCATACACACCAAGCAGATAAGTCAATGATTGGGCCCCATAAAGAAACCCATAAATATCACATGAGAAAAAGGCTATATAGCACTATGGGGGAACCTAGCCATGCCATGGTCACTGCTCAGTCAGGGTGAGAGTGACCTCCCAGCAGGACATGCTATGTCCACCCTGTCTGTGCAGGTGGTGGCCAGGCACTACAATGTCCGAGCCATTGCCCTATGCCGTGTGCAGATGCATCCAGGCCAGGCCACCCTATCCAGGCTATTCCCACAGTACCTTGCTCCTCATTATGCACATTGGCAGGCCAATACTGTCAACAGTGCTAGCAGTGTGAGCTGTGGAGGGTGTTGGCAGCCACCACACACTGGATAGACAGACACACACTCCCCACACCTATGCCAGCATTGTGCAACTATAGAGGTGTTGGGCAGCCCAGGCCACCACACAAGTCCTGGGCACAGTGCAGGCATGGCTATGGTACGCAATATTGTAGGAGTCAATCCCCAGGTTGGTAAACACTGTCAGACACTAGACCTGTAGCACACTCCACAGACATCAGAAAGGTTGCTATGATGCAGCTCACTCAGAAAAGTGTACTTAACCTAGGAATTGCTATCTGTCAGTACTCATAGCAACCTTTTGATAGATGTGTACCATATTCCCCGGTTTAGGGAGGCATTACTAAGGTATGCAAGTGCTAGTATTGGGAGATGCACGCAGAGCCCAATGTCCTGCCTCCCCAGGAGGCTTTGGATAATGGGGCCTGTGGGTGCGGGTGTGTCTGCCCCTGTTGGCTGCTGCTTTACGGCAGAGGTTCCCAACTCCAGACCTGCGGTGCAAAACACTGTTCGGGTTTTCATTCTGTCCCTCATTAATATGCATGAGATATATCTGCATACCATGGGGGTGGCGCATAGAAATGCAGCACAGGCATCTTTATCAGAGGCAGCATGGAACCGGAATGGTGTTTGGCCCTCCAGGACTGCATTTGGGAGGCTTTGCTCTAGGTAATGTGCATGTTTATGGTGTCTGTGCTCTGTAGGGTAAACTGTAGGTGTCTTGGGCATGTTTACGTCATCTACAATAAAGGTGCTGTCTGTATTAGCATGTTGTAGTACTGGGTAAAATATGGGGACTGGGTTGGTGGGAACCACAGCTGGGACTTGAACCTGTGACCCTTTGCTTCTGAATATACTGGCTTTGTGCACTGCACCACCTTGTTGGCACAGCGTCAGTACATTCCTTGGTGATACCATGACTGTTTATCAGACAGGGCCCATCTGTTGTAGTACACGGCACCCACCTACACAGGGCTAGGCCACGGTCTGCTCTGGGCAGCTGCCACTTCCCCCTCCACCACCAGTATCCCTCAGCCACCATGCTGACATGCCCTTCTGCTGGTGGTGCTGGTGGTGCACAGTCTCAGGCCATCCAGTGTGCAGGTAGGCGGCTGCCTATGGTGCGTGTTCTGGGGTAGGGGTGCCTGCATAGGTGTCCACGCTTCCCCCCAGCACCGCCTGCCAATGTTCCGTGCCCTTGGGGGTAGCTGTTGGGTACTATCCCCTGTGACACTGTGGGAAATACACTTGTGCCCATGTTGAGCCTTCAGCAGTTACTGTCTGGCTGCTCTGCTGCTTCAGCATTCGTATGGGCCACCTAGGCATTGCACTAGTCCGCACTGTGTCCCAGCTGAACCACAGCATGTGCCGCCTGCAGCCCTCTGTATCCCCTTCTCCGGCATCTGTCCAGTTGCCGTTCCAACATGCCTGCCCTGATGTTGCGGGACATGTGCATGCCATAGGAACCCTGTCCGATGGTGGGGAAAACCCTGAGCAGCGCTATTTCACTGTGGGCTCATTCACTTTGTATGGGGACGGAGTATAGACCCTTCCACGATTTATATCTGTTCTATGGAGCTTACTCGGGGGGGGGGGGAGGGGTTGATGTTTCTCATTCCTACCACTATTGGCCATCTTGGTTATGGATTTTTTCCAGTTTGTTGGGGTCATTTTCAGTGTTTATGTGCCCTTTTGTTCTGTGCACATGTATCACACTTATCACTTTTTTTAGATTTCCCTGCCTGGGCTGTACATTGCTGACACTGAAATGGTTTCTCTCCCCTGTAACGGCAGGTTTTCATTCGCGTTGGAATTGAGCTCTTCAGATCAGCGCGTTAGTGTGAAGGGAGCCTCTCCACGCCCACTCTCCGCCCATTGACCCCTCTCTCCACGTTCTGCGGTGTTTTACCGCGCCATGGGAGTTTACGATCATTAACTACGATTAATGTGCGTTATGTAACGTTAACGATCGTAAGCGTGTCATAACGCGCGTTATGATGCACTTACGATCATTAACGTTACATAATGCGCGTTATGTACGATTACCGCAGTTTAGTAAACATACCCCCAAGTTCTGTAAAAATTGACTTTTTATGAAAATGTATGTATTTCCAGAATCTATTAGCCGAACATACAGATGAACAAAAAATTATATGTATGCCTTTATATTTTTTTTTAAACTTGTAATGCTCAAATGAATCATTTCACAAGATGAAAACATTTTATTTGAAATAAAACATTTTGAACCTACAGCTTTGTGTGGTGTGTTTAAGGAATGCATAGTTAATTAAACCTACAATGGCTTGTCTGTAAAAATGGGACCTTGTGATTTATCTAGGGGTATCCCACACAATAGGACATATGATAAGAATGTGAAGAGCAGAGCTCTATTGTAGAACTAAAATCCACTTAAGGCGTCTGGGAATGGGGGAATGTGTATTAGCTACATAGGTCCACATACACAATATATAGCATCTATTACAATGTACTGTCTGCGAAAAAAAAAAAGGCAGTGTGAATTAGCCAGGTCGTATGATAAGATTATGAGATCCAGAGATGTTTCAGTTAAAGAGTCTGGGGGCTGTAATCCCCATCAAAGAATTTCATCTAAAAAGGCGCAGTACATTTCAGCAGACAGAAAAGACCACATAGGGGTATGTTTACTAAACTGCGGTAATGGTACATAACGCGCGTTATGATGCGCTTACGATCGTTAATGTTACATAACGCGTGTTAACCAACATTAACGATCGTAAAGCTCCTCAGCATGGTAAAACACCGCAGAAGGTGGAGAGAGGGCGGAGAGAAGGGGTCAGTGGGCGGAGAGTGGGCGGGGAGAGGCTCCCTTCACACTAACGCGCTGATCTGAAGAGCTGAATCCAAACGCGAATGAAAACCTGCCGTTAAATGCACATTACAGGGGAGAGAAACCATTTCAGTGTCAGCAATGTACAGCCCAGGCAGGGAAATCTAAAAAAAGTGATACTGCTGATACTGTGTCAACTAAGTACGCTGTGAGCTGTTTTTATCTGGACATGTGTTTTTAATTTGCACCTATTTGATTTGGCTTTTATCCTTGTATTGTTGTACCATTTTTATTGCCCTGTGCTTTTATTTCCTGATTTTACTGTCCCGCCCTTCATTGTTCTGTCTTTTTACCTGTTTTTCTATTTTTCTCTCTCTCTTTCTTGTAGGCTCACTTTCCTTTTCTTCTTTTTTTGTAGTTACTGCTGTTACTCTCCTCAGTTCTGCTCTGGAGGCTGTGCAGCTGTGTTTCCTGCAGCTGCGCACGCGCGCCGAGCAGGCCATTATTTAAAGATGCTGCCTGCGGCGTCTCGTGCTGTTGGCGCGCGCCGAAGGAGCGCACCCAAGGAGCAGGACGTGCTCCTTGGGCGAGCTCCTTGGGGCGACGACGAGGGCGACCCTTTTCTCTCCTTGTTGTCCTGTGTTGCCTCTCCAACGATTTCAGGCATCTGTTTGCTTCTTTCTTCTGTTTTCTCTGCCTTTTACGCCCACAGCAGCACATGGGTCTTTGCGAGCTGTACTCGCAGGGCTCCCGTGGCGTCCACGCCTCGGCCATTGTCTCGGCGCTTTTGGCTTTTCTATTCCTTTCTTTCCTGTTTAATTCTTATGTCGGCCATCCCAGTGATTTGGGGCCGTCGGTCCTTAACTCCCTTTCCTGTTCCCTCCCGACCTCGCATACTCTCTCAGGTTGCCTTGCATTCACATGCCTCGGCGTTGCCGCCTCCTACGCCTGTTAGTACGCCTCTGCCCCTCTCCTCAGCTTCTGTGCTGATCCATGCGCCCCTGCTTTTGTCTCCAGTCTCGGTGCCCACCCGATCTCTCCGACTCGGCTTGCTCAACTGCCGTTCACTTCGATCTAAAGCTGTCCTCATTTACGACCTTATAGAGCGTGAGTGCCTTGACGCTCTCTTCCTAGTGGCTGAAGGAGGGTGAAGACCCTCTTTTGGCACGCTGCCTGCCTCCAAACTACCAAGCCTTCTCCCTCCCCCAAAATTCGCGGTCAGGTGGGGGAGTTGCGGTCGTTTTTCGTTCCTCGGTCCCCCTGTCCAAGCTTTCTTCTACCTCTCTGCGTCATCCGGAATCCTTGCTTCTTCAACTCGCTGGTCAGCCGGCTTTGCAGTTCCTCCTCATCTATAATCCTCCTTCTTCCCCTTCCCCTATATGGGACTCCCTTCTTTCCACTGTTTCTGACCTCTCTCTCCAATTTCCTCATCTTATCATCCTTGGTGATTTTAATGTTCACTTTGATTCACCTGTCTCTGCTAGGGACATTGCCTTCTCTGCCCTTCTTCACGATCTTTCCTTGCTGCAACATGTAGATTTTCCCACTCATGTGGCTGAACACACTTTAGATTTAGTTATTTCCTCTCCTAACCCTTCTTTTCAGATCTTGTCTCTCACCGTGGAAGCTGTTCCTTGGTCTGATCATGCCTATATTGCTTTCTCTCTCTTTTCCAGTCCCCCTCTCTCCCCTCCTCCTTCTTTACCCACCCGACTCTCTCGCCGGCTTAATTCGGCCTCCTTTCACAACTTCTCTGTGGTCTATTGTCCTCCTCCACTGGATTTCCACTCCTTGTCGCCCTCCTCTCAAGTAACTTCCTGGTCAGCCGGTCTTTCTTCCGCCCTAGATCAGGTCGCTCCTCTTCGGCCTAGTAACCCCCGTCGCACTCTTCGTCACTCCTGGTTCCACCCAGGCCTTCATCTGTTGCGCTCCCAGCTGAGGAGAGCTGAGCATTCTTGGCGGAAGTCACGTACTGCCACTTCTTATCAGCGTTTCAAGCTTTCCCACGCTCACTACCGCTCAAGCATTCACCACGCCAAGTGCTCTTTTACTCTATGTCCATTGTCTCAGCTCCTAACCATTCGCGACAACTCTTTGCTACTCTACATACTCTCTCTCAACTCCAGGCACCCCCCAAACGCGAATCTGCCTCTGTCTTGCTAGCCCCTGACCCGATCACTCTGGCTTCCTTCTTTTCCTCCAAAGTCCAAAGCCTTCGTTCCTCTCTTCCTTCTTGTCCCCAAATCTTGCCTTCACCGCTGCCCACCTCGCCCCCGCTGTCCCCTCTCTCTCTCATACCTGGTCCCATTTTTCCCCAATCACTTCTCCAGAGCTCATCCAGCTGCTATCTACAACTCGCAAGACTACCTGTCCTCTAGATCCCATTCCTTCTTCATGGTTTGCTAAGCCTTCTCCTGCCCTCTTACATTCTCTTCTTACTATTTTGAACACTAGTCTGTCCTGTGGTACTTTCCCTGACCCCTGGAAGCACGCCCTGGTTCGTACTCTCTTGAAACATCCCTCCCTCGACCCCTCTATCCCCGCTAATTTTCGTCCAGTATCCAATCTTCCTTTTGCCTCTAAGCTTCTTGAATAAGTGGTTTTCTCGCAGCTTTCCCATCACTTGGATTCTACGCACTTTATGCACCCCCGTCAATCTGGGTTTCGGTCTGGGTATAGTGTAGAGACCACCATCACAGCGGTTCTAAATGAAATACACACCTCCCAAGATCGGGGCGACATTACCATCGCTGTGTCCCTTGACCTCTCAGCCGCCTTCGATCTTGTGGATCACCCCCTTCTTCTCTCTCGTTTGCGTGATGCGGGTATCCGTGGTGTTGTTTACCGGTGGTTTCATTCTTTTCTATTTTCTCGTTCGTTTGCAGTTACTTCTGGTCTTTCCACCTCAGGTCATTTCCCTCTCACCTGTGGTGTTCCTCAGAGCTATATTTTGGCTCCCCTGTTATTCAATCTTTTTCTGGCTCCGCTCTCACTTCTTGTCCAGCAGTTGGGGATTTTGGGCTATTATTATCCTGACGATATTCTCCTTCTGCACCACACTTCCTCATCCCATCCCGATATCACTCCACTGGAGGTCTGTCTATTCTCAGTTTCCTCCTGGCTCTCCTCAAATTGTCTGGTTCTGAATATCTCCAAAATGGCTGCTATTTGGTTCACCCACGGTTCCCCCACTCCGCCTCTTACGCCTTCTCTTTCTGGTGCCTCTATTTTCACAGTTTCCAAACTTCGGTATCTTGGTGTCATTCTTGATAGTGCACGCACGTTTCACGATCACATTTCTTCTATTTCTCAGCGTTCTTTTTACTGCCTTCGGCAGATTCGTGCCATTTGACCTTTCCTATCTCCTCAGGCACTCATTACCCTTCTTCTTTCATTAGTCATAACCCGATTAGATTTTTGTAATTCCATTTACGCCGGTATCCCTCAGTATCAGTTACATCGACTACAGTTAATTCAAAACACGGCTGCCTGGATGTTCCTACCTGCCTCTCCACGTGATCACGTCACCCCCCTCCTACAACACCTTCACTGGCTGCCACTACAATTCCGGATCCCTTACAAGGTCCTTACTCTGTTCCATCGAGCCATTTACCTTCATAGACCCCAATACCTCTCCGATTTGCTCTCCTTCCATATCCCCTCTCGAAGCCTCCGGTCCATTCACATCAATCGCCTTCACCTTCCAGCCCCTTCCCGTGCACATCTCCAATCCACCCGTAAATCAGCGTTCTTCTACCTTGGTCTGTCCCTCTGGAATTCACTACCCACTGCCCTCCGTTTGGAAGAATCATATCCTAAATTTCGTTCCCTTCTCAAAACTCATCTGTTCTCCTGTGCCTTTCCTGGATCTAGCTGACTCTCCTGACTCTATCTTCCTATCTTCCCCCGTCCTCTGTTTCCCTTCCTTCCTTTCTTCAAGTAATTGT
Organism: Ichthyophis bannanicus; assembly: GCA_033557465.1. Lineage (NCBI taxonomy): Eukaryota > Metazoa > Chordata > Amphibia > Gymnophiona > Ichthyophiidae > Ichthyophis > Ichthyophis bannanicus. The sequence continues at coordinate 669,713,908 of CM066034.1, read as the reverse complement.
AACTTTCTCTTTCCGTTTCTGACTTGATGATTTTATTTATATTGTAAACCGCCCCGATGTAACGGGGGGCGGTATATCAAATGTTATGTAAACAATAAACAATAAACATGTGCACAGAACAAAAGGGCACATAAACACTGAAAATGACCCCAACAAACTGGAAAAAATCCATAACCAAGCTGGCCAATAGTGGTAGCAATGAGAAACATCAACCCCCCCCCCTCCCGAGTAAGCTCTATAGAAAAGATAAAAATCGTGGAAGGGTCTATACTCCGTCCCCATACAAGGTGAATGAGCCCACAGTGAAATAGTGCTGCTCAGGGTTTTTCCCACCATCAGACAGGGTTCCTATGGCGTGCACATGTCCCGCAACATCAGGGCGGGCATGTCGGAACGGCAACTGGACAGATGCCAGAGAAGGGGATAAAGAGGGCCGCAGGCGGCACATGCTGTGGTGGAGCTGGGCCACAGTGCGGACTAGGGTGATGCCTAGGTGGCCCATATGAATGCTGAAGCAGCGGAGCAGCCAGACAGCAACTGCTGAAGGTCCAACATGGACACAAGTGTATTTCCCACAGTGTCACAGGGGATAGTACCCAACAGCTACCCCCAAGGGCACGGAACATTGGCAGGCAGGGCTGGGGGGAGCGTGGACGTCTATGCAGGCATCCCTACCCCAGAACCCGCACCATAGGCAGCCGCCTACCTGCACACTGGATGGCCTGAGACTGCGCACCACCAGCACCACCAGCAGAAGGGCATGTCAGCATGGTGGCTGAGGGATACTGGTGGTGGAGGGGGCAGTGGCAGCTGCCCAGAGCAGACCGTGGCCTAGCTCTGTGTAGGTGGATGCCGTGTACTGCAACAGACGGGCCCTGTCTGATGAACAGTCATGGTATCACCAAGGAATATACTGACTCTGTGACAACAAGGTGGTGCAGTGCACAAAAGCAGTGTATTTAGAAGCCGAGGGTCACAGGTTCAAGACCCAGCTGTGGTTCCTGCCCACCAGTCCCCATATTTTACCCACTACTACAACGTACTAATACAGACAGCACCTTTATTGCAGATGACATAAACATGCCCAATATAACAATATTTTTTTGTCGGAGTGGCCAGCACAGTAGACAGGAAAAGTTCCTGCTACCACCGTGGCCCATCCTTTTTAATCAATATTGAAAGTCCATTTAAAACAGCTCTATTCAAAGATGGCTGGTACTTAGCTTTGTAGAAGAAAAGCAGGCTGTGAAAACGATATGAGCAACAGTAGATCAATAATACATCAGTAGGTCACTTATACGACGTGTCACGTTTCGGGGGTATACATCTCAGCCCCCTGCTTCAGGTCAGACCTCTGTGGAAGCTCAGCTTAGAAGGTCTTTGTTGTTATTTGATAAACATGCCCAAGACACATACATTTTACCCTACAGAGCACAGACACCATTAACATGCACATTACCTAGAGCAGAGTCACCCAAATGCAGTCCTGGAGGGCCAAACACCATTCCGGTTCCATGCTGCCTCTGATAAAGATGCCTGTGCTGCATTTCTATGCACCACCCCCATGGTATGCAGATGTATCTCATGCATATTCATGAGGGACAGCATGAAAACCCGAACAGTGTTTGGCACCGCAGGACTAGAGTTGGGAAACTCTGCTGTAAAGCAGCAGCCAACAGGGGCAGACACACCCACACCCACAGGCCCCATTATCCAAAGCCTCCTGGAGAGGCAGGACTTTGGGCTCTGCGAGCATCTCCCAATACTAGCACTTGCATACCTTAGTAATGCCACCCTAAACCTGGGAATATGGTACACATCTCTCAAAAGGTTGCTATGATTACTGGCAGATAGCAATTCCTAAGTTAAGTACAATTTTCTGAGTGAGCTGCATCATAGCAACCTTTCTGATGTCTGTGGAATGTGCTACAGGTCTTGGGTCTGACAGTGTTTACCAACCTGGGGAGTGACTCCTACAGTATTGCGTACCATAGCCATGCCTGCACTGTGCCCAGGACTGGTGTGGTGGCCTGGGCTGCCCAACACCTCTATAGTTGCACAATGCTGGCATAGGTGTGGGGAGTGTGTGTCTGTCTATCCAGTGTGTGGTGGCTGCCAACACCCACCACAGCCCACACTGCTAGCACTGTTGCCAGTATTGGCCTGCCAATGTGCATAATGAGGAGCAAGGAACTGTGGGAATAGCCTGGATAGGGTGGCCTGGCCTGGATGCATCTGCACACGGCATAGGGCAATGGCTCAGACATTGTAGTGCCTGGCCACCACCTGCACAGACAGGGTGGCCATAGCATGTCCTGCTGGGAGGTCACTCTCACCCTGACTGAGCAGTGACCATAGCATGGCTAGGTTCCCCCATAGTGCTCTATAGTATTTCTCTCATGTGATATTTATGGGTTTTCTTTTGGGGCCCAATAATTAACTTATCTGCTTGGTGTGTATGCTGATATCCATGTTCTGGGTACATGCATTTTCTCCAGGACCATGCACTAGCTGGCAGACTGTCTGTAGCTAGTATGTGTCTTGCTGGAACACCTTGCAGGGTGCAGCGTCTGGGGGCTTGCTGCTGGACAATGTCAGATAATGGTGGGGGGCAGCTGAGCATTTCCAGGCCGGCTGTCTGTCTGCTATTGCGTTATGGATGTGTACCGCTCTGTCTGTTCCCCAGCAGGACTGGGGTTGTTGGTCCTCTCTACTGCTACCATTGCAGGGAGGTAGACTGTGGATCTATTGGTGGGTGGTCCTGTTTCCCACCCTGAGCCCCAGAGGGTGGGTTGTGTGGTGGTACATGATCTGCCTATGGGTCCATACACTACACCCCCCCTTCCCTCCCCCCCTCTTCCCTCCCCCCCTTCCCCCCCTTCACTCCCCCCCTTCCCTCCCCCTCTTCCCTCCCCTTCCCTCCCCCCTTCACTCCCCCCCCCTTCCCCTCCCCCCTCCCCCCTTCCCCTCCCCTCCCCTCCCCCTCCCACCCCTTCCCCTCCCCTCCCCTCCCTCCCCCCCACCCCCCTCCCTTCCCCCCACCCCTTCCCTTCCTCCCCCCCCCCCTTCCCCTCCCTTCCCCCCACCCCTTCCCCTTCCTCTCCCCCCCCCCTTCCCCTCCCCCCCTCCCCCCCCTTCCCCTCCCCCCCTCCCCCCCCTTCCCCTCCCCTTCCCCTCCCCTCCCCTCCCTTCCCCTTCCCCCCCCTTTCACCCCCCCTTCACCCCCCCTTCACCCCCCTTCCACCCCCCCTTCACCCCCCCTTCACCTACAGCAGGTAACCATGGCACCAACACAGGGTATGTACTATTCTGTGTGCATCATCGCTCATATGGACTAGACATACAGCAGGACCCAGATGTATCCTAGGTGTGTCTAACGGAACTACCTATCACACACCGCTGGGGATCTGCAGCATGGCGTATTCCAGCCATGAAAGGTGCTGTGTACCTGGTGCTGGGCGCCCCACCGCAACCTCAGGGTGGGCACAGTACCTGCACAATGTGACTGTCTGTGGCTACTCTGTGGCAGTGCCACACACGGTCTGTTCCCCCTACCAGGCCGAGGTGCTATGGGGGTGCATACCCAATCTTGTGCCCATCTCTCGCCTGCTAATTTGCAAGTGCAGTGCATCATGGGTACAGGTGGGTTAACCCTATCCTGGTAACCACAGCAGACAGTTTGTGTGGTCATGTGCAGTCCTTCTGCAGCCAGCCAGGGCTTTGTTCACAGCCTTATAGGGTGTCCTATAGGGGACATTATAGGGTGCCTTGGCGGACAATACACTTTATAATGTGCCCTATGGAGTGCCTTATGGGGTGCCTTATGCGGCACCTTAGGTTATGCCACCGTGAGGGTGTGTTTGCTGGCAGCACTAATTAAAATACACGTCAAATGCCTCAACAATCACTACTTAAATGTAAAGGGTGCTGCCTCAGCCAGCCTTATACATTAGGCCTACTGGGGAATCAAACCCATAACCCCCTGTACCATCAGTCACTGTTGTAACCATTGTGCTATAGCTCTGTTGCCATCATTGTATGCCTGTGCGCCTTCTTAAGATTAACGCGCGGTAACGTGCCCTGTAGTGCTCGTTCATTTATTTCGTCTTGTAACGCGCGTTATCGGTAACAATGTCCTTATTTGGGATTTCTGTCTCTACCGCGGCTCCTAACGCGAATCGCACTAACGCAGTTTAGTAAACATACCCCATAGTCTGTATAGCTTGTAACATCTGCAACTCTCTTCAGACATGGTGAGTAGATATGAGTCTTACTTTTTAAAAATATTGGCTATGTAATGTTTCTGTCTCTTATAATTGTCTTTAAAAATAGGAGCAGAAATCGCAGGGTACAAATAAACTCTCTCTTATAAAAAGAAGACAGCAAAGAAAGTTAAAAGGTATGACGTTTTTAATTTTCCAACAGCTATGCTCTTTAAACTGTGTCTTATATGTTTTTTTTTTTTTTAAATATTAAAGACCAGGAAGCTGCTACAAAACAAGATGACCAGCTTAATCAACAGACGGCACCTTACAGAAAGCCAAAAGACAAGCAGAATAGTGAGTATTCCGGTTTTATCCAGCACCTAGATTTTAAGGCGACTGTAAAAGAAAAAAAAGTATTAACCCCTGGATTTCTACTGGTATTAAAATCGCTGATGATTTCAAACAAAAAATTCAAATTTTCATAAACTAGGGCAATTGCTTTCATTTTATGACCAACAATCATGGCAACATTTACAATAGGTCCTAGACACAACCTATTACAAGTTTTATGGATTTTCTGTTGTATTTCCTTGTGTCCCCACCTTAGGCAATCATGATGTCTTTGCCCTGGAGCATGTATTACACAAGCTGCACAGTCTCTATGCATAACGCCCTGCCAGCATTTCTTGATAATACAGCCCACCATAGTTTGTATAAATGATTTAAATGTGTATATTTCATCAGGTTTTGTGTAGTCCTTTTGGCTGGCTATGCCATCTAATGCCTCCCTTTGATATGTACAGAGAAAGCACAAACAGCGTAGATTGGTTGCCTGTATGTCCTCTAGCTCTTGTAGGAGTGGAGATTCGTTACTTCCCTACAAAAAACAAAACAATGTCAGTATGAAATTGTGAACCACCTCTTCTATAACACTTTTCTAAATAAAAAAAACCCCTCTTACCTCTGCTGATCCTAGTTCTTCCAATAAACAGTTTGTTTCTACATCTACAGTGGCGTAATATAATTCTATATCCTCTGGATCCATTGTTTTGTCAGTTGTTAAGTCAATTTCGGTGTCAGAATCGCAGGGTTCTTGAGAATCGAATAATATCTGACCATCTGGTAAATCTACAATCTCTGCTATTTCTTGTTCAGGCTCTGCAGGACTCTCCTGTAGTTCAAATGGATTTTCAATTGGTGGATACCCCTCTGCTGCAGCATCACGATCCTTAAGAAAGTAATTAATGTTGTGTGCCCTGCTGGAAATTCTGCTTGGTGTTCCAAAAAGAGACATTTTTTTTAAATTTTTGAATCTCTGTTAAAATGTTCACCTACACAAGACACACAGCCTTACACCAGGAGCATGCTCAGAACACCTGGAGCATGCTCAGAACAGGCCTCTTGTTTCAACCAATTACGTGTTACCACACCCTAGAGAGGCATGTTCAGACTTGTCTCTCTGTATTGTTTTTTTCAAAGACACTAAAAAATAGCTGTCGTAGTGGGATTTGAACACAGCTCTCTCTCTCCAAAAAATAGCTGTATTAGTAGTAGTAGTGGGATTTGAACTCAGCTCTCTCTCTCTCTCTCTCTCTCTGTATTTCAGTCTGAACTACACTGTGTTTGCCAGAATACTTCTCTCTAACCATATGGTCTTAAAAGCAAAATTCTATCACGTGGACAGCACTGGTTTCTCTAACAAAAGATGTACTAATTGTATTTGTGAAGAAAAGCTTCTACCCTGTCTATGCCTCTGTGAAAAGCCTGTGCTAAGAATCAGTTTTTGTGAGAAAAAAGAACTGTGGCAGTGGGAGAGAGAAAGCATTTTTTGTTTTGTTTTCCAGGGTTCCTGCTTTTTGCAGATGTAAGCATTAACCAGAAGCAAAACACATTTCCGGAGTCAGTCACTCTGCTTCCGCTGATGTTATCAGAAAAGCAACACAGCCCTTTTCTGATGACACCCTGTTTCCGGTGATGTCAACAAAAAGCGACAGTCCATTTCTGATGACACCCTGTTTCCGGTGATGTCATTTCCGGTGATGTAGGCAGGGGCATGGTTGAGAGTGGGAGGCTGTGGGTGTGGCACAAACTCGGAAGTGGGTGCTGATTGGCTAATGCCAACATTGTGGGGCGGGGTGTGGGTGTGGCACTGATTGGATGATGTCATCCTTGGGGGTGGGGGCTTGTCAAGGTGGGGATGTGGCCATGCCTGGGGGCGGGAGTGGGCGGGGCTATATCACCATTTACTTCTATGGGAGAGGGCGTGGCCTAAGGTGGGACATACACCGGAAGTGAACGCTGATTGGCTCCTGTTATCCTTATCTCACCTATCAATCAGCTTATCTCACCTGTCAATCAGTTTGTTGAGTAATGTACGCATTATGCTACTGGAGCCTATCCAGGAAAAGCATCACTGTAAATATTGCAGCAGGCCCTGGAACATCTAACACCTATTTGAAAAGCTGAACAATTCAGATTACTACAGTACAGATCCCTACATACAAACTCAATGTTTACAGAACACCTGGGGGTATCTTTACTAAACTGCGGTAATCATAAATAATGTGCGTTAACCGTAGTTAACGATTGTAAACTCCCACGGCGCGGTAAAACACCGCAGAAGGTGGAGAGAGGGCGGAGAAAAGGGGTCAATGGGCGGAGAGTGGGCGGAGAAAGGCTCCCTTCATACTAACGCGCTGATCTGAAGAGCTCAATTCCAACGCGAATGAAAACCTGCCGTTAAATGCACATTACAGGGGAGAGAAACCATTTCAGTGTCAGCAATGTACAGCCCAGGCAGGGAAATCTAAGGTGAATGAGCCCACAGTGATATAGCGCTGCTCAGGTTTTTCCCCACCATCGGACAGGGTTTGTATGGCGTGCACATGTCCCGCAACATCAGGGCGGGCATGTCGGAAAGGGAACTGGACAGATGCCGGAGAAGGCGATACAGAGGGCCGCAGGCGGCACATGCTGTGGTGCAGCTGGGCCACAGTGCGGACTAGGGCGATGCCTAGGTGGTCCATACGAATGCTGAAGCAGCAGAGCAGCCAGACAGCAACTGCTGAAGGCCCAACATGGGCACGACTGTGTTTCCCACAGTGTCACAGGGGATAGTACCCAGCAGCTACCCCCAAGGGCATGGAACATTGGCAGGCGGTGCTGGAGGGAAGCGTGGATACCTATGCAGGCACCCCTACCCCTATCAAAAGGTTGCTGTGAGTACTGGCAGATAGCAATTCCTAGGTTAAGTACACTGTTCTGAGTGAGCTGCATCATAGCAACCTTTCTGATGTCTGTGGAATGTGCTACAGGTCTTGTGTCTGACAGTGTTTACCAACCTGGGGAGTGACTCCTACAGTATTGTGCACCATAGCCATGCCTGCACTGTGCCCAGGACTGGTGTGGTGGCCTGGGCTGCCCAACACCTCTATAGTTGCACAATGCTGGCATAGGTGTGGGGAGTGTGTGTCTGTCTATCCAGTGTGTGGTGGCTGCCAACACCCTCCACAGCCCATTCTGCTAGCACTGTTGCCAGTATTGGCCTGCCAATGTCCATAATGAGGAGCAAGGTACTGTGGGAATAGCCTGGATAGGGTGGCCTGGTGGGGGGGCAGCTGAGCATTTCCGGGCCTGCCTTCTGTCTGCTATTGCGTTATGGATGTGTACCACTCTGTCTGTTCCCCAGCAGGACTGGGGTTGCTGGTCCCCTCTACTGCTGCCATTGCGGGGAGGTAGACTGTGGATCTAGTGGTGGGTGATCCTGTTTCCCACCCTGAGCCCCAGAGGGTGGGTTATGTGGTGGTACATAATCTGCCTATGGGTCCATTCCCTCCCTCTTCCCCTCTCTCTCTCTTTCTTCACCTAGGGCAGGTAACGATGGCACCAGCACTGGATATGCAGTATTCTGGGTGCAGCATCACTCATACGGACTAGACATGACTGAGACATACAGCAGGACACAGATGTATCCTAGGGGTGTCTATCGGAACTACCTATCACACACTGATGGGGACCTGCAGCATGGTGTATTTCAGCCATGAAAGGTGCTGTGGACCTGGTGCTGGGCGCCCCACCTCAACCTCAGGGTGGGCACAGTACCCGCACAATGTGATTGTCTGTGGCTACTCTGTGGCAGTGCCACACACGGTCTGTTCCCCCTACCAGGCCGAGGTGCTGTGGGGGTGCATACCCAATCTTGTGCCCATCTCTCGACTGCTGATTTGCATGTGCAGTGCATCATGGGTATGGGTGGGTTAACTCTATCCTGGTAACCACAGCAGCCAGTTTGTGTGGTCATGTGCAGTCCTTCTGCAGCCAGCCAGGGCTTTGTTCACAGCCTTATAAGGTGTCCCATAGGGGACATTATAGGGTGCCTTGGCGGACAGTACACTTTATAATGTGCCCTATGGAGTGCGTTATGCGGTACCTTAGGTTATGCCATCGTGAGGGTGTGTTTGCTGGCAGCACTAATTAAAATACATGTCAAATGCCTCAACAATCACTACTTAAATGTAAAGGGTGCTGCCTCAGCCAGCCTTATACATTAGGCCCACTGGGGAATTGAACCCATGACCCCTGTACTATCAATCAGTGCTGTAACCATTGTGCTACAACTCTGTTGCTGTGCTTGTATGCCTGCGCGCCTTCTTAAGATTAACGCGCGGTAACGTGCCCTGTAGCACTCGTTCATTTATGGCGCCTTGTAACACGCGTTCTCGGAAACAATGTACCGCCCATGTCCTTATTTGGGGTTTCTGTCTCTATCGCGGCTCCTAACGCAAATCGCACTAACGCAGTTTAGTAAACATACCCCCTGGTCTTGGTCACACGCTCAAAACACAGACCCTCAACAATACAGAATAAGTGACCATAACCTAAAAATAAACATATGTAGATAAAAATTAAACTGCAAGCCCAAGAAGCCAGATTCTGCATACAGTGCAATATCAGAGAAATAGAGAGAGATGCATTTCCATGTACCGTATAAAATATAAAGATAGCACCAAGTCCCTATCATTAAATTGAAAATAAAATTCTCTTCTTTGTTGTCTCACTATTTTATTCTCTGATCATGCAGGTCCCAATCTGAGGTTTCTGCTTTCCTCTATCTTCCAGTGCACCCTCTTGTCTATTTTCCCCCAGGAATGGCATGAGGGTTATAAAGGGCCATGTGTGGAGACTCACTGTTGCATCATTTGCATAAATTTAGTACATTTTATTTTAAAATGTATATGCCACCCATCTAAAGTTCTAGGTGGTTCCTAAACATGCACATGCAATTTAGTAAAGCAGATGTTGCAATAAAAAAAACGTAATAATAAAGCACACATCAGATTTATTTTGCTATTTATTTTATTTTTATTTATTTACATTCTCTTATATACCGCGCTATTCTGCATCAGTGCGGTTTACATTGAACAAACTGAAATTACATTGAACAGGGCATTATAACTCGGAAATAACTATTTTACAGGGAACATGGGCTATGGAGGGTTAAGTGGCTTGCCCAAGACCACAAGGAGCACCTGTGGGACTAGAAACGCCAGTCCTTCCGGCCCAAGGTTGCTGTCCTCTAGTGGGATTTGAACCCCCGACCTTCCGGCCTGAAGTACCTTGCCCCAACCACTAGATTATTGATGAGGAGTGAAGATATAAAATGAATATAAAATGAGAAACTAATCCTGTTAGCCATGAATTCCAATACTGAATTGGATTGTGCTAGAGCTGGAAAAGTCCGGAACTCTGCAGTGGTAAAGCTATCAGGTTACTAAACAAAATTAAACTGAGACATTCCCTTAAAATTTGAAATTTCCTTGACTCTGAACTGACAAAATATTTTAAATTTCAATCTGGCAGCATAAAGAATGCAAAACTGCAAATCTAAAAAAAAAAATACTATTCCAGAACCACCCCACCCCCCAACCAACACCCTACAGTTCACCTCACCAAGAGCCCAGAATATAGGACCCATAGAGCAAATCTACTATTCCCTAACAACACTAACTTCCAAAACTTGCACAACATGGCACATACCCAAAAAAGGGCTGCACCATAAATATTGCAGTTGGCCCTAGCACATCCATACTTCTCTTCAGAAAACTGAACAAGTCAGATTACTACAGCTCCCTACATAGAAACTTCATGCTAACAGAACATGTAGCCTCAGTCACACATATGCAGAACAGAGATAGATCTTCACCAAGTAGAGAATATATGTAGTCAAAAAAATGCTTTTGCCCATTACTGTTAGGTTTACAGGATTTCTTTCCCAAAATTATACATTATTGCAGAGTGAGACAAGAGAAAGAACTCTCACACACAGGCATCTGCATTGTCAGCAGAAACTAACATAATGGCTCAGTGCAAGTAGTGGGTAGCCTTAGGGGTATGTTTACTAAAGGGCACTAATGTCGCAGTGGCAGAATTAACGCGTGATAAGGTACGTTATCGGGTGATGAAGGCGTGTTATCAAGCAATAAAGTCACTTATCGCGCGATAACGTGCCTGCGGCTTTAAAGCACCCTAACGCCATGAAATCCGGCACTGAAGGGCGGAGGAAGGCTTCGCAGAGGGCAGAGAGAAGGGGTCAATGGGCAGAGAGTGGGAGGGGAGAGGCCGCAGGCACACTAACACTGTGGAATACGGGTCTGATCACTAACGCCATTGAAACCCTCGCGTTAAGGCACATTTGCAGGAAAGAGAAACCATTTCCGTCAGCAATGTACAGCAAAGCCAGAGAAACCTAAAAAAATTGATAGTTGGATAAATGTGCATGGAACAAAAGGGCTAATAAACATAGAAAATGACCTGAACAAAATTTAAAATTACCATAACCAAGCTGGCCAATAGTGATATTAATGGAAAAAATAAAAAAAACACTACTGAGAAAGCTCCAAAAAAAAGATATCATTTTTGGAAGGGTCTATGCTCTGTCCCCCTACAAGGTGAATGATCCCACATTGAAATAGCGCTGATCAGGGTTTTCCCTTTTTATTGAACGGGTTTCTTATGGCATGCACATGTGCGGCAACAGCAGGGTGGGCATGTTGGAAAGGGCAACTGTACAGATGCTGAAAAATGGGATACAGAGGGCTGCAGGCGGCACATGCTGTGGTGCAGCTGGGGCACAGTGCGGACTAGGCAGATGCCTAGGTGGCACATAGGAATGCTGAAACTGTACAGCAGTCAGACAGAAACTGATGAGGGCCCAACATGGGCACGAGTGTGTTTCTCACAGTGTCACAGGGGATAGTACCCAGCAGGTACCTCCAAGGGCACAGAACATTGGCAGGCGGTGGTGGGGGGGAAGCGTGGACATTTATGCAGGCGCCCCTACCCCAGATCCCGCACCATAGGCAGCCACCTACAGGCACACTGGATGGCCTGAGACTGTGCACCACCAGCAACACCAGCATGAGGGCATGTCAGCATGGTGGCAGAGGGGTACTGGTGGTGGAGGGGGCAGTGGCATCTGCCCACAGCAGACCATGGCATAGCCCTGTTTAGGTGAGTGTCGTGCACTGCAACAGACAGGCTCTACCTGATGAACAGTCATGGTATCTCCAGGGAATGAACTGTCCCTGTGGCAACAGTGTGGTGCAGTACACACAGCCAGTGTGTTCAGGAGCAGAAGGTCACAGATTCAAGCCCCGGCTGTGGCCCCTGCCAACCCAGTCCCCATAGCTTACCCAGTACTAAACCATGGTAATAAAGACAGAACCTTTATTGCAGATAACATAAACATGCTTGAAATACCTGTATTTTACCCTACAGAGCACAGACACCATAAACATGTGAAATACCTAGAGCAGAGTTTCCAAAATGCAGTCCTGTAGGGCCAAAAACCATTCAGGTTTCATGCTGTCTCTAATAAAGATGCCTGTGCTGCATTTCTATGTGCCGCCCCCATGGTATGCAAATGTATCTCATGCATATTCATTAGGGGCAGCATGAAAACCCGAACAGTGTTTGGCCCACCAGGACCGGAGTTGGGAACCTCTGCCCTAGAGCAGCGGCCAACAGGGGCAGAAACACCCGCACCCACAGGCTCCATTATCCAAAGCCAAATGGAGAGGCAGGATGTTGGGCCCTGTGTGCAGCACCATCTCCCAATACTAGCTCTTGCATACCTTAGCAATGCCGCCCTAAACCTGGGAATACGTTATACATATATCAAAAGGTTGCTATGATTACTGGCAGATAGCAATTCCTAAGTTAAAAACAATTTGCTGATTGATCTGCATCATAGCAACATTTCTGATGTCTGTGGAGTGTGTTTGCACAATGCTGGCATAGGTGTGGGAGTGTGTGTCTGTCTATCCAGTGTCTGGTGGCTGTCAACACCTTACTCAGCCCATACTGTTTGCACTGTTTCCAGTGTTAGCCTGCCAATGTTCATAATGAGGAGCAAGGTACTATGGGTATAGCCCAGACAGGGTGGCCTGGGCAGGATGTATCTGCACAGGGCATAGGGCAATGGCTGGGACAGTGTAGTGCCCAGCCACCACCTGCACGGACAGGGTAGCCACAGCATGTCTTTCTAGGAGGTCACTCTCACCCTGACTGAGCAGTGACCACGGCATGGCTAGGTTCCCCCATAGTGCTATCTAGTATTTCACTCAAATGAAATTTTTGGGTTCTCTTTTCTGGGGCATAACCACTGACTTATCTGCTTGGTGGTTGTGCTCACATTCTCTCCAGGGACATGCACTATGGGCTAGTTAACAGACTGTCTGCAGTTAGTATGTGTATGGCTGGAACACTTTGCAGGGTGCAGAGGCTGGAGACTCATTGTGCTCGCTGCTGGAGAATGTCAGATGGTGGTGGGGGACAGCTGAGCATTTCCAGGCCTACTGTCTGTCTGCCATTGCCTTATGGATGTGTACAGATCTACATTGACTGCCCTGTAGGGTGTCTATTCCCCAGCAGGACTGGGGTTGATGGTCCCCTCTACTGCTACCATTGCAGGGTGGTAGAATGTGGATCGGTTGGTGGGAGATTCTGTTTCCCAGCTGAGCCACAGAGAGTGGGTTGGGTGGTGGTACATAATCTGCCTATGGGTCCAAACACCCCCCTTCATCTACATCATGTGACCATTGCACCAACACATAATATGCACTATTCTGGGGGCATTATAGCCCATAAGCCAACACGGATGGATACAGGTGTGTCTACAAGGACTATCTATCACACACTAGCACTAATGGAGATCTACAGCATGGTCTATTTAAACCTTGAAAGGTGCTGTGGACCTGGTGCTGGGTGCCCCACCTCACCTTCAGGGTGAGCACAGTACCCGCACAATGTGACGGTCTGTAGCTACTCTGTGCCAGTAACACACACGGTCAGTACCCCCTACCAGGCTGAGGTGCTGTGGGGGTGCATACCCCATCTTATGATTATCTGTAGACTGCTGATTTGCATGTGCAATGCATCATGGGTACATATGGGTTAACCCTATCCTGGTAACCACAGTAGACAGTTTGTGTGGTGACCTGCAATCCTTCTGTAGAAAGCCAGAGGTTGTTAGTAGCTGTAGCCCACTGGTTACTTTGCTTCCTGTTGGAGCCAGAGATTATGGGTTTGATTCCACAGTGGGGTTATTTGATAGGGCTGTCTGAGGCATTTTCTTTTTTTTAATTTAAATTAGTGCTGCCTGCAAAAACACACTCACAGTGCTGCAACCTTAAGGTGCCTCATAAGGTGCCCCATAAACGCCCCATAAAGCGCCTTATAAGGCACCCTATAGGGAACATTATAGGGTGCCTTGGTGGACAGTGCACTTTATAATGTGCCCTTTGGAGTGCCTTATAGGGTGCCTTATGCGGCACCTTAATGTATGGCACTGTGAGGTTGTGTTTGCTGGCAGCACTAATTTAAAGTAAAAAAGAAATTGCCTCAGACAACACTGGTTTAAAGTAAAGGGTAATACCACAGACAGCCTTTTTCATTAAGCCCACTGGGGGATTGAACTCATGATCTCTGTACTATCAGACAGTGTATTAACCATTGTACTACACCTCCACTGCTGTGCTTATAGATCAGTGCGCCTACTTAAGACTAATGTGCGTTAACGTGGCACGGCTCCCTCTATCGCGTGATAATGTGCACAGCGCACATTATCACGCGATAACGTGCGATTGCTACGCTTAGATCGGAACGCCCACTCCTCTTATGGCATCCTGCACATTATCGCCAGGCGCACGTTAAGACGCTTTAGTAAACATGCCCCTTAGTAGCACTGGCAGCTGTTTTGCCACGCTGAAATGCAGTAATTACAGGGAATGTAATTGCCTCCCTGCAGTTAACCTATGACCCTGTGTAATCAAACTCTGGAATTAGTTACCAGAGGATGCAGTAAAAGCTGTTAGTGTACCTGGGTTTAAAAAAGGTTTGGACAAGTTCTTGGAGGAAAGGTCCATAAACCATTATTAAAGAGGACCGCTTTACATTGGTCGGACAAGTCATTTGGTTAAAGTTCGCCTGACGGAACATGCATCTCGTTTACGCCACAAAGTGCTGACGGCGCCGATGGTTTCTCATTGTTTAATTTTAAATCATCAGTTTGCAGACCTAAAATGGTCCGTGATTGATCATATCCCATTAGATCCTAGAGGGGGAGATCGAATTCAGAGACTGCAAATACTTGAACAGAGATGGATTTTCCAATTGGATACAGTTGAACCAGGAGGGCTAAATCGAGAGATTGAATGGCAATCCATTTTATGACGTTATATTGAAATCACCAATCAGAGCAGGGATTCCCCTTGCCATGGGGTCGACCCTATTCTCATTGGTTGGCTCCTGTTTAAATACACTTGCTCTGTTACTGCAACCATAGAGGAGAAATTTGTACCTCGGCTGCAAGGACGGCGTTTTTTTGGATTCCGTTACCTGGAGCAGAGAAGTTTTAAAAGCATTTGATACAGGGCCTTTTGGCTCGAAACGCGCGCGTCATGCTAATGGATTTCTTATCTGAGTGATGGAAATGCAGAGATATCATCGAGGGAATTAAGCTAAGTGAATATTTTCAAGTTTGAGTAAAAAGATTTTTTGGTGACACAGGACCATATTTAGAAAAAAAGCAGCTAGCTGTCTGGTGTGGGATCTGTATTCAGTACTATCTCTCCTACAGCTTAGCTTTGACAAAAAGAATAAATTTTGATGAGGTGTTATTACAGTGATTCTTGTTTGATTTGATGTGGTCCAGCTGGGGCACAGTGCGGGCTAGGGAGATGCCTAGGTGGCACATAGGAATGCCAAAACTGTAAAGCAGCAAGACAGCAACTGATGAGGGTCCAACATGGGCACGAGTGTGTGTCCCGCATTGTCAGAGGGGAGATTACTCAGCAGGTACCCCCAAGGGTACATAACATTGGCAGGCGGTGCGGGGCAGGGGGGGAAGCGCGCATGTCCATGTAGGCACCCCTACCTGAGAACCCACACCATAGGCAGCTGCCTACCGGCATACTGGATGGCCTGGGATTGCGCACCACCAGCACCACCGGCATAATGGCATGGCAGCATGGTGGTGGAGGGGTGCTGGTGGTGGAGGGGGCAGTGGCATCTACCCACAGCAGACCATGGCCTAGCTCTGTTTAGGTGGGTGCCATGCTCTGCAACAGACAGGGTCTGTCTGACGAAAAGTCATGGTATCCCCAGGGAATAAACTGTCCCTGTGTCAACAGTGTGGTGCAGTACACACAGCCAGTGTGTTCATAAGTAGAAGGTCACACGTTCAAGTCCCAGCTGTGGCTCCTGCCAACCCTGCCTCCATATTTTACCCAGTACTAAAGCGTGGTAAGAAAGACGGAACCTTTATTGCAGATAAAATAAACATGCCTGAAACGCCTATATTTTACCCAACAGAGCACAGACACCATAAACATGTGCAATACATAGAGCAGAGTTTCCCAACTGCAGCCCTGGAGGGCCAAACACCATTCAGGTTTCATGCTGTCCCTAATAAATATGCCTGTGCTGCATTTGTTTGTGCCGCCCCATGGTATGCAAATGTATCTCATGCATATACATTAGGGACAGCATGAAAACCTGAACAGTGTTTGGCCCACCAGGAGCGGAGTTGGGAACCTCTGCCCTAGAGCAGCGGCCAACAGGGGCATAAACACCCACACCCACAGGCTCCACTATCCAAAGCCTGATGGAGAGTCAGGCTGTTGGACTCTGCGCACAGCAGCATCTCCCAATACTAGCACTTGCATACCTTAGCAATGCTGCCCTAAACTTGGGGATACCTTACACATATATCAAAAGGTTGCTATGATTAATGGCAGATAACAATTCCTAAGTTAATCACAATTTGCTGATAGAGCTGCATCATAGCAACCTTTCTGATATCTGTGGAGTGTGTTTCAGTTTTGGTTTCTGACAGTGTTTACCACCTCGGAGAGTGACCCCAACAATATTGCGTACCATAGCCATGCCTGCACTGTGCCCAGGACTGGTGCGGTGGCCAGGGCTGCCAAAAGCCTCTATATTTGCACAATGCTGGCATAGGTGTGGGAGTGTGTGTCTGTCTATCTAGTGCAGGGGTGGGGAACCCTGGTCCTGGAGAGCCGCAGACCAGTCAGGTTTTTGGGATATCCCTAATGAATATGCATGAGATATATATGCATTAGAGATATCCTGCCAACCTGACTGGTTTGTGGCCCTCCAGGGCTGGATTTGGAGACCCCTGCCTTACACCTCTGTCATTTAAAATTGTGAGTGGGCAAGGTGCAGATGTCCTAGACATCGAAAGGGTATATTGAATGTGTCACATTCCTCCTCGATTCTCATCACCACCAAAAAGTTGTCTAATAGACAATATTTTGGTGGTGGTGAGAAGTGAGGAGGAATGTGACACATTCTATCTAACCTTTTTGATGTCTTGGACATCTGCACCTTGCCCACTCACAATCTTAAATGACAGAGGTGTAAGGCAGGGGTCTCCAAATCCAGCCCTGGAGGGCCACAAACCAGTCAGGTTGGCAGGATATTTCTAATGCATATATATCTCATGCATATTCATTAGGGATATCCCGAAAACCTGACTGGTCTGTGGCTCTCCGGGACCAGGGTTCCCCACCCCTGATCTAGTGTATTGTGGCTGCCTACACATTACTCAGCCCACACTGCTAGCACTGTTTCCAGTGTTAGCCTGCCAATGTGCATAATGAGGAGCAAGGTACTGTGGGTATGGCCAGGACAGGGTGGCCTGGGCAGGATGCATCTGCACAGGGCATAGGGCAATGGCTGGGACATTGTAGTTCCTGGCCACCACCTGCACGGACAGGGTGGTCACAGCATGTCCTGCTGGGAGGTCACTCTCACCCTGACTGAGCAGTGACCATGGCATGGCTAGGTTCCCCCATAGTGTTATACAGTATTTCTCTCAAGTGATATTTATGGGGGGGTTTTCTGGGGCCCAGTCGCTGATTTATCTGCTTGTTGTGTGTGTGCTCACATCCCAGTTTTGGTTGCACACATTTTTTCCAGGAACATGCACTATGGACTAGCTAGCAGACTGTTTGCAGTTAGTATGTGTATGGCTGGGACACCTTGCAGGGTGCAGTGGCTGGAAACTCACTGTGCTTGCTGTGGGAGAATGTTAGATAGTGGTGGGGGCAGCTGAGCATTTCCAAGCCTACTGTCTGTCTGCCATTGCCTTATGGATGCATACAGATCTGCATTAACTGCCCTGTAGGGTGCCTGTTCCCCAGCAGGACTAGGGTTGATGGTTCCCTTCTATTGCCACCATTGCAGGAATGTAAAATGTGGATCTGTTGGTGGGAGATCCTGTTCCCCCCCACCTCCTGAGCCCTAGAGAGCAGGTTGGGTGGTGCTACTTAACCCGTATATGGGTCCAAACACCCCCCTTTCACTTAAGTCATGTGAGCATGGCACCCACACAGGCTATGCACTATTCTGGGTGCATCATAGTCCACAAGGGTTAGATGTGACTGGGAAATACAGATGGACACAGGTGTATCCTATGTGTGTCTGCAAGGCCTACCTATCACACACTGGCACTGATGGCAACCTGCAGCATAGCCTATCTCAGCTAAGCCAGGTGCTGCGGACCTGGTGCTGGGCGCCCCACCTCGCCCTCAGGGTGAGCACAGTATACGCACAATGTGACGGTCTGTAGCTACTCTGTGCCAGTAACACACACAGTCAGTTCCCCCTACCTGGCTGAGGTGCTGTGAGGGTGCATACCCCATCTTGTGATCATCTGTAGACTGCTGATCTGCATGTGCAGTTGCATCATTGGTACGGGTGGGTTAACCCTATCCTGGTAACCACAGCAGACAGTTTGTGTGGTGACCTGCAGTCCTTCTGTAGCCAGCCAGGGTTTTTTTCAGTAGCTATAGAGATGTAGCCCACTGGTTACTTCACTGATTGTGGAGTCAGAGGTAATGGGTTTGATCCCACAGTGGTGTTATTTGATGGGGCTGAGGCATTTCCTTTTTTAATTTAAATTAGTGCTGCCAGCAAAAACACCCTCACAGTGCTGTAACCTTAAGGTGCCCTATAGAGTGCCCTATAAGGCACCTTATAAGGCACCCTATAGGGAACATTATAAGGTGCCTTGGCAGACAGTGCAATTTATAATGTGCTCTCTGGAGTGCCTTATAGGGAGCCTTATGCGGCACCTTAGGTTACGGCACTGTGAGGGTGTGTTTGCTGGCAGCACTAATTTAAATTAAAAAAGAAAATGCCTCAGACAGCACTGGTTTAAAGTAAAGGGTAAATGTCTCAGATAGCCTTACTCATTAAGCCCACTGGGGGATCAAACTCATGACCCCTATTTTAGTAGTCATTGTATTAACCAGTGTGCTACACCTCTATTACTGTGATGTGAGGTCAGCACGCAAAGTTAAGTTTAATGCGCAGTAACGTGTGCGGCTCCCTCTATAGCGCGATAATGGACACGGCGCACTTTATCACACGATAACCCGCGATTGCTACCTTAAGACCGGAACGCCCACTCCTTATATGGTATCCTTCACATTATCGCTGCAACTAGCGCCGGGAACATTAAGACGGTTTAGTAAAAATACCACTAAGAAGGGCTTAGCAATCCCAACATAACTTTTGAAACAGTGCACTGGACCAGCATGGTGTTAATGTAAATATATATTTCATAAAAAACAAAGGAAATGCAAGATGCCCGCACACTAAGAAGCTAAAAGAAAAAGTGAGAACCACAGCACAGTTTATATCACCAAATTATAACTTATTTTATTCTGTTATAAACTGTGTTATGGTTCTCTTTTGCTTTTTGAATATATATTCTGCATTCACAGAAACCTCTCCCTTGACAATAGGTGCAGAGCAGAAGTAGGACATTCACCCACAGAACTCAATATATTAAAAAAATCTGATTCTGGTCATCTCACTAACAACAAACATTCTCTAGTAACAGGCATATTAGGAACAAATATAAAGCCCTACAAAAGTCACCGAAGATCTACAAGGCCAAATCTACCATATCATACCAGCATAAACTTCCAAATTTCCAAAACTTCAGGAGCTTACCCTGAAAAAAAAAAACAGCATTATAAATACTTCAGTGGGCCCTAGAACATCCATACACCTATTTGAAAATCGGAACAAATCAAATTACTACAGTACAGAACCCCAAGTACAAACTCCATGTTAACAGAACACCTGGCCTTGGTCACATACTCAGAACACAGACCCTCACCAAGTACATAATAAGTGACCACAACCTAAAGTAAAAATAAAAATATGTAGACTAAAATTAAACTGAAACACCAAGAAGCCAGACTCTGCATGTAGTGTAACACCAGAGAAATAAGAGATGCAGTTCCCCATACTGTGTAAAATATGAAGATAGCGCAAAGTCCAATCACTGAATTGAAAATAACATTTTTCTACCTTTTGTTGTCTGACCATTTTATTCTCTGATTATGCTGGTCCTGATCTGAGGCTTCTGCTTTCCTCTTTCTTCTCTTAGCTTTCTTTCTACAGTCTCTAGTCAATCTGCCATTTTTGTTTCTCCTTTTGTTTTCTTCACTGCCTTCCATTTTTGATATTGATTTTCTTCCTTTCAGTTTTCTTCATTTATTTCTCTCTCTCTATCTACCCAGATTTCACTACTCCTTACTATTCAGGTCTCAATTTCCCTCTTTTTTTACACCATCCACCTACCGCATTTCAACCTTCACCCCAGTCCTTCCATTCCCCTATTGTTCTTCCCTGGTCCATTATTCCCCAGTCTTTTGCTACTCTCTCTTCCCCTCCATGTCTAACATCTCTCTCCCCATAATCCAGTGTCTCTCTCTCTCTGGCTCTCTCCCTCCAGCCAGTACTTTTACTCTCTCTTTTCTTCCATGTCTGCCCTTTCCCTTCCTAGCCCCTCTGCAATCAGCATCTACCCTATCTCAATATCATACCATCCCCTCTCTATTACTCCCATGTCCAGCATGTCTCCATCTATTTCTCAACCTATTTACCCCATGTCTATCGTCTCCCCTATCTAACCCCATGTCTCCATCTCCTTTTCCCCTTATTGCCCTATTTCCAGGATCTCCCCTCTGTCCCCCCTCCCCATTCCAGTATGTCCCCAGTCTCCCTATAACCCCCTGGCCAACATCACCACTCAATCTCCCCTCCTTGCTTCTCCCTTTGCCCCTTTCCATGTCCAGTATCTCCCTTTATCTCCCTAGCCCCCCACCTCAATCTTATCCTCACTGCCTCCCTATTCCCTCCCTGCACCCAGCATCTCCTTTCTAACTTACTGTACCCATTCATGTGCATCTCTCAATGACCGTTCATGTCCACCTCTTGTATGTACAAGGAACAGAGCCTGCCCACGGAGCAGAATGTCCCATGGACAGGAGCTGTACAAGCAGTGGTCCCAGACCAGAAAGGCAGGGTAGAATTGACCTTGCACAGCCCCTGCCCACAGGACATGCTGCTCCTGCAGCAGGTTCTGGGCCATAATCGCTGCCTTCCACACCCTTCTACCTGCAGGAGCAGTATATCCTGCAGGCATGGGCTGTGCAAGCCATGACTGCGGTGCTGAGAAACAGAGCCTGCCTGCAGGAGCAGATGTTAGGAGGGCACCATCACTATCTGCCCACCCCCACTCAGGATGTCCTGAGGAGCATAGGCAGCCTAGTGGAGAGCATGTCCACAAGACATGCCGCTCCCATGGGCAGAAGGCTGTAAGTAGTGATTGTGGCCTCTCACAGCCTTCTGCCCATGGCAGAAGCATGTCCTGCAGGCAGGCTCTCCACTTAGCTGCCAGCACTCTTTAGACCATCCTGAATGGGGAGTGGGGGGTGGGAGGCTAGCGAAGACACCCTCCTGTCCTCAATACCTCTCTGCTGTGCTTACCCAGTTTACTGTGTAACAACAGCCCTGGTTCAGCATTTGTCTTCTTGCTCCGCACCCTCCGTTGTCCAGCATTTGGCTTCCTGCTTCCCACATCTGTCCAGAGTTTGTCTTCCTCCCCCCACGTGTTTAGCATTTGTCTTCTCCCCCATCCAGCATTTGTCTCATTGCTTCCTCCTTGTGTCCAGCATTTGTCTTCCCTCCATTCAGCATTTGTCTTATTGCTTCCTGCCTCCTTTTCCAACATTTATCTTATTTCTACCTCCCCCCATTGTCCAACATCTGTCCTCCTGCCTCCTCCCCTGTTGCCAAGCGTTTGTCCTCCTGCCCCCCTGTTGTCCATCATCTGTCCTCCTGCCCCTCTTCCTCTGTTGTCCAGGATTTGTCCTCCTGCCTCCCTTGTCCAGTATCTGTCCTCCTGAACTGCCCCCTTCTGTTGCCCATTATCTATCGTCCTGCCCCTCCTTCCCTGTTGTCCAGCATTTGTCATCCTGCCCCATCCCCTGTTGTCCACTATTTATCCTCATGCCCCCTTGTCCAGCATCTGTCTTCCTGATCTGCCCCCCTGTTGTCCATCGTCCTCCTGCCTCTCCTCCCCTGTTGTCCAGCATTTGTCCTCCTGCCCCCCTCCTCTGTTGTCCACTATTAGTCCTCCTGCTCACCTGCCCAGCATCTGTCCTCCTGCCACCCCTGCTGCCGCCACTGCTGCCCCAGATCTGAGAACACTGATCATCGGGGGGGGGGGGGCAGAACCAGCAGGGACATACAAGCCAATGGAGGCTTGCAAACCCCGCGCTTTTTGATTGCTTTTATTTTTGACCAACGTTGACCATGAGAGCTCCATACCGCTGCCCCAGTGTTCTCAGATCTGCAGCAGCAGTGACAGCAGCAGCTTTGGAGAATCAGAGGCAGCAGCTTATCTGTCTTTTTTTTTCGTAATCCTTTGAAGGCGGAGTGAGACGACTGTTTTGGGGGCATTTTTTGCGGCCCACATGACTTTACTGCCTGAGGCGGCTGCCTCACTCTGCCTCATTATAGAGTTGTCCCTGGGTGTAGAACAAAGAGGACTTGTTTTGTAGTTGTCGTTTTTGTTTGTATGTATGAATTTGACGAAGCTGATGGATTCTGTGTTTACGGTTCTAGAAGACATGCATAGTCCTTGTTCTTTATCAATTTATTCTTTAATCAGAAGTATTGTGGCTAAACTTCTAAAATTATTTTGCAGTGGAATAACAGGATATTGAATATTAACTTGCATATTTGGAAAGAGATCTGAGCAGTAGAAAATGAATGAGAATGAAAACAAAGTAACGTGGCAAAGTATCTCTGAATGATGTCATTAAAAAGCTCTCTGGAAATATGTATACCAAAGGACATGATTAAAATGAAAACATATCTCATTCCATGGCCCTGATGTACTTTAGGGTTTTTCCTATTTTGTGTCTATGGAAATGTGATTAGCTGGAGACTGAATGAATTTGTCTTAACATGAGAGGCTGCTGAAATGCAGTATGTTATTAAAACAAATAATAGGCAAATATAAGAGGAAGCTGGAATTACAAGTTGCACTGTACAAAGCAGTGAACACAAAGCATTAAAACCAAGGAGAGCAAGTGTAAATAAGGATCAGGAAATGAGATTAATGGAGCAAGGAGAATCAAATGAAAAAGAAGAAATGGCTATAGCTTACACTCTTTCTAATAACTCTTGAGCTCCCTACAATCTCCTGCTGAGAATAAATCAATCAGCCCATGTTAAGGTTTCATGCTGTAAATGGTCTCAAGTACACATGAAGATCAGCTAAGTATATAAGTATTTCTAATGCATTACTCAAGAGATACATACACACTTTGAGCTGTGCTTAAATAATATTTAATATGTGCATATTTAAGATCTATCTTTGTCTATCCGCTCACTCAATGCCCTTTCCCCAAAATTAATGCAGATCAGGCACAAAAATGCTATAAACCATTACCTGGTCAAACTGCCCAGCTTTTTTCAAAACATGTAGCAAAAATAACCTTTCTCAGGGACAGCGAAACACCTTTTTGGTTCGAGGGGCCAAATAAACCAATCTCCAGCCCTGCCTCCAAGCTCTTTATTGCTGATACCATGTTGAGAAAAATATTGGTAGAGCCATAGCCCCTGTGGCCCACTCCTTTCAACTGCCTATGACCTTATTCAAGTCCCAGTACTCTTAAAATAAGACTTATTCACTTTCTGAGTAGACAGAGGACATTACCCTCCATGCCAGCAGTTGGGCAACCCCTCCCTGGTACTCCCGAAATGTGCCAACATCAATAAGATCGGTGGTGCCTTTGTCTTAGCCCCTCCACCCCCCACCATATCATTAGCTAGGAACCCACTGGATGATATAAGGCTGACTATGCCACATGGACTAAGAACAGGAAAGCCCCTCCCATTCACCTAGTGATGTCGATAAAGTCCATTCCAAAGTTGAAACCATACATACAAGTATCTGCCAGCTGTGATAAAAGAGCCTTGCAACCACATTAACAAACCCATATCAAACTCGAAAAGTGTGTATGTGTGGTGGAGGGGAGGTGGCTGCATTTGCTGGAGGGAACTAAAAACTGGCACATCACTCATTAGCCCTGCCATCTATCCCCTTCTTCCTGCCACCTCTTTCCTTCTACCCTTCCCTTCTACTTCAGACCACCCAATAATCAGATGCCACCCCATTGGCAACATTCAAAAGTCAAATACAAATATTCTGCAACCTAAAAATCCCTATCGCCCACTCTTGGCTAATGCCCGCAACCCCCTTCCCAGGAGGATTGTGGACTGTAGAGGGCTATCCAAGCCCCTTTTAACCATCAGTGACAGGGACAGGCCCCATCACAGCTTCCAATATAGTAGTATCTGGAACTGTCCTTCACTGTCATCCTTTCCCAATAAGTAATACAGCTCAGACACAAATATACTATGAGCCATTATCTTATCAAACAATTGGCCACAGCTTTATTCAAAACATGTTTCATGAATAACCTCATCTGAGCCCCAGTTCTCTTAAACAAAAGCTTATTGACTTCTTCAGTGGCGCAAGGACACCATTTGCCATGCCATTAGCTGGGCAGGTTTCCTAGTCATCCCCAAAACATGTCAACTTTGATAAGATCTATGTTGCCTCTATCCTAGCTACCACAGTATCATTAGCTTAGGAGCACAGTCAGCTGACATGACACTGACCATACCACAAGACTAATGTAACCTGGTGCCACTTTCTCCAAAGTATCAGACCAGTGGGGTCTCTTTAAAAAAAATTCACAGTAGACTGGCCTTGCGATGGTATAGATCTGGTACTCAGAGAGTGTAACACACAGTACAAAAATACTAAGGGGCATGTTTACTAAACCTTCTTAATGTGTGCCCGGCGTTAGTGTGCAGGCTGCCATAAAAGGAGTGGGCGTTCCGGTCAAAAAGTAGCAAAACGGGATTAGCACGCGATAACGCGTGCTGCTGCGCACATTATCGGGCGAAGCGCCGCTAAGCGCGTTAACGCGCGGTAATCTTAAGTAGGCGCCCAGAGATGCAAACATAAAAGCAGAGGTGTAGCACAATGGTTAATACACTGACTGATAGTACAGGGGTCATGAGTTCAATTCCCCAGTGTGCCTAATGCATAAGGCTGGCTGAGGCATCACCCTTTACTTCTAGGCAGTGATTTTTGAGGCATTTTACTGTTATTTTAATTAGTGCTGCCAGCAAACACACCCTCACGGTGGCGTAACCTAAGGTGCTGCATAAGGCACCTCATAAAGCACTCCATAGGGCACATTATAAAGTGCACTGTCCACCAAGGCATCCTATAATGTCCCCTATAGGACACCTTATAAGGCGCCTTATAAGGCGTTTGATAGGGTGCCTTATAAGGCGCCCTATAAGGCACCCTATGGGGCACCTTATGAGGCACCTTAAGGTTACAGTACTCTGAGGGTGTTTTTGCTGGCAGCACTAATGTACATTAAAAATAGACAATGCCTCTGACAGCCCTATCAAATAACCCCACCATGGATTTGAACCCATGACCTCTGGCTTTACAGGCAGTGAAGTAACCAGTGGGCTACAGCTGTTAACAAGCCCCTGGTTGGCTGCAGAAGGACTGCACATCACCACACATACTGTCTGCTGTAGTTACCAGGATAGGGTAAAGCCACCCGTACCCATGATGCACTGCACATGCAAAGCAGCAGTCGACAGATGGGCACAAGATGGGGTATGCACCCCCACAGCACCTCGGCCTGGTAGGGGGAACTGACCGTGTATGGTACTGGCACAGAGTAGCCACAGATCGTCACATTGTGCAGGTACTGTGCTCACCCTGAGGATGAGGTGAGGCACCCAGCACCAGGTCCACAGCACCTTTCATGACTGAAATATGCCATGCTGCAGGTCCCCCTCAGTGCTACTGTGTGTGATAGGTAGTTTCTGCAGACACACCTAGGTTACATCTGTGTCCTTTTGTATTTCTCAGTCATGTTTAGCCCTTATGGGCTATGATGCACCCAGAATAGTGCATATCCTGTGTTGGTACCATGGTTACATAATGTAGGTGGGACGAGGAGAGGAGAGGAGAGGAGGGTGTTTGGACCCCAAGGTGGATTATGTACCACCACACAACCCACCCTCTGGGGCTCAGGGTGGGAAACAGGATCACCCACCAATAGATCCACATTCTACCTCCATGCAATGGTAGCAGTAGAGAGGACCATTAACTCCAGTCCTGCTGGGGAACAGATATCCCACAGGGCAGGCAAGGCAGAGCTGTACACATCCATAAGGCAATAGCAGACAGAAGGCCTGGAAATGCTCAGCAGCCCCCCACCACTCTCTGACATTCTCCAGCAACAAGCCTCCAGCCGCTGCTCCCTGCAAGGTGTTCCAGCAAGACACATACCAGCTGTAGACAGTCTGCTAGCTAGTCCATAGTACATGGTAGTGGAGGAGATGCATGTACCCAGAACTGGGATGTCAGCATTCACACCAAGCAGATAAGTCAGTGATTGGGTCCCAAAAGGGACCCATAAATATCACATGAGAAAAATACTATACACCACTATAGGGGAACCTAGCCATGCCGTGGTCACTGCTCAGTCAGGGTGAGAGTGACTTCCCAGCAGGACATGTGGTGGCCGGGCACTACAATGTCGGAGCCATTGCCCTATGCCCTGTGCAGATGCGACCAGGCCAGGCCACACTATCCAGGCTATTCCCACAGTACCTTGCTCCTCATTATGCACATTGGCAGGCCAATACTGGCAACAGTGCTAGCAGTGTGAGCTATGGAGGGTGTTGGCAGCCACCACACACTGGATAGACAGACACACACTCCACACACCTATGCCAGCATTGTGCAACTATAGAGGTCTTTGGCAGCACTGGGCACCACACCAGTCCTGGGCACAGTGCAGGCATGGCTATGGTATGCAATACTGTTGGGGGTCACTCTGTCAGACACCAGACCTGAGGCACACTCCACAGACATCAGAAAGGTTGCCATGATGCGGCTCAATCAGACAATTGTACTTAACTTCGGAACTGCTATCTGCCAGTAATCATAGCAACCTTTTAATAGCTGTGTACCGTATTCCCAGGTTTAGGGTGGCATTGCTAAGGTATGCAAGTGCTAGTATTGGGAGATGCACGCAGGGCCCAATGTCCTGCCTCTCCAGGAGGAATTGGATAATGGAGCCTGTGGGTGCGGGTGTGTCTGCCCCTGTTGGCTGCTGCTTTATGGCAGAGGTTCCCAACTCCAGTCCTGGTGTGCCAAACACTGTTCGGGTTTTCATGCTGTCCCTCATGAATATGCATGAGATACATCTGCATACCATGGGGGCGGCGCATAGAAATGCAGCACAGGCATCTTTATTAGAGGCAGCATGGAACCTGAATGATGTTTGGCCCTCCAGGACTGCATTTGGGAGACTCTGCTCTAGGTAATGCCCCTGTTTATGGTGTCTGTGCTCTGTAGGGTAAAATGTAGGTGTTTTGGGCATGTTTACGTCATCTGCAATAAAGGTTCTGTCTGTATTAGCACGTTTTAGTAGTGGGTAAAATATGGGGATTGGATTGGCAGGAACCACCACTGGGACTTGAACCTGTGACTTTCTGCCTCTGAACACACTGGTTGTGTACACTGCACCACCATGTTGCTACAGAGACAGGGCATTCCCTGGTGATACCATGACTGTTTGTCCGGCAGGGCCTGTCTGTTGCAGTGCATGGCACCCACCTACACAGGGCTAGGCCATGGTCTGCTCTGGGCAGCTGCCACTGCCCCCCTCCACCACCAGTACCCCTCTGCCACCATGCTGACATGCCCTTCTGCTGGTGGTGCGCAGTCTCAGGCCATCCAGTGTGCAGGTAGGCGGCTGCCTATGGTGCGTGTTCTGGGGTAGGGGTGCCTGCATAGACATCCACGCTTCCCCCCAACACCGCCTGCCAATGTTCTGTGCCCTTGGAGGTACCTGCTGGGTACTATCCCCTGTGACACTGTGCTAAACACACTCATGCCCATGTTGGACCCTCATCAGTTGCTGTCTGGCTTCTGTACAGTTTCAGCATTCCTAAGTTCCACCTAGGCATCTACCTAGTCCGCACTGTGCCCCAGCTGCACCACAGCATGTGCCGCCTGCAGCCCTCTGTATCCCATTTTCAAGCATCTGTCCAGTTGGCCATTCCGACATGCCTACCCTGCTGTTGCCGCACATGTGCACGCCATAGGAAACCTGTCCGATGGAGAGGAAAACCCTGCACAGCGCAATTTCACTGTGGGCTCATTCACTTTGTATGGGGACGGAGCATGGACTCTTCCAGAATTCATATCCTTTTTTTGGTGCTTTCTTGGGAGTGTTTTTTGATGTTTCCCATTGAGACCACTATTGCCCAGCTTGGTTATTTTATTTTTCCATTTTCTTCTGTTCATTTTCACTGTTTATTTGCCCTTTTGTTCCGTGCACATGTATCACACTTATCACTTTTTTGTAGGTTTCCCTGGTTTTGCTGTATATTGCTGACAGAAATGGTTTCTCTTCCCTTTAAATCAGCTCTAATGCCAGGGTTTCACTGGCGTTAGTTTTGAGCCTCGGATTTCACATCGTTAGTGTGCGGGGAGCCTCTCCCCTCTCCCCTCCCACTCTCCACCCATTGACCCCTTCTCTCCACCCCTGGGGAGCCTTCCTCCACCCTCCGGGAGCCTTTCTCTGCCTTCAGCACTTGTTTGCGCCTCTGCGCACGTTAGCGTGCTCTAAGGTACCTCTGTGCCCGCTAAAGCGCCATTAACGCGCGTTAAGGTACCTTAGCGCGCAGTAACATCACAGAGCGCACATTGAGAAGGTTTAGTAAACATGCCCCTAAGTTTCTCCAGGAATACCTTCCTCTTTTTAAAAGGAAGAAGACGAACACTGTAGGAAAATTAAATTAAACTAAAATATGAACATTAAAAATTATAATTATGTTATTATTTGGAAACTTTTTGTGTTCTGATTAAATAACCACCACTCAATAACAAGTAGGTAAGCAAATTTATCTTAACTGAATGAACATGTATTTAACAAAATAAAATTAATTATTACAATTACTGCTTCTTGTCAGTCATTTATATAGTCACCTCCGAACTATTTAAATATCATTCTGTTCTTTAAATCCGTAAGAACATAAGAAATTCCATACAGGATCAGACCAAGGTCCATCAAGCCCAGTATCCTGTTTCCATAAATGTTATGTGAGCTCAAAAATTGTCTGGTAGTTTATCCTACTGATTCGTTGGGGCCCATGCGGAATCTTCTTCCTTGACCTCCGTCTGTGCCTCTGCAGGAATCGGATGGTGTTGTTAGTTTCCAGCAGGGTTGACCTGTAAAGACCCTCCTACCCTCCTACCAACCTTTCCTCCCTTTTCTTTCCTCACTTGTTTATGAAAGAGGCAAGCTTACACCAGGACTGGAAAAGGTTCATTCAGGCAGACAGGCAGTCCCTTTTTCAACTCACCATTCATAACCTCCAAACACACTCTTCTCAATTCTTCTCATCACTCATTGTCTATCAGCCTCACCACCATATACTCCCCCTCAGTCTCCCAGTTACTCGCACTCTCCCTGTCCTATGCTAATAACTCCTTTTATGTTGCTCTCTAAACTCCTCCTTTTAGAAACCCCTTCCCCTCACTTACCTTCACTATTAGCTTTTCTCCTATCTCTCCTGAAACTTTTCAGGAAAATCAGTTTCTTGATCTCCTTTAAATCCTTACATGTATACGGGTTCTCCATTATCCGCCCCCCCCCCCCACACACACACACCTTTATCTGAGCTTCAGTGACCCCTTCTTACCTTCCCTTAACTCACTCCCAAATTGTCTCTTACCTTTTCACTAAATTTGGTTAAAAATAAGAATTTGTTTCTTTCTTTTTGTCTACCCTGTGTTCCTTCCACTCCTATCTACAGCTTCTCTAACCCTCTTACTTCTTTCCCTTTTCCCAGAGCACTTCAAAAGTAGTTTCAATACAAAGGGGTATGTTTACTAAACTGCGGTAATGTCATTCGCGTTAGGTTGCGCGGTAAAGGTACAGATGCCCATATAAAGTCATGGGCGGTGCATCATTACAGCAAGCCATATCAGCTAACGCATGTTACAAACTAACGCATGCTACAAGGCGCTTCATAAGGCACCTTACAAGGCACATTACAAGGCGCCTTGTAAGGTGCCTTATAAGTAAGGTGCCTTATAAGGTGCCTTGTTAGGTGCCTTATAAAGTGCCTTGTTAGGTGCCCTATAAGGTGCCTTATAAGGTGCCTTGTAAGGTGCCTGATAAGGAGCTTTGTAAGGTGCCATATAAGTAGGGCTCTTTAGGCTAAGCACCATATTAGGCACCCCTGGACAAGGCACCTTGTGTTACGGAACCATAGGTTAAGGTGACCTAACAAGGTTATGGTGCCCTAGGTTAGTGTGGCTTAAGGGCTGCAAGGTGTTTCAGGATGACATGCATGACCTGTGAGGAACAGAGACAGATATAGCCCTAACACTAGATAGAGAACTCAGGAAAGGCAATGAACAGGTGAGTGAAGGAGGGAGAGCTGGGAGCCGCTGGACGTTCCATATCTGCGGGCATCCCATGTGGCTGCCAGTACTGATGACAAACATGGTGGGGGCAACTGTACCATAGCACAGGGTGTTGGCAATGTAAAGTACTGGAAAGAGAGTTGGTGGCAGACGATGGGAATACGTATCCCCCAGTGGAGGCAGAGGTGGCAGGATAGTTACAATGATGGATGGACAGAGGAGTGGTGGTGTCATGCAGATCAGACACAGGCGAGGCAAGCATGAAGAGGCACAATGCAGGAAAGGGTAGCAGTGCAGGACATGGGGTGACAGCCTGCACAGGCAGACAGGACTCTACACAGCTGACAGATGCAGATAGACAGACCGAGGGAATGTTGGCAGTTGTGGCAAGGGTATTATGGGCTGGCAGCACAAATATGATGGTTACAGGCATGCACACTATTTGAGTAGGACAGGCATGAGAGGAGGGAACAATGAGGAATTGAACCCATGAACACTGCCAAGATTGGCATTGTATTAACCAGTAGGCTAAACCTCCGTGGTATATGTCACAGCAATGGCTGGTACAGAAGGACTGCAGGTCACCGCACAAACTGTCTGCTCTGAGTGCCAGGATAGGGTAACCCCACCAGTACCCATGATGCAATGCACATGCTGAATAGCTGTCTACAGCTGATCAGCAAATGGGTTCTGCACCTCTCCGGTACCTCAGCTTGGAAAGACGAACTGACAGTGCGTGATACTGGCACAGTGTAGCTACAGACCATGCCATTGTGCAGGTTCTGTGTTCTCCCTGAGGGATAGGATGGGTGCCCAGCACTAGGTCAACAGTACATGGGGTGCTAGAGGTAGGCCCTGCTGTATATCCCCATCACTACCAGTGTGCTACAGGTGTTCCTTGTAGTGCAGCTAAAGGTAATTTGGTGTCCATCTGTATCCTGCAGTCACATGTGGCTCTCTGGGACCAGGCACCACCCAGATTAACAAGTACCCCGTGTTAGGATCTAGCTGACATGGACACTTGTTATCAGGCCAGAGGGGTTTCAAGACTTGTATGAGGTTTGTGTAGCAGTGCCTTTATAGGTCAAAATGGTATACACTACATACCCCAAAGGGCTCACATCACCCTTTTTGTAGGTAAGGGACAGGTGCCCTCTCTGCTGATATGCCCTAACTTCATTCTTTTGGTAGTATAATTCAAGGATACATTGTTCCGAGCCATGCACTCTTGGGTGACTGTTGGATCTCCTCTATTATCTAGTTTAAAATCTGTTCTATCTCTTTTTTAAAGCTTAATGCCTTTTTAAAGGTTAATGCCATTCTTTTGGAAGAGCCCCTCCTTTCCCCAGTTCCTAAAAAAATCCAAAACCCTCATCCTTGCAGCATCGTCTCATCCACACATTGAGACTCCAGAGCTCTGACTGCCTTTTGGGTCCTGCACGTGGAACAGGAAGCATTTCGGAGAATGCTACCCTGGAAGTTCTGGATTTCAGCTTCTTACCTAAAAGCCTAAATTTAGCCTCTAGAACCTCCCTACCACATTTTCCTATGTCATTTGTATCGACATGTACCAAGACAGCAGACTCCTCCCCAGCACTATCTAAGACCTTGTCTAGGTGGCGCATGAGGCCCACTACCTTCGCACCAGACAGGCATGTTACCAGGCGATCCTCATGTTCACCAGCCACCCAGCTATCTACATGCCTAATGATCGAATCACCAGCTATAATGGCTGTCCTAACCCTTCCCTCCTGGGCACATGGCCCTGGAGAAACTTCCTTGCTGCAAGAGGGTTTTACATCATCTGGAGGACATGTCCTAGCTACAGGATCACTTCCTGCCACACCAGGGTGATGCTGTCCTGTCATGTGACCTCTCTCCTCCATGGCAATAGGGATGCTGCCAGACTGGAGGTGGGACTTCAGCACTATATCCCTGTAGGTCTCGTCTATGTACCTCTCTGTCTTCCTTATGTCCTCCAAGTCTGCTACTCTAGCCTTCAGAGATTGGACTCATTCCAGTAGTAAAGAAGGCAAGGGCACTGGTCATCTAGAGAGCCACAGGCATTGCATACATTCCCACAGTTGAGGGCTCCAGGTCATGTCTCATCATGGCACAGAGGTCTGTGATAGTGGTAGTATCAAGGTGGTAATGCTCGTACATCTCCTTTGTGATCAGCTGCAGATAGGTGACCCTTGGTCTGTACATTTAGGGCATCCAATAGCATCTCCGCCTTACCCAGCTGCAGGAGCAATCAAACCGGGGAGGAGGTACAAGGCACAAGCAGAGGGATGTGGTGGCTACCCAAGTAACACAAGAGGTAGAGATACCGCTGCTGCTAGCGCTGTTGCATCTTCACCTCTGGTTTGAATGCTCTGGTAGCAGCATATAGAGTGGAGTGGAGGAGTGGCCTAGTGGTTGGGGCAAGGTACTTCAGGCTGGAAGGTCAGGGGTTCAAATCCCACTACAGGACAGCAACCTTGGGCTGGAAGGACTGGGGTTTCTAGTCCCACAGGTGCTCCTTGTGGTCTTGGGCAAGCCACTTAACCCTCCATAGCCCATGTTCCCTGTAAAAAAATAGTTATCTCCAAGTTATAATGCCCTGTTCAATGTAATTTCAGTTTGTTCAATGTAAACCACACTGATGCAGAATAGCATGGTATATAAGAGAATGTAAATAAATAAATATACATACATACCAAAACAGATTTCCATCAGTCCTGTAACCATTTAAAACCCTGTTGTAGAGGTACATGCTTTTGGCCATTAAATGTGCCCAGATACCGCCATAGAATATCAGTGTTCTGCATATATGTGGATGCCATTCCCAGACTCCACCCAATTATGCCCTCACGCATACATGGTTACACTACTGCCCCTTGCGGTAATATCCAGTCATGCACGCGCCACTCGAAAATGAGTTTACCCCATGTTTGTGAATTTTACTTGGATTTCAGCCGGATTTGCCCACCAATTGGCTGCCTAATGTTTCCAATATCGGCCCCATTATTTTTATGTTTGGAGTGGAGGAGTAGCTTAGTGGTTAGAGCAACCTAATTCCCAAAAGATCCGGGTTTGTTTTTCATTGGCACTCCTTGTGACCTTAGGCAAGCCATATTACCCTCCATTGCCTCAGAAGAAAAGGCCTGGCAGTCTACTTACAATTATATCTTGCCAAGCAAACGCAGGGGCTGCTGGGTCACCAGGTGTCTGCACTGACTTGATACCACTTTAAAAAAATAAGAAGTTTATGTTTAAATTTTCTATAGAGGCATCAAAGCAAGGTATGAGTTTGGCCAGCTTGTCTTAGGCTCACATAATCCTGATGTGAAATATCATTGTGTGCCTCAAAATATGTATTTATTAAGATTAAAATCCAAGGGGCAGAGCTAAACACTGAATGAAATGGCTGCCTGACAGGCTTGCTCCAGCAGCCCGTTCCAGACTCCTGACTCTCTCCTACTCCCTGCGCATGCAGACGAGATCCTGTTACTTTTAGGAGCGAGTGGAAGATGACCACTATACTCGGCTGCAGCAGCACAGGGAGTGAAACGTTCTAAGCCTAAGCCACCGTGTCCGCACAAAATGGCATCCAATAAAGAGATGGATGTGAGATGGATCCTTGAAAAGATTAAAGAATACCAAAAGGATATCTATATGTGTTTTATTGACTACAGCAAGGCTTTTGTCTGTATAAACCATGAGAAACTCTGGCCACATTAAGAAGCATGGGTAACCTACTTGGATCTATCAATAAAGAAGCAACGAACAGTCAAGAAATCAGACAACGCATTACTCTTGGCAGAATGGTTATGAAGGACCTAGACAAGATTCTCAAGAGCAGAGATGTCTCTCTCCATATAAAGATTCGACTTCTTCAAGCCATGGTATTTTCAATAACATTATATGAATGTGAAAGTTGGACAGTGACAAAGATAGACAGGAAGGAAATTGATGCCTTTGAATTATGGTGCTGGCGACAAATACTATGTATACCATGGACTGCCCGAAGAAGAAACCAGTCAGTACTAGAGAAGATCAAACCTAAGCTTTCTTTAGAAGCTCAGATGACAAGACTTCGACTTTCATACTTTGGACATATCATGTGAATAGAGAGATCATTAGAGAAAGGCATCATGGTTGGCAAGGTAGAAGGTCAACGCAAAAGAGGAAGGCCAGCAATGAGATGGATCAATAACAGCAGCTATGGGTGCCAATCTGACAACAATGAGCCACCTGACTGAAGACCGAACACAGTTTAGGACAACTATCCAGACGGTTGCTATGAGTTGTCACTGACTCAACGGCACTTAACAACAACAACAACAACAACAACAACAAAAGATGGAGGAAGGCCTGCAGGAAATCTGAAATGAAATCAAATAGGTCAAAGATCTTGTCGTGTCTAATGTGAATGCACAGAGAGCAGTGCAAACTGAACTTTTGGAAGTAAAGACACAATTGTCAAACATGACGACATGTATTGATATGGCCAAAGCCAAGATACAGCAACATGAAGAGCTTCTACAACAGGTCGGAAAAAAATACAAAACACCTTACCCAGCTTGAGCATCAAGTTGAACATCAGAACAACCGCTTGCGCTGAAACAATATAAGGATTCTAAGTGTGCCGGAAGGTTCGGACCCTGACTCCTTCCTAGAGCATCTGCTGCCTTCATGCCTTGATTCTGCATCTGGACTTTAAGCATCCATTTAAACTAGAACTTGCACACAGACCCCGACCTCCAAATACTCACGGCCATTTGTGCTCAATGTACTATGCTATCAACAAGCCCTGAAGATCCTGCAGGCTGCACAAAGTTGAGTTCCAGTAATGTATGAAGGAGACAAGATCATGTTCTTTCCAGACCTGAGCAAAGCTACCACGGATCACAGGAAACAGCTCCTAGCTTGTCACCTGCAGCTGCAAAAGCTCGATGCTTGATATGGTTTGTTGTATCCAGCTCATATGTGTGTAAAGGTGCATAATCACACATTCACATTCGAGGACTCAGAATCACTCCAGGCCTTCCTGTTGGAGTTTGACAACATGGATGCCCATTAATCTTCCTACATGGCGCCAGACTGTATTCTCTTTTTTTTATGGGCAGATATTCTGCTATGTGGTAAAAAGCGGCTATTAATCACAAACCCAGTAGCGGAATCCCGGACATCATTAAAGCCTCTCGGATAGAAAGGGCGGATAGGAGAGACTTTATGAAGCTTCATCTCACTGGTCACTCTGACTACTTCTGACCTGATCTCCTTGCTCCATTAACATCTGTTGACAATAGTGCCTGTACATCCCACTATGCTTTTTTGGTCTCAGAGGAACCCACACTGGGACAGAAAGTTGACCTGGACCTTTGTGTTTCAGCTGTGACCCCATTTATGTTTAGGGAGCCATTTTGAGTGTATATGTATGCATGCACAATGATTGGGAAAGTTGTTGGGATGCTGGAAGGGTGTCGGGGGGGAGGGGGAGGGAGATACTCATTCATGCTTTATAAAGGGTTTGTTTTGTTCAATATAGCTGGTTAGTTTTCATTACTTATGCTGAGCTTAGTCATGCTAGATACATCACCCACTCCTGTTTCATTTCAGTGTATAGTAGGTCATGTACTAAGTTGCTGTGATAACGTGTTACTGTTTGGGCTATGTACTGTTGGAGTAATGCATTAATATCTGACAGCATACTGCTCTATAGAGAGATGGGGCCCGATTTTCATTTGGGCAGTGCTATGTGCCGCATCAGCGCATAGCCCGCCCGCCATCCGTCTAACCCGGATTTTCAATGCCGGGTTCATTTGCGACTCGAGCACTGAAAATCTGGTTCACGCCGCACACCTGGAAGCCGCAGGAGCTAGCCAGATAGCAGTGATTTTCATCGCTACCCATTTAGCCCTTGCGTCTAAAAGATAGGTGCAGAGGGCTAAGCGGGTAGCATCGAAAATCGCTGCTACCTGGCTAGCCCTTTCCTCCGTCCCCGCTCTGCCCCGGAATGCCCCCAACATGCGCCGATGCTAACCGCATAGCATCTGGGCGCGTTAGGGACTTATCTGGGATTTTCGAAAGGCACTACCCATGTAAGGTGATGTTCTAAAATCCCAGATAAGGCATTTACATGTGTAACTAGGACACTTACCCATGTAAATGCATTCGAAAATTCTGCCCATCATATATAAGTACCTATTATGGCTAAGTCTGGGATGATGGGACAGCTCATCAAATTCTTATCTAGCAAGAAGCAGCAGATATTATTTATGAACAAGAGACCCACTTGTCATTATCAGAGTCCCTAAAACTGGGAGCGGGACAATATCAGCATGTAATCTCCTCCCCTGCAGTAAAGAAGAAAGTTGGCGAAAGCATCCTCATTAGAAAGTCTTTGCTTTCCACAATACTTCATACCCACTCAGATGTGGCTATGAGATAGGCTGCAGCAATAGTTCAGCTCGGCTCGATGACCTTAGTTTTGGCAATGGTGTATGCACCTAATCAAGAAGACCCAGGTTTCTTCCATATTCTTATGCAGGAGCTCTTGGATTCTAACTCTCATCCAATCATCTCAGGGGACTTCAATATTATCCTAGACCCACTGCTAGATCAGTCCACTTATATGTCTCCTTAGAAGGCAAAAAGAAGAAGGCATGTTTATTGTGAACTGCAACTGATCTCCGGAAGATGCCGTATATAAATGATTGTTAAATAAATAAAATAAATAAATAAAACCCCGAACGGCGCTAGACTCCCTTATAATGTTATTGGGTCTGTTAGACATCTGGCGGCTGCAAGATCCAACTATGAAAGATTACACCTCTTTTTAACTCCCCCATAATATCCATTCATGACATCTAAATCCCTCACGCCGTACCTAGCTGCTCCTGATATTAAAAGTGTCATCATCTCTGACCATGTTGCCATCACTCTATCTCTTCTACACAATTCTCCAATCTTCGGGGCAGCCCCATGGAGACTCAGTAAAACTCTCTTTGTAGAAGAGGCCTTTTTGACCTCCACAAAACAAGCTATTAACAACTACTTTACTTGCAATGGGCCGAAAGAGACCCCTATTTGGGCCTGGTGGGAGGATTTTAAGGTCCACATTTGCGTTCACATAACCTCCTACTCGATCAGGGTGGCCAGAGACTGCAAATGTATCTGACAAGACCTGAAAACACATATCAAAGTGAGGGAGAGGTTGCACATAAAGGGATCAGAAGGGACTGAACTGCTATGTCTTCATAGCTATGATATAAATACAATCAGCTCTTGAGCGAGATGGTCTTTATGCAAGAACAAACACGTCCTAGTTAGTATTACTTCAAAAATAATCACACAGGTCGCTTTCTTGTAAACTCACTTAAAGCGCAGAAGATCGCCAGGGGAATCACCACTATTAAAGATGGTAAGGATAAGCTCCTGTTGAAGAATAGAGAGATCTTGGAATGATTTTGTGCATTTTATGGGGACCTGCACCATTCAGAAGTGCAGGACCTATCAGAGGACTTTGTGCATCTAGTGGAACACCTCAACAGGCCAATGCTGAATGAGAAACAGGCTACAGCACTTGGGAAGGATATACAAAAAAGCGAGATCATTCAGGCTATAGGTCATCTTGCCAACAATAAGGCCTCTAACCCAGATGGCCCACCACTAGAATTTTTTGTACCTTTATAGCTGAACCAGCAAGCCATTTACAGATGTACTACAACTCCCTGATCCTTCAAACCCCAGTAGTGGGCTCTCTAGCAGAGGCAACCATAGTTATCCATGAGAAACTCACTAGGGACCCTCAGAAAGCCAAGATTTACTGACCAATTTCATTGCTCAATTTAGATTATAAGATTTATACCAAAATCCTAGTCATCTGTCTTAATGCTGTCCTGTCCAGCCTTATCCATCCTGATCAATGCGAGTTCATGGCAGGGCATTCAACGGCCAATAACGGTAGAATCCTGTGTCATGTCCTTGCCATAGCTTGCAGCTCATCATCCCCCTTGGTAGGTCTCTTGCTTGATCTACAGAAGGCCTTCAATTGGCTGTAGTGGCCTTTTCTGTTCTGAGTGCTGCACTGGTTTGGGTTAGGAGATACATTTATAGAAAAAGTTTGACTTCTCTATGCCCAACCTGTTCGCTGTATCTGTACCAGCTCGATGCTTTCAGCCCCTTTCTCCACAGAGGTAGTCACCAAAGATGTCCTCTATCTCCTCTTCTCTTTAACTTAGCTCTAGAGCCCTTAGAATTGATGGTTAGACAGTCCACTGAAATTCAGGGGCTTCAGGTGGCAGACTACCGGGCAAGTTACAGGCTTAGGCAGATGATCTCCTTCTTTTTGTTGATGCCCATTCTTTTTTGGTTATCCTAGATACAATCAGTAGGTATTCAAAGCTCTCAGGATACAAGATTAACTGGGCCAAGTCAGTTGTGATTCCATTGAACAGTAAAGTTTCTGTGCCTAGCCTGCAATCTTTCCCCTTCCAATTAGCGGGTCCATGTTTTAAGCATCTTGGAGTCCACTATGCTCCTTATCTCAAAGATATGTTTGACAGGAATGCAGCAGAGTGCATAGTTATTTGAACATTTACTACCCATTGGACTCCACTATTTCTCTCTTGGTGGGGGAGATTGAAAATCATTAAGATGGTGCTGGTCTCAAAGATCAATTAGATCCTCAGTATGCTCCCTATTCTCTATCCCCCTTCATTTTACAAATGGTTAGAAAAAGGACTAGTGGTGTTTGTATGGCAGTACAAAATGCCCCGAAAAGTGATTTGGAAATTGAAACTACCCAAGTCTAAAGGAGGCGTTCAGTTTCCTGATTTTTGCTGGTACTGCCTTGTGTATGTGCTAAAGCAAGACACCCTTTGGAGCACAGATGATCTGCCTCCAAATGCTCCTTCATGGGCACGCCTCAAGAAATGCCTCGTGGCTCCCAAGCCCATGTCGCTGCAGATCAGAATGATGGGCATGGAAATGGAGGATTCCTTGGTGGTTATCTGCTCCATATGAGAGGAGTTTTATGCATTCACATCAGGCTCCAAGGAGTTCTCCACTTTTGCCTGAGGAATGCCCTTTGGGACATACCCCATTTTAAAATTCAGAACTGCCCCTTTTTCTAGAGAGTCTGACAGTGACATGGGTTATGAACGCTTGGGCAGCAACTCCTCCCAACCTCCTTTAAGTCTTATAGTGACCTCCAGAAGGAATTTAATCTCCCCAGCCCTTGTTTATTCCAGTGGTATCAACTGTGGCACTGCCTCACTCAGGCTGGCATTGTCCCCTCGCAGTTCATAGAAACCTGGAGCCTCCTCAACAACTTTCAGGCCCTGGCGTCATCCAAGTTAGTATCCATTTTATATGCTCTTTTTTAAGATGGTGTTAGCTGCCAGTGTACTGGGGTGGAAAAGGTCTGAGAAACTGAAACAGAGGAATCACTTCCACTGTAACTTTGGACTAAATTCTGGGGTCCCTCCATTTGACTATCCAGAGCAGCCTCTCTCACACAGACAGTATATCTTCTAGCATATAGGGCATATATAATGCTAGCCATTCTAATCAAATGATACCCTCAACAAGGGAATCATTGCTGGTCTTGCGCCTTCTCAATGGGCACTTGTGCACATATGCTGTATGCCTACCCCAATGTACAGAGTTTCTGGCAACAGGTCTGGGCTCAGATATCTAAGATTTTAAGGTTATTTGAACCTCTTACATTCCAGCTAGTTATATTTAAGTCCCTAATAGTACTACTACTACTAAGCATTTATAAAGTGCTACCAGGCGCACACAGCGCTGTACAATGAAAACACAAAAAGACAGTCCCTGCTCAAAAGAGCTTACAATCTAAAAAGACAAAGCAAGAAAAGGAGTAGAAAAAAGATAAAAACAAGGGCAAAGAGACTAGAGCAGGAGAGACAGGACAAAGGAACTAGATAAGAACAAGTGTAAGAGGAAGAAAGAAAGGTGAAATAAAAGAGGGGAAGGAAGGAGAACAGCAAAATCAAGAGCCAAAGGCAGAGGCGAAAAGATAAGCTTTTAACTTGAGTTTGAAGAGGGGCAAAGAAGATGCCTGACGTATAGACAAAGGAAGTTTATTCCAAGCGTAAGGAGCAGTAAGGTGAAAAGAGCGGAATATGAAGTTGGCACTAGAGGAGAAGGGCATAGCAAGAAGCAACTGGGAAGAAGAACGGAGTACACGAGGGGGGAAATAGGGAGAAATGAGAGAAGAAAGGTACTGAGGAGCCACAGAGTGAATGCACTTATAGGTCAGCAGGAGAAGCTTAAAGTGAATACAGAAATGAATAGGGAGTCAGTGAAGAGATCTGAGGAGAGGAGTGATGTGGGCAAAACGAGGCTGACGGAAAATCAAACGGGCAGCG
The DNA here is from genome assembly GCA_033557465.1 of Ichthyophis bannanicus. Taxonomy (NCBI): domain Eukaryota; kingdom Metazoa; phylum Chordata; class Amphibia; order Gymnophiona; family Ichthyophiidae; genus Ichthyophis; species Ichthyophis bannanicus. The sequence goes on along the minus strand of CM066034.1, from coordinate 669,672,878 downwards.
GAGTGCTGAATAGACTGAAAAGGCAAGAGATGAGACTGAGGGAGACCAGCAAGAAGGAGGTTATAATAATCAAGGCGGGAGGTGATTAGGAAATGGATGAGGGTTTTAGTAGTGAGCTCAGAGAGAAAGGGGCGGATTTTGCCAATGTTGAAGAGAAAGAAGCGACAGCTCTTAGCGATGAGTTGGATATGAGAGGAGAAAGAGAGCGAAGAGTCAAAAATAACACCCAAATTGTGAGCAGATGAAACAGGTTAGAGAACAGAGCCATCAACAGAGACTGAAAAAGAAGAAGGAGAAAGGGAAATTTTAGGAGAAAAAACGAGAAGTTCAGTCTTGGCCATGTTCATTTTCAGGCGACGATGGAACATCCAGGCAGCAATGGCAGAGAGACAGCAAGAGATCTGGGACTTGAAAGCAGAAGAAAGGTCAGGAGTAGAGAGATAGATTTGGGAGTCATCAGCATAGAGATGGTACTGAAAACCATGATAGGAAATAAGTGCACCAAGGGATTGAGTATAGAGAGAAAAAAGAAGGGGATCCAAGACAGAACCTTGGGGGACACCAACCGAGAGCGGGGTAACAGAGGAGGAGGAGCCACCAGAACATACACTAAAAGAGCAATGGGAGAGAGATGAGGAGAACCAGGAGAGAACAGAGTCCCTAAAGCCAAGCGAGGACAAAGTGTCAAGGAGAAGATCATGGTCAACAGTGTCAAAAGCATCAGAAAGGTCAAGGAGGATAAGGACAGAGTAAAGACCTTTAGATTTAGCCAGGAACAAGTCACTGGAGACTTTGACAAGAGCAGTTTCAGTAGAGTGCAAAGGACAAAAACCGGATTGTAAGGGATCGAGAAGAGCATGGGAAGAGAGGAAGTCAAGACAACGGTGGTAACCCGCACGTTCAAGCAGTTTAGAAATGAAAGGAAGGAGAGAGATGGGGTGATAATTAGAAGGACAAGAGGGATCAAGTGAGGGTTTCTTAAGGAGAGGCGTGACCACAGCATGTTTAAAGTCAGCCGGGACAGTAGCAGTGGAGAGCGAAAGGTTGAGAATATGAGAAATGGAGGGAACAACTGTAGAGGAAATAGAGGAGGGGAGATGGGAGGAGATAGGGTCAGAGGAGCAAGTGGTGAGCTTGGAGGAGGAGAGAAGAAGAGCAGTTTCATCAATAGAAATCGTGGGTAAAGAAGAGAGGGTAGGATGAGAAGGGTGGGGGGGGGGAGAAAATGAAAGCAGGAAAGGGAAATCAGGGATTTAGAGGGAAACTGGAGAGTGATCTTATGGATTTTATCATGGAAGTAATCAGCCAGAGCCTGGGCAGAAAGGGAAGGAGGGATCAGAGGCAGAGGCACTTTGAGGAGAGAATTGAGAGCAATGAAGAGAGGCATGAGAATTAGTCAGGCAAACAAAGTAATCTTGTTTGGCAAGAGCTAAAGCAGATTTGAAAGAGCAGAGCATGAATTTGAAATGAAGGAAGTCTTCAGGGGAGCGGGATTTGAGCCAGATACGCTCAGCAGAGCGGGCACAGGAGCGAAGATAGAGAATAGTGGGAGAGAGCCAGGGCTGAGGTAAGGAACGCCTTACAGGACGAGGGATGAGAGGAGCGAAAACATCCAGAGCTGAGAAGAGCGCAGCATTATAGGACATCACTGCCATATCAACAGACTTGGAGGACAAAACAGAGGAGAGAGAAGGAGAAATGGTAGAGGAGAGAAGCAGGCGATCAATGGCAAGAAGGTTCCTAAAAAGAGTGGAGGAGACAGGACGAGGCGGGGGGGGGGGGAGGGAGGTGAAGATTAAAGGAGAGAAGGTGATGATCAAATAAAGGAAGAACAGTATTACTGAAGTTAGAGGGAGAGGAGCAAGAAAAGAAAACCAGATCCAGACAATGGCCATGAAGGTGAGTGGGGCCAGAGGAACAAAGTTGAAGGCCAAATGAGGAGGTAAGAGAGAGGAGCTTCAGAGAAAGAGGATCAGAGGGGTTATCAACATGGATGTTAAAATCACCAACAATAAGAGTAGGGGAGGTAGGGATAAGAAAGAGGGAAAGCCAAGAGTCAAAGTCAGAGAAAAAAGAAGAAAAAGCCTTGTCAGGAGGACGATAGACAACAGCAATCCGGAGAGGAAGTGGGGCAAAGAGGCAAATAGAGTGGACCTCAAAAGAGAGGAAGGAATGAGACTGAGGCAGAGGAAGAGGTTGGAAATGACAGGAGGGGGAGAGAAGAAGGCCAATCCCACCACCACATCCTGTAGGACGAGGAGTATGGGAGAACTGGAGATCACCAAAGCAGAGGGCAGCAGCAGAGGCGGTATCGTCAGGGAGGAGCCAGGTCTCAGTTAAAGCAAGAAGATGAAAAGTGTTGGAGAGGAAAAGATCATGTGTAAAAGAGAGTTTATTAGAGACAGAATGTGTGTTCCAAAGGGCACAAGAGAAAGGGAGAGAGGAAGGGGAAAGAAGGGGAATATTTATTTATTTATTTATTTATTTAACAGTTCTTCTATACCGCTCTATTTTAGATCAGAGCGGTTTACATTTACATCAACTATACAACACAAGGAACTTTGAGTTGTATTTACAATAAACAGGGAGATCAACTTGGAAGTAACTGGGGGAAACTATGTACAATTCTTAACTCTATACATTGTATCACACTGGTACCTGATTTCAGGCAGAACATATCTACATCTTATTTACACTGGGGTACATTCTGAGCGATCAGTTGATTATCCTTTTTCATGCTGAGTCTGATTGTTTACTTGTAATGAGAGATTGTCTGGGGGGCCATATGTATGGTTACTAAGGCTAGATTCAGGGTAGTATGTAGTGAACAGGTGCTGCTTTATTGCCTTCCTGAAGTGGGTTAGGTAAGTGATATTTCGAATATAGGTAGGGAGAGCATTCCATGCTCTGGGAGCGTAAATCGTAAAGGCCCTATTTGTTGTTGTTCTTGTGCATTTTGTCATTACTTTTGGGACCTCTAGGGTGTTTTGCATCATGGTTCTTCTGTTTCTGTTCTGTGGTACTTTATGTATCATCTTGCTGAGGGCTGTGGGGGTCAGAGTGTTTGAGGCTTTGAAAGTTAAGGTTAGAACTTTGTGGAGGGTTCTTGCTTGAACCGGTAACCAATGGAGGTTCATCAGTACTGGCGTTATGTGCTCTCTCCGTGAAGCCCCTGTTAGTACTCTTGCAGCAGTGTTCATTGCAAGCTGGAGAGGAGCTAACGTTGCTTGAGGGAGACCGTGTAGAATTACGTTGGCATAGTCGAAATGAGGTAATATTAATGCCTGATAGATCGATCGGTAGTCGCTGAAGTCGAGTAGCGGTCGGAGATGTTTTAAGGTCTTTATTTTCATGTATACTGTTTTTACTGTGTTTTTTATGTGAGTTTTCAGATCCAGGTGTTGATCCAGTGTAACGCCAAGGTAGCGGATTGTGGGTTTGGTTTTCAGTTCTGTGTTGCCGATTTTTAAAGAGAGTGGAGGGGTGAAGTCCTGGTTCCTTGAGATGAAAAGGACATCTGTTTTACTGTAGTTGATTCTCATGTTTTGTGTGCTGAACCATTCTGCTACTGCCTCAAAACATCTTGTTAGAGGGGAGAGGTCCGGTTGGTTAGTCCTGAATGGGATGTATAGGAGGATGTCATCTGCGTAGGCTAAACAGTTGACCTTGAATGAACGTGCTAGGGCACATATGGGCTGCATGTAGATGTTAAACATCAATGCAGATAGTGACGAGCCCTGTGGCACGCCTTGGTTTTGTAAAAATGGTTCGGAGGTTGTGGAGCCTGACCTTACATGTTGCCATCTATTAGTCAGGTATGACTTGCACCACTTTAGGGCTGTTCCCTGAATTCCTTTCTCGCTGAGGCGTTGTATGAGTATCTTGTGACTCACCGAGTCGAAAGCCGCCGCAATGTCTAGGAATATGAGGGCGAATCCTTGATGAATTTTGTCGGTTCCAGAGACTAGATGGTCAAATAGGTTGGTGAGGAGGGTTTCAACCCCATGTGCTTCTCTGAACCCATGCTGGGAGGGATCCAGTGGGGCTTCAGTATCAATATGCTGTTGGATTTGGCGCTGTACTAACTTTTCGATTATTTTAGCAAGCATGGGGATACTTGAAATTGGTCTGTATGATTCCACTTTCGATGGGTCCAGCTTGTTATTTTTTAGTAGTGGTCTGATGGATGTTTGTTTCAGACTTGGTGGAAACGATCCGGTTGTAAGAGATTGGTTTATTAATTCACTCAGATATTGGCTTAAGTCACATCGTAACTCCTTTATCCATAATGCAGGGCATGGGTCATTGGGTGCGGTAGTAGGGTTGATTGCAGCGATAGTGTCTTCAATCTCTCTGCGTGATATTTTTTCAAATTTGTATAGTGGTGATGGTTGGGGCAAGGTATGCTGAGAGCTGTTTTCCGCGGAGTTCGAGGTTGTACCAGCCTGGGTCACTTCAGGTTGAAGGTAGTTGGTTGCAGATGTAGTAGTCTGGACCATTTTTGACTGTAAATAGTTGGAGTATGCCTGGGGGTGTGGCATCTGTGACTGGTCTGCCGGAGGTTCTCTTATGAGAGATTTCACTATATTGAAGAGGTCGTGGGGCTTGTTTAGTGACCGCTTCAAGATGTCGGAATGATATTGTTTCCGCTTTTTTGTTAATTCATCACGGTGTACTCTTAGATGAGCGATGTAAGTATCTTGTGCAACCGTAGAGTGAGACCGACGCCATCTTCTCTCTAGCCTGCGCAGGCACTTGAGTGAGTCTCGGAGGTCTTTGGTATACCATGGTGCATGCTCTCGTTTCTTTGTTGTTTTATTTGTGGCTGGTATGCATGCAATGGTCTTGAGGCTCTCGTCCCAGGTGGACACCAATGCATCTAGGTCGTGTGGTATGTTGTTGAGGAGTGGGAGGATCTTCTCTCTAAGCTCTTCTTTATTAAAGGGACGGAAGCGCTTCAAGGAGGGTTCGTGGGCAGTGTTGGTTTTGTTGGAGTTTTTATTGTGTGTGTTAATAGGTATCTGGAATTGGATCAGGCTGTGGTCGGACCATGGCACAGGAGTTATGGTAGGTGGTATTAGTGGGGTGGTATCCTTATCCGTCTGCGGGGCAAAGATCAGGTCAAGTTTGTTTCCCTTGACGTGGGTGGGATTAATGACTAGTTGCTCATATCCTAGATCTTGTAACGCTTCTAGGAAAGCAGAGGCTTGAGATTCATGTAGCGTAGGCAGGTTGAAATCACCTAGGATCCAGTTCTGGGATCGTGGTCTGTTTGAGTTGCAGGCGAGGCCCATTATCGTTGCAAGATCCTCTGAGGATGGTGTTGGTGCTCGGTACAGTAGGTTGATCGTGCAGGTGTTATTTGTTATGGTGAGGGAGTCCAGGTGGGCTGTGCTGGTTGAGTTGCACATCTGGAAGCCTAGGCAGGTTTTGGCAAGAATGAGTGTTCCTCCTCCTCTCTGATTGGTTCTATGGCATGTGTGGACTGAAAAACCTGTGGGTAACATCTGGTTGATGATTGCGTTGTCAGATTCTGATAGCCAAGTTTCTGTGATCATGATGATATCGAGATTATGGGTTGTGACCAGATCGGTAATTATTGGCCATTTTGTACGTATTGACCTTGCGTTGATGAGTGCACACTTCAGGGCTTGATGGTGTTGCTGACGGTCCAAATGTGACTTCTTGAGATGTTGAAGTGGGATGTGTAATAAATGTGAGTAAGGCGTGTCGTTGGGTTCTCTTGGGAGGTGTTGGTGATTCTCCGTCCATCTTTTCCCGTCACTGTGGAGTATCGGGATGTGGTTAGTGTATGTGTGAAAAGCTTGGGCTGTAAGGGGGATCCAGGAGGCTAGGTGTAGACATGCCAAGGCTAGAAATGGGTGCATTTGAATAAGATTGGACAATATGAATAAGATTGGACAAGTTGCAAGAGGAACTCAGTACAGAATGAGACAAACATCTAGGAAGGGAAGGAATAGGGGTGAAATCACCAGAAGAGTGAGGTGGAGGAGAGGGAGAAGGAGAAGCTAGAGGGATATGGATGAGATTAGCCAGATTGCGCATCACAAAGGAAGGCAGAAGTCAAGGGAGCAGCAAAAGGGAAGGAGGAAGAGAGACCTAAAGTGGAGCCACAGTAAGGACAAGAAAGAAGGAGAGAATGAAAGCAATGGGGTAGGAGAAGAGTAGGTTAATAAAACATCAGAGGAAACAAAGGATACAATAAGTACAACAGGCAGTGAAATACCACACAATCAGGAGGCAAAGGGAGCAGACAGTCAATGATGCAGCGGAGGATCCCAGGAGAGGATGACAATAGCAGAAGGAGCAGACATTGATGCAGCAGGAGAAGGCCAAGGTGCAGAAAGCCGCAGATCCAGAGCAGAAAGACCGCCTGCGGACCCCGCCAGTGGATGCAGTTCAGCAAAAAAGACCACAAACACCCTGCTGTTTTTGTAGTTTGTATGTTGAAATACCCGTATGATTTCTCCCTCTAAAGCGTCCCGCGCCTAAGGACCACGCCAAAGAGCCCTCAGATGCGGGCCCGCAAGGCACGGGTGTGCTTGATGGTGGCAGCTGATGAACAGTAGGAAGTCTCCTCCCCCAGCCCTGATTGGAGCAGGCAGGTCAGCCAGAGAATGCCCCGCTCACGATCGAGTAATGGGCTGCTTGATGTGATCGGAGTCAGCTGTTTCTGTTTAAAGTAGGCAGTCAGATCTTAACAGTGGCAGCAGATGAATGGTAGGAAGGCTCCTCCCCCAGCCCTGATTGGAGCAGGCAGGTCAGCCAGAGAATGCCCCGCTCACAATTGAGTAATGGGCTGCTTGATGTGATCAGAGTCAGCTGTTTCTGTTTAAAGCAGGAAGTCAGATCTTAAGTGGCAGCTGATGAACGTTAGGAAGTCTCCTCCCCCAGCCCTGATTGGAGCAGGCAGGTCAGCCAGAGAATGCTCCGCTCATGATTGAGTAATGGGCACTGTTTCAGGTCCTGCATCTCTTCGAAAAGAAGACAGTTTCCTCCTGGATATTATGCATAGTATTGCTCTTTTGTTAATATTGTCCCACTGGAAGGACTCTACAGCATTGGATGACATCCACTGATGGAAGCTGCTTTGTCTCCACCATTCATATGAGAACTTATACTTCCCTATGGTCCTTTTACCTCAGACTTACGCATTGCGATGGAAAACCTTTCATGTATTTACCACTCGGAGTATCCTTCAATAGCTTTTGTACACATTTTCATGGCCTAAAAAACCCACTATACTGAGGTTTCATTTCATTCTTTTCATTTATTAAAACTTATTATACTGCCCTTAGTGGGGAGAAAAGAGCGGTTTACAAGAAAATCAGAAAACAGGAAAGGAACGGCAATGATAAATAGGAAAGTGAGACAGGACATACCAATATCAGGGGTCTTAGAACAACATCAAGGGGGAGAAGGGACCTGGAAACATATATACATGGGACTCATGGAGAATCGGTTGGAAGGTCAAAGGCTGAGAGGAACAGGTGAGTCTTGAGCTGTGTTTTAAATTTATAGAATGAAGGTTCCAACCGGAGGGATGAAGGGAGGTTATTCCAAAGAAAGGGGCAGAGAAAGTAGAAAGTGGAATGATGAGTAGACGCCAAATGTGCCTGGGAGGGGGGTGGAAGAAGCAGATGATTCATATCAACAGAGCGGAGAGAGCGGTGGGGAACATGTGGAATAATGAGAGAAGAGAGATAATCCGGGGAACCACTGTGGAGGGTCTTATGGACCTGAGTGAGTATCTTGTACTGTATGTGAAACAGTACAGGTAACCAGTGTAGGTGAGTAAGCAGGGGGGTTATGTGGTCAAAATGAGAAGCATGAAAAATTAGTCTGGAGGCAGTATGCCGGACAAGCTGATGGCATTTTAAAGCAGATTGAGGAAGACCGGCAAGTGCTGAGTTACAATAATCAAGGCAGGATACAGCAAGAGAGACAAAAAGGGTAATAAGGGCAGGTGTAAATAAGAAGGAGCGAGTGGCCCTGATAAGACAAAGAAAGTAAAGAGAACATTGTGCAATCTGGCTAATATGTTCATGAAAAGAAAGAAATGAGACCAGAATCACTCCAAGGTAATAGAAAGAAGGTGTGAGCATGATGGGAGAACTGGCATGAACAGACAAGATGGAGGGAGGAGTAAGCATACCAGAGATGCAGGTGAATGCTGCTTTGGAGATGTTAAGTTTGAGATGATTTGAGGATAGCCAGTCTGCAACAGGAGTAAGATAGATTTTCAGTGGGGAGAGATCAGGGGGAAAAGAGTCAGTTTGAAAGAGTAACAGTATATTGTCAGCATAAAGATAGAAATACTAAGTGTTGAATCTAAAGTGCAAGGGGGGCGAGAAAGATATTGAATAGAAGAGGGGTTAAGACTGAACCCTGTGGCACACAACAGGAAAGAGGGTAGGAGGAAGAGGAGAGAGTGCCCATAATGACACGGAAAGAACATTGTGTGAGGAATGATCTAAAGCAGCTAAGAACAGTATCCTGAAGGCTGATCTCAAACAGTCATGTAAGAAGAAGATCGTGGTTGACATAATCAAAGGCTGAGGACAAGTCAAGAGAGATGGTGATAGTGGCGTTCCCAAGATCTAGAGAGTGATTGACTTCACTAAATAGCGAGAGGAGAATGGTATTGGTAGAGTGGCCGGAACGGAAGCCTGATTGGCACAGGTGCAAGGTTTTGGTGGATTCCAGATGTGTAGCAAGCTGTTGGAAAACTAATCTTTCAAGGAGTTTAGAAAAAAGGAAAAGTTGAAAACAGGTCTGTAATTGATGGGGGCTGAACTCTCCAGGGAAGGTTTTTTCAGGAGAGGGCAAACAATGGCTTCCTTCCAGGCAAATAGGAAGAGGCCAGATTTTAGACTGTTATTGATGATGGAAAGAGCAATAGGTAGAAGGGCAAGAGAGTCAAAGGTGAGCCACACAGACACTATTGGGTCAAGAGCATATTTGGTCTTCCGAGAAGTATAAAGAAGCCTTGAGAGAGCAGTGGCAGTCACAGGATTGAAGGCATCCAAAATAGGCAACAGATATAGTGGAGGCAAGCCTGAAGAAGGAGAAGAGATAGGAGGGACAAAGGGAATGATGGGAGGAAAGTTCTGTTGCAAGGTAGCGATCTTGTCATGGAAAAAGGTAGCAAGTTGCAACGGGGTGGGAGAATTGGCTGATGAGGGCAACTGAGTGGGAAGCATGGATAGCATGAAATTGTCTGGGCTGCGAAGAAGAGTGAACAATCAAAGAAGAGTAGTAATATCTCTTAGCAGAATAGATCAGGTGATGATACAAACTGTAAGATCAGTGAAAGAGATGTAAAGCATTAGGAGACTTAGACCATCTCCAGCAATGTTTAGTGTGATGGAGATGAGTATGTGTGAGGCAAAACCTGGATGAAACCAAGGTTGATGAGAATGAGTTCTAGAATAGAATGTGCAAAGTGGGGTTATTAGATCCAGTGTAGAAAGTAGGAGGGAATGCCAGAGCTGGGCCTTATTGTCAACAGAAAAAGTGTGAATGTGAGAGAGGAAGATGGAGTCCAAGGAAAGGAAAGATGTTATTGTATCCAGAGTGAGCTTTTGGGAGTATTTCAATGGACTGAAGGCAATGGACGTACCATAAAAAAACAAAAAACAGAGCAGAGAGAGAGAGAGAGAGAAGGAAATGAGATAATGATCTGTCCAAGAGAGAGGAAAAGTTGTGCTGGGAGTGAAAGAACATTTGAGGCAGAGATAAGTAATTTGAGAGTATATCCAGCACAGTCAGTGGGAAAGGTGATATGCTGCATGAGCTAGAGATAGGAAAGTTTAAATAAGAAAAACTTGTCTCGGGATTTAGAAGAGGGATCAGCATGAATGTTGAAATCTCCTAAAATGTGGAGATTAGGGTAAATGATAGAAACCTCACAGATAATGAGCAGGAGAGAATCCCAGTGAGACGCAGATACTGAAGGGGGGGGGGAGAATATAGCAACAGGAAATGGGTTTCAGGTTGCGTAGCATGAATTCCAGATAATGAAGAGCTGGGGAATGAATTTTGGCTACAGGCGAAGAACAATAGATGTCAGCAATGCTCTCATCTGCATGAACAGTCCATGGCAATGAAAAGAATGAGAAACCATCTGGAAGATAAAAATAGAACAGAAGTTCGTCCCCAGGTTTAAGCCAAGTTTCAGTTAAAAAGAGGAGGTCAAAAGCCGTTTTTGAATGGAGAAATCTATAGTGGGGGATGTAGAGGAGGGGGGTGGGACTCTGGATACAGGAACAGTAGATGAGGTCACTCACATTGCGGGAGGCATAAAAGGACACCACTGGCGAACAGGCCAATGTATAGGAATAGTGCTCATAGTGAAGAGCAGGAGCAAGTGATCAAGCAGTACTGGTCAGAAATTAGTGAAGCCACTAGCAGAGGGCTTCCTTCTGGATCCAGAAACAAAGAAACAATGCAACACCGATGGGAGGCTGCCCCCGTTGCCCCTCGAGTTGCTCCAAGGAGCTCGCCCAAGGAGCACAATCTACTCTTTGGGCACGTGCCACTGCGGTCTGGGACATTGCTATGATGGTCTTAATATAGGGCACTTGGATGGTCATCTGGTCAGCATCGGTCACATGATCGTAGCTGGCATTAACATCAGAGGGCGGAGGAGCTGATGGTAAACATCTGATAGGCAGCACAGGACTGGTTGGCATCAGCCACATGATTGGAGCCAGCGTCAACATCAGAGTGAGGAGGTTATAGTAACAGATGCAACCGAGATAGAACCAGGGATGGGAGTGGGGTGGGGTTTGGTTTTGTATGTTAGACTTGAGTATTTTTCTAGTTTTGTTTGTTTTGTATTGCTCAAAATCTGAAAATAAAGATTGGAAAAAAAATCCAAGAGGTAGACCATTCAATAACTTAAATGGACTTACACTGTTCATTTATATCATTTTATTTCTTTTATCTTCTCATACAAACATCCCAAACTACAAAAATATCATATGAAAAAGGGTTATTTAATCCTTAACTTGTAAAATCCAATTGCAACATAAAGGTCCTATTATTATGGCAACTTTTTGCACCTACCTCATGTTAGGAGCCCATCATCTCCCCTGCACTTACCGCAGGGAAAAGGTCATTTACAATAACCTTGGGCATATTTAATGGACTGTTTATTGAGGTGGCATTAAGTGCACCTGGGCTAATTGCAATACTGACAGTGAATATCATGTGCTCAATGCAATATAAAGTCCATTTCCACTCTGCGTCCTTAATCTGCTCATTCCCTGTCCTATTGCATGATGAACAGAAAATATGGGACTTATTGTTTAGGAACTGGCATATTAGTGCAGTAAAAGTTACCCCAGCCTCACACTATCCATTTACCGTGTGCTAAAGCTGGTAGCATAACTAGACCTGAGTTTTTGAGGGGGTCCAGAGGTAACATGGGTGGGCACTAGGCATACACAGGTCTGAGCCATGCTAGCTATACCATAAGGAGGGGGGGGAGGGGTGATTTTTAGCAGCGGCAGCCAGCACACTTAAAGCAGCTTGCTGTTGCCACTTTAATTTTACCCTGGATATTCATTGCCAGGGGCATATCTGTGCCCTGATATTGAATATCTGGGGTGTCCAGATTGCGATTTTGCAATTTTGAGGTATTCAACCGCTGGCCAGATTGCAAAACCAGGTATAGTTAGGGTAGTCTTTCATCTGTCCTAACTTTAGCCAATTAGCATTAACCAAGCAGAAGCTAAATATACTAAATGCTTAGCATTGGGGCATTTAGTGGTCCAATCCAGGGATATTCAGTGCACGAACCCAGTTCATGTAGCTGAATATCCTGATGAACAGCATTTATGTGGGTTTCAGGTCTGCAAAATGCATAAATGCCTTTGAATATTCTCCCCTAATGCTCTAGAGTGCACCTGCTGACAGATTTTCAGGTCGTCTGCAACATGAAATCAATTGCTGAACCTATAAATATATATAGGGGTATGTTTACTAAACCGCAATAACGTTTCCGGCGAAAGGTGCAGCGCTAACGTGAGCAATGCCATATAAGGAATGCCATATTCATACTCCCCATTGTCAATCTCTCACTACTCCAAGGTTACCTCCCACCCACACTTAAACACGTACAAATAAGACCACTTCTCAAGAACAGCACCCTTGATAAAACCTCACCAAAATCATATAGACCCATCTCAAGTATACCATTCTTAGCAAAAGTAATAGAAAAAACAGTACAAATACAGACGCAGGAGCACCTAGACTCATCTTACCCACTCGACGAACAGCAATATGGTTTTCGCCCAAAGCATGGAGTGGAAACACTCCTCACAGCTCTAATAGATACGCTATTAAGAGGAATCGACAATCACAAGCAAGCATTCATTCTATTATTTATTGATATTTCAGCTGCTTTTGATAGCGTCCACCATACCATAATGCTCAATAGTCTGAGTCAAATAGGAATAAATGCCACAGTTCATAAATGGTTCTCCTCTTATCTAGATAATAGGACACAAAATGTACGAATAGGTAATCAAACCTCTGATTCATACAAACTGGAAACCAGTTTACCTCAAGGATCAGCGTTATCAGCACTCCTATTTAACATATACATAAAACCTGTTTGCAATATCTTTAAAAAATTTGGTGTACTGTATCATCTATACGCAGATGATATCATGATGTACATTCCGTTCACGATTCCCAACTTACCGATGCAAACTCTGTCAGATTGCTTCAATGAAGTCACATCCTGGCTAAATACCCACAATCTCCAAATAAATCACTCCAAAACTGAAGTGCTAATCGTCACCAAAAACCAATCCTATACTCCACCTACACACACATAACACTTCAAAACCAAGAAATTAAAATAAAAAATGAAGTAAGATATCTAGGTGTTATTCTTGATAAACACCTTACATTAGACACCCACATTAGAAACACCACAAAGAAAATCTATTTCAAACTCAAAATCCTTAAACAACTAAGACCCCTTGTATACATACATGATTTCATCAGCATAATTCAAGCCATCATAACCCCCCACTTTGACTTCGCTAACCTAATTTTATTGGGTATAACAAAACAAAACATTAAAAGAATTCAACTTGCCCAGAATGCAGCAGCTCGGATAATAACAAAAGTACACGCACATCAACATATAACACCAATACTAGAATCCCTTCACTGGCTGCCTATACAAAGTAGGATAGTATACAAAACATTGATAACCACATTTAAAACTCTAAACGACATGGCCCCACTCACCCTAAGTAACCTAATCAGCAAAGAGCACTCAAAATCTACTCAAAGAAAAGGACAAACAAATAAACTAAAAACTCCCAAAGACTTCATAAAAGCAAATAAACTCACAAACAATAGAGCTTTTTCTCATGCAGCTCCAACAATCTGGAATTCCCTCCCAGATGATCTAAGATTACTAACCGAGATCATCGAATTCCGCAAAAAAGTGAAAACCTATCTCTTTTCTAAACATTACAACAACTCAGATCATCCTTCAATAGACTTAGATAATGGCTAACCAGTTTTTATCTAACAAATCCCAAATGACCTACACATACAATTCTTCATAGCTGATACTGTACTTTGAATAACGCTTAAGCCCCACATAATGTGTATTTGTACATAATGTATATAGTTTGCACTGTTCTATACTGTTCTGTATTAACACTAGTTGTTTATCTTATTGTTATTTGGTCATATGATGTTTTATGTAAAACAAACTCCGATTTGTTAACTGTTGTTTATTGTGAACCGCAACTGAACTATGGAAGATGCGGTATATAAATCATTGTTAAATAAATAAATAAATAAGGAAGTGGGCATATCGGCGTTGAGGTAGCAATGGTTGTGTAACGAGCGGTAAAGGGTGCCTTGCCAGATATCATGTGTTAAACGGACAATACATATTAAAGCTGACAACATATTACAAGGCTGACAAGGTGCCATATAAGGTGCCCTAAGGATGTTAAGGTGACCCAAGATATGGTTCCCAAGGGCAGTAAGGTGCCCCAAGTTGACAAGCATGAAATGTAAGGGCAAAAAACTGATGTAACCCTAACACTGCACAGAGCACCAAGGAAAGGCAATGGACAAGTGATGGAAGGAAGTAGAGGTGGGAGCTGATGGACCTGCCAAACCAGCATGCAGCCGATGTGGTAGCCGGCAAAATGGACAAACATATTGGAGGCAGCTGTACCAATGAACAGGGTGTTGGCAATGTAAAGTGCTACAATGACAGTGGGTGGAAGAGGATGGGAATATGTGTCCGCCAGTGGAGGTAGAGGTTGCAAGGTATTTGCAATGATAGGAGGACAGAGGAGTAGTAGTGCCATGCAGAGCAGACACAGGAGAGGCAAGCATGGAGAGCCTCAATGCAGAAAAGGGTACCAGTGCAGGACATGGGGTAGCAGCAAGCACATGAAGACAGGACGCTACACAGCTGACAGACGCAGATAGACAGACAGAAGGCTGGCTGGCAACTGTGATGAGGGTATTATGTGCTGGCAGCACAGATCTGCAGAGATATGACTGTCACAGGAATGAAAAGAACTTGCCTCGGACAGGCCTAATAAAATGAGACCATGGAGAGATTGAACCCATGACCTCTGCCTAGGACGTCATTGTATTAACCAGTGGGCTATACCTCTATGGCTTCTGTCTTAGCAATGGCTGGCTACAGAAAGACTGCAGGACACCGCACAAATTGTCTGCTGTGTCCACCAGGATAGGTTAAACCCACCAGTACCCATGATGCAATGCACATGCAGAACAGCAGTCTATATCTGATCACGAGATGGGGTATGCAGCTCTCCAGCACCTCAGCATGGTAGGAAGAACTGACCGTGCGTGATACTGGCACAAAGTAGCCACACACCATGCCATTGTGCCTGTTCTGTGTTCACCCTGAGGGTGAGGTGGAGCAGCCAGCACCAGGTCCGCAGTACCCGGGTTACTTGAAATAGGTTTTGCTGCAGGGCCCTATCATTGCTAGTGTGTGATAGGTATTCCTTGTAGCCACACCTAAGATAATCCTGTGTCCATCTGTGTTCCCTAGTCACATCTAGCCTCTGAGGACTAGGAGCCACCCAAGTTAAGCATATCCAGTGTGGTTGCCATGGCCAATTGTTAGAAAAGCAGGGGGGGTTTCTAGACCCACATGTGGATTATGTAGCACCACCTACAAACCCACCCTGTCTGGGTCAAGGTGGTGGACAGGATCTGCCCCCAACAGATGAACACTCTACATTTTTGCAATAGAGGCAGTAGAGGGGCATGATGAAGGGTTCTGGGAACATCAACCCCAGTCCTGCTGGTGAAAGGGTGCCATCCAGGTCAGTTGATGCAGATCTGTACATATCACACATGCACTGACAGACAGGCAGTAGACCTGGAAAAGCTCAGCTCACCACAACAATCTGACATTCACCAGCAGAAAACACAGTCAGTCTGCACCTGCCACACCCTGCAAGGTGTTCCAGCCACACATATACTGACTGCAGACAGTCCACCTAGCCATGCCGTGGTCACTGCTCAGTCAGGGTAAGAGTGCCCTCCCAGCACAACATGCTGTGGCCACCCTGTCTATGCAGGTGGTGGTTGGGCACTACAGTGTCCCAGCCATTGCCCCACACCCTGTGCAGATGCATCCTGCCCAGTCCGCCCTGTCTGGACCATACCCACAATACCTTGCTGCTCATTATGCACATTGGCAGGCTAACGCTGGACACCGTGTAAGCATTGTGGGCCCAGTGAGGAGTAGGCAGCCACAAAACAATGGGTAGACATACACACAATCCCACTCCTATTTCAGCATTGTGCAAAGATAGGAGTGGTTGGCAGCTGGGACTTGAACCTGTGACCCTCTGCCCCAGGAAACACTGTCTGTGTGTATTGCACCATACTGTAGCCACAGAAGTAGGTTAGTCCCTGGGGATAGCATGACTGTTCAT
Organism: Ichthyophis bannanicus; assembly: GCA_033557465.1. Lineage (NCBI taxonomy): Eukaryota > Metazoa > Chordata > Amphibia > Gymnophiona > Ichthyophiidae > Ichthyophis > Ichthyophis bannanicus. The sequence goes on along the minus strand of CM066034.1, from coordinate 669,656,883 downwards.
CAGACAGACCTTGTCTGTTGCACTGCATGCCACTCACATGAACAGGGCTTGGCCTTGGTCTGCTGTGGGCAGATGCCACTGCCCCCTCCACCACAGCACCCCTCCCCCACCATGCTGACATGCCCATATGCTGGTGGTGTGCAGTCCCAGGCCATCCAGTGTACAGGTAGGCAGCTGTCTATGGTGTGGGTTTTGGGGTGGGTGTGCCTACACGGACACCCATGCTTCCCCCTGACACCACCTGCCAATGTTATGTGACCTTTGGGGTACCTGCTGGGTAATGTCCCCTGGATGGGTCATGGGCTTGTGGGCATGTTTGACCTTGGTCAGTTGCTGTCTTGCTGGTTTCCAGTTACCGCGTTCCTATGTGCCACCTAGGCAGCTGCCTAGTCCACCCTGTGCCCCAGGTGCCCCACTGCATGTCCCGCCTGCAGCCCCCTATGCCCCATTTGCAGCATCGCCATAGTGCCCTTTCATACCTGAGCACTATGTTGTTGCTGCACATGTAGCACTACTATCACTGTTTTCGGGCTCCCTGCCTATGCTGTACATTGCTGACACTTAATGGTTTCTCTCACCTGCAAATATGCATCTAATGCCAGGTTTTCACGTGCGGTAATTTTCGGCCCCTCAGTTCACAGCAATAATGCCGCGGTAGCGTCTCCCTGCCCACTCCCCGCCCATTGACCCCCATCTCTCCGCCCTCTCTCCACCTTCTGTGGGACATAGTGCCACCGGAGACGTTAACATGTTCTATGTTGCATCTGGTGACATTAGCGTGCGTTAAGGTCACTTATCACGCGATAACGTAGCTGCTGCTTCGTTATCGCAGTTTAGTAAACATATCCCATAGTATTGCTTGCTGTCTGCCACCATGTCCATAGAATAACATTGGTGTTGCAGTACATAGTGCATGCTAATGTTAAGAAACATCTTCCACAATATACACATTATCATTTACAAATTAAAATTAAAACAAACTGAAAAATGTCAAACTTTATAACACATCATTCTCTCTTGGCTGGCAGTGATAGACTTTTGGTCTGACCCAGCATGGCACTTTTTGTTTTCACATCATCTTGAGCTGCTAGGATTACCAATGATGCAAAAAAGGAATATTCCGATTTTGATGTCATCTCAGTTCAGTGTCAAACTCCTCACCCTGAAGTAACACACAACTATGAAAAGCACTCAGCAGCTGTGAGGTAATCCAGACATTCCAAAACAATACTAACTCCCAGGACTCTCATAGCAACAACTCCACCTAGCAAGAGGTAGGAAAACAAATATTACACCAAGCTCTATAACGTTAATATACCATATTTACTCGAGTCTAATGTGCAATTGAATCTAATGCACACCCCTATTGTGAAAGGCTTGAAATTGAAAAAAATGTTTGCTGGCGATTGTAGTGCGCAGCCCCCCCCCCCCTTAGTGCTGCTTCACCCCCGTGCAGCCGCTGCTTCTGCTTTTCACAGAGCAGCAGCTGAAATAAAGTTAATTTGAAAAGGAAAAGAAACCTGTGAGAAGCCCTCCGGTCGTCCTAGGAAACTCCTTCTGCAGCGCCCGAGGAAGTGATGTCAGAGGGGGCGAGTGTTGCAGAAGGAGTTTCCTAGGACGACCGGAGGGCTTCTCACAGGTTTCTTTTCCTTTTCAAATTAACTTTATTGCAGCTGCTGCTCTGTGAAAAGCAGAAGCAGCGGCTGCACGGGGGATTGGGGATCGTGTTCGCGGACTGCGGGAGAAAAGCCGGAGGTTGGCTGGATCAGGAGATTGGCTGGATCAGGCCGGGCCGGTGTAGAGCAGCGTTTGCCTCCAAATGTAAGGCGCCCTCGAATGTAATGTGCACCCTGAGTTTAGGGCCTCTTTTTGGCCAGAAAAGGTATGCATTGCATTCGAGTAAATATGGTACTTTCTACTAGGAAAACATAAGTTGAAGTGCAGCAGACCCACACAAACTATCACACTACCACACTTCAATACACACCTTCACCAAATTCAGAATAAGGAAACACAAATTAAAAATAGAAATATGTAGACAAACAACAAACTGGAAACCCCAATGAACCAGATTGCATCCCAAAGAAAGAAGAAATGGAAATGCACTTCCTCCTTTACTGTACAAAATCCAAAAGATGTCAGAGATGCACATTTCCAAAAAATGAGAAAGAATAAAACAAAGAGCTTCCGCAAAGGAATGAGCAGAAGAGCAAACTGTACAATCCTGGTGAAAACAGGGGGATGAATGCAGCAGTGAAAACGTCCATGAGCCCAGATGCAGTACAGGGCTGGAGACTCCCCAGCCCTACACTTGCAGAATACCTCACTTAAGTCACACACAGAACAAAGGAAAATCTTCATCAAAATACATTAACATCGTTAATCACATATTATAGATGTGCAGACAAAACTAGAAATTAAATATCAAGAAACCACTCTGTACGCAATGCAGAACTTGAGAACTAGAAACAGAAATGTATTACCTTCAATGTTAAGTCAAGCCTCAGTCATTGTTTTGTGGGGGAGTGGGGCTGCTATGATACATAGAGGTTCAAAGCCTCAACATGTCCCCACAAAAATGATGGAAGCTCAGTCATTTCATCCAGAACTGCATACATTACTGTATTCTAAGAGGGAGGCTTTTTGTCCAGGCTTGGTATTCAACTTATATCCCAAATCAATGTGCATTTGTAGTCCCAAATTCTGCCCTTTGAAATCAATGCTTCAAGTCCCATAATGCATTAGGATAAGGTTATTAGAAATCCAGAACTGGCCTTAAATCTCCTTCCTGGAACTGTCCACTTGAGCTGTGCGTTCTCCTCCAGCCCCCCAGGCAAGTCACAGACTGCAAAGACAGCTCATAATGTGCACACGCCCCCCCCCCCCCCCAAAAAAAAAAATACCAAACAAACAAACACACACATACACATAAAGAAGATTTATCACAGTTCCTTTTTTAGGGTCTGATTTACTAAGATTGTTTTCCCATTTTCTATGGGAAAGAAAGTTTAATAAAATCAGGCCCTTAACGTGGCACTGCATAGTTCCAACAGAAGGCAGTGGCCCCACTCCTCCTTCTACTCCCATTTTTGCTTTACTTATTTTACTTACTGCCTTGGCCTGGAGATATAGAAGCAAAAAAAAGTCTCTCTCTCTCATCATAATGACTCCTCTGCTATCCCCAATCTCTCTCTCTCATATCATAATGACTCCGCTGCTTCCTCCAATACCTTTCTCTCATCAGATTTATTCCTGTTTCTCTCAGTCTCTCTCTCTCTCTTTAAAATAACACCCCTGCTTCCCCCAATCTCTCTCTCACACACATCATAATGACCTCACTGCTACCTCAATCTCTGTCTCTCTGTCTCACACACATTATAATGACCCCCCACTTCTCCCAATCTCTCTCTCATAATGACCCCTCTGCTACCCCCAATTTCTTTCACATCATAATGACCCACCTGCTTCCTCCATTATCTCTCTCTCATCAGATCTACTCCTGCTTCTCCCAGTCTCTCTCTCATCATAATGACCCCACTGTTTCCCCAATCTCTCTCTCTCATTTTCTACATCACAATAACACCACTGCTACTCCCAATCTCTCTCTCTCACACACATAATGACCCCCCCCCCTACTTCCCCAATCTCTTTCTCTTATCAGGTCTACCCCTGCTTCCCCCCATTTCTCTGTCTCTCACACACACACATCATAATGACCCCCCTGCTTCCCCCAATATCTCTCTTTCTTTCTCTTACATCATAATAACCCCCCTGATACCCCTCAAACTCTCTCTCTCACATAATGACCACCCTACTTTCTCTAGTCTTTCTCATCAGGTCTACTCCTGTTTCCCCCAACCTCTTGCTCTCATCATAATGACCTCCCTACTACTCCAGCTTCTCACGACCTCCTCCCCCCAAACCTAGTCCTTCTCATGACCTGCTCTCCCCCAGGCCCAGTCTCATTGACTGCAGCAGGGTCAACCATTGTTCCTGGCTGTAGCTGCAGATTTTCATTCCCCACCGCGAGGGTAGTTACAACCGTCGGTTGCTCACTGCTGCTGACCTCGCTGTGGAGTACGAGACTAAAACACATGGTGTTTCACTTTCAGACTTCTCCATTGCATTGCTATTAGCATGGCCCCTGGGCATCAGCATCAGTACTGGCAATGGGCAGGGGAACGGGAGGTGATAAGACTGAGGCCCAGCCCCAACAACAGCACTCTATGAGCACAAGTACAGCTGTTGCAAAAAAACCCCATAAGTCTCATTGTCTGCAGCAGAACTCATTAGAGCGGTTCCTGATGCGAGCGACTAGCAGAAAACAGAGCACAGCACAGCCGCACCACACTGCCACAGCTATTACATGTGCAATTGTGCGCCTGCCCTTCAGTCCTGCACAGTGAGAATTACAAAACTTCTAAAGCCTGCGACCTATGGATTCTTTTAGGGGCCTCAGACAAAACTGAGGGAGCCTGGGTCTCTGAGGACCCCTTTAGCTATGCCCCTAGCTAAAGCACACATTAACTGTTTAGTGCATTTTACTAAAAGGGACCCATAATGTCCCACTGGCCTGATATCAATGTTTCAGTAGAAGCCTATTTTGGGTATCCTGACAATTTCCTCAAAATACATCTCTGAAAAATACAACTATTTGCTTTTTAATAGCTTACCATAAGTGGATTTCTGATATCACATCAGTCATGCACTGATGCTATTTTTGATGGAATCAACCCCTCCCCTCCCCTCCACCCCAACACCTAGTTAAACAGCTGATTGGTTTCATGTGTATTATTTCAAGAGTAAGCTGCCCATTCAATATCTGTATTAAGACCATGAGGAGAAATAATATTTCAATTAAAAATCTATCTTTGTTCTCTACATAATCATTACAAATTTAAATCCCCTCACAGAGGTGATGCTGAGATTCGATCGATAATTGTCAAAATGCAAATCTGTAAACCAATAGTGGTTCTCACCATAGTAAGCCACCCGAGGAGCATCCCTTTGCTAGCTGCCTGTGCTCATTAATGCAGAGACGAAACAATCTGATGGTTCGTACCACCTATCAATGTGGATGGGCACAAAATAAATCACTCCTGTGTTGCTACAATCATTAAAAAGATGAATAAATATTGGCTTCCAACTGGAGGAGTTTTTGAGTTACGCTTCAGTACCCGAGGATACAAAATGCATTGGGCACATAGATGATGCATAACATTCTCCTCTTCTTCTTGATTGTCTTTAAAAGCTGAGTATACTAACATATCCTGTAGATTCAGTCCATGTTTAAACAAAACTTGGAGCTTGCTGAAAAATCTCTTGATGTTATAAGACATGTCAAAATTCACAAATGGCCCACTGTACTTGAAAAGTGTGTGCTGAAAAAGGAAGTGCACATGTCAAAGGAACATGACCTGCAGTTTTAATATTTGATTGCAGCAGCAAGGACCTATTGACATGTCTTCTTTGTGTGTAAGCTGTTTTCACACATCAGTAAGCATAACCCCTTTGAAAAAAATCTCCGTATCCTCAATTCAGATTATTCTTTAAATTCACTCTCAAAGGAGCAAATCCACAGCAGCCATAATAATTGGCTGATCGGCAAACTTTCTTTCAAAGGTCTTGGATGGCACTGAAATAATGCTGCCAAGTGTTGCAATCCATTGGTTCTTGAAGATCGAAAAATCAGAACCAGTTTCCCATGTACTTATTTTCAAATCCAAAAAAAGAGGTTGATTGAGGATGAGCAGTATAATTGAATTGAAGGTTGAGATCACAGGAATTCAACCATGTGTTGAGTGCAGTGCATTGTTTTGCAGATTTGTGTTTTGGAATTATTGATGAATCCAACTATCATTCTGAGGAAGGTTAGTTTAGAAATACTATTCATGTTTTGGAATCTGAAAACAAGCATGGAGATGTCAAAAGCATGAAGAGCTTCAAAGCATGGACACATCCCCAGAGTCATTTTAGAAGCCAGCTCTGTGGATGTCACCAGGGCAAGGATGTCCAAGTCTGAATAGGGGCGTGAAGTAGGCATGTCTAGGGTATTCCCAGAACTTGGACATCCTCACCTGATTTCAGACGTCCTAGATATCCTGAGTCATGTCCAAGCTTATACCTGCTCAAGGCATGAATAGGCATTAGAAAACTCCTCGTTTTGTCAGACAGACATCTGGATGATGTGGAGAAGGAAATCCATTCATGTCTCCAATATTTTCCATGCTGATAACGAACACTAATGGAGAATGTTTTCATTTTGCTATGCCACTAGATTTCTCATTATGCTAGCTTGCACGAGATGGACAACCTCGCCCAATGCTTCCTGAAGGGGATGATTATGTGACCGCTGACAGAGATGTCCACATCAAGGACATTTATGTTATTAAAATCGGAAGGAGACATAGATATCCCTAGCATTTCTCGGCATGTTCTGCCCTAGATATCCCCAATTTGACTTGGATATCCTTTCTAAAATGCCACTCAAATGCAATATCCTTTATGTTGAAATATCAATAAAATATTTGCAAATAGTAAAAAATATGTCTGGGGGGAGATTCAAAGTGATTACCATGGGCAGCAGACCTGCTAACTGCATTAATCATGCTGACTGGGATATTCAGCAACACTAACACATTTAGGGGTATGTTTACTAAACTGCAGTAATGTTACCCGTGTTAGGTTCCGCGGTAACGGTACAGATGCCCATATAAAGACATGGGCGTTGCATCGTTATGGCAAGCTTATCAGCTAACGCGTGTTACAAGGTGCCTTAGACTAACGTGCATTACAAGGCACCTTATAAAGCACCTTACTTATAAGGCACCTTACAAGGCACATTACAAGGTGCCTTATAAGTAAAGTGCCTTATAAGGTGCCTTGCTAAGCGCCTTGTTAGGTGCCCTATAAGGTGCCTTGTGAGATGCCTTATAAAGTGCCTTGCTAGGCGCCTTGTAAGGTGCCTTATAAGTAAGGTGCCTTGTTAGGTGCCTTATAAGGTGCCTTGTACCTCAGCTTGGAAAGACGAACTGACAGTGAGTTATACTGGCACAGAGTAGCTACAGACCATGCCATTGTGCAGGTTCTGTGTTCATCCTGAGGGATAGGATGGGTGCCCAGCAATAGGTCCACAGTACATGTGGTGCTAGAGATAGGTCCTGCTGTACATCCCCCATCGCTACGAGTGTGTGACAGGTGTTCCTTGTAGTACATCTGAAGGTAATTTGGTGTCCATCTGTATTCTGCAGTCACATGTGGCCCTCTGGGAACAGACACCACCCAGATTAGTGTGTACCGAGTGTTAGGGTCTGGCTGACATGGGCACCTGTTATCAGAGCAGAGGGGCTTCTAGACTTGCATGAGGATTGTGTAGCAGTGCCTCTACAGGTCAAAGTGGTTTACACTACCTACCCCAAAGGACCCACAATCACCGTTTTTGTAGGTGCCTGAGCCCCTGTGAAGCAACCTCCATTTTGCTGGTATAAGACAGCCCTCCATAGTTGGTGGGCCAGAGCCATACCTGTGACTGGGGCAGACCAGCAGTAATGCTAGGGTTAGATCTGGAAAACCTCAACTGCTGCACCAGCAAATTCGACAAAAAAAACACCAAAACACCCCTGTGAGAACATGCAAAAGTACTTTTTGTCGGATGTTACAGGAAAGGAACACGTACTAAAACTATGTCCACCATTCAGTTACATCCTTTTAATAAATATTTGTAAAAACAAAAAAACTCCGCTACTTAGCTGGATCAGAAACAATGAGACTCAAAATTTTCTGGCACAATGTGCACGTTTCGGATCTGTAGTCCTGTTTCAAGTGCTGCTATCAACATGTAATTCAAAATAACCGCCATCAAATGCTGAAACCAGCTGTTTCCTCATAAGGGTCAAAAGCTTCCAAGAATGGCTGATTTTTGCTATCAATCACACCAAATGACCAATGAAACATCAGGAACACCCCACTACTCAGGGGAACCCTGTGTTCACCGGATGACGTCAAGAGATGCTAAGCCAATCAATTTCTTTGTTGAGGCCATCAGGATGCACAGTCCGTAGTTGAAAAATCCAACGTTGCTCACAGCTCTGCAACCTATTGATACGATCCCCACCTCGGGGATCTGGAGGCACATGGTCGATCACAGTCCAACTTAAGTCCTGGAAAACGTGACCAAAGGTAAGGCAATGTTCAACCATCGGAGCTGTCTCTATTTTTTGCTGAAGACGGGAGGCATGTTCGCTTAACCGAATCTTAATCATCCGAGTTGTCCTCCCCACATACGCCAGGGGACACGGACAATAGATTACATAAACAACAAAAGAGGAAGTGCAATCTGTTTCCCACTGCCTTTTAAAAAACTGACCAGTCACAGGATAGATCCAGGAAGCTCCCATTAAAGCAGAAGGGCAGTAACCACAATTACCGCAAGCCAATTTAGGGGATATGGTGGCTCGTTCTGCCGTCCTGGTGGATAGACCTCCCCTACCATCTTCTCAACATAATGGCCATACGACTTGCAGTAATTGTGGTTGTGATCTATTGTCCGTGTCCCCTGGCGTATGTTGGGAGGACAACTCGGATGATTAAGATTCGGTTAAGCGAACATGCCTTCCATCTTCGGCAAAAAATAGAGACAGCTCCGATGGTTGAACATTGCCTTACCTTTGGTCATGTTTTCCAGGACTTAAGTTGGACTGTGATCGACCATGTGCCTCCAGATCCCCGAGGTGGTGATCATATCAATAGGTTGCAGAGCTGTGAGCAATGTTGGATTTTTCAACTACGGACTGTGCATCCTGATGGCCTCAATAAAGAAATTGATTGGCTTAGCATCTCTTGACATCATCTGGTGAACACAGGGTTCCCCTGAGTTAGTGAGGTGTTCCTGATGTTTCATTGGTCGTTTGGTGTGATTGACAGCAAAAATCAGCCATTCTTGGAAGCTTTTGACCCTTATGAGGAAACAGCTGGTTTCAGCGTTTGATGGCAGTTGTTTTGAATTACATGGTGATGGCAGCACTTAAAACAGGGCTACAGACCCGAAACGTGCAGGTCGTGCCTGAAAGTTTTGAGTCTCATTGTTTCTGATTCAGCTAAGTAGCGGAGTTTTTTTGTTTTTACAAATATTTATTAAAAGGATGTAATTGAGTTGTGGACATAGTTGTAGTACATGTTCCTTTCCTGTAACATTCGACAAAAAGTACTTTTGCATGTTCTCACAGGGGTGTTTTGGTTTTTTTTTGTCAAATTAATAATAGTTACCACTGAATTGGGGGTTTGTTGAGTTGTTATTCACCAGCAAATGACACAGTCAGACTGCACCTGCAGCACCCTACAAGGTATTCCAACCATGCACAGACTAACTGTAACCAGTCCACTAACCAATTGATAGCACATGCTCAGAGACAAACTATGCACACCAGGCAAGTACTTCAGGAATTGGGCCCCAGCACTAAGAACACAGAAGCATTACTGGAAGCAAATAGGGTGAAATACTATGTGGGAACCTAGACATGCCATGGTCACTGCTCGGTCAGAGTGAGAGTGTCCCCCCAGCATGATATGCTGTAGCCACCCTGTCCATGCAGATGGTGGTCAGGAACTACAGTGTCCCAGCCATTGCCCCACACCCTGTGAAGAAGCATCCTGGCCAATCCGCCCTGTCTGGGACATACCCACAATACCTTGCTCCTCATTATGCACATATTCAGGCTAACCAGAAGTCAATAAGGAGACGTGGCAAGAAGTTCCAATACCGCCTTTATTAATCCACGGGTCAAGAAATAATAAAGGCGGTATTGGAACTTCTTGCCACGTCTCCTTATTGACTTCTGGTTGCCTACGTGGCAATTTGCTGTTTTTTGGTGGACATATTCAGGCTAAGGCTTGTAACCCGGTGAGGTATGGGCAGCCACAAAACAATGGATAGACATACACACACACACACTCCTATTGCATCATTGTGCAAAAATAGGGGTGGGTGGCAACTGATCACAGTGCTGACATTGCTAAACTGTGCAGGAGTTAGTAGTAGTGCTCTGGTGATAACTGCAGCTCCGTACTGGGGCCAATAGCCTGACTCTCCATGCAGCTTTGGATTGTGGAGCCTGTGTGAGTGGGTGTTTGTACCCCTGTTCGCCGCTGCTTTGGGCTTTGTACATGTTGCTGTTGCATCTGCATTGTAGGGTAAAATACAAAGGCATGCTCTGCAGAATCCATAGCTGGGACTTGAAGCTGTGATCCTTGGTTTCTGGACACACTGGCTAAGTGTACTGCACCACACTGTTGCCACAGATGCACAGTAATCCCTGGAGCTACCTGTACGTTTCCTCAGCCTGGCCTTTTATGTTGCACTGCACACCACGTACTGGTACAAGGCATGGCCTAGGTCAACTGCAGGCAGGTGCCACTGCCACCTCCAGCACGGGCACACACACCCCTGCCATGCTGACATGACCATATGCTGTCGATGCTGGTGGTGCACAGTCACAGGCCATCCACTGTGTGGGTAGGTGGTCGCCTAGGGAGTGGGGTCTGGGGTGGGGAAGCATACATAGGCATCCTCACATCCCCCCACTACATGTCCTGCCTGCAGCTCCCTATGCCCCATTTGCACCATCACCATAGTGGCCTTTCATACTTGGGCACTATGCTGTTGCTGCAAATTGAGCACTACTATCACGTTACTTGGGCTCCCTGCCAATGCTGTACATTGCTGACACTAAAATGGTTTCTCTCTCCTGCAAATGTGCATCTAACGCCAGGGGTTATGTTTACTAAACAGCGCTAACGTCGCAGCGGCGAGGTTATCACGCGATAAGTAACATCATCGTGCGATATTACCGCACGATAACATTACTTATTGCGCGATAACATCTCCAGCAAAGTTAAGGCGCACAGAGGGTGGAGTAAGTCTCTCCAGAGGGCGGAGAGAAGGGGTCAAAGGGGGTAGAATAGGCGGGGAGAGGCTCCAGGCACACTAACGCTGTGAAATGAAGGTTTGAAAATTAATGCCAGTGATAAACCTCGCGTTAGAGGCACATTTGCAGGAGAGAGAAACAATTTCAGTCAGCAATATAAAGCAAAGGCAGAGAAACCAAGAAAAGTGATAGCAGTGATACATGTGTAGCAACAGCATAGTGCCCAAGTACGAAAGGGCACGACGGTGCGGCTGCAAAATGTGGTACAGGAGGCTGAATGCAGGACATGCAGTGGGGCAGCTGGGGCACAGGGTGGACTAGGCAGATGTCTAGGTGGCACATAGGAACGCAGAAACTGAAAATCAGCAAGACAGCAACTGACCAAGGTCAAACATGCCCACGAGTATGTGTCCCACAATGTCCCAGGGGACCATACCCAGCAGGTACCCCAAAGGGCACATAACATGAACAGGCAGTGCCGGGGGGAAGCGCGGATGTCTATGTAGGCACACATACCCCAGATCCCACACCGTAGGCAGCCACCTACAGGCACACTGGATGGCCTGGGACTGCGCTCCACCAGCATAAGGGCATGTCAGCATGGTGGCAGAGGGGTGCTGGTGGTGTAGGGGGCAGTGGCACCTTCCCACAGCACACCAAGGCCAAGCCCTGGTCAGGTGGGTGGCGTGCAGTGCAACTGACAAGGGCTGTCTCATGAACAGTAATGGTGTCCCCAGGGAATAGCCCACTTCTGTGGCAAGTGTTTGGTGCAGTACACACAGCCAGTGTGTTCAGGGACAGAAGGTCACAGGTTCAAGTCCCAGCTGTGGCTCCTGCAGACCATGTCCCTATATTTTTCCCTACAGCGCACATACAACATAAACATGTGCAGTCCCTAGAACAGAGGTTCCCAACTGCAGTCCTGGAGGGCCAAACACCATTCAGAGGTTCATGCTGTCCCTAATAAATATGCATGAGATGCTTTGCTATGCAGTGCCCCCATTGAATGCAAATGTATCTCATGCATATTCATTAGGAACAGCCTGAAAACCTGAATGGTGTTTGGCCCTCCAGGACCGGAGTTGGGAACCACTGCCCTATAGTATCAGCCAACAGGGGCACAACAGCCACACACACAGGCTCCACTATCCAAAGCCTCATGGAGAGTCAGGCTGTTGGGCCCTGCGCAGAGCAGTAGCTACCAATACTAGAACCTGCATACCTTAACAATGCCTGCACTGTGCCCAGGACTGGTATGGCGGCCAGGGCTGCCAACCACCGCTATCTTTGCACAATGCTGAAATAGGTGTGGGAGTGTGTTTATGTTTATGTTTATTGGGAACTTAATAGACCGCCCATCACAATAGCGTCTGAGCGGTTTACAATATACAAAAGGCTGCTTAGAAAATTAGGAAAGGATCACCATAGTGTGATAGGAAAGGAGAGAGAAGAGTAAAAGGTCGAGGCTAGATTATAGTAACAGAAACAAGGGAAAACAGCATCATGGGGGTGGTGAAAAGGGGCGTGGGGGGAGGGGGGGAGAGAGGCCAAAAGCTAGACAGAAGAGATGGGTTTTTAGATTTGCCTTAAATGTTTTAAATGAGGGTTCCAAGCAAAGGTCTGTGGGGAGCGAGTTCCATAGGCTGGGACCAAGGAAGTAAAAGGCAGAGGAACGGGTGGTTTCTAGGTAGGCCTGGGATGGGGAGGGTAAGGTTATGCGGTTCATGTGGATGGTGCGGAGGGAATGGTAGGGAGTGTGGAGGTGGATCAGATTGGCAAGGTAAAGGGGAGTGCCAGTATGAATAGACCTGTGAACAAAAAGAAGAAATTTGTACTGAATATGGAAGGGAATCGTAAGCCAGTGCAGGCGAATGAGAAGAGGGGTGATATGGTCGAAACGGGAAGAGCAAGTGAGGATACGGGCAGCAGTGTTGTAGACTCGTTGCAGACGTTGAAGTTGGGATTGGGGGAGACCAGCTAAAGAGACGTTACAATAATCGAGGCGTGAGACAACTAGGGAGATGAGGAGGGTGGACAAAGCGGAGAAAGAGAGGAAAGGGCATACAGATCGGAGTTGTCTTAGGGTGAGAAAGCAGCGCTGAACTACAGATGAGATATGTGCTTTGAACGATAGGGAGGAGTCAAGGGCGCCTTATGAGGCACCTTAGGTTACAGCACTGTGAGGGTGTTTTTGCTGGCAGCACTGATTCAAATTAAAAGGAAATCCCTCAGACATCCTTATTAAATAACACCACCATGGAATTGAACTCATGATCTACTACCTCCACAGTCATTGTCATAACCAGTGGGCTACTTCTCTATAGCTTCTAACACAGCGCTGGCATGGTCTTAAGTTTACCGCGCGTTAATGAGCCTTGGCGCCCTCTATCGCGCAATACAGATTCTTGCTACCTTGCCGCCGGAACGCCCACTACCTTATATGGCATTCTTCACATTAACGCTGCAACTAGCGCCGGTAACATTAAGACGGTTTAGTAAACATACCCTCAGGGTTTCATTTGCGGTACTTTTCAGCTCTTCATTTCCCCACATTAGTGTAAAAGGAGACTCTCCCTGTCCATTCCCCGCCCATTGACCCCTTCTCTCCCCCCCTCCCTCCTCCCTCTGCGGGACTTACCACAGCTGGTGACTGTAACACGCGTTAAGTAACATTAACGCGCATTAAGTAACGTTAATGCACATTAAGTAACGTTAACGTATCATTAACGCACATTAACGTTACTTAACGCGCGTTAACATAGCCACTGCTATGTTACCGCAGTTTAGTAAACATACCCCTTAGTAGCACTGAATATCTGCAAGTGCCCTGCTGCATGCTCCAATGCTAGCTGACTGGCATCAAGGCATTCCAGGGGTGGCTCCCAGCAATAACCAGGTAGCAGCAATATTGAGCTGCTGACCGGTTATCTCAAAGTGTTGAAAGCTAACTGGGCAATGGCTGAATTTCACCTTTGCCCGATTAGCTTCATTGCTATCCAGCCGACTTGCATATTCAATGCTGGTGGCCACCGCTGAATATTCCCCCGATGTATTTTTCAGATACATTTTGAGAAAAATTGCCAGAGTTGACCCTCCAAGCAGGCTTCTTCCAAAAAAAAATTAATGTTGAGTCAACAGACCACTGTGTTGCAATTGGATTTTTCAAGCTAAGGATTAGATAGACATTTTTGAAATGGTATTTTTGCATTTTGGGGTATCTGTATGAAAATAAATATGAAACAATTTGAAATAAATGGACAGTATGAGGAGGAAAGTTATGCACTATTTATGCTTGTAAGTCTCTATTTTAAAGGATTACGCTCTTGAATGGGCATTTATGTGTGCACTTTATACAATTGTCATTCTGAAAGAATGTGCATAAGTCCTATTATGCATACTTTCAATTTGCGTGTGTACAGGGGCAAAGCTTGAGCGAAACATAGGCAGAGCCTAAATTTACACACTAAGGGGTATGTTTACTAAACAGCACTAACGTTGGAGCGGTGACGTTATCACGTGATAAGTGGTGTTATCGCTCGATAACGTCACTTATCGCGCGATAACGTCTCCGGCGGCGTTAAGGTGCACAGAGGGTGGAGTAAGGCTCCCCAGAGGGCGGAGATAAGGGGTCAATGGCAAGGAGAGGCTCCAGGCACACTAATGCTGTGAAATCAAGGTCTGAAAATTAATGCCAGTGAAAACCTTGCGTTAGAGGCACATTTGCAGGAGAGAGAAACCATTTCAGTCAGCAATGTACAGCAAAGTTAGGGAGACCAAGAAAAGTGATAGTAGTGATACATGTGCAGCAACAGCATAGTGCCCAAGTACGAAAGGGTACTATGGTGAGGCTGCAAATGGGGTACAGGGGGCTACAGGTGGGACATGCAGTGGGACACCTGGGGCACAGGGTGGGCTAGGCAGATGCCTAGGTGACACATAGGAATGTAGAAATGGAAAACCAGCAAGACAGCAACTGACCAACGGTAAACATGTCCACGAGTGTGTGTCCATTGTGGCACTGTGGGACACACACTGTGCCCAAGACTGGTGTGGTGGCCAGGGCTGCCAAAAGCCTCTATATTTGCATAATGCTGAAATAGGTGTGGGAGTGTGTGTATGTCTATCCAGTGTTTTGTTGCTGCCTACACCTTACTGAGCCCACAATGCTTGCACTGTTTCCAGTGTAAGCCTGCCAATGTGCATAATGAGGAGCAAGGTACTGTGGGTATGGCCTGGGCAGGATGCATCTGCACAGGGCATGGGGCAATGGCTGGGACATTGTAGTGCCAGACCACCACCTGCACAGACAGGGAGGCCACAGCATGTCATGCTGGGGGCACTCTCACCCTGACTAAGCAGTGACCATGGAATGGCTAGGTTACCCCAGTGATTCTCTCAAGTGATATCTATGAGTTTCCTTTTCTGGGGCCCAATCACTGACATACTTGCTTGGTGTGTGCTTCCATCCTATTTTTGAGTGCACACAGTTCCTCCAGGAGCATGTACTAGCTAGCAGGCTGTCTACAGTTAGTGTATGGATGGAACACCTTGCAGGGTGCAGTGGGTGGAGACTGACTGTGCCCTCTTCTGGTGAATGTCAGATAGTGGTGGGGGGCAGCTGAGCTTTTCCAGGCCTACTGCCTGTCTGCCAGTGCCCTATGTGATGCATACATATCTACACTGACTGCTATGGAGGGTGCCTATTCCCCAGCAGGATGGGGCTTAATGGTCTCCTCTACTGCCACCGATGTAGAATGTGGATCTGTTGGGGGGAGATCCTGACCCCCACCCTGACCCACAGAGGGCAAGTTGGGTGGTGCTACATAATCCGCTTTTGGGGCAAACGCCACCCTTTTCTTATAACATGTGACCATGGCAACCATACAGGATATGCACTATTCTGGGTGCATCATAGTCCACAAGGGCTAGACATGACTGGGAAATACAGATGAACACAAGGGTATTCTAGATGTGTCTGCAAGGACTACCTATCACACACTGGCACTAAATGGGGACCTGCAGCATAGGCTACTGCAGCCAAGCCAGGTGCTGCAGACCTGGTGCTGGGTGCCCCACCTCACCATCAGGGTGAGCACAGGAACCACACAATGTCACGGTCTGTAGCTGCTCTGTGCCAGTAACACACACGGTCAGTTCCCCCTACCAGGCCTAGGTGCTATAGAGGCGCATACCGCATCTTGTGAGCAGATGTAGACTGCTGAACTGCATGTGCAGTGCATCATGGGTACAGGTGGGTTTACCCTATCCTGGTGACCACAGCAGGCAGTTTGTGTGGTGATCTACAGTCTTTCTGCAGCCAGCCAGCAGTGCATGAGACACTACAGAGATGTAGCCCACTGGTTGCTTCAATGACTGCAAAGACAGAGGTCATGGGTTTGATCCCACAGTGGTGCTATTTAGTAAGGCTGTCTGAGGCTTTTCCTTTTAATTTAAATCAGTGCTGCCAGCAGAAACACCCTCACAGTGCCGTAGCCTAATGTGCCTCATAAGGCGCCCTATAGGTCACATTATAAGGTGCCTTGGAGGACAGGGCACTTTATAATGTGTTCTATGGAGTGCCTTATAGGGCGCCTTATGCGGCACTATAGGTTACGGCACTGTGAGGGTGTTTTTGCTGGCAGCACTGATTTAAATTAAAAAAGGAAATGCCTCAGACAGCACTGATTTAAATTAAAAAAGGAAATGCCTCAGACAGCCTTCTTACATAACATCACTGCAGGATCAAACCCCTGACCTCTGTCTCCACAGTCATTGCAGTAGACCAGTGGGCTACATCTTTATAGCTTTTAACACTGCGTTGGCATGAACTTAGGGTTAACGAGCGTTAACGTGCCAAGGCGCCCGCTATCGCACGATACTGTTTCCTTGCAACCTTACCTCCAGACCGCCCACTACCTTATATGGCATTCTTCACATTAACGTTGCAACTAGCACCGGTAACATTAAGACGGTTTAGTAAGCATACCCCTAAGTTATAACTTATGATTGCAGCAGAGGTCACGTGATGCACTTGAGGAGAGTGGACATGCTCTGAGCTCTCTCCAGGGATTTTCCTCAAATTGTGCTGGCAAAATTGCTGGGATGATGAAGTTAGCCAGAAGAGATCGAGACAAACCCATGCAAGGGCCATCCAAGATGGCGGAGGCCCCGGTTTCTCCAGGTCCTGCTTCCTCGGCACAGACGGCTCTTGTAGAGGAGGTGACCTCAGTAGTGGTGGAGGCTTTGAGTCACCAATTTGCAAAGATGAATGGCAAGTTAGACGTTGTCACTAGGGCTTTTGTGGTGTTTGGAAGCCGTCTTAAACAAGCTGAGCAGTGGATCTCTCAACAAGAAGACTCCATATTGGTAGCGGGCAAGGAATTGCAGCAACTCGCCACCCTTGTGGCTTACCATGTATTTAAACTGGACAACTTGGAAAATCATAGTTGACGCAATAATCTGAGGTTTGCTGTTATACCTGAGTCTGTTAAAGGCCCAGAGCTTTGCGGTTATTTAGAGACTCTTTTACCATTGACTCTAAAAGTTGGTGAGGCTTGTGGTACCCAGCATATCAAACATGCTCACCGGATGGGCCCAATTAGCATGCAGAAGTAGAGGCCTCAAATAGTTCTTGGACTCTTTCTTGATTATGTCCAGAAAGATGATATACTGCGGGCAGCTCCTGCATCAGGGACCATACAGCATGAAGGGGTATGGATTCGGATATCACAGGACTATTCCCCACTGCTGATCCAGAAGCGGTGGACGTATGCAGGAGTGTGCCAGCAGAAGCTGGCAGAGGTGCACATCAAATTTGTGGTCCATTATCCAGCCTGCCTCTCAATCTTCGCTAACGGTACATCAATGGTGTTTGAATCGGCACACTTGGCAAAGCCTTATGTTCAGACTTTCATTGGTGCAATTCATGAAGCACCAGAGTGAGTGTGCATGTTTTAGTGAACATTTTTCCATGAAAGATTGTGTTGGGAAGACCTCTGATGTTGGAAGCCTGACTGGTTGGTTACTGCCTCCCCCCTAATGCAACATGGTATTGGAACGGATAGGAGGCATGTGTCCACAGGACTTAACCGACCAGGTTACTGGTGAAACAGTCACGCTTCTATTGGGACTTTCTTTTTTTTTTTTCTTAGACTGAGATACAAGTGGAGATTGTTAGGGATTGTGGGCTGCTGTGTATTTGTTTCAGTGTTAATTTGCATAATATCTATAGAGGAATAGGGTGTGGGGGGGAGAGCAAGGTACAGGAAGGGAAGGGTGTTGGTGGGTGAGGGTATGTGCCTGTGGGTGGGGAGTGCAAATGGCAGCTGTGTGATGGAACAATGTGCGGCTCTGGGGGGCATGGGGTGGATGCTGCTTGCGAAGGCCCAACAAGAGGAGGGCTAGTTGAACATCTTCCTCCAAGGGTGAGTTTGCAGATCCTGGGATGTGTGAGAAGGTTGTACGGGATGGATGTGAGAGGAAGGGTTGAAGGGAAGCGTGTGCCTGTTGGATGGGAGTGGGGAGGCAGAGAGAGGAATGGGGATGTGTGTGAGGTTTGCAGTAGATGGGGAGAATGTTAGATGGCTGAATGGGAAGGTGGGGGAAGAGAAGGATGGGATCTAGGAATGGGAGGTGGGTGGCCAAGTGTGGGGGGAGGGGGTCAGTGGAGCTTGTGGGGGAGGGGACAGCCCTGATGCATTATAGGACATGATCAGTTGGATGGGACCAGTTAGATATGGGGGGTTGTGGGGGGAGGGGAGAGGGATGGTGAAGAGGGGTATGGGGAAGGGGTGGTTGAATTGGGAAGACTCTGGTGGGTGGCGAGGTGGATTACTAGTTCCTGGCTGGAAATGGGTACGGGGGTCCTGGGCTGCGGGGGGGGGGGGGAGCATAGTTGTTGGGTGCGAGGTCGGACGAATAATGGACCTATAGTATGGGAGGTCCCTGAGAATCATTTCTTGGAATGTCTGTGGGCTGGGCACCCCCATTAAATATTATACGATTTTGCGGGCATTTACCAGGCACAAATGTGATATAGCATTTCTCCAGGAAACACACCAGTCTGCAATGGAACATGTAAAGTTTGGTAGAGATTGGGTGAGTCAGGTTTTTGGAGTGCCAGTGCAGGGGAAGAAGTGTGTGTGGGGGGTTATTTTGATCCGCAAAAATCTCCATTTTGATTGTACTGTTAAGCTTTCTGATATATCTTGCTAGTATCTCATTTTGAGGAAAGACTTGGAAGGAAGGCTGTTCATTTTATGTAAAACTTCTGATGGTACCTTATATGCGTAGCTGGCCTTTATGTCGTTAGACATCACCGTTTGCTTAATGCCCAGGTGGTTAGGTTGGAGAGGCAGGTAGTTCTAGAAAGAAGGCGTCATTCTCAACACTCCACAGAAGTGACTATAGCCTTTCCCGTACCTTTTAGCAGGCTTTTTATGCAGGGGAATGGGTTTCCCTCATTTGGGTGTCTGCATATCTACAAGGCTTATCCTTGCCATGACTTACAGCCCAGTAAGCAGCAGTGTTGTGAGCACCGATATCGGAGAGGGAGGTACAAAGGGGCATACAGAGGGCTCAGTGCTGTAAAGTGTCTGGCTCTGATGGGTTTAACGCTGAATTTTATAAGCTTGTGCAGGACCTAGTGGTTCCCCCTTTGGTAGATATGTACCGGGACAAGATAGAGTGGGGGCAGTTTACATGGGGGGATAACCAAGTACATACAGTTCTTCTTCTGAAACTTGGGAGCATGGCAGCTGTTGTGTTCCTACTGGGGGGCATCACCGATGATCTCTAGCTGATTACCCCTGCAGGGTAATATACATTTTTTGCCTGGAACAGAAACTGAGGTGTTTCAAGATTGGGCAGCAAAAGGAATACGTAGCCTCAGCCATGTGGTGGATGCATCGGGCTCCTGTAAGTCCTTCCAAGATGAATATGGTTTGGGGGCCATGCACTTGTTTGCTTACCTTCAATTGCATCACTACGTGAGATCCCTTCTGCGGGAGTCCTTGGTGGTAGAGTTGGTAGCTCAGATTTTGCAATTCTTTGAGCTGAGGGAGCAGGAGCATTCTTCGGTTGCCAAATATTCAGGCAAGTTAGCAAGTTGGTCTACCATCCCGGACGTCACCGAGATTGAGCAGAAGTGGGGTGTGGAATTGGGGTTATCGGTCAACACAGGCATGGTACTGGGCATATGCCACATTCCAGGCTTGGTTCAGTCAGCAAAATTGTGGGAGATGCAGTACCAGGCAGTGTGTCACACTCATTTTTCTCCACAACATGTATTGTGGAGCAACCTGACACAGGATGGTGGTTGCCCATGGTGTTTGGCACCACTGGTGGACCTTGGTTATATGTTATGAGGCTATGGGGAGATTAAGAGATATTGGTATCGAATCCAGTACCTGCTTGTAGTGATTGTATACCTCTCTGATGTACTTCAGCCTGGGCGGTTTATCAAGAAATTGAATAAACATAAACACAAACATATATAAGCTCAATAGTTGGCCAGAAGGTGGAGTGGACTGGGGCTCTTGTGGTATTTGACCAGCTCACCTCTCCACTCCCCAAGGGGTGGTGGAGCAGGTTGTTGATAAGGAAGGCCTGTGTGGCGTGATTCTGTGGGGCCCACGTTTTGGGAATGGCAGAGTGTTTTTCACCAGGTAATGTTGCTGGAGCACCTGGATGCTAGGGGGAATGCTAAGAGACAGGAGGCATTTTTAGTGTAGTGGGAATGTTACATCAACACACCGGTGCCCCAAGCACATAGCAAACTCTTGCCACTTTTAGGGGTTTTGGAGAAGGTGGGGGATGAGGGTTTCAGATTGGGGGGCTGGCCCATAAAGTGACAGGGAGTGTTCTGAACAAGGCACTGGTTTGATTAGGTATGAGTGGGTGGTTGAGTGCTGTTGAGATCTGGCTGGGGACTAGTAGGGAAGGGGGAGAGGAGTGGAGGGGGTTGGGGGTTGGGGGAGGAACAGGAAATAAAACCTTAAAAAGTTTTTTGTAAGTGCTTGTTCTTCCAGGCACGATATACTGTAAATGTATCCACAGTGCCCAGATGTTGTAAATTCATGTATTAATTTATTTTATTTAACTGTTTTTCTATACTGCTTAATTGATTAAGCAAAGCGGTTTACATAGAACAATATAACAACAAACTTTACATAGAACAATGTAGTAGTAAATAACTTTCACAGAAGGATATAACTGTATATTGTTCTGATTTCAATAAGCATCATTCTGTAAAAAATATATAATTTATAATTGTTTCTGAAGAATCTAGGCATGGGAAATTGCCATGATTAGATTGAGGCGTGTCTCTATGCTCCTATTTTATAAAGTTCAGTACGCTCGTACTTCACTTTATAAAATAGGCCCCAAATATGTGCATTAACTGTGCAGGAGTTTCTAATATTATTCTTCATTAGCCATGTTTTTTCAGTGGCTCACTTCTTGGATTTTAATTTTAATAAATATATATTTTGAGGCATATGGAAAATGGCTGTGGAGACATCGCCATTACTTTGCATATCTCTGTGCCCGTTTCCAGATGTGCAAAGCATGAAAAGGTTTTCCAGAATAACCCCCTTAATGTTATACCCTACCTATTAACCCTAGACTATGGAATGGTGAACTGTACTATAACTACAATTATTTTTTATTTTTATTTTTTTGATACTTCAAGACATGGCTTTAGAAAGTAAAGGCAAACTCCTCAAGTATGAATCAAAGAGCTTGTCTGCTTCTTCATTCCTGACCTCCTCCTCCTTTTCAATTGCAATAGAGTCCAGCTTCTGCACGTTCTTACCAGGAGTTCCTGTGAATCAAACTGTTCAATGTGTGCCAGCATGGCTTTTGCTCTTCAATGACACAAGTCTAGAAGCTGGTTATACTGCCAAGAGCATGACCAGAGAGCATTAAAGCTGGTTTTATTCACTGCCCTGTTCCATTTTCTGAAGCAGCTGGCATGTGCATCTTGTTGCAGCAGAGACAATCTATGAACCTTGTACCTGATGTTAATAAATGTGTTTGTCATTAAATGGCTGTTGTAATGCACTAGCTGTTTGCCTTTCTCAATGCACTTTCATCCTTCACTGTAATACTAATACTGACTTGTAATTTGTCTCAGACATTCACATTGCTAGCTACAGGTATACAAAACCTCTGATATCCAGTAACAATTTTCACACTTACATCCTCCAAATGTATGCAGACCCTGACTTGCAGAAAGCAAATTACATTATAAACCTTGCTTTCATTCATAACAGATTAGGCCTTACCTTGTGTTAAAATTTATGATCAAACAGGCATTATACTTGGACATATTTATGTGACCTATTTTATGCAGAGGCACCGTTATTCTTCACTCATTGTTTTGGAATTTAGAAATGTTTGATGATTTATTTTATTTATTCATTTATATTCTGCTTTTTCTTGGGCAGTTCAAGGTGGATGATGACACTGAAAATATAAAACAAACATAATGATGTATAAAATAAAGGGCACACACCAGTAACACACATGTTATAACACACAAATATCTATTAGCTGCTTGCTTTTAATATGATCATTTTGTTCATTTTTGGATGGTACACGCATTTTGACTTAATGAAAGTAGAAAGGCCAAAATGGTTGTGCGATCTACTGCTTAGCTGACAGTGAAGGGATGCAATATTTTCTAAATTCTAACTTTTTCTGTCCTTAATTTTCTTTGTGATCTTGGACAGGCCATATAATTGTACCTTACTAAAGTCTAGAGCACTTCGCTAGTACCAAGAAATGCAAAGACCAAGAAAATGTGGCAGAAAGATACTCAGCGGTATTTATTTATTTATTTAGCTGTAATTATATCCCGCTTTTCGCCGGGTCAAAGCGGTGTTACATAGAAGGGTTGGGGAATTAAGTTGGTAGGGCGGGGCCATCACCAGGGAGGCAACATTAATGATTTTTTGACATGGTACAGACTTTGGACATGGGACAGACATTGGACATAGGCAATGTAGTTTGAGTCAGAGGTTCGTGGTGGACGAGATCAGTGGCTAGTTCGCTTTTTGGTGGGGGTCGTGTTGAGGTATTCCTGGAACAGGGTGGTTTTCAGCTGTTTCCTGAAAGATGGTAGATCGGTGTTGTTTCTGAGATAACTCGGTAAAGAGTTCCATAGGGATGGAGCATAAAGTTCAAAGGCTCGGTTGCAGGTCCGTTGCAGGCATTTAGTTCTTTTGTGGGGGATGGTGAGGGAATTGCTGGAAGTTTGTCTGGTAGTTCTGCCGTGGGCTGGACGAGACAGTAGGGTGCGAAGTTGGGAGTTCTGTGCTTGATGGATGGCTTTGTGGGTGAGTAGGATGGCTTTGTATTTAGATCTTGCTTCAAAGGGAAGTATGTGTAGGTCTTTCAGGATTGGGGTGATGTGGTCGGTTTTCTTTGCAGTCTGGATGATTCTTGCCGTGGTGTTTAGTGCTGTTCGGAGGGGGTTTGTCTGTGTGGCTGGAAGTCCGTGGTAGATTATGTTGCAGTAGTCCAGATGTGGGAGTGTCATGGCTTGCATTACGGCTCGGAAGTGTTGATGGTCAAGCAGGGGTCTAAGACGTTGCACCATTCTTGCTTTGTGGAATATAATTCCAGAGGTTTTGGTGATTTGCTGTTTTAAGGTGAGGGCTTGATCAATAATTATGCCCAGGTATCATATTTGTGGTTGTATTTGGATGCTTGTGGGTCCTATAGTGAGGTGTGTAGGTGGGGTGAAATCTGGGTCTCTAGTGACTATGAGGGCTTCTGTTTTCTTCATGTTATCTCATCATGTTGGGTGTTACAGGCTTGATTAAGAAGAATTTCCAAGCATACCTTGATAAATTACTCCTACATGTTACATCTAACGTCTCCAGAAGGAGGCTCTCTTTGGCAGTAAGTTCTATGCCAAGCATTTAGCAGTAAATTTGAGAGACTGAGAACATAGTCTACTGTACATACCTAGTGAGGTTTATGACTGTCATGGTATGCATAAACCTAACCTTTTAGAGAAACTGGATATACTTATAATCCTTTAATTATTGATGCTCTACTTGAAAGGTAACACCATACATATTTCTAAAGTACACAACATCCTCTTTAGATAAAGGAAAAAGAAAAGGCAAAATATCTGTTGTATATATTATAGACCTGAAAGATTCAAATTCTAGAATATTAGGATTTCTGTACCTCAAGCAAAAAAGATATTTGTCTAAAAGTACCTATCTCGAAAGTAGTTCATGCCATCCCCTCTTTCCCTATACTTATCTTATCCATGTCCCCACTTGTTTACTATGCTTTACAATATCTTATCACCTCTCTTTCACTGAACCTTTTCTGTGTATTCTTCTTATTTACCAAATTATTATCTGACAAATTATTAAGAAAAAAACCACTAGTTGGCTTTGAACTGGTGGAAGAGCCTGAAGCTCTACCCTTGAGCCGTGAAGTGATTCCAATCAATTGAAAATGGACAAGACAAAAGGGATTTCTGATAGTCTAGATCAGTGATGGCTAACCTTTTTGAGCCCGAGTGCCCAAACTGCCGCACATAACCAAAGAATTTCCTCAAAGTGCCAGCACGTCAATTAAACCTCAGCTCAGTTACACATGCAGAACATAGACCATCACCAAACAAGGAATCACAATTTAGAAACAGGAAGGCAATAATTAAACTGGGAACCCCAAAAGCCAAACTTGGAATGTACAACACTGTAGAAATAAAACTATAAATTAATTTCCTCTTGTACCAAACAAAGCACAGACGTTAATGATGCACATTTCCCAGAGGTTTCATATTCCAGTTAATAAATTCAAAATAAAGAGATATCTTTCTACCTTTTGTGCATTTTTTTTCAGTTGCAATTGCTCCAGCCACTTTCTTCTGGTTTCTTCATGTTTTCTGCTAACTCTCTCCATCGTCTGCTGTCCATTTGTTCTTTCTTCTCTCTTCTAGTCTTTTTTCCATTCTCTCTCTCTACATCTGCTTTAACATACTAATCTTTCTCCTTTTGCTCTTTCCTCATTCCTATTTCATCCACACAAATTTTACCGCTCCATCCTCAATCCCCACTTACTTTCCCAATACCCGGCCAATTGTAGATTTTTCATTCCTCCCACACAAAATATTTTTCCCCTCTCCATTTTACTCTCCCAGCCCCATCCCATTCTAATCCTCCCCCAACATCAGCTCCCTTCTAGTTCCAGTCTCACCCAGCATCCATTCCTTTCTAGTCCCTGCATCAGCCCATTTCCAGTCCTAGCCCCCCATCAACCCATTTCCAGTCCTAGCTCCCCCATCCATTTTCAGTCTGAGTCCCTTCATCAGCTCATTTCCAATCCTAGCCCCCCATCAGCCCATTTCTAGTCATTCTAGCCCCATCATCAGCCCATGTCAAATCATAGCTCCCCTCCACTCAGTCCAATTCCAGTCCAAGCCCCCCCCATGAGCCTACTTCCAGTTCTAGCCCCTCCATGAGTCCATTTCAATTCAAGCCCCCACCACAGCCCATTTCCAATCTTAGCTCCCCCCAACAGCCCATTTCCAGTCCTATCCTAGCTGCTCCATCAGCCCATTTTCAGTCCTAGCTCCCTTCCCTCACAGCCCATTTCCATTCCAAGCTCCCTCCCCATCAGCTATTTGCAGTTCAAGCCTCCCCTTCCACTCAGCCCATTTCCAGTCATAGCAACCCCCCAACCCATTACCAGTCCTAGCCCCCCATCAACCCACTTCCAGTCCTAAACCCCCATCACCCCATTTCCAGACATCCCCATCAGCACAAAGCCCATTACCAGTCTTAACCCCCCCATAGCCCATTATCAGTCCTAACCCCCCCATAGCCCATTACCAGTCCTAACCCCCCATCAGCCCACTTCCAGTCTTAACCCCATCAGCCCATTTCCAGTCAGCCCCCCACAGCCCATTGCCAGTCCTAACCCCCCCCCCATCAGCCCACAGCCCATTACCAGTCCTAACCACATCAGCCCACCTCAAGTCCTTACCCCTCCCCATCAGTCCATTTCCTGTCCTAGCCCCCCCCCTTAGCCCATTATCAGTCCTAAGCCCCCCATAGCCCATTAGCAGTTCTAACACCCCATCACCTCATTTCCAGACAGCCCCCATCAGCCCACAGCCCATTACCAGTCTTAACCCCCCCATAGCCCATTACTAGTCCTAACCCCCCCAACAGCCCACAGCCCATCCAGTCCTAACCCCTCCCCATCAGCCCATTTCCTGTCCTAGCCCCCCCCCCATAGCCCATTATCAGTCCTAACCCCCATCACCCCATTTCCAGTCAGGCCCCATCAGCCCAAAGCACATTAGCATTATTAAACCCCCCCCCATAGCCCATTACCAGTCCTAACCCCCCATCACCCCATTTCCAGACAGCCCACAGCCCATTAGCAGTCCTACCCCCCCCTAGCCCATTAGCAGTCCTACCCCCCCCAGCCCATTAGCAGTCCTACCCGCTACCCCCCTAGCCCATTAGCAGTCCTAACCCCCCCCAGCCCAGCCCAGCCCAGCCCAGCCCAGCCCATTAGCAGTCCTAACCCCCCAGCCCATTAGCAGTCCTAACCGCCCCCCCCCACCCCCCATGGCATATTAAAAAAAAACAAAAGCTGGCTTTGGCTGCTGCCGCGGCAGCGGCAGAATGCAATGTCCCGCGGGGCCCCCTCCGCCCGCTAAGCCCCTCTGCAAGGGCTTTCAGATTCACGAGGGAGAGCTTCTCCCTCGCGTCTCTGTTAAGCCCGCAGGGGCTAATGGGAAATTTCCCATCAGTCCCTCGCGTCTAAAGGGGCTGATGGGAAATTTCCCATTAGCCCCTGCGGGCTTAACAGAGACGCGAGGGAGACGCTCTCCCTCGCGAATCTGAAAGCCCTTGCAGAGGGGCTTAGCGGGCGGAGGGGGCCCCGCGGGACACTGCACTCTGCCGCTGCCGCGTCCGCGGCAGCAGCCAGAGCCAGCTTTTTCTTTTTTGCGGACCTACCCGCGTGCCAGCTGCAAGGCCTTCGCGTGCCACAGCTGGCACGCGTGCCATAGGTTCGCCATCGCTGGTCTAGATCCTAGACCTGCAGCTCTTCTTCTTAGGTCCTATTAGGGCTTTTAATGGGTTTTTCGGAATCCAGGAAGGCATTTCCTGAAACTTGAGTGCCAGGCAGTGAAGCAAAATGAACATGGAGCAAACTTGGGAATTTATGAGTATAGATTTGTGGATATTGATGCAAAGAGTTGAAGTATTATATACTAATTAAACCTGTTTTGGACCAGATCTTGGACTTGTATTTGAATTTGTGTGAGTGTTTGAGCATGACCTACTTACTATCCCTGTGGTAAGGGAACCTATGCTGTCTGCTTATTCTTGAACAGTGTAAAAACAGGATATATTTGTCTTCTGTTTGGTGTGTGCTTAAATAAAATCCTATTTGGAACTCTGAAACCAGTGGGACCTTTGCTTTTGAAGCAAATGAATGAAATAGAGTTAAAAATGGAAAAATGAAAGCCTTGATGATTATTTGTTCTAATAAATGCCATAAAATTGAGGCAGAAAATGGAGCCCTAAGAACTGAGGAAAGAAATGTTTTGGGTCCTTAACTAAGTAATGCACATTTCAAACTATGATTACAAATGACCTAAGCAAGTTTACGGAGGAAGTGAGAAGTAAACCTAAATATCAATATTAAAGGAAAGTAAGATGATAGAATATGATATGTTCTGTAGAGTTTCTCAGTATAAAACTTATGACCACCTAATAAACTGGCAAAACCCTATTTTACACAAAAGGCAATAAAAACAGATGCTGAGTGGATGCTCAAGCTCACGTATCTTGTAGCATTAAATGATAAAGTTTTGGGTTTAATATTCAAAGGTACTTTTCTGGATTGCAGACTTTGCTATCCAGAGCAGTGCCATGAGAAGGATATTCAGCGACAATATGCAGATTGTGTTGAGACAATCCTTAGGTGGAGTTGGGGCAGAATCGGGTATTCTCCAGATAACAGTAATATTCAGCGCTGATATCTGGATAACTATCTGCATAACTTAGGGCAACAAAAAAGCTGTCTTATGAGCTATGGAGGTCATTCCAGATGGCAAACAGTGCGTGTACGTGTGGGCTGCGGAGTTGACCGCGGAGGATCACATTTCTGTGACAACTGCAACAGAACAAATTGCATTATAGTGCCGGGAGATGAGACCCTCAGGTCGGTAGGCACTCAACTGTCTACTGGGGATGAGCTGAAGACTTTTCAGAGTAAAGCCAGCATTTACTGTATGATGTGGTTGGATCAAAGCCCTCGAGACATCTGATTACTGGTGTAGCTGCACGTGAAATGAGAGTCAGAAGCTTCAAGGCTATCTTACATATTGGGACATGGAACATAAGAAGCATGAACCAAGGGAAGTTAGAAGTGGTCAAGAATGAAATGGAATGTATACAACTCAGTCTATTGGTTGTCAGCGAACTCAAATGGACTGGCACCAGGCACTTTGCATCTGAAGATCACATGGTATACTATGCTGGAAATGAAAGACAAAGAAATGGTGTTGCATTTATAATTAAGAAGAAACTTGCAAGAACAGTAACAAAATATAATGCAATCAGTAAATGCTTAATTTCTAGTCATCTACAAGGAATGCCAATCAATACAACTATTATTCAGGTATATGCCTGAACTGCAAGGGTGCCAATAATGTTGACTACAACTGTAGAGGTAGTACCGAAGAGGTCTGTAAGAATAATCAGATGCACCATCTGAATAGTATGGGCAGATAGGGGGGTTATCTGTGTAGCAGCCACCACTGTACAGAAACATCTAAATATCGGGCTCTGTGGGCCTGACAGCAATATTCACTGGCAGTATCCAAATAGTGCTGCTGAATATTTCCTCTGATTACAGTGGTACTAATTGGATAGTGCCAGGGTGGTCTGAGGGTTGAGCTGGGGAGGAGATGACATTTCTCTGGAAAGCAGTGATTTTCAGTATTACTATCCTGATAATTATCTGCATAACGTTGGATGGGTGAAAAGCTGTCTGCGTAATGGTTTATGCAGATTGGTTAGCCAGATAGTGGCTGAATATTGCTGTTACCTAGAACACTGTTGGCGCTGACCGCAAAAAAATGGATATTCAATTGAGCTGCTATCTAGATGCTGCCGCTGAATATCAGGTACCTTTATCTTTATTCGTAAGGCTTGATATACCACCCAAGCTTATATGTCAGAGCGGTGTACAATAAAACATAGGCTGCCAAAAAAGAAAAGGAAGAAAGGAATGCCATTAATTGATAGGAAAGAAAAGTTGTAAAGGAGAGGAAGAAAAACAGAAAAGAGAACTAAGGGGGACATACATAACAAGCCAAATAAATGGGAAGGGAGGGAAAGGGAGGAAAGGGTACTGGTCTAAATGGAAGATGTAGTCTAAATGTCAAAGGCGTGTCAGAAAAGGTGGGTCTTAAGCAGGGCTTTAAACCGGGGGAAAGAAGGTTCTGTGCAAAGGGGATGTGGGAGTTCCAGAGGATGGGACTGAGGAAGAAGAAGGCTGAGTGGCGGGTGAGTTCGAGGCAGGCCTGGGATGGGGATGGAAGAAAAAGGCAGTTACTGTGTGCAAAATGGAGGACACGGGGAGAAGCATTGAGGTGAATGAGATCGGCAAGGTATTGGGGTGTACCGGTATGAAGACCCTGTGGGTGATGATGAATAGCCTGTAAACTAACCTGACTTTGATAGGGAACCAATGAAGGTCAAGGAGAAGGAGAGTGACGTGATCAAATGGAGTGGAATTGGGGATGAGGTGGGCGGCAGTGTCCTGGTCGAGTTGAAGGTGTCACAATTGGTATTGTGGGAGTCCTGCAATGGCTGAATTACAATAGTCTAACTGTGAGATTATGAGGGAAAGAACAGAGGGATGAGGGAAGGAGGAGGGAGAAAGGATCCAATAGCGCGGATCTTACGAAGATGGAAAAAGGAACTGCAGACAAGTGTAGATATATGCTGGTGAAAAGAAAGGGAGGAATCCAGGGTGACACTGAGATAACAGAGGGTAGAAAAGAGCGGTCTGGGAAGGGTGGACATAGTGGGAGATAGACATCTTGGCCCAATCGGGGCACTTCCCAGCTGATTTAAAGCTCGCGTCATTGGGCGCGTGTTCCCTGCACACCCGCCACCTTCATCAGCTCTCCCCAGTCGGGGGATCGAGCCTCCAGAGGCGGGACGAGCAGCGGCACCATCTTGGCCCAATCGGGGCACTTCCCAGCTGATTTAAAGATCGCGCCATCGGGCGTGCCCGCGCCAGGCATGCCCACGCCTGAGGGCCTCGCCAGAGGGCCCTTTGGAGTGGCCCTTAGGCGTGGACCGAGAGGAAGGTCACCCTAAAACTGCTGCATACCACTCAGCCCAGAAGACGTCCTCTAACACCAAGCTTACCCCAGCTTCATTTAACAACGCCAGTTTGTAAACCTGAACCCGCACTGCATAAGAAGATCAGTCTGTTCTAAGGATCTGAGTTCATCCTGGAAAGGTACTAAACAACGTAGCCTATATGATTCATTGTTGCTTTGCCCGATCAAGGTACCATGTAACCTGTTAGAATACTATTTCATTACTGCACCATCTCATTATTGCATCATCTCATTTTGTATCTTCTCGGCATGGTTTAAGTGTATTTAATGTGGTAGCGTATGTAATTTGTACCCTGAAGACTCGCTCTATTACAGATCTCCCTATTGTACCAGCTCAATTTTGTATTTTCGCATAAAACTCCTCTTTTTTTTTTTTTTTTTTTTTTATAATATTTTTATTGCTTTTTGTACAGTCTTAGGAAAACAACAGCCTAATAAAATAAGACAGCACAATCAGTACATCCCCTAAGACTGCGACTAACTAAACAAAAAAGGTACTAACTCAAATCATAAACCCCCATGACCCTCCCCCCTCCCTCCCTCCCACACACCCAACCAATCCTCTGGAGTCAACGAGAGAGCAAAGAAAGCATGTCAGCGGCAAAGACGCTGTAAAAAACGGAATCCGCTAAACAAAGGACGAAGCAGGGTGCCTTTTGGAAAAAGATCAGCAAGGGCTTACATGGGGGTCAAAGACGTATGCTCATTTAGTAGCTGCCATTTGGAAAGAGCGGATTTGTCTCTGGATGCACATTTTCTTGGCAGCTGCTCATACTTGCTGTAACAACAAACGTGGTTCCACCAATTTTGTGGAGTGAGATCATAAGTACGATTCCAATAGCGAGAAATAAGGTACAATGCAATTCCAAGCATAAAATCCAATAGAAAAAAGTGTCGTTGTGATAATGAGGGTATAGTACATGCTGAACGTAGACTAACGATGCCCCAGGAGAGAGGCTCGCTAAAGCACAATATCTTTTGGATCCGCTTCCATACTTGTTCCCAGAAAATGTGGATACAGGGACATTGATAAACAATATGAGCAAGGGTACCCAACTGCTGCTTGCAGGACCAGCAGTGCCCATCAGCTTCCAGACCCCAAGTGGCCATCTTGACCGGGGTAAGATAAGCTCTGTGTGCCATAAAAAATAAAGCTTGGGTAACAGAGGCAGATTTTGAGATGCGGACTTGTTTTGCCCAGAATCGTTGCCATTGTTGGGACGACAAAGCCATAGCTGTATCATGTTCCCAGACTTTTTGGGTGCCAGTCATGCCTTGCGACATACCAGAAAGCAGTAATTTGTAAAAATGAGACGCCCTACTGGAAGAAACTACTGCATCACTGACGGGATCCGGGTGTTCCAAAGACCGGAAATGTGGCACTGATTTAGTTATACAGTGCCGAAGTTGCATCCATTGAAAATAAGAAGAGCTCGGTAAGCCGAATTCCTGTTGTAGTTGCGGGAAGCTCTTCCAGTCATCACGCTCCAGTAGCTGATCAATTGTCCAGATACCCCTAGAGTACCAAAGACGCCAAGCAAAGGATTTACGTTGGATCTTAAGATGAGGGTTATACCAGAGTGGCCATCGACGAGTAGGGCAGGTAGCATCAACAAAAGAAAACCGCAGAGCCATAAAGGCTTTTTGCGTATCAGTTATCATGGGAGTGTACGTGTTATCTAGTGGCATCTGCATGTAAGGCAGGAGCGGTGCGGGAAAAGGAGCCACTATTGCCTTTTCTAGTTCTAGCCACGCTGGGGATAATTTGGCTTCGGATGGCAACCATTGTGCTCCTTGCCTTAACAGAAAAGCTTTGTGGTATAACTGAAAGTCCGGAAATTTCACTCCTCCCAGCTCCTTACAAGCTTTAAGTTTCTTAAGAGCAATCCTAGGAGTTTTGTTATTCCACAAAAATCTCACTAAAATTCTTTCAATTTGCTGATATGTCTGCGGGGGCAGTAAGAGAGGCAGCATTTCCAGAACATAATTAATTTTCGGAGTTATCGTCATCTTAATTGTTTCAAGTCTCCCCCACCATGATAAGGTCAACGGGAGCCATTTAGTAGTCAGAAGGTGTGCTTTTTCTAAAAGCATGCTCACGTTATAGCTCACCGCCTCGACCAAGGGGTAACCATAATAGGCTCCAAGATATTTGAAGAACTTGGGCTCCCAGACGAATTGGAAGTGCTCCATATCCGCTTTATAAGTCCGAGCATTCAGAGGGAAGGCGATTGACTTGTCCCAGTTAATTTTATAACCGGATAACTGTGAGTAGCGCTCTATGCAATCCAAAATCTCCGACACTGACTCCGGGGAAGTAAAAAGGAGAAGGTCGTCCGCGTAAGCCGACAGTTTCACTGTTTGACCCGCTATCGGCACCCCTGATATTCGTGTATGCTGGCGGATCATAAGCAATAAGGGCTCAAGGGCCAAGTTAAACAGTAGTGGTGATATCGGACAGCCTTGTCGAGTTCCTCGCGACAAACTCAGCTCCCTCGATTGTAGCGTGTTAATCCGGACATGCGCCAGAGGCCGAGCGTATAACACTTTCAGCAGACTGATAAAGCCATCACCAACTCCAAACCATCGGAGTGCGTCAAAGATGAAGGACCATTCCACTCGGTCGAAAGCTTTCTCTGCATCAAGGGATAGCCCAACGAACGGGCTGTTGAGTCTTTCTCCGGCCACTAAAACATGACACAGGAGGCGGGCATTATCCGCTGTCGATCTCCCTTCAATAAAGCCACATTGGTCCGGATGTATCAGTTGTGTCATAACCCCAGCAAGGCGAGTGGCCAGTATCGTGGCGTAGATCTTGTAATCGGCGTTTAGCAAGGATATCGGACGGTAATTACTGACTAGTTGAGGATCTCTGCCTTTCTTTTCCAACACAATCACCCTCGCCGACGCGAAGTTCCCTACCATAGGAGCATCTTGTAGGAGAGCCTGAAAATAGACCCGCAGATGTGGGCCAAGCTCTTTGGAAAAAGTTTTGTAAAATTCAATGGGAAGATCATCCGGGCCAGCTGCTTTACCTGAGGCCAGTGCCTGAATTGCTTGATGAATTTCGGTAAGGGAGAAAGGGGCCGCCAGCATCTCTGCAGATTCTCCGTCCAGTGTAGGTCTCTGAACCCCAGCAGTCAACTCATCAAAAGCCAGTCGGGAATTCTGAACTTCAGAGGAGTACAACTGCGCATAATAGGAGCCAAAAGCTTCCGCAAGTTCCTCGTCTTTGGTCAGCAGGTTCGGTCCATCAGGATCTCGCAGGGCTTCCACCCGCGCCGCCTCCTGTTGTCCCTTTAGGACGTGTGACAGGAGTCTACCCGCTTTATTACTTTCCCAATAGTAAACACCGCTCTGAGCCCGGATACTCCTTGTAACTGCGTCCGTAAGCAACTGATTATAATTGAAGCGAAGTTTTTGAAGGTGTGCTAAGATGCAAGGCTCGGTGCGTCGAGTTAAAATCCGTTCCCCAGCCTTGATCTGATCCTCTAGCGCCGCTAAACGTTCCTTCTTTCTCCGGGACCTAAGGATCATGCAACTCGTGATGACAGCTCTCATGGAGGCCTTAAAGCCTTCCCACCAGGCCCATCCCCCAGTGTCTTGCGGAAGGTTGAACTGAAAATAATCTTTTATAGCTGCGTGTATACTGGAGCGGAACTCCACATCACCCAAAAGGGATCTATCAAAAGCCCAGTGGGAGGATTTAGCGCCAGCTGGCAAGTCTTGGAGCTCTAGACAGATAGCAGCATGATCCGATATATGCAACGCCTGGATACTCGAGCTTATACAGCTCGCTACCAGGGATTTTGAAGCCAGGAAAAAGTCGATGCGTGACGAGGACCGATGAGGGTTGGAGAAAAAGGTAAACTCTTGATCATTTGGATGATAGAGGCGCCAAATATCTACCAGTCCCCTGTCTCTCATCAACTCTGTGAGGACGGCATGCGACTTGGAGAACAAGTTGGGCTTCGGAGGATCTTTGTCAGTCAAGGGGTCAAGAACCAGGTTGAAGTCACCGCCTAGTATGACAGGCTCACCGCCTCCGAGGAAAGCCTCCTGAGCCAGGGTACGAAAAAATTCTGGGTGATCGGCATTTGGAGCGTACACATTCACCAGTGTGAAAGATAACCGGCCCACTTTTAAAGTAGCACTTGTCCATCTACCTTGTGCATCGGAGAGTGTTTGCGTGATAGTGGGCATGAGAGACTTCTTAGCCAAAATGGCCACTCCATTATGTTTATGGATCGCAGCGGAATAGGCCACCAAACTGAAGGGCTTGATACCAAGTTTAAGTGATTCATGATTGTTCAGGTGTGTTTCCTGTAACAGGAGTATGTCTGCTTTCTCTTGATGCGCATAATGTAAGATTTTTTTCCGTTTTATCGGGCTATTAATCCCTTTGACATTCAGGGATAGTAGTTTAAACGCACCAGACAGCTGAGAAATTGTAAATGTAGAACAGGCATACCCCCACAAGACTGGATTGGGCTAAACTGTCTCTGTCCCGTTGCTCCACCATAAAGGCCCCCTGTAGCTCTGGCACCAGTGGCACAGACTGCAAAAAACAAAATTCCCCCTTAGACTCCAGAGGACTATAACCCACCCCGCATACCATGGTGAACCCGGTGAGAACAGGGACGAAACAGAGGGACCCACCATTAACAGAATACCCACAAGATATCTAGCACAGCTTAATACAAAATTCAATGCACAGTTGCGACAGTAAATGTAATAAGAAACAGTATAGGAGAGATAGCAAGCGATATGTCAGTTATCTGATAAGTATGTTAAGCAAACAGAGAGAAAGATATTGCGACCAGCATACTATGTGACCATGAAATCTACACTAGTGCAAATACAGAGAAATGCTATTGTCAGCGCATATGCATACGTTCTTTGTCCTCCAGAAATTGCTGAAGCAGCTCCGGATCGTCAAAAGTTTTGGTGTGATTATGAAGTGTGACCCTCATGCGAGCTGGATAGAGAAGGCCAAATCTTGCCTGGAGTTGGATCAGGCGCGGCCTCAGCGATAGAAAACTGCGACGCCGGTCAGCGGTGGCTTTTGCAAAATCCGGAAAAAAGTGTATTTTGCTGTTCTCAAATTCAGCGTTGGGACGTAGACGGGCTGCATCAAGAATTTGCACAGCGTGTTGGTAGCGTAGGGCACGCAGAATAATTGGGCGAGGTCTTTTGTGGCCCTGAATCACTTGCGAGGGCACCCTATGAGCTCTGTCCATCTCAAATGTGTGTACAAATTTAATGTGCAAAATCTCCGGGATCATTTTGCCTAAGAAGGCAATCATGTCGCCACCCTCAGCTCCCTCTGGGACCCCGACAATTCTGACATTGTTGCGTCGCGCTCTGTTATTCCCTTCTTCAATCTCTTTTTGCATGGCTCGAATCTGTTGAACGTGCTTATCTACTAACTTTAGCTTTTCATCATGCACAGCCATAACTTGCTCAACTTTATCCTGACGAAGGGACAGCCCCTCTAGACTGGATCGGAGAGCCGCAGTGTCCTCGCGCACCACCGACAACGCTTCTCCGTTAGCTGTAATCAAATCTCTAATCCCTCTCAACTCTGTCAACACTTCCTGCAGGGCCTCCGGACCGTCAAGGCGTGCCGCCATCTTTTGAGGTGACGGAGGTTCAGTCTTCGACCGTTTAGCGCTCGCATTTTGCCCCGAAGAGAAGTCTATTCTGGCTGGTTTTATTACTGACATATCTGCAGATCTTCCGATGCAATCTGTTAGATTCGCCGCACAATAACACAAGGTAATCACGGATTTATTGGTGGGTCGCTCTGGAGCTCACGCTCTAGCCGTCCGTCCTGCTCGACATCAGGCTCCGCCCCCATAAAACTCCTCTTTACTGTAGTGTCTCATTACTGCACTGTACTGTCCCATTACTGCACTATACTGTCTCATAACCACAGTGTCTCACAGTGTCTCACACACAACCACAACACCCAAAATGGCCCTCCAGTTCTCTGCCCTTATTAGCTTTTACCTCCTTACACACTGGCTTGGAACCTCCCAGGCCCTTTACCCGTCCCACGGCAATATTCCCGTCTTGAATAGCCATGGAAAAAGATGGTCTGGACCCCCATACTCCCACCCAGGAAGTGACGCCTACATGCGCCGCTCCCACCTGATACATATAGCTCTCCATTTATCCAAAACACCCAACCAGAAAAAACCTCTGAACTGCCGACCCCTAAAATGTGCCATCATAAACGCGCGTTCTATTTGCAAAAAATGGCCTGTTGTTCTAGACACAATCTCCCTTTATGACCTAGAGATACTTATGATCACGGAAACCTGGCTATCATCGGAGGACAACGTTCTCCTCAACCAACTCCTACCCCCCAACTTCTCCATACACACAAGACATAGAGAAAACAAAAAAGGAGGAGGAGTGCTCATACTCACCAAATCAGACCTGAACTTCCACATAACCGATTCCTCTAGCACAGACAGTCTAGACATTCTCTCCATCACGAACCAGCAATGCTCCATCAACCTGTTATACAGAACACCGTCTGCTTCTCCAGATGACCTCTGTGACACGGAAGATCTGCCCTGTGCCTTTAAAACACAGAAATCTGCTGGGTTTAGCTCAGATTCTGACAGGCAGGGAGATCAAAAGCTTCCCAGTTACCATAGGCAACCAAAACAGGCTGAGACACGAGGTCTGAAGGCACGTCTAGCTAGCAAACACTCCCCAGTTAATCAGGAAAACAGTTTTCACATGGGCAAGAAAACGCCCCGAAGGCTGTATAAAGAATGTCCAAAGCAAACAGAGTTAGACCAGAGAGACCAGAGAGACCAGAGAGATCTCGGAGAGCAGGAAGTTCACGAGGAACAGGAAGCTGCAGAAGCTTGGCAAGTAAGAGGAAACTTGCAGGTCTCAGACGGAGGTTCAGAATAT
The DNA here is from genome assembly GCA_033557465.1 of Ichthyophis bannanicus. Lineage (NCBI taxonomy): Eukaryota > Metazoa > Chordata > Amphibia > Gymnophiona > Ichthyophiidae > Ichthyophis > Ichthyophis bannanicus. Next base: position 669,619,620 of record CM066034.1, on the reverse strand, counting down.
TCCTATACTGACTCTGAATTACCTGACCCTTGGAGCAGAAAGCCAAGGAGGAATTTGCAAAGGGAAACAAAGCTACCTGCAACAAGAGGGATTAGTTACAGGAAATACTCACCTCTGACGCAGTGTGATTTTCCCAGGCACAGAGCTCAGTGGAAGGAACGTGAGGCAGCTGGTAAGAAGCCATATATAATTGAAAAGCAGAGCTGCTTGAAATACTTGCAACCCTGTGAGAGGGAAAGTAATTTGGTTGAAGATGTTTGTATGAGTAATGAGGATGAATGTATGTCTCTAAAACCCTGCAGAAGACTTCCAAGAGAAAAGTCTGTCAGGACCAGAACAGGACAGTGTTATGAGCTAATGCCAGGCACAAAAGGTAGGAGATTGAAAAGCTACAAAGAGAAAGCAGGTTTAAACAGAGCTGTTTCTCCGTCCTGCTTTTACAAGCTATCTGATAACTACCTGCCTTATTGTGGAGAAGGCTGTGATGAGAGTTCAGAGACTGAATTGAGGAGGTTTCAAACTTTCTGCCCTCGAGAAAATAATGTGGTTGAAGAACCAATGATTACAGAACCAAGTAGCTTAAATCCCTGTATTGAGGACATGGATTGCTCTTTGTTAATGGCTGATATAAGTTTGCTGCGCTAGCTAAAGACAAGAGTGCCTTGTAGAGAGCTGAATGAGCACAGAAGAGACTGTCAGCATTTTCATTTGGTTTCTGTTCAATGTAATTCCTGTTTTTGTTCAAGCGAGAAGCTGTGTTTTGTTTTCACCTTCAGTTTTGCCAGAAGCATGGCTGTATTTTGAGTTCTTGTGTTTTGTACTGTTTTTGAAAATCCAAACCCCGGGAAGGGAATAAAATCCTTCTTAAACCTGACCACTCAGTCTCAACTACTCCTTTTCATAAAGAAAGGTCAGGCCCAGCAGTGTGACTGGCTGCCTACGCCTCAGTCCAGCCACTGCTGGTGACATAAATGGCGTAGTAATTTGGATTTTTGAAAAAAAAAGGAGTACTACTCAAGGCTTTTTCCTGAGAGGAAATACAATTGGCTGAAGAAAAAAAAAACAGCAGCAAAGGAAAATCCTGAAAGAGGAAATCCTGACACAGAGTGGACATCCACAGGCTGACGTGAAGGAGGTGTGCAGAGAACCTTTCTCAACGCGAGATCCTACACCGTGCTGAGGTATAAGTAGGTGGGCACGGGTGTTGAGCACTGTTCCCTCTAAGCTGTGCGCGTGTGCGCGCGCACACACCTCGCCGAGAGAGCGCACATACTTTACAACAGAGCGCACAAAAATTACGGCTCTGATTTTGATAGAAAACAACACAGTTGTCTTAAAATTTAAAAGTTATGATTGTAATTACTAGAAATTTCCCGCTTCATTTAGTAATCGTCTATTTTCATTTAATTTGATTAAAATCAATGTGGTGTACATACTGTATTCTGACGTGTAGTCAAATTTTAAAGTATATAACTCCGAGTGTCGTTATGTGGCACACAAAAATTTAACCTTCCTTCAAAAGCTGCACACGGCTGATATTTTATGCGCACACAGCCTACAGAAAATTAGAGGGAACATTGGTGTTGAGGATTGCTGAGAAAGGGGAGGAAGATATACCTTGCTAAAGGCAGACAGGGAAAAGAAAAAAATATATATTGTGCCGCACTTGGTGGGCCCTATTTTTTTTTCTCTCCCATACAGGTACACTTCAAGGCCGGGATGGATCCCCAGGACATGCTCCGATGGATGGAGGAACAATGGAGAGCCCAGAGTGAGCTCGCACGACAAGCCCAGGACAGGACTATGGCAGCACTGGCTGCGCAACAGAAGCCACTCCTGGACTTGCTAACCGTGCTGCTGAAGAGGACACCCACCACAGATGACGAAGGCGTACCGGTACCACCTGTGGTAGGACTGGCACTGGAGTGGCACTGGAGCCTTTGCAAAAGACTGACAATTTTGATGACTACTCTGATGCCTTTGAAAGGATTGCGGAGGCGGCTAAATGGCCACTAGACCAGTGGGCCGTTAGGTTCGCCATGTCTTTAACCGGAGAGGCACTGGCGGCCTACAAGGCGATGCCCGCAGGCCTAGCGTCCAATTACCTGGACGTAAAATTAGCCATGAGAGATAGGCTAGGTTTAACACCTACGCACTATCGACGTCTTTTTAGAGAGGCAAGGCTCTTGCCTAAAGAGACGCCGAAGGCTTTGATGCAGCGACTTAAAGGTCTAGCAACAAAATGGCTTGCTCCAGAGAAGGCAACAGTGGAATCCTGGATGGACGCTGTGCTCCTTGAGCAATATTTTGAGGCTGTACCGCCGGAAGTAAAAGCTTTCTTGTTGTTACAGAAGTGCAAATCCACTAGGGAAGCGGCTGAACTGACAGAATGTTATTTTGAAGCTGAGTTAGCCGGGGCTTCCAGGGATAGCATTCTAAGAGTAACGGGCATGGAAAGAATGCCAGGTATAAAGAAAGCTTATACTCATAAGGTACAGAGGGAAAATGTAAGTAAATATGATGTGATGAAATGTTTTCAATGCGGGAAAAGTGGTCACATGCACAGGGACTGTAAAGAGCGTATGGCCCTTATCTCAGGGGGAGAGAGAGACCCTGGGGGAGGATTTCTCATAGATGTCCAGGTGGAGGGTGTGAAGGCCGTAGCACTCCTTGATACAGGAGCAGACCAGAGTATGGTCTCACATATGATGTGGCAGGCCATTCTGACTAGTAACCCCTCTGTCCTATGCCAGATACCCCCGAATGTGAAAGTGAAATGTATGCGTGGAACCTCATCCTATTACTCATTATATGATGTGCTTATAGAGGGACTAGGTACCAAGGAGAAAGTACTAATAGTGGTAATCCCACACCTTCCAAGAGAGGTGGTGTTAGGAAGGGATTGGCCTTCTTTTCAAAAAGCCCTTAAGGAGAGGCTAGATGAAAGAATAGATCTAGTTTCCACTAGGTCCAAAAGTAAGGTCTCAGGGGCAGGGACCAGTCCGCTATCAGAGCCAGATGAAGTGCCCGAGGATAGGGACATACCCCCAGAGCCAGAGTCCAACCCAGATGAGGAACCCCAAGACATACTTCCCTCCAATGAGGAGTTGGTTAACCTTCCTAAAAAGGTCAGGAAGAATAAAGCAAAAAGACGTCAAGAGAGGAGACAGAGGTCGCAGGGAAGAGCAGACCTGGAAGCCGGGGAGGGTTTACCTTGGGTGCCAGCCGAGCTGGTGAAGAAATTCCCTTCCTTCCCTAAAGAACAGCAGGGTGATCCAGCATTGAAAAGGGCATTCGAGTATGCTCAGGAGGCTAGGACAATTTTACCCAGGTTCTTCTTAGAAGGGGAACTGTTGTACAGGGAGAGCCCAGAGCCCAGAACAGGTACTGTACGCAAGCAGTTGGTGGTGCCAACTACCTTTAAATCGGTAGTCTTGAAATTGGCGCATGACCACCCCATAGGCAGTCATAAAGGTGTCCAAAGGACATTGGACCAGGTGCTGGCTCGCTTTTACTGGCCGGGGGTGTTTAAAGAAACAACCCGGTATTGCGAGTCCTGTCCAGCGTGCCAACGGGTCACGGCTGCCAAACCAAAGCCAGTACCGATGGTTTCACCACCCACCATTGCAACCCCAGTGAGGCGATTAGCAATGGATATTGTAGGCCCGTTAATAAGAACACCAAGGGGTTTTCAATATATTTTAGTGATCATGGACCATGCAACCAGGTTTCCATGGGCAATACCCCTGCGCAATATTTCTGCGAAAACCATATCAATAGAGCTCATAAAGTTGTTTTGTGAGATTGGGTTTCCCCAAGAGATCTTGACTGATCAAGGGACAAACTTTACATCAAAACACTTGGCCATGCTTTGGGACGCCTTTGGGATATGTCATATCCGCACCTCAGCGTACCATCCCCAGTCCAACGGACTGGTGGAACGCATGAATCAGTCCTTGAAGCAGATGTTAAGGCGGAGCTTAGGAGGGAATATGGTTGAATGGGACAACGTCCTTCCATTCGTCCTTTACGCATGTCGTGAGCGCGTACAGGCATCGTTGGGAGCATCTCCTTATGAGCTGTTGTTTGGTAGGGCTCCGAGAGGGATCCTAGATATCCTTAGGGAGCAGTGGGTTGCACCAGATGAGACAGAAGTAGGGGTACCCCAATTTCTAAAAGACCTCAGGAACCGTTTAGAACGGACATCCCGAGTGTCTATGGACAATCTGCAGGCCAGCCAGCGCCGGCAGAAAAAATATTATGACCGGGGGACTAAAACAAGGAATTTATCCATAGGAGATAAAGTTTTAATCCTCGTAGCGGACGCGGGTCCGAAGTTTGAGGCCAGATGGAAAGGCCCGGGTACAATAGTTGGCCAGGTGGGTCCCGTTTCCTACAAAGTGGAAAACGAAAAAGGGCGCCGCCAAGTATACCACTTGAACCTGCTGAAGCCTTGGCGTGAAAGGTCAGCGGAGGTGAGGTTGGTACTGTGAGCAAAAGATTCAACTCAGATGAGATTACGTGCTGTCCGACGAGGACGTCCGCAGCTCGTAATATCTTAAGGAGGGGGATGTGTGACACGGAAGATCTGCCCTGTGCCTTTAAAACACAGAAATCTGCTGGGTTTAGCTCAGATTCTGACAGGCAGGGAGATCAAAAGCTTCCCAGTTACCATAGGCAACCAAAACAGGCTGAGACACGAGGTCTGAAGGCACGACTAGCTAGCAAACACTCTCCAGTTAATCAGGAAAACAGTTTTCACATGGGCAAGAAAACGCCCCGAAGGCTGTATAAAGAATGTCCAAAGCAAACAGAGTTAGACCAGAGAGACCAGAGAGATCTCGGAGAGCAGGAAGTTCACGAGGAACAGGAAGCTGCAGAAGCTTGGCAAGTAAGAGGAAACTTGCAGGTCTCAGACGGAGGTTCAGAATATTCCTATACTGACTCTGAATTACCTGACCCTTGGAGCAGAAAGCCAAGGAGGAATTTGCAAAGGGAAACAAAGCTACCTGCAACAAGAGGGATTAGTTACAGGAAATACTCACCTCTGATGCAGTGTGATTTTCCCAGGCACAGAGCTCAGTGGAAGGAACGTGAGGCAGCTGGTAAGAAGCCATATATAATTGAAAAGCAGAGCTGCTTGAAATACTTGCAACCCTGTGAGAGAGAAAGTAATTCGGTTGAAGATGTTTGTATGAGTGATGAGGATGAATGTATGTCTCTAAAACCCTGCAGAAGACTTCCAAGAGAAAAGTCTGTCAGGACCAGAACAGGACAGTGTTATGAGCTAATGCCAGGCACAAAAGGTAGGAGATTGAAAAGCTACAAAGAGAAAGCAGGTTTAAACAGAGCTGTTTCTCCGTCCTGCTTTTACAAGCTATCTGATAGCTACCTGCCTTATTGTGGAGAAGGCTGTGATGAGAGTTCAGAGACTGAATTGAGGAGGTTTCAAACTTTCTGCCCTCAAGAAAATAATGTGGTTGAAGAACCAATGATTACAGAACCAAGTAGCTTAAATCCCTGTATTGAGGACATGGATTGCTCTTTGTTAATGGCTGATATAAGTTCGCTGCGCTAGCTAAAGCCAAGAGTGCCTTGTAGAGAGCTGAATGAGCACAGAAGAGACTGTCAGCATTTTCATTTGGTTTCTGTTCAATGTAATTCCTGTTTTTGTTCAAGCGAGAAGCTGTGTTTTGTTTTCACCTTCAGTTTTGCCAGAAGCATGGCTGTATTTTGAGTTCTTGTGTTTTGTACTGTTTTTGAAAATCCAAACCCCGGGAGGGGAATAAAATCCTTCTTAAACCTGACCACTCAGTCTCAACTACTCCTTTTCATAAAGAAAGGTCAGGCCCAGCAGTGTGACTGGCTGCCTACGCCTCAGTCCAGCCACTGCTGGTGACACCTCCCAACCATTATTGACCTAGCAGCCAACACCCTCAATCCCAATAAACCAAATTGGATAATGGGTGACTTCAATCTCCCATCTTTACCCCAAAACCACACAACTGCCTTCCTTGGTGCCATTGAAGACCTGGGATTCAAGCAAATCATCAACAAACCCACACATATAAAGGGTAATATTCTTGATATGGTGTTTGCTCCTCAGCCAGTCATTGAACAAAACCACAACCTACCATTATCAGTCGTTGATGTACCCTGGTCGGACCACAAATTGATTATTATCCAGATACCCACCAACAATAAGCAGCTGCATAGGAGCCGAAATATGAACAGCACATCACGAACGTCCACAAGAAGCTTTCGCCCATTTAACAGGGAACACATCCTGTCTGAGACCCAATCACTCCTCAACAAAACCACGCCTGACCTTGAAGAACTGATCTCCTCCTGGAACTCCAACCTGCATACCATCTCACAATGCCCGAACTCCAACAGCACAGCAAGGATAAAAAGAAGCTCTGCCCCATGGTTCTCTCCTGAGCTGCGATCTTCTCTTATTCAACTACGCAGACTTGAGCGCCGATGGCGCCGATCGCTTTCTACTGAAGATCAGACCGCCTACCGAATCCACCTCTCAATGCACCGTGAAGCAATCACAACCAAAATGAAACAATATCACACCGACACCCTAAAAAGATCTCTGAACAAACCACGTGATCTTTTCAACCTGGTCAAATCCCTCTCGAAGAAACCATCTCCCGAACAACACAGTGAGATCCACCCACAAAGATTCGCTGACTACTTGTAATCCAAGATCGTGCAAACTGACAAAGTCTCAGCAGACCCGTATCATGAACCAACCGGCCTAACCCCACTAAATAAATTTTCCACACCATTCACTAAATATATTGAGGATACAATAGCATCTCTCAATACCTCCACTGTGCAGACTGACCCTTGCCCAGCTTTTTGGATTAAGGAGCTACACAGTGTATTCAGCCCTTTCATCGCGAATCTAATGAACCTCTCCTTCACAACAGGTTCCTTCCCCACAGCACTCAAACAGACTTCCATTAGGCCGCTATTGAAAAACCCCAAACTAGACCCTCAAAAGGTCGATTCCTATGGGCCAATAGCTAGTATTCCCCTCTTAGCTAAGATAATTGAGAAAGAGGTACAACGGCAAATTCAAGATCATATAGATTCTGCAGCTCCCCTAGATCACTGCCAACATGGGTTCAGAGAATATCATGGAGTCGAGACCCTACTCACTAGCCTATTCAACGATATCATCACAGGCATTGACAATACCCGACAAGGTTTTGTACTCATCTTCTTAGACATCGCCGCGGCGTTCGACTCGGTGAGTCACGAAATTCTCCTCGGTCGACTGAAAGAGAAGGGCGTCTGCAACATTGCGCTAGGATGGTGTAAGTCTTATCTGGATGGAAGATGGCAATATGTGAAGTCCGGATCAGAAGAGTCAAAACGCTTCCATCAAAAGCAAGGTGTGCCTCAAGGTTCCTCGTTGTCTTCTCTACTATTCAATATATACATGCAGCCCATCTGCAACATCATTAGATCTTTCAACGTGAACTGTTTGATATATGCAGATGACATACTCTTATACATGCCGTTCTCTACAGCTCAAATGGACCTGACCCCACTGGTAGACTGTTTCAATGCGGTCTCAGATTGGCTCCAATCACAAAACCTCCGCATTCAACATAAGAAAACGGAGGTGCTTTTCATCGCCAGAGACCCCAACTTTATTCCTCCATCCCATGTCAGTGTCAAGGAAGCTGACTTACAAACCAAAGAAACAATAAGATACCTTGGAGTCACTTTGGACCAACGTCTGGATATGAAACACCACATAAGCAACATAGTCAAAGCTGTATACTTCAAAATCCGCACGCTCAGGCATCTGCGCTCCATGCTGGACCCAGACGATTTCCTGACCATATACCAAGCGCTAATCCTGCCACACTTCGACTTTGCAAATGCCATCTTACAAGGTCTCCCTCAATCCACACTGAGCCCTTTACAGCTAGCCATGAATGCTGCAGCAAGGGTCCTCTACGGAGCCTCCAGAAGTGACCACGTGACTCCCATTCTCAAACAGCTTCACTGGCTCCCCATCCATGGGAGGATTATCTTTAAAACCCTACTCCTCTCATTCAAGGCATTCAAAGGTATTTCATCCTCCTCACTCACAGAACTTATTCACACGGTGCCCCCCAACAGATCCAGAAGAGCAACAGCTGTAAACCTACTAATAACCCCAAAGGCATTGACAAAATGCAACATGACAACTGCAAACAGGGCGTTCAGTTTCTATGTCCCCAAATGCTGGAACGCTCTGCCTGCCGACATTCGGGCCATTGTAGACCTATCTCAGTTCAGGAAGGCACTCAAATACCACCTTTTCCTCCAATACTACTCAGTCAGCAACGGAACCTAGGTATCCCCACTTAAGAAATGACCATTATGTTCATTATTTTACTGTCACCCCAATCATGTTCCGTGTAAATATCTCATGTATATAGTTCACCCCTGTTATCCAAGTTTGTATCTCTGTTCTATGTAAAACCAAACAGCTTGTTGTTATGGTCATTGTGTTATAATGTAAACCGCGCTGATACCGAATAGTGCGGTATATAAGAAATTGTAATAAATAAAAAATAGCGAGGGGGAAGGAGCATCAAAGGAAAACCAAAGAGCGGCGGACTTACAGGGATTCACATGGAGGAAGTTGTTGGTGAACCAGATAGAAACGTGGACAAGGCAATCATCAAGAGCAGAGAGGTTGGGAGCCAAGGGATTGGCGTGATGCAGAAGCAGGATGACATCTGCATAGTAGTAAGCAGAGATTCCTGCTTGCTGAATGAGCAAGGCAAGTAGAGTGAGAAACACATTGAAGTTGAAGGGGGCAAGAATGGAACCCTGGGGGACACCTCAGTGAAGAGGAAGGGATGGAGAAACAGTGGTGCCTGATTGAACTGCAAAAGTGCATGATGACAGGAAGGAGTGGAACTACTGAAAAACGGTGCCATGTATTCCAAGATTGGACATACAAGTAAGGAGGGTGCAGTGGTCAACAACATTAAAAGCAGAGGAAAGATCCAGAGAGGCAGCAATGGAAATATCACCGGGGTCATGTGATTGGTAAGGAGTGCCAGAAGGGTGGTTTTGGTGCTGTGTCCGGATCTGAAACCAAATTGACAGGGGTGGAGTGAGAGGGTTGAGTCAAGGTGTGCAGAAAGTTGTGCAAAGACAAGTTTCTCAAGAATTTTAGAGAGGAAGGGGAGATTGGACATCGGGTGCCAGTGTGATGGGATAGCAGGGTCAAGATTGGGTTTCTTCAAAAGGGGACGGACAAGGGCATGTTTCCAGAAGGAAGGAAAACAGCCAGAATTTAGACTAGTATTGACTATGAGCAGTATATAGGGAAGGAGTGCAAGTGAAGGGTCGAGAAGGAAGAGGGTCAGGTGGGCACATAGTCTTGTGGGAGGTGGCAATGGCCTTGAAAAGTTCAGTCAGTGTGACAGCCTGGAATGTGTACCAGGTATGAGGGAAGGTGTGAGACTGGGGGGAGAGGGTGTGATTGGGGAGGCAGAGGACAAAGAGAGGGGTGAGAGGGGAGGAGGGCAGGAACTGAAGGAGGAGCGGAGAGACTGGATCTTGTCAGTGAAGAAGGAGGCAAGACTAGCCGGGCTAGGGGCCTCAGCAAGGGGCACTGATGAGGCAGGGGTGGTAGAAGATGAGAAGAGGAAATGCACTACCTGATGGAGACACTGAGTGGAATTGGAAGAGGAAGAGATGAGGTTGGAGTAATACGATTGTTTAGCAGTGGAGATCATAGAGCGATACAGGCGGTGACACTGACGAAAGGTAGTAAGTGAGTCGGGAGTAGGGTATTTATGCCAGATACGATCTGCATGACGCAAGTAAGTGCGCTGCAGATACACACCAGGATGGTACCAGGGATGATGAAAGGATAGTCATGAGGAAATGGAACGAGAGGGGCCAAGTTATTGAGGGCAGAAGAAAGGGTGGAGGACCAGGTGTCAACCTGTCTGTCCACTGGGAGAGTTGAGAAATCTGAAGGAAAGAGAGAATCAGCTGGAGGGAATTGTTGAAGGGTAAGAAGAGTGATATGGTGTGAAAACCCATGGTTGGGGTTTTCCTGACAAGCAGAGAGGGGAGGGAAAAGGAAAACAGAAGGCAGAGGTGATTGGACCAAGGTCCACTCTGGTAATCAGTCCTCTGCTGCTTTTCCTCTCACTTGTGGTGTTCCACAAGGTTCTGTTCTGTTCTCTCTCCTCTTTTGTTTAATATCTTTCTGGCTCCTTTATCTTTGGAAATTCAACAGTTCCCTGTATCATTCTATATGTATGCTGACGACATTATTCTACTGTTCCATACCTCTCCCCTGACGTTAGACATTACCCAGCTAAATCTCTGTCTTTCCCGGATTTCTTCTTGGTTATCTCAAAACATTTTGCACCTGAATCCATCAAAATCCACAGCCATGTGGGTTTCACTGACTGGTTCTTGCCCTTCCTTGGCCCCCTTGATTGATTCTACTCCCCTCCCTCTTGTGTCATCCTTCCGCTATCTTGGTATAATTCTCGACCCTACACTTTCTTTTCACCAATATCTTACTTCCCTTATACGTCGATCCTTTGCTGCCCTGCGACAGATTAGGGCTGTCCGTTCCCTTCTCCCCCTTTCCTCCCTAGTCACCCTTGTCTTGGCCTTAGTTGTTAGTCGCTTGGATTACTGTAATGTTTTTCTCGCTAACCTCCCAAAGTATCAACTCCTATGCCTTCAGCGCATTCAAAATGCCGCTGCCCGTCTCGTCACATTCTCACACCGTTTTGACCATATCACACCTATCCTCCTCCGCTTGCACTGGTTACCTCTCTGTTTCCGTTTTCATTATAAGTTTCTTATTCTGATTCATTGTGCTCTTCATACCAATACTCCTTTATATCTTGCAGATCGAATCTCTCTTCACACCCCCTACCGTCAACTTCGCTCCCTCCATGCAAACCGTCTGTCTCTTCCCTCCCCGTCACGGGCACGCCTTGAACAGACCCGTCACGCCGCTTTTTTCTTCTTAGGTCCAGTACTTTGGAATGCTTTACCCCCGTTTCTCCGTTTGGAACACTCATATCCCCAATTTAAAACACTACTCAAAACCCATCTGTTTCAGCAAGCTTTTCATCTCTCTCCCGATGGTTCTCCCTGATGTTCTCTCAATTATTTGTCTTTATGTCTATCTTGTCCATATATTTGTTTAGTTGTGCATTTTGTCTACCCATAGTCTGTTTTGTATTCCCCTTTTTGGGCCTTTTATCATGTTTGTTTTAAAAAATTCTGTTAATTTATGTTATTATTGGCCCTCTGGTTTTGTCTTTGTCCTATTTTGGTTTTTTGTTTCTCTATTCGTCTATGCTTTTATGCTTTTATACTTACTTTTCTGTTTTACTTTGGCGTTCCTTTCTTTGTCTTTGCATTGCCAACCTTTTATTGTACACCGCTTTATGTTTTGACGAAAAGCGGTTTATCAAATTTTAAATAAAGATAAAGATAAAGATAAAGGAAGGACGAGAAACTGGATGGTAGATAAGGGGAGCAGACAGGGATGAGAACAAGATCAAGAGTATGCCCTGAGGCATGGGTTGGGCAGGGAACATGCTGCCTGAGGCTCAAATCTTTGAGGAGGGACAGGGGGATCTTGTCCAATGACCTGGCTGGGGAATTGAGATGAACATTAAAATATCCCAGAATAGCAAGGTTGGGAGACAGAAGGGCTATTTCCGAGAGGGAGAGGAGGAGGGAGTCCCAAAGATCAGAACGGAGTGACGGGGGAATGTAAAGAAGGAGGAAATATACGGCGATGGGGATCTGAAGTGTAAGAGAAGGGATTCAGGGTATCGAGGGGAGGGCGAGACGATTGAGAAAGGAAGGGAGCTTTGATAGATGACTGCCATGCCTCCACCGGAACGGTTGAAGCATGGGATATGGCAGGCAGAATACCCAGGAGGAAGGCAACGGTGCAGAAGACCATCCTCCCCCTCATGGAGCCAGGACTCTGTGAGGAAAAGTGCATCCAGCGAATGCTGGGTCACTAGATCAAGTTTCAGGTGCATTTTTGCATGGAGGGACCGGCAGTTTAGGAGGGCGAAGGAGAGGGCTGTCAAGGAGATAGCCGCAGAGGATGGAGGGGGTGGGGGTGAGAGAGACTGGGCGGGTGCACACAGAAGGAGATTACTAACATTGTGGGTGGTGAGGCCATACGGTTGATGACAGATAGAAGATGGACAGTGACCCCAAAAGACCGGGATGGCAGCCATGATAGCTGATGGCAAGCAGGGGGAATCAGGGTCCAGGGGTGCAAAGAGGAACCCAAGCAATGACAGGGCAGTAGAAGCTGCTATCAGGAGGCCAATCAGACTAGAAAGTGTTGGAATATGGCGAGGGATGGAGACTGACCTCGGGCAGGAGGCACCCCAGTTGTCACCCCAAGGAGCTCGCCCAAGGAGCACTTCCTGCTCATTGGGCGTGCTCCTTCGGGATGCCACAGACAGGTTGTTTAAATATGGTGGGCAACTAGATTGAAACGCGGATGCATTCCACGCATCCACGTCACTTCCGGGAGGTGGGCCAAACACCAGCAAGCACAGAGAGTACAGGAGGGCAACACAGGACATGGGAAGAGGCACAAGAATAGTAAGCAACAGAGAAGATACACTTCAATTAGTACAGGCAAGCAGGCAGGACACAGCAGCAGCACTGAACGCTGCAAACAGGTTGTTTAAATACTGTGGGTACCTAGATTGAAACGCGGACATATTCCATGTGTCCGTGTCACTTCCGGGAGCGGGCCAAAGACCAGCAAGCACAGAGAGTACAGGAAGGCAACGCAGGACCTGGGAAGAGGCACAAGAACAGTAAGCAACAGAGAAGATACACTTCAATTGGTACAGGAAAGCAGGCAGGACACAGCAGTAGCCCATGGTGGCCAGTGTTTAAAGTAACCAGTGATCACCGTAGGCTCTTATTGACCCATATGTTTTTTACTCCTGTGAACAAAAGTTATTATTTGCAGTTGATTCATGTAACTTGGAATCATTCCTATTTGGCTGCTCTTCATTTAAATTCACCTAATCTACCTCCTGATTATTTATATATTATGTACTATCAAGTCCAATCTACCTTTTTTGCTGTTCTGAACAAGTGATTTTTGTGCTGCCCTCCACCCCCAGTGAATCGCAATGGAATCCTGCATGGAATCCAAGCTTCCTCTTTCACTCCAACAATAGCTTGATGAGGGTCTGAACACTGTTTACAGGTGCAGTGGAGCCAGATGGGCCGAAGGAGGTGATGACTGGTGGACTGTCACCATGGAAAATTAAAGTAATCTATTTTAAAAATACATTTAAAGGCACGTTGTGTAAATCTACTTACCATGGATTATTTAGAGCACAATAAAAAAAGCATGCAACTCGATCTGTTGGGCATCAGTGAACTTAAAAGCACTTTACATCTGATGGTCATATGGTCTACTATGCTGGAAATGAAAGACAAAGAAGAATTGGTGTTGCATTTATAATTAACAAGAAACTTGCAAGAACTGTAATGAAATACAATGCAATCAGTGAACACTTAATTTCTATTTGTCTATGAGGAATATCCATCAACACCACTATAATTCAAGTATATGCCTCAATAACAGCTGCAGAAGAGGAAGAGGTTGATCAGTTTGATGAATAAGTACAAGCTGAAATAGACAGGACATGCAAACAGGATATCCCGATAATCATGGGTGATTGGAACACAAAGGTTGGCAACAAAGAAGAAGGCAAAGTGGTTGGAAAATATGAACATGGCAACAGAAATGAAACTGGATAAAGACTGATAGAATTCTGCAAGACCAATGTTCTGTTCATCTCAAATACCTTCTTCTAGCAACACAAGCAATGACTGTACACATTCCTATTGAAGTATTATAGAAATCGGATGCAGCTTTTACCATATTTACAAAGGTCTGCCAGGACTTTTCAAAGACAACATCATGGTCCAGGGGCGGCCTAAGGGGGATGCGGGGCCATGTGCGGAGACTCGGTGTGGGACCTCATTTGCATAAGGAGCCTCATTTGCATACATATTTGCATAATGTCAACATGGACTAACTTTTAGTAAACATGCCTCTTAATGAGCATCTGGATAAAGAAAGACTACCAGATTTCTGCATTACTATATTCCAGTGCCAAACGCCAGGCACATTAGGAAGTACTACAAACACTGCCCATTTAGAACCCATAGCAAACCCACCATATCATAACAGTACTACCAGGACTCATAAAGTGCCAAACCCTTCCCATCAAAAGGCAGCATTGCAAATATTAAACCAGTACATCTCAGAGAATACCAATACATCTCCTAGTGGGAAAAAAGAACAAGTGGCACTGTCAAATAGAAACTACATAAATAGAATATCTCAGCTCAGTTACACCATCGGAACATAGACCATCACCAAACAAAGAACAAGGGATCACAATTTAGAAATAGGAAGACAATAATTAAACTTGGAACCCCAAAAGCCAAACTTGGAATGTACAACACCACTGCAGAAATAAAACTATAAATTAATTTCCTCTTGTACTAAACAAAATGCAGACGTTAAAAACGCACATTTCCCAGAGCTGACATATTCCAGTTAATAAATTCAAAATAAAAAAGTATTTTTCTATCTTTTGTTGTTTGTGCATTTTATTTTTCAGTTGCAATTGCTCTAGTCACTTTCTTCTGGTTTCTTCTTGTCTTCTGCTAACTCTCCATTGTCTGCTGTCCATTTGTCCTTTCTTCTAGTTTTTTTTCCATTCTCTGTCTACATCTGCTTTAACATACTGATCTTTCCCCTTTTGCTCTTTCCTCTATCTCTTTCTTTATTCCTTTTTTCATCCACTCAAATTTTACCCCTCCATCCTCAATCCCCACTTACTCTCCCAATACCCGGACAATCGTAGATTTTTCTTCCCTCCCACACAAAATATTTCCCCTCTCCATTTCACTCTCCCAGCCCCATCCCATTCTAGTCCTCCCCAACATCAGCTCCCTTCTAGTTCCAGCCCCACCCAGCATTTTCTCCCTTCTAGCCCCCACATCAGCCCATTTCCAGTCCTAGCTCCCCCATCAGCCCATTTTCTTTCTTATCCTAGCCCCTCCATCAGCCCATTTCCAGTGCTAGCTCCCCCTACACTCAGCCCATTTCCAATTCAAGCCCCCCCCATGAGTCCATTTCCAGTTCTAACTCCCCCATCCATTTCCAGTCCTATCCTAGCCCCTCCATCCATCCATTTCTAATCCTAGCCTCCCATCAGCCCATTTCCAATCCTAGCCCCCCATCAGTACTATCCTAACCCCTCCATCAGCCCATTTCCAATCCTAGCTCCCCATCAGCCCATTTCCACTCCTTTCCTAGCCCCATCTTTAGCCCATTTCCAGTCCTAGGCCCCCCTCACTCAGCCCATTTCCAGTCCTAGCTCCCCCCACTCAAACCATTTCCAGTCCAAGCCCCCCTTCCCATCAGCTACTTCAAGTCCTAGCTCCCCCGCTCAGCCATTTCCAGACCTAGTTCCCCCTCCCCATCAGCTATTTCCAGTCCTAGTTCCCCCACTCAGCCCATTTCCAATCCAAGCCCCCTTATGAGCCCATTTCCAGTCCTAGCCCCTCCATCAGTCCATTTCCAATCCAAGCCCCCCCAAACAGCCCTTTTCCAATCCTAGCCCCCATCAGCCCATTTCCAGTCCTATCCTCGCCCCTCCATCAGCCCAGAGCCCGTCCTAGATCCCCCCACTCAGCCCATTTCCAGTCCAAGCCCCCTCCCCATCATCTATTTCCAGTCTAAGCCCCCCACTCATTTCTAGCTCACCCCCCCAATTTCCAGTCCAGTCCTCCCACTCAGCCCATTTCCAGTCCAAGCTCCCCTCCCATCAGCTATTTCCAGTCCAGGCCCCCCGCCACTCAGCCCAGTTCCAGTGCTAGCTCCCCTACCCACTCAGCCCATTTCCAGTCCAAGCCCCCCCCCCACTCAGCCCACTTCCCATCTAAGGCCCCCTCCCCATCAGCTATTTCCAGTCCAAGCCCCCCCCACTCAGCTCATTTCCAGTTCAAGCCCTCCTTCACTCAGCCCATTTCCAGTCCTAGCTCACCTCCCCTCTCCTCACAACCCATTTCCAGCCTAAGTCCCCCTCCCCATCAGCTATTTCCAGTTAAAGCCCCCCTCCACAATCCATCTCCAGTCCTAGCTCCACCCTCCACAGCCCATTTCCATTCCAAGCTCCCTCCCCATCAGCTATTTCCAGTTCAAGCCCCCCTCCACAGCCTGTTTCCAGTCCTAGCTCTCCCTCCCACAATTCCAGTCCTAGCTCCCCCCCCCCCCACAGCCCATTTCCAGTCCTAGCTCGCCCCCCATGGCCCATTTCTAGTCCAAGCCCTCACTCCCTTCTGGAAGAGCCCCGCAGCTATCTAAAATGCTTTAGAGGGAGCCGGAGAGTCCCGGCTCACCTCTAACAACTGCCAAAGTGAAGCGTGTCTTTTTCCTTCACTTCATCAGCTGTACTAAAGTTTAGAATGCTGCCCTGCTGAGGTCAAAGGGGTCTTCCTGTTTCCCCGTGCTCAGCACGGCAGCATTATAAACTTCAGTAGAGCTGCTGAAGTGAAGGAAAAAGACGTGCTTCACTTCGACAAATGTTAGAGGTGAGCCAGGGCCTCTTCAGCTCCCTCTAAAGTCGCCCAGCCTGCCGGTGTTCAGTGCGGGATGTTGTTGGCATGGGGCCCCCTGAAACATGGGGTCCTGTGCAAACAACATTCTTGCCCAATAAACGGGCTGGTCCTGTCATAGTCAACTGATTGGAAAAGATCTGTGTTTATACCAATACTGAAGAAAGGTGATCTGGTTGACTGTTGAAATTATCACACAATCGCTCTGATCCCATATGTTGGAAAGATTCTACTCAAGATCATTCAACAGAGATTACAGCCATACCTGGAATAAGAACTGCCTAAAGTGCAAGTAGGGTTCAGAAAAGTGCGAGGAATGAGAGACAATGTAAATGTGTGATGGATCCTTGAAAAGACAAATGAATACCAAAAGGATATCTATATGTGATTTATTGACTACAGCAAGGTTTTTGACTATGTAAACCATAAGAAACTTTGGACCATATTAAGTAGCATGAGTATACCAGAACATCTGATAATTCTCTTACACGATCTTTACATTGATCAAGAAGTAATAGTTTGAATGGAGCAAGGAGAAACAGAATGGTTTAAAATCAGCAAAGGTGTACAACAAGGCTACATATTTTTACCCCTACCTGTTTAATTTATATGCAGAACAAATCATCAGATAAGCAGGATTGTTTGAACACAAACGAGGTGTGAAGATTGGTGGAAGACTCAACAACCTTCGTTTTGCTGATGATTCCACAATACTGGCTGAAAGTGAAAATGATCTGAAACATTTTCTTCTCTAGATCAAGGAACACAATTTTAAAATGGGCCTGTACTTTAATGTAAAGAAGACAAAAATCCTGACAATTGGCAAAATCAATAAGTTCATCCTCAATGGAGAAGAAATTGAAATACTGGACAACTTTAACCTACTTGGATCAATAAACAATAAAGAAATGACAAGCAGTCAAGAAATCTGACAATGCATTGCTCTTGGCAGAATGGCTACGAAGGGCCTAGACAAGATTCTCAAGAGCAGAGATATCTCTCTCCATACAAAGACTTGACTTGTCCAAGCTGTGGTATTTTCAGTAATGTCATATGGATGCGAAAGTTGGACAGTGAAAAAGATAGAAAGAAAATTGATGGCTTTGAATCATGGTGCTGGCAAAGCATACTGTGCATACCAAGAACTGCCCATTGAACAAACCTATGCATCCTTTAGAAACTCAGATGACAAGACTTCGACCTTCATACTTTGGAAACATCATGCAAAGAGAGAGATCATTAGAGAAAGACATCATTCTTGGTAAGGTTGAAGGTCAATGCAAAAGAGGAAGACCAGCAATGAGATGGATCGATACAATAACAGCTACTATGGATGCCACTCTGTCAACAGTTCACTGCTTGACTGAAGGCCGATCACAGTTTAGGACAACTATCCAAAGGGTTGCCATGAGTCAAAACTGATTCGATAGCACATAACAACACAAAAAGATATACTTATCTGAAATTCCAAGGACATGTGAAATCTGAAAAATAAAAGTATATTTTCAGAAAAGAACCAGATGCAAATAATTGCATTTATAGAAAGACTAATGCATAAGTAATTGAAATGTACCTATCTGTGGCGCTTTGCCACTTGTAGAAGCTGAAGTTTGTTTGCTTTAACTGGAAGAGCGTATTTAAAAAACCTACATAATAACTTATTAGTTTTAACTTATTCATGCTAAAATGCAACTTGAATAAATATTGTTATGTTTGAATTTAAATTGTGAAATAATAAATAGGAAAGTCACTTAACCCTCCATTGGCTCAGGTACAAACTTATATGGTAAACCCTCAGGGAACAGGAAAATGCCTTTTGTACCTGAAAGTAACTCATTATAGCTGCCCCTGAAAAAGTCATGAGCTGCATCTAAATTAAATAGAAACTTTGTTGGACAGTCTTTTCTTCTTTCTACTTAACTCTAAAATAGTGCAGATATTTCCTTGGAACAATCAACAAATTTTCTTTAATATTAGTTAGTTCTTACTGTTTCTGGAGGTGTAGTCTGAGATATTTATTGTATGGGGTAATTTATGTACAATTGCATTTCTGGGATAATAGTGCATTTACCTTATCCACACCTTCTAGGGCTTCTACCTTATTTCAGATTTTAGTATCATCTAAAGAGAGGCAAACCTTATCTGACAGCTCTTCCACAACATGGCTCACAAAATTGTTAAAAAGGATTGGACCAAGGACCAATTTCTGCAGCACACCAGATTAGAGTCCTTATGACCCCTTACGTCATATAGATGAGGAAGTTGGACAGTGAAAAAGATAGACAGGAAGAAAATCAGTATCTTTGAATTATGGTGCTAGCGAAGAATACCATGTATACCACGGACTGCCTAAAGAACAAACCAGGCAGTAATAGAAGAACTCAAACCTAAGCATTCTTTAGAAGCTCAGATGACAAGACTTCTGACTTTCATACTTTGGATACATCATGTGAAGAGAGAGATTATTAGAAAATACATCATGCTTGGCAGTGTTGAAGGTCAACCCAAAAGAGGAAGACTAGAGATGAGATCGATCGATACGATAACAGCAGCTATGGATGCCACTCTATCAGTAATGAATTGCCTGACTGAAGACACAATACATTTTAGGACAACTATTGTGGCGCCTCACCATCTCTAGGTGGCTGCCTAGTGGGGGCGGCGGGCCATAATACTCATGTTCATGCTTCAGCCTGGTAGCTGAGGCCCTTATTGTGTAGTTGTGGGGCAATTAAAGCAGTCCGAGTGGAATAGGCCGACACAGGAAAATTTGTTATACATTTTATTTTCTTCTAGTCATCAAGTTTGCAATTAGACCTTGGTGGAAGGCTCCAAAACATCAACAGAAAAAGAGGATTTTTTCTCCAACAAAAAGCTTTTCCAACATGTACTTCAACAAAGCAGTTTCTTCACTCTTTGCCACTAAACAAGTTTCCTTTTCATTCAAACAAAGACAGTTTAATTTCACTGTTTGCAAGTAAAGTCCAGCTACCCTTGTTAGCTTCTCCCAGCTGTTTCAAGCAAGCTTGAGATTACACTCTGCTTCTCAGCATGGAAACTAAACGGCTGTTTAAAACACTCTCATAGCATTAGTAGAATTTGCAGCTTTTAAAAATAAGGCTTTCTCTTTACCAGCACTTCTCAATAGCATTTACTTGGCAGAAATACTTCTTAGGCTTTCTTCACAGTATTCAATAAATGCTTTCTAAGTACTTTTCATACACAAAGCACATTCCATTGATTCTTCTGTGGAATCTGAATCTCTCTTGTAAAACTCAACCTCCATTTCCTCTTCTGTGCTGCAAGGCTCAGGGACTGGGACACGTTCAGGGATTTCTAGCTTCACCTTCTTTAAAAGCTTGAAAAGTTTCTCCCACTGAACATTCCTTCTTCCCCTTGGAATTATATCAGAACTATCAGACTTCCTTCCCCTTATTGAATCATATAAAGGTACTGTCTGGTTTACCTTTCTTGTAGAAACCTTTTCTTTTCCAGGCTTTCTAAAAGGGTTTGTTTCTTGCTCAGAGTCTGAGCTGCTTGCCTCTGAGTTAGACCTGTAGTTCTGGAACTCTCTCAAGCTTCTTCCTGCTCCTCTCTGGCCCTGCCACTCGCCTTGGCAGTTCTGTACACTTCTCCTGGATTCGCCAGCTCTTTCAGCTCTGCAGTGCTGTTTCCTCTCCTCTCTCTCCTTCCTTTCCTTCCTGGATTCTTTCTCACTTACTGAGTGACGGAGTTTAAATGTTTGACAGCATGCTTCCCTTTCTGGCCCCACCCTCTCTCTCCCTGCAGTTGCCTTGGAGACTGGGTGTGGCTTCAGGCTACCTCTGCAAGTGTGTGTTTCAGAGTTACTTTCACTTTGGGACCTGTGTTTGGGTGAGCCCATCCCCCTTCTATGAGAAAAACCTTCCTTTTTTCCTCTTTCCCAGGGCTGTGCTGCAGCCGCATCACCACACTATCCAGAGGGTTGCCATGAGTCAACACTGACTCAATGGCACTTAACAACAACAATATAAGTCAATTTTTATAAGTTGCCTTGGGAGTATGTTTGTATTGTACAAAACTATGTGCTACTTTTGTCTATTGCATATACTTTTGTGCAATATATATTGACATTCTTTGGTGGTAGAAAGTAGGCAACGTACTAATTGATCAGTACTTATGTTGCAATTTATATATTTAAATCTGTTCTTCAGTGTAATTAGAACATAAGAAAAGCAATGCTGAGTCAGAACAAGGTCCATCGAGCTCACCATCCTATCTCTCACCGTGTATAGTTAATTTATTAAGACACACTTGAAAATTCCTCTCAATCAAGCGTGTGGCACTCAACATGATGGGAAATATCTCTGTATCTTTCTGCACATTTTCTTGGTCTGTGCACTTCTTGGTACATAAGAATATAGGAAATGATAAATGGGACAGACCAAGGTCCAACAAGCCCAGTAGCCTGTTTCCAACAGTGGCCAATCAAGGTCACAAATACCTAGCATTATTCCAAAAAGACACACAGATTCCATAATACTTGTATTTGCACAAGCAATGGATTACCTAGGTCCTCTTTAATAGTGGTTTATGGACCTTTCCTCCAGGAACTTATACAAACTTTTTTTTTTAACCCAGCTACACTAACAGCTTTTACTACATCCTCCAGTAACTAATTCCAGAATTTGTTTACCTGTTGAGTGAAAAAATATTTTCTCTTATTAGTCTTATTAGTCTTTGTCCACTAAAGAAGTCTTATTATTCTTTGTCCACTAAAGAAGAGCGGGACCTAGGCGTGGTTGTGTCTGATGATCTTAAAGTAGCTAAACAGGTAGAAAAGGTGACAGCAAAAGCTAGAAGGATGCTTGGGTGCATACGGAGAGGAATGGCTAGCAGAAAAAAGGAGGTGATAATGCCTCTGTATAAGTCTTTGGTGCGACCTCATTTGGAGTATGGGGTGCAATTCTGGAGACCGCACCTTCAAAAGGATGTGAACAGGATGGAGTCGGTGCAGAGGATGGCTACTAAAAGGATTAGTGGGCTTCATTATAAAGCATATGAGGACAGACTTAAGGATCTTAATATGTACACCTTAGAGGAAAGGCGGGATAGAGGTGATATGATTGAGATGTTTAAATACCTCCATGGCATAAATGTTCAGGGAGAGAGCCTCTTTCAATTGAAAGCAAGTTCTGCTACGAGGGGACATGGGATGAGGGTGAAGGGAGATAGATTCAGGAGTGATATACGGAAATATTTCTTTACGGAAAGAGTAGTGGATCCGTGGAATAGTCTCCCAGTGGAGGTGGTAGAGATGAGGACAGTAACTGAATTCAAAAAAGCATGGGACCAACACAGAGGATCTCTAAAGGTAAAAAGTGGACTGTTGTAGTTGTTGTTATGGAAGGACAGACTAGATAGGCCATGTGGTCTTTTCCTGTCATCATGTTTCTATGTTTCTATGTTTCTAAAAGGGTTACACTGTAGCTTCATTGCATGTCCCCTAGTTCTTCTACTTTTTGATGGCATAAAGAGTCGATCTATGTTTACCCAATCCACTCCATTCATTAATTTATAGACCTCTATCATATCTCCCCTCAGCCATCTCTTTTCCAGATTGAAAAGCCCTAACTTCATAGGATAGCCTTCCATCTCCTTTAACATTTTGGTGGCTCTTCTTTGTACCTTTTCTAATAGCACTAAATCCTTTTTAAGATACTGCAACCAGAATTGCACACAATATTCAAGGTGTGGTTGCACCATGGAATGATACAGAGGCATTATAATATCCTTTGTTTTATTATCCTTTCCTTTCCTTATGATTTCTAGCATTTTATTTGCCTTATTGGCTGCCTCTGCACACTGGACAGAGGGTTTCAACATATTATCCATGATGGCGCCTAAATCTTTTTCCTGGGTGGTGGTTCCTAATATGGAACCTTACATCGTGTAACCATAGTTTAGGTTGTTCTTTCTTAGGTGCATAACTTTGCACTTGTCCACATTAAATTTCATCTGCATCTGAACATCCAGCCTTCCAATTTATCAAGGTCCTTTTCATTCAAGTTTCCTTTTCATTCATTTCACAATCCTCTTGGGTTTTAACAACTTGGAATAATTTTGGGGCACGTTTACTAAACTGCGGTAATGTGATTCGCGTTAGGATCTGCGGTAGAGACAGAAATCCCAAATAAGGACATGGGCAGTACATCGTTACTGATAATGCGCATTACAAGACGTCATAAATTAACGAGCTTTACAAAGTGCCGTGTAAAGCGCCACGCAGGCGCCCTGTACGGCGCCCATAAGGCATTTGATAAGCTGTTTATAGCAAGGTGTCAAGAGCTGTAGCACAATGTTTAATACACTGACTGATGGTGCAGGGGATGTGAGTTCAATCCCCCTGTGGGTCCAATGAGTAAAGCTGGCTGAGACATTAGCTTTTACTTTAAATCAGTGCTGTCTGAAGCATATTGTTGTGTAAAGTTAATTAGTGCTGCCAGCAAACACACCCTCACAGGGCCGTAACCTAAGGTGCCGCATAAGACGCCCTATAAGGTACTCCAGAGGGCACGTTATTAAGTGCACTGTCCACCAAGGCAACCTATAATGTTGCCTATGGAGCACCCCATAAGATGCCTTGTAGGGCGCTTTACAGGGAGCCGTAGAGGGCGCTTTACAGGATGCTCTATAGGGCGCCTGATGAGGCACCGCAAGGAGACAGCACTGTGAGGGTGTCTTTGCTGGCAGAACCAATTTAAATTTAAAAAGGAAAATGCCGCAGACAGCCCTACCAAATGACCCCACTGTGGGATCAAACCCATGACCTCTGGCTCAACTGGCAGTGAAGTAACTAGTGGGCTACATCTTCAGTGCTACTAACAAACCCCTGCCTGGCCACAGAAGGACATCAGGTCACCACACAAATGGTCTGCTGTGGATACCAGGATTTGGGTTAACCCACCCATACCCATGGTGCACTGCACATGCATATCAGCAGTCTACAGATGGTCACATGTTGCGATATGCACCTCCCCAGCACCTCAGCCTGGTGGAGGGTCCTGACCATGTGCAACCCCACAGCACCTCAGCCTGGTAGGGGGTACTGACCGTGTGTGTTACTGCCACAGAGTAGCTACAGACCATCATAGTAGGCGGGTCCTGAGCTCACCCTGAGGGTAAGGTGGGGTGCCCAGCACCATTTCCGCAGCACCTGACTTTGCAAAGATGGGCTATGCTATAGGTCACCATCGGTGCCACTGTGTGATAGGTGCTCTCTGCAGACACCCTTAGCATATGCCTGTGTCCATCTGTATATCACATCTTGCCTGTGTGGACTATGATGCACCCGGAATAGTGCATACACTGTGTGGGTGCCATGGTCACATGATTTATGGTCGGCGGGGGGGGGTGTTTGGGGCCCATAGGCGGTTTACGTACAAACACCCAACCCACCCTCTGTGACTCAGGGTGGGAAACAGGATTTCCAACCAACAGATTGACATTTTACCCCCCCCCCCCCCCCTTGCACTGGTGACAGTAGAGAGGACCACCCACCCCAGTCCTGCTGGGGAATAGACACCCCTATAGGGCAGTGACAGACAGTAGGCCTGGCAATGCACAGTTGCCCCACACCACTATCTGACAATCTCCAGCAGCAAGCAAAGTGAGTCACCAGCCCCTGCACTCTGCAAGGTGTTCCAACCACACACATGCTAACTGCAGACAGTCTGCTTGTTAGTCCATAGTGCATGTTCCTGGAGGTGATGTGTGCACCCACACCTGGGGTGGGTGGGTGGGTAGGTAGGTAGGTAGGTATGCACACACCCACCCACCAAGCAGAAAGGTCAGTGATTGGGCTCCAGAAGACAGAGCCCACATATCTCACTTATGAGTAGCACTATGGGGGAACCCAGCCATGCCGTGGTCACTGCACAGTCAGGGTGAGTGTGACCTCCCAGCAGGACATGCCGTGGCCACCCTGTCCATGTAGGCAGTGGGCAGGCACTACAATGTCCCAGCCATTGCCCTGGGCCCTGTGCAGGTGCATCCTGCCCAGGCCACCCTGTCCGGCTATACCCACAGTCCCTTGCTCCTCATTATGCACATTGGCAGGCACATGCCTTGTACTGTGCCTAATAATGTGCCTTGTAACATGCCTTCTAACGTGCCTTCTAACGTGCCTATACTGTGCCTAATAAGGTGCCTTATAAGGCGCCTTATAACGTGCCTTGTAACATGCATTAGCCTAAGGCGCCTTGTAACACGCGTTACCTGACACGGCTTGCCGAAATGATGCACCGCCCATTCCCTTATATAAGCATCTAGGGAACCTAACACGGGGAACATTACCGCAGTTTAGTAAACATACCCCTAAGTCTGCATGTGTGCGTCTAGATGTGCCTGCGGGTCTGGAACCAGGGACAGAGACATGGGAGTATGTTTACTAAACAGCGATCATGTCACAGCGGTGATATTATCGTGCAATAAAGTTATGTTATTGCGTGATAACATTACGTTTCGCGTGATAACGTCTCCGGCGGCGTTAAGGCACACAGAGGGCAGAGTAAGTCTTTCCAGTTTTGGCATTCCTATATGCTACCTAGGCATCTTCCTAATCCGCACTGTGCCCCAGCTGGACCACAGCATGTGCCACCTGCAGCCCCCTGTATCCCATTTACAGCATCAGTACAGTTGCCCTTTCCTATGTGCCCACTCTGCTGTTGCTTCACATGTGCACGCCATAACAAACCTGCCCAATCTAAACGACAGAAACCCTGATCAGCGCTATTTCAATGTGGGATCATTCACTTTGTAGGGGGACAGAGAATAGACCCTTCCAAACATGAAATCTTAATTTTTACGCTTTGTCAGTAGTGTTGCTTTATGTTTATCATTAATATAACTATTGATCAGCTTGGTTATTGGGATTTTAAATGTGGTTCTGGTCATTTTATGTTTATTTGCCTTTTTGGTCCCTGCACATGTATCACAACTATCACTTTCTGGGTTTCCCTGCCTTTGCTGCACATTGCTGACTGAAATGGTTTCTCTTTCCTGCAAATGTGCCTAACGCGAGGGTTTCACTGGCATTAGTGTTCAGACCCGAATTTCACAGCGTTAATGTGCCTGGATCCTCTCCCCACCCACTCGCTGCCCATTGACCCCTTCTCTCTGCCCTCTGGGAAGCCTTACTCCACCCTTCAGACCCGGATTTCACAGCGTTAGTGTGCCTTAACGCCGCCGCCGCGTTATCGTGCAATAGGTGATGTTATCGCGTGATAAGAACATAAGATATTCCATACTGGGTCAGACCAAGGTCCATCAAGCCCAGTATCCTGTTTCCAACAGTGGCCAATCTAGGTCATACGTAAATAACAGTTTCCCCAAAAGACACAGGTTCCACAATGCTTGTACTGGGTCAAGCATAGATATCCTGGGTCCTTTCTTAATAATGGGATAATGTTATCACACGATAATGTCACTTATTGCACGATAATACCACCACTGCGACATTAAAACGGTTTAGTAAACATACCCCTTAATGTTTTATTATGTTGGTTTTATCGTAACATCTGTTTTACTAAATTGCATGTATATGTTTGGAAGCCACCTAGGATTTTAGATTGGTGACATATACATTTTTAATAAAGTATTCTAAATTTATGCAAATAATGCTGCAATGAATCTCCTCACATGGCCCTGTATCACTCTCATGCTGCCCCTGGGAGGAAGCAGACAGTGGAGGTGGAGGAAAGCAGAAACCTCAGATTTGGACCAGCATGATCAAGAATAAAATGGTTAGACATCAAAGGTAGAATATAATTTTATTTTCAATTTAATGAACAGTCTTGGTGCTATCTTTATATTTTATAAAGTACAGAGAAATGCATCTCTTTCTACGTATTTCTCTGGCATTGCATTGTATGCAGAATCTGACTTTTTGGGGTTGTAGTTTAATTTTTATCTACATATGTTTATTATTAGGTTATGGTCACTTATTCTGTAATTTGGTATGCTTTGGTCTGTGTTCTGAATTTGTGGCCAAGGCCAAGTATTCTGTTAACATGGAGTTTGTACGTAGGGATCTGTACTGTAGTAATCTGGATTGTTTCAGCTTTTCAAATAGCTGTTTGGATGTTCCAGGACCCGTGGCAGTATTAAAAGTTGAGCTGGTATGGTATGGTAGATTTGCTCTACAGATCCTCACTGATCTTGTTGTAGGGTTTTGTATTAGTTCATAATAAGCCTGGTACTGGAGAATGTCTTCTTGTTGTTAGTGAGATGATCGTAATTCAAATTTTTTTTAAAGATATTGAGTTCTGTGGGTGAATGTCCTGGTTCTGCTCTGCATCCACTGTTGAGGTAGGGGGTTCTGTGAAAGCAAAATATATGTTCAAAAAGAAAAAGCAAGAACCATAACGCAGTTTATAACAACAAAATAAACATGAGTTATAATTTGGTGTTATAAACAGTGCTGTAGTTCTTGCTCTCTCTTTTAGTTCCTTGGTGTGTAAGCATCCTTCATTTCCTCCACATTATCTAATTGGCTTTTTGGTTTGGTTCAGTTCCTGACTTGAGTTTTGAGAAAGCCTCCCCCCCCCCTGCTCTGGGGTGGGGCACCACCTTATCCCTCGCCTCAGGCAGCAGATTGCCTGGAGCCGCCCCTGGGTATAGTTTTCAAGATCTTTAAAAGGCTGGTTGATATATTGTATCTACTGTAGATTTTCAGAAAACCTTTGACAAAATCCCTCATGAGAGACTCTTAACAAAATTAAAAAGTCATGGGCAGTGTAAAATTATGAATCATTATATGGACTTGATCTCTTAGAGATGTTGACCCCCAAGGTTTTTTTTTACAAGGGTGTTCTTTTCCATCTGATTTTGCAGAAATTGCTCTGGAGGATCAGGTTGTGTGTTGGGATGTGTCCTTCATCATGTTTTAGATTTAGTGGCCCTTTGAAGAAGAAAGTTGTGAGATCGGGAAAAGTGTAGTCCTGGTATGTTGGGAGGCAGATGCAAAGGGCAGAGAGGCAATGATGGAAATGCAGATTTTCTGATTTCTTCTTACAGTTTAAGGAGTATCAAGTTTTTAATAAACCATAAACCATAAGGAGGTTGCATGGGTTTATGCATCTCAGGTAGCTTTAACTAAGAAAACATTTTTTCCTCACGTATTTCAGGTAGCACTAGCCCCGTTCAGGGGCTTCTCTAGATTGTGCGGGTGAGGCTGGTGAGGCTGGTTCAGGTCCCACCAGTGGAGCAATTTGCATCTTTCTTTTATGCTAAAGTGCATGCCATTTGTGTGTCTTTGCTGCCTTCATCAGTGACTTCATTGCCTGCTCCAGTGGTCATTAGTTTAGCTTCTTCGTCTTCATAGGTAGTCAGGCTGATGCCTTCGGCCTCAGAGAATTCATGGTCCTCATTTCCAGACGTGTGACTTCTTTACTCACAGAATATTATTGGACAACTTCATCCTACTACTTCCATTCAGGGTCTTATTATATTTCTGTTGCTGAATCCAGTATGCAGTGTGTGCACCCGTACGTATTAGCTATAGTTAATTCTTCTTTAACTTCTGGTGTCTTGCTGGGTGAGTTGAAGTGGGCAGTTCGGCCAATTTTAAAGAAGGGCATGAAGGACTCTGTCTTAAGATTTATAGACCAGTTTCAGTGCTGCCCTTTTTGATGAAGGTTCTTGAGAGGGTAGTTTTTGTGCTGCTTAGGGATTATGTGGAATAGCAGTGTGTCTTACACCCATGACAATCGGGGTGTTGACCACATCATAGTACGGAAACATGCTAGGCATTTGTACTTAATGAGTTACATCAGGTGGTTGATGCAGGCCATATTGCCTTGATTATCTAGTTGGTTGGGTGGAAGAGAGATAGAATTGTTATCAGTGGCATTCGATTTAATAGACCATGAGTTGTTACTGCAAAGTTTGTCAGATATAGGGATTGCTGGAAAAGTTTGGGTTTGATTCTCATCTTTTTTGTCTGACCATTCTTTTATGGTGTCCTGTAATTTGCAAGCTTTGATGCAGTGGCAGTTGTCTTGTGGTGTGCCACAGGGGTCTATCCTTTCACAAATTTTGTTTCATATTCTTTTGGCTCCATTGGCTGTCCTTACACAATCATTGGGGTTCTCTGTACTTCTGTTTGCTGATGATATTCAACTTATTTCATAATTTGATGCCTGGACTGTGGATCTGTAGTCCCCCAATGATTCTTTTGCCAATGTCTCTTGGTGGCTTCAAATACATTGCCTAAAGTTGAATCCTGGTAAGTGCAAAGGCCTGTGAGTCACCGATAGATCACTCCTGGAAGTTGTGCACCTATGTTGGAGGGCCAGCCCCTGCTGGTGGTATTGTAGCAAGGTTTTAGAGTTCATTTTGGATACCCAGCTCACATTTCATTCTCAAATGTCAGGTACGGTGAAGACTTGTTTTTATTGTCTGTGTCTTATTCAGGTCCTTATACCCTACTTGGATCAATCTGTGCTTTTAATTCTGAAAATTTTGTTGGTGATTAGCCAGTTAAACTATAGCAATTCTCTTTATCATGGTTTATCTGTGACGGCTTTCTGTCGGTTGCAAAGTGTAAAATGTGGCTGTGAAGCTTATGTCTCAATCTCATCCTTTTAACTATGTCACTCCACTATTGAAGGCTTACCATTGCTTTATCAGATTAAATTTAAGATTATTTGGCTTTCAATGCATACCTTTTTGGTTCCCAGGTCATTTAGTGGATTTGTTGGTGTCTTATGTTCCTTCAATGGTTACTAGGTCACAAACTCAGTGTCGTTTGGTGATTCCATTGGTCCATTCTGCTTGATTGGACTCAACACGATGATCAGCATTTTATTTTATTACCCCCTAGTTATGAAACTGTGTATATTCAGCAGGCAGATTCCTTGAAGCTATTTAAGAAGCATCTCAAGATGTTTTCTATGAGCAAGCCTTTGGTAAATCATAGAGAATCGGGGGTCTATAGAGCAGTGAGCCCTCAAGAAGTTCCAGTTGCACTGCTTGACTTTTCTCTTGTTTGTTATGGGTTTGTTGTGTTTTTGATTTTTATTGTGTTTTGTTTTATTTTTCTGTTTTATTTTAAAGGTAATTAAGACAATTTAGAATCTTATGTTTTCTAAGGAGGGAAGCTGGGGTTCTTAAGATATGTGTCGTGATTTGAATATAGATATGATTAATGCAGGCAAATAAAAGTAACCACACACTTTGGGACATGTTTACTAAACTGCAGTAACATAGAAGTGGCTATGTTAAGGTGCATTATGTAACGGTAAGGCGCCTTAACGTTACATTCTGTAAAGTTAAGGCGCCTTAATGGCACATAACGCGCCTTAATGTTCCCGGCCGCGTTAAGGCCAGGAAAGGGTGGAGAGAGGGTGGAGAGAAGGGGTCAATGGGCGGGGAGTGGGCGGGGAGAGGCCCCTTCACACTAACATGGAGAAATTAAGGGCTGAATCCTAATGCAACCAAAAACCTGGCGTTAGCACACATTTGCAAGAGAAAAAAAACATTTCAGGGTCAGCAATGTACAGCATAGGCAGGGAGCCCAAGAAAGGTGATAATAGTGCTTCATTTGCAGCAACAGCATAGTGCCCTTGTATGAAAAGCTACTTTGGTGATGGCGCAAATGGAGCATGGGGGCTGCAGGCGGGACCTGCAGTGGGGGATACTGGGGCATAGGGTGGACTAGGCGGTTGCCGAGGTGGCACATAGGAATGCAGAAAATGGAAACCAGCAAGACAGCAACTGGCTAGGGTCAGACATGCCCATGAGTCTGGGTCCCACAGTGTCCCATCCACGGGACATCACCCAGCAGGCACTCCAAGGGGTGCATAACATTGACAGGCAGTGCTGGGGGAAGTGTGGACATCTATGTAGGCACCCCTACCCCAGATCCCACACCTTAGCCAGCCGCCTACCTGCCCCCTGGATGGCCTGGGATGGCACACCACCAGCACCAACAGAATATGGTCATGGCGGCATGGCAGAGGGGGTGGGTGATTGTGCTGGAGGGAGCAGTGGTACTCGCCTGCAGTGGACCTAGGCCATGCCCTGTACCAGTACATGTTGTGCAGTGCAACAGAAGAGGTCTGGCCGAGGAACATAAGGGTAGCCCCAGGGACCACTGTGCTGCTGTGGCAACAGTGTAGTGCAGTACACTCAGCCAGCCTGTCCAAGAGCAGAGAGTCAGAGGTTCCGGTACCATCTGTGGATCCTGCAGAGCATCTTCCCATAGTTTTAGCCCACATTGCAGCCACAACAACAACATGGGCAAACCCCAATGCAGTGGTGCACAGGGGTACGGACACTCACTCACAAGGGCTCCACTATCCACAGCTTCATGGAGTGTCAGGATGTTGGCCCCAGCACAGAGCTGCAGTTATCACCAGAGCACTACTACTACCCCCTGCACAGATTAGCAATGTCGGCACTGTGATCAGGACCAGTGCAGGGGGTAGGGTTTTCAACCACCTCCATCTCTGCACAATGCTGAGATAGGTGTGGGAACGTGCGTATGTCTCTCCATTGTTTTGTGTCTGCCAACACCTCATAGAGCCCACATTGCTCACACTGCTTCCAGCGTTAGCCTGCAAATGTGCATAATGAGCAGCAAGGTATTGTGGGTATGGCCAAGACAGGGCAGACTGGCCAGGATGCATCTGCACAGGGTGGAGGGCAATGGCTGGGACACTGTTTTGGCCGACCACCACCTGCATGGACAGGATGGCCACAGCATGTCACGCTGGGGGGAGGGGGTCAATCTCAATCTGACCGAGCAGTGACCATGGCATGTCTATGTTCCCACATAGTGCCACACATTATTTGTTTCCAGTGATGCTTGTGTGTTCCTGGTTTTGGGGCCCAATCACAGAAATGCCTGCTTGGTGTCTGTTCTGTGCATCCCATGCCTGGGTGCACAGGGTTTCCCTGTGAGCATGCACTATGGACTGGTTAGTGGGCTGTCTGTAGTTTGCCTGTGCCTGGTGGGAACACCTTGTAGGATGCTGCAGGTGCAGTCTGACTGTGCTGTCTGTTGATGAATGGCAGATGGTGG
Source organism: Ichthyophis bannanicus (assembly GCA_033557465.1). Taxonomy (NCBI): domain Eukaryota; kingdom Metazoa; phylum Chordata; class Amphibia; order Gymnophiona; family Ichthyophiidae; genus Ichthyophis; species Ichthyophis bannanicus. The sequence goes on along the minus strand of CM066034.1, from coordinate 669,587,858 downwards.
CATGGGGCAGTTGACCCTACCCCAAGCATCATTGCTGCTTTGCAATGGTTATAGGTATGGCACTGGCCCAGCAGCCTGGAGGGCTGTCATCCACCAGTAGGACTGTGGTTGCTGGTACTATAGCCATTCTGAAGGGTGCAGGCACCTGCCCTGCCCTGCCCATCCCCTCCCCTACAAACGGGGTGATTGAGGCACCCTTGGGGTATATAGTGCATACCACTTAGACCCATAGTGGTTGTGCTACATAGCTCTCATGCGAGTCTAGACACCCCACTGCCCTGATAACAGGTGCCCATTGTAGCCAGACCCTAACACCGGGCACACATTAATCTGGGTGGTGTCTGGTCCCCCAGGGCCATATGTGACTACAGAACACAGCTGGAACAGATGTACCTTCAGTTGCACTGCTGGGGACAGCTGTCACACACTGGCAGTGCTGGGGACATGCAGCAGGACTTATCTCTAGCACCACATATACTGTGGACCTAGTACTGGGTGCCCAACCTATCCCTCAGGGTGCACATGGGACCTGCACAATGGCATGGTCTGTAGCTACTCTGTGCTAGTATCACACACTGTCAGTCCATTTTACCAAGCTGCAGTACCGGAGAGGTGCAGACCCCATTTGGTGGTCAGCTGTAGGCCGCTGTTCTGCATGTGCAATGCATCATGGGTGCTGGTGGGGTTACCCTGTCCTGGCACACAGAGCAGACGGTTTGTGTGGTGACCTGCAGTCCTTCTGTACCCAGCCATTGCTGTGCAACAGGCTATAGAGGTATAGCCTACTGGTTAGTACACTGACGTTCTAGGGGGAGGTCATGGGTTCAATTCCTCATTGTTCCCTCCTGTCCAAGGCAGATATTTTGCTTGCCTGTGACAGTCATATCTTTGCAGATCCGTGCTGCCAGCCCATAGTACCCTCACCACAGTTGCCAGCAATCCTTATAAGGCGTTATAAGGTTCCTAATTAGGCACAGTACAAGGCACATTACATGGCGCCTTATTAGGCACAGTACAAGGCACCTTATTGGGCACAGTACAAGGCATGTTATAAGGTGCCTTATTGGGCACAGTACAGGGCACGTTATAAGGCACGTTACAAGGTGTCTTATTAGGCACATTACAAGGCACCTTATTAGGCACAGTACAAGGCATGTTAAGGCACGTGCCTTGTACTGTGCCTTATAACATGCCTTATAACGCGCGTTACCTGACATACTTGCCATAATGATGCCCCACCCACGCCTTTATATGGGCATCTGTACCTTTACCGTGGAACCTAACACACATGACATTACTGCAGTTTAGTAAACATGCCCCTGAGTTTTCTAGTGTTTCATAAAAAAGTAAGGATCCCTTTCACTAAAGTGTGCTAAGTAGTTAGCACACACTGTTAGTGCATGCTCATGATAAATTTATTGCCCTGGCATGACAGACCACATTAACTCACATTAACTCACATGCTAACTGCATTCTGTATTATGGGCTGGGATCAGGGTGGCATGGCCACCAGTGATAGCTAGCAAATGGAACGTTACTACATGCTAGCTGTCATGACTACTGACAGTCAAATACTGTAACTGCTACCCATATCCATTTTTTAAAAAATTCTATTGCCACAGCCACAACTAACCCAATCCAACCCTCAACATGATCCTCCATTCTAATCACTGATTCCTCCCACCATCAGTGCCCCCATCCAGACCCCCTGGACAGCAACCTCTCTGATCCAGATCCCCTGATAATAACCAATAGATCAGCATGCAGAACAGACATCCTCCTCCTGACCAAAAGAGTCCCAAAGATAAGTCTTTCTCATGAGTAAAACCCCCTTCACAAGCAGAACCCTACTACGAAGAAACCTCCACTTTCCTTCCACTGTCCCTTCCCTTCCAATGAACCTTCTCCTACCTCCATTCTGCACCTCTTTGACCCCTTCCTGGACTCACCCAGAGGGTTTCCCTGGTATTTAGTTGAGCGGGACAACGGTGACCCCCTCCATTCTTGTTCTGGAGCCACTAGGGTTCAAAATAGCAGCCATGAACCTTAGTTGCAGACTTGGGATTCAGATGGGTATGAGGGGTAAATTGGATCAGGGTGATCGGGTTGTGTAGATTGTGCTACTGTTGCTGCCACTTGTAAATTTCTTGTTTGATTTTGGGCTGGGGCATACATTCCATGTCTTGGTAGGTAAAGTGGGCCAGTACAGTAAGGGGGTAATTTAATAAGGAGCTGCCTAAAGATATGCACCATCAACACACATAAATAACCTGTTTTCAATTACTTACATGTGTGAATGGGCCTTTATGTGCATATTTTAGCCAGTCACTATTATATAAGTAGGCATGTCAGGCCAATGAGGCATACATTCACTGTGGGCATGCGCATGGGTGGAGCATGGATGGACCAAAATATAAATGCATAATTTATAAAATACCAGATTTACCACATGTATCCCATGTCCTTACTTGACTTTATAGAATAGACACCACTGATGTGCATAAAAACACATGTTAACCACAAGGGACTTCATAAAATTACCCTTCATGAGTCTGCCCTGTGTGCCAACTGCAGGGTGCATGCTGGGCTCGCCCCGACAGTTCATAGTCACATACATAGTAACATAGTAAATGACGGCAGATAAAGACCAGTATGGTCCGTCTAGTCTGCCCAGTAAGATGGCAAGAGTAGGTGCACCTGTCACTCCATGCAGGCCACCCCTCCCCATGTCTTTGTTTAGGGGTGAACCCACCACTCCATGTAGGAAACCCCTATTTGTTGAGAAATTAGATAGCTAAATTTATTTTGATTTTATCCTGTTGCTGTAAAGTGATCCACTGTGTCTGTCCCATGCCATTTTGAATTCTGTCACTGTATTTGCCCCCACCACTTCCATCGGGAGGGCATTCCAAGCATCCACTACCCTTTCAGTGAAAAAGTATTTCCTGACATTGCCTTTCAATATACCCCCTTCCAGCTTCATGTTATGCCCTCTAGTTTTACAGATTCCCTGTCTTTGGAAGAGGTTTGTTTGTTCATTATTTCTCTTTAAGTATTTAAAGGTCTGAATCATATCTCCCCTATCCCTCCTCTTCTCCAGAGTGTACATATTTAGGTCTTCAAGTCTCTTCTCATAATGCTTCTGACGCAGGCTCTAAATCATTTTGGTCACCTTTCTGTGAACAGTTTCCAGTCTTTTTACATCCTTTGCAAGATATGGTCTCCAAAACTGAACACAGTATTCCAAGTAAGGCCTCACCAGTGACTTATACTGTGGCAGTCACCTCAGGATGAAAGGAATTCAGCCCCTGGCTAGTAATTATGCCCATGTAACAAATTGCATGGACAAATGGCCAGAGAAGGGCTGTGCTGTAATCCAAGGCCATTTGTGCCATCTGTAGCCCACAGGAGGGGCTGCCCCTTTCCCTTACTCTTCTTTGTTCTCTTTGTTAAGTTTATGGTTTTGATTCTGGTGCTGTAGGGGGAAGGGATAGCCCCTTACCTAAGGGAATATGATTGGGCAGACACCCAAGGGAGCACCACTCAGAAACCTGAACGTAGGTATGAACTGGTGGTAGGCACTGAGTATATAAAGATTGTATAGCCCCTGACTCGGGGCTCAGAGTTTTTGGAAATGATTCCTCTGAGTCTGTGCTAGCACAATAAACTGGCTTGTATTCCCTTGAGACTCCGGGTGTCCTTTCCTGACTCTTGTGCCGCAGGATTTCTCTGGTGCATTGGCCGGGAAATCACGGTAAAGTTTTGCGTAAAGGTTCGGCATTTACCGCCTCTGGGTTTGGACCAGCTGGAACCGGGGAGTGCCGAACGTAGGGCGAAATCTCAGGCGCCACCGGGCGATTGTTCCGGGGAGAATTTCCTTCTTGCCTCGCCAGAGCCGCCGGTTCCTTTTGGCCAACACCCTTGAACCCGTGCGGAGTTCGGGAACCAACCCTGTCCTGTTACCTGTACCGGATCCGGTGATACTAAGGGGATATAGTTAGACTGTAAGATTGGGTCATTTATGAGAGTCTGATCAACTCTCTGGACGGTCCGAGTAAGCTGCTTTTGTGGCTGAAACCATTGACCTTTTGTTAGTCAGTAAATTACTGGGATTGCTGGGAAGTGTCTGTATGGTTGCTTGTGTATGTATGAGAGGTATTGAGAATTTATACTGAGTGATTGTGGACTCCTGAGTAGTGCATTTCCTGGCTGGGTGACCGCGCCCAGGTCGCAAAAAGGAGGAAGCATGTGGTGTTTGTCTCTCCTTCTTTGTTTCTAGGACTGGACGGACCCCTTACCTCCAGTCCGCCTACCCGTGCCTTTTGTTTGAAGTCTGTGGGTCATTATGGGTGGGTCCGAGTCCACTTTGACGCCTCTGAAATGTATGATCAAAATTTTTAAAAAGGGTTTCTCTGGGGATTATGGTGTAAAAATGTGTGTCCCTAGATTACAAGTGTTATGTGAGAGGGAGTGGCCAATTCTGTCTACCTCATGGCCCACCTCAGGGACTCTGGATGTCAGTATTGTGTCTTTAGTCCATCAAATTGTACGCCAAGAGCACCCAGATCAATTCCCATATATAGATTCCTGGTTAGAGGTCTGCCAGAAACGACCCCGTTGGATAACTAAGTGTTATGAGGAACATTGTAGGATTCTAATTTCAAAAACGATAGGGAGTATAAACCCTAACCGGATACTCCGCCCTCCGGTTTATCAGTCCACTGAACAACCGGAGCCCCAGCCCCTCCCTCAAGGTTTCCTGTATCGGAACAGTGCCCCTGTCCCACCGCCATATAGGGAGCCTGTTGAACAGGCTGTGGGTGACTCTCCCGCTACCCCACCAGGCATAGGTGCCTCCTCCACCAGCCACCCTATGAACCCTGCTCTTCAGTCCTCTCCTGAGGACAGGGACCCCCCACCAGCCCCGACTTGTCTAACTCCACATATGTGGATGATGGGGACACCTGAGACTCATTTGCCAGCATGGGGTCATCCTCCGATACCTCCAGAAATCGGTCAAAACAATCAGGGAAGTCTAGTCCAGCATACGGCTTAAGGAATCTACCCGGTCAAGATGCTAAGGCTATGCCCTTGTGTGAGGTCCAGGGACTCCGCACGCTGAACGAGCAACAGGAAGTTGTCTTGGGCCCTCCGTGTCTAACCTACGTACCCTTTTCCACCACCGACTTGCTTAACTGGAAGACCCACTATGCCTCCTATACAGAGAAGCCTCAGGACCTCACTGACCTTATGACCACTATTATGCAGACTCACCAGCCAACTTGCTCAGACTGCCGACAACTCTTGTCTACCCTTTTTAACACTGAAGAGTGGTCCCGAATATTAGCGGCTTCCATTAAATGGTTGGAAGAAAATCCTCCTGCTGGGGCCCTTAATGTGCAACAGGCCGCGGCCCAGGATTTCCCCGGCGAAGACCCTCACTGGGACCCTCACAATGCGATTGGCGTAGCCTCACTAGCCCGTTTTCGCCAGGCCCTGATGGAGGGCCTGAAGAAAGGCAGCCAGAAACCTATGAACATCGGAAAGTTTTCAGAGGTTCTGCAGCGACCCGATGAGAGTCCCGCCGCTTTCTATGAGCGCCTGTCAGAAGCATATCGTCTCTATACTCCATACGACCCAGTGGCCCCCGAGAACCAACGAATGGTAAATGCCACTTTCGTGGGACAGTCCCAGGGGGATATCAGGCGGAAGCTACAGAAGCTGGAAGGATTCGCGGGCATGAACGCTACACAGTTAATGGAAGTTGCGCAGAAGGTATTTGTGAATTGTGACCAGGAACAGAGAAGGGAGAGTGATCGGAAGATGAAGAAAAAGGCCGATTTCCTTGCCGCCACTCTCGTTGAGCATCGCCGGGGAGGGCCACCTGCTGGAAGAATGAAGGGAAGAGGTAGGGGTCATCTTCCTCGTTTTCATGCTACACGACCCCCCTTAGGTTCAAACCAGTGCGCCTATTGCAAGGAAGGACATTGGAAGAATGAATGCCCGAACCGCGGGGCCCCACGGAATGGAGGGCGAGGAGCTCTTGCATCAGGGAGAAGAGGGGCACAAAGCGGTGCTGAATCTCAACATCAACACCAGTGGAGGGAAGATAAGGCATTTGAGGGCCTGGCCGAGGTAGAAGACTACTACACGGACAACTACTAGGCCAGACCAGGCTCCAAGTTTCTGCTAGGTCCCCAGGAGCCTATGGTCAGTTTGAAAATTGGGGACCAACCTATGGACTTTATGGTGGACACGGGGGCCGAACATTCTGTGGTGGCAAGGCCCGTGGCCCCACCGTCTTCCCGTGCAGTCACTATTGTGGGGGCCACCTGTGCTCGGGCCACCAGATCCTTCCTTCAAACCTGTACCTGTGGACTAGGGGGACAGAGGATATCCCACCAATTTCTGTACATGCCGGAATGTCTTGTCCCTCTCCTGGGCCGGGATTTGCTTACCAAACTTCCCACTCAATCGTGGACGCAGCAGTAGAACGGAAGACAGCTGCCCATGTCATGGCCATGTGGAATTATCATGCCCTTCCACAGGAGGGGGGGGGGGGAGCTGTCCTATCTAAGATGATTTGATTCCACCCGCTTCTGCTGGTAGAAGAATCAAAGGGGGGAATGTGTCAGTCACCTCAGGATGAAAGGAATTCAGCTCCTGGCTAGTAAATATGCCCATGCAACAAATTGCATGGACAAACGGCCAGAGAAGGGCTGTGCTGTAATCCAAGGCCATTTGTGCCATCTGTAGCCCACAGGAGGGGCTGCCCCTTTCCCTTACTCTTCTTTATTCTCTTTGTTAAGTTTATGGTTTTGATTCTGGTGCTGTAGGGGGGAAGGGATAGCCCCTTACCTAAGGGAATATGATTGGGCAGACACCCAAGGGAGCACCATTTAGAAACCTGAATGTAGGTATGAACTGATGGTAGGCACTGAGTATATAAAGATTGTACAGCCCCTGACTCGGGGCTCAGAGTTTTTGGAAATGTTTCCTCTGAGTCTGTGCTAGCACAATAAACTGGCTTGTATTCCCTTGAGACTCCGGGTGTCCTTTCCTGACTCTTGCGCCGCAGCAATACAGTGGCATTAGTTCTTGCACAGGTTTTGCCCTTATTGCACATTATAGATGTAGTGTTTTTTTGTTCTGCTTTATGACTGATTGCTGTTACCCACTTTGGTGAAATATGTTTTAGAAATAGCAAGATATAAAGCTATTTTAAAAATGATGATCATATTGATAGCTGTTGCACTTATCGATTTTTTTAAAATACTGGCCAAGGCTGTTAAATCTACATAAATTCAGCATCTCTATCTGGACAGTGGCCAGCCTTCAAAATATGTATAGTGTGGCCAGCAACAAAATTATCCAGGTAGTGGCTATCTGAATAATTCCTGGGACTGCCCTGGCACTATATGATTTTCAGCAGCACTATCCAGATAATGTCACTGAAAGTTAGTGGCTAGACCTGACCAGCAAAACTTATTCATATAACAGATGCTCTTATATTGGGCTATTATTTACAACTGAAACTTGGTTATAGGAAAGAAATGGTGCAATTTTCTCCTAACTCTCTCCACCTGCTTTTATATAGAACATTGGATGAGAACTGCTAAATGGGACAGTGGAGTTGTCATAACTTCCTCCTCTATGCTCTTGGTCTGTCACCCATCATGCTAAATGGAACACTCTAGGAGTAATTTTATAACAGGATTTCTGTGTGGAAAGTCCAAAAAGTTGTCTATTTTGTAATGGCAATGCAGGTAGCTCTTTCCTTTTATAAAATAGGCTCCCAGGACCAGCTCCAGTAGAACACAAATGCCCAGCACAAACGTATAACTGCGCAAACAAAAAAGGTCTAAAGGTGTGCATGTCTTCTGTGCATGTACCAGCGTATTTTATAAATTACTTGCATACATCACAACTCCATTTCTCTTCCACCCAAACCATGTCCTCAGAACATCTATGCAGAGATCACACAAATGTAGGAAAATCCTGTGTGCCTACTTTTACATAGCTATTCAGCTGCTCAATTTAGCAAATACCCTTTTCTGCACATAAAACACAGTTTATGCTTTGGGAAAGTTTAATAAAATTACCCTATAATGGGTGATTTTTTTATACACATGTTGATGTGTTACAAGATAAATAAGCAGGAGACTTTAAGGGCATGATGATGAAGACCTCTGATATGTGAGTCTCCAGGCTAAACAAACCATACAGCATCACCTGATATGTTTCACCTCTCCAGGGCTGAACTCTTGAAAAATGCCCAGCCCGAACACTCAACATATGTATAAAGCATTTCTAAAAAATTACTACCAATTACATTTCTAATATATTTTCCTTTGTGTGTTGTCAACAGAAGCAATAGTCTGAAGAAAGAAGATAATGTAAATGTCCATATTTAATGACACAGCATTCCACACTACTGTTCCAAGAATCTGTGCAGTCTTTTGAAATTAACTATGATGCATATGGGAAATAGACTTAAGTATATTAATTGGCCTCTTCATTGCATCATTAAAATTGCAGGGTCTTGCTACTATCTATGACTAACTGTCTTACTTTGTGTCTGGTATACTTCACTAATAAAACAATCCTGTTAGTGGTGTGCAAGATGTACTTTTTAAATAACTGCATAGTGATTTGGGGCTTACTAATGCAACATATTGCTACAAACTATTGCAATACCCCTGACACTTCCTTAAACTCATCGGATTTGTGATGGAATTAATAAGTTGCTGCTGCGGCTGCTGCAGTATTCCGAGCACGCTCAGCTCCTTCACTGCTCTTTGTCTGCATCGAGGCTCTTGCCTTTCAGAACTGGCTGCCGCTCTGTCTCCAGGGCTGATCCTTAGATCAGATAATGAACAGCATATCAGTGTAGCAGAGGAGAAAAAAAAGACTTATTATTCCTTCCCTCTCAAATAAAACAAAATCATTGAACTGTCAGGGTCATTAAGGACCCCCTGGTTGTCATAGAAACAACCTTTGCGGGTTTATGGTTGTTAATGCATGAGTGACTGCCTGCATTGTGTGTGTGTGTGGAAGAGGTCAAAGTTTTGTTGGTGGCCTCTAAAAGACTGTATTGGATGGATGGCATTCAGAAAGGATGCCTGTGTTCTGCTAACTGATTAGTTATTTTGTAGGCTGTTCGAGCTGGAAAAACAAAAAGTTAACTGGCAGGCTATGATGGATAACATTGCTTCTATGATTTTCTGCATCAGCAACAAATTTACCAGCATGGTATTTTCTTACTTTTATCTATTTATTTTAATTAAAGAAATAATTGCCTCCTGCCTCTAGTGTTAGGGGTAATTTCATAAACCATTTTCCACGTGTGAAGCGTATCGAGCAGGTGGGAAAGGGCACATAAATTTGCATGATGTCATACATACATAGGAAGCAGGCACAATGAAAGATATTGCTACTTTTACATGTTCTTCACACAGGTGATCCCAGGAGTTTGATTTGGGTAGAGAAAGGGTTGATTGCGATGAAAGCATAGTTACTCACCTGTAACAGGTGATCTCCGGGAACAGCAGGAATTTAGTCCTCACATATGGGTATCGTCGGTACCAACGGAGCCTGTACGGGAACGCTCCCCAGCGTCCAATCAGAAAGCTTTTGGGAGCATCCCACAGCGCCTGCATGCTGCCTTCCCGCCTTTCCCAACTGCCTCTCTCCAGTTGAGTTTTAAGCTGAGACAAAGAGAGAGAGAGGGAAAGGAAAGAGATAGATAGAGAGATGCAACTCCTAGGGGAGGTGGGTGGGTTGTGAGGACTAAATTCCTGCTGTTCCCGGAGATCACCTGTTACAGGTGAGTAACTATGCTATCTCCAGGAACAAGCAGGAATCTAGTCATCACATATGGGGACTCCCTAGCTTTAGGTGCCAGGGAGAGACCCCAGAAGTTGTGTGTCCCTGAGAAGGGCTCCACTTCCCCCCATGGATCTCTGGCATCCTACCAGGGATGGTGGGTAGGAGTTGATTAGGTATGGAACAGGTGTTTGAGAACAGCCTGACCAAACAAGGCATCCCGGCGGGAGTCCTTGTCCAAGCAGTAATGGGCTGTGAAGGTATGAACAGAGGCCCAAGTGGCTGCTCGACAGATGTCATCAATAGACACAGAGTTCAGATGAGCCATTGAGGCTGCCATGGCTCTCACGTTGTGAGCTGTGACATGGCCCTCCAGAGAAAGGTTCTTACTCTGATAGGCGAAAGAAATACACTGAGCAATCCAGTTAGATAGTGTTCTCTTGGAGACTGGAAGTCCCAAATGAGAAGGGTCAAAAGCAACAAAGAGTTGAGAGGACTTTCTATGTTGCTGTGTCCTTTGTAAGTAAAAAGCTAGAGCTCTTTTACAGTCCAGGGTATGAAGATTCCTCTCTGCATTTGATGCATGAGGTCCTGGAAAAAAGACAGGTAGGTAGACCTCCTGGTTGAGATGAAAAGGTGAGACCACCTTAGGCATTAAGTGTGGATGAGTCCTAAGGACTACCTTGTCATGATGGAACCTTGTATAAGGTGGATTAGCTACTAGTGCTTGCAATTCACTAATGTGGCATGCTGATGTGATTGCAATGAGAAAGATAACCTTCCAAGAAAGGAATTTCAAGGAGGTGGTAGCTAAGGGTTCGAAAGGTGGCTTCATGAGCTGCCCAAGAACCAGGTTCAAGTCCCATGCCACCGGAGGTGGTCTAATGGGAGGCTTAGTTAGAAGGAGGCCTCTCATGAATCTTGCTATAAGAGGATGAGAGGAAATAGGTTGTCCATTTAGAGGTTTAAGAGAAGCTGCAATAGCACTCAAATGGACTCTTACTGAATTTGTCTTAAGGCCTGCATTAGACAAATGAAGGAGATACTCCAGTAATGATTCCAGAGGTATAGCAAGGGGGTTAAGACCCTTTTATGAACACCAAATAGTAAACCTTTTCCACCTGAAAGCATAAGAACGTCTAGTGGAAGTTTTTCTGGAAGCACAAAGAACATCTTTCACTTGCTGAGAAAGATGAAGATCTTGGAGATCTAGGCCTTCAGCAACCAAGCCCTGAGATGCAGGGAGTGTGGATTGGGATGCTATAACATCCTGTTCTCCTGAGATAGGAGATCTGGAGCAGACCCTAACTCCAGGGAGGGAGCTTGAGAGAGATGTAGAAGCAGAGGGTACCACACTTGCCGTGGCCAATGTGGAGCTATGAGAATCATATGGCCTCTGTCTCTCTGAAGCTTGAACAGGGTTTTGGGAATTAGGGGAATGGGTGGAAAGGCATACAGGAAGTCTTGACCCCAGTGAAGGAGGAAGGCATCCTTTGCCTGAGCTCCCTGAGCCAGAGTTCTGGAACAGACCTGGGGAAGTTTGGCATTCCACGGACTTGCAAAGGTCTATGTCCGGGGTTCCCCAAAGTTGAAAAATCCTGGCCACCTGGTCTGCATGCAGAGACCACTCGTGTGGAAGCAGAACTCGACTGAGTCTGTCTGCCCAAGAATTTTGAACGCCTGAAAGATACATTGCCAGAAGATGAATCTGATGCTCTCTGGTGAAGGCCCACAGTCGCAAAGCTTCGTTGCAAAGCGACAGAGAGCCTGTTCCCCCCTGCTTGTTCATGTAGAACATGGCTACTTGATTGTCCATATGAATAAGGACTGTCTTGTGGCTGAGCAGGGTGTGGAACACTCGCAGAGCAAGGAAGATTGCTCTGAGCTCCAAGAGATTGATATGTAGACAACTCTCTTGTCGAGTCCAGGTGCCTTGGGTGGAGAGGTCTTGCAGATGAGCTCCCCAACCCAGTGGAGAAGCATTTATTGTAAGAGTTGCTTGGGGCAGGGGTTGCTGAAACGGGGACCCCAGCAACAGGTTTTGAGTGGACCTCCACCACTGAAGAGACAAAATGAGGCGACTTGTGTTTGCTATTTTGTCTGACAGGCAACCTGATGCCTGGGTCCATTGGGTGGATAGAGTCCACTGAGCTGCCCTTATGTGAAGGCGAGCATATGGTACCACATGCACGGTGGATGCCATGTGGCCTAGTAACTGTAACATATCTCGAGCAGTTAGGAAGGGTTTTAGCACTGCTTGAGAAGCTAATTGCACCAAGCGAAGGCAACGGGCCTGGGGAAGATAGGCCCTTGCCTTTGTTGTATCCAGCAAGGCTCCTATGAATTCTAGAGACTGAGTAGGAGTTAGACTGGATTTTGGGATGTTTATTACCAGCCCTAAATACTGAAGGATACGCATTGCGCAGGATAGAGAGGTCTTGGCCTCTGACTGTGTTGGAGCTCGAATGAGCCAGTCGTCCAAGTAAGGGAAGACGAATATTCCCAGAGTGCGTAGAAATGCTGCTACCACAGCCATGCATTTCGTGAACAACCTTGGTGCAGAGGCCAGACCAAAAGGAAGCACCCTGCATTGAAAGTGCTTTCCTTGAAACAGGAACCGAAGGAACCTCCTGTGGGTTGGATGGATGAGAACATGGGTGTACGCATCCTTGAGATCTAGAGAATAAAGCCAATCCTGACTCTGAAGGTATGGAAGCAGAGCTCCGAGAGAAATCATTTTGAACTTCTCTTTGACAAGGAATTTGTTCAATTCTCTGAGATCTAGGATAGGTCTGTATCCCCCTGTTTTCTTTGGGATAAGAAAATAAGGGGAATAGAATCCTGTGCCCTGTTGATGAGGAGGTACTTCCTCTATTGCCCCTTGGGCAAGAAGGATGGTAACCGCCTGACCTAACAGGTCGATGAGAAAGGTCGGAGAATTGAACTGCTTCACTACTGTGGGAGGGGGCATGCTTGAAAAATGAAGTTTGTACCCCTCCTTTATGATGGAGAGTATCCAATCCATCTGGGAGCAAAATGACATAACCTTCCTTGGATGGTGGATGGTTCTGGTCCTTCCAGAGCCAGAAAGGCTAAGTTCTCTAGCTGAAAGTCAAAGGCCCTGAGGAGGCTGAGACTGTTGGGCCGGTTGAGGCCTAGCAGCCTTTGCTTTCTTCTGTTTGGGTGGTTGCTGACATTTGGTTGAAAACTGACCCGTAGAAGATGCCTGCTGACCATAAGCAGGATAAAATCTTTTCTTTTTAGAAAAAGGTGTTTTCTTGAACAACTTTTTCCTAACAGGATCAGCAGTAGACTTGGATAGTCTATTCAAAGTGGAATTTTCAGCATCCATTTCATTGGCTTTTTCTTGCCATTCTTTACCAAACAGGTTCTCACCAGTACAAGGGATATTTCCCAATTTATCTTGTACCCAGAGCTCTAAATCAGATGCTTGGAGCCAAGCAATTCTATCTGCACCTATGGCAATAGCCGAGGTTCTGCTTATACATTCAAAGCAGTCGAAGGCTGCACGGTTGGAGAATTTAGAGACATCTTGGGCATGTTTGAGCCAAGTGAGAAATTCCTGCCTTTTATCCTCAGAGATGAAAGGACTTAAAGTCTGCAGATGATCAGTAACTTCCTTTAGGAACATTCCCATGTAGAGACTATAGGAACTGATTCTTGCAGCAAGCATGGAAGCTTGAAAAACTCTACGTCCAAAAGCATCCAGAATTCTGCATTCACGTCCTGGAGGATTAGAGGCATGTCTTTTTGCACTTCTAATCTTTCTCATAGCAGATTCCACCACAATAGAGTGGTGAGGAAGCTGAGTTTTGTGGAAGCCAGGACAAGGAGGTACACGATACATAGTATCTAACCTACGAGAATGAGGAGAGGTGGTAAGAGGTGTTTCCCACATCCTCAACATGAGATTATATAGAATCTCATGAATGGGTAGGGTAGCTGCCTCCTTAGGAGTTTTGGGATATTGTAAAATATCCAACTCCTTGGCCCTTGGCTCTGTCTCAGGTGCCACAGTGATAGACAGGCCCCGAGCCACCTCTCGAATGAAGTCTTGGAAAGACATGTCCTCTGGAGGAGACATCCTGCATTTAGGGGAGGAGGACTCCTGTGGAAGAAGCATCGCTGCATCAACAGAACTTTCAGAGTCTTCAGATTCTTCTGAGGAATCGAAGTACCGTCTGTCCGGATGCTCTTGCAGAGCCCGATACCCGTACCGAGCAAAATCGGTATCGGGAATAACCGGTACCGGGGAATCGGTACCGGCAGGCATCGGAGGACAGGGTACCGGCATAGCAGGCACCAATGCCAATGTTGATGCTATCGGTACCGGTGCCGGTACCGATACCGATGCCAGTGCTAATGCCGGTACCGGTGGAGTTGTCTGTCGCGGTACCAAGGGCGTCGATGCCACAAGGAAAGCCGCTAGACTGCGTTCTATGGACAGAATTCTCTGGTCCATAGACGCTGCCAATGCCTGGAAGTCGTTAACGGTGGAAACTGACGGTACCCCAGAGCATGGCACCAGGAGATCTGTCGAGGCCGAGCCATCAAGAACATCCTGGAACCCCGATGATGGTGCTTTGGAAGCCAAAGCCTCCCGCCAGGGTAATTTTGCCGGTGCAGAATCCTCAAGGGCAACGCCAGAGGCATCTCGATGCTTAGAAGGAGATCTACCCTTCGAGGACTGGCTGGATTTATGTTTAGTTACCTGAGATCCACGGGAAGAAGAGGAAGCCCTGGAAGACGTCAATGCCACCGAAGCCGCATCAGAGGGAAACAGGGTACTGAGCTTAGCAGCTCGGTTCTGTCGACCTCTTTTAGACATCATAGCACAGGACACACAATCTGTGATGGAGTGGTCAGGACCTAAACATTTCAAACACCATTCATGGGTGTCGGTGACGGAAATGGTACCACCACATTTTGTGCACTTTTTAAAACCTGAGACAGGTTTTTCCATGTTATGGAAAAGTTTTGGCCCTAAGGTCCAAAAAGGCGGGTGCACCTGAAGAAAAGGAAAAACAGGTATCTTTTTTTTTTTATTTTTATAAAAATAGAAAAGAAAGACCGGCGGTACCGGTAGAGCGTCGGGGAAGGCAGACGTGACCACAAAAAGAAATAAAGAAATAAGGGAATTCTTCTGAGGTGACAGGAACACGACCTGCTGGCTCCGCGGAAAAAGAAGAACTGGAGAGAGGCAGTTGGGAAAGGCGGGAAGGCAGCACGCAGGCACTGTGGGATGCTCCCTAAAGCTTTCTGATTGGACACTGGGGAACGTTCCCGCACAGGCTCCGTCGGTACCGACAATACCCATATGTGATGACTAGATTCCTGCTTGTTCCTGGAGATTGCACACATCCTGTATAATACATGGGGGTCACACAAGAAGGGTTATTTTATAAGGGCTGCCTAGATTTACATGTGGATATTTCAAGCCTGTTTTATAAAGTAAGGCATGTGTGTATTTTACTTTAGAAAATGGGGACATAAGTGGTCAAAACCATGTGATAAACTAGGTGCGAGCACTTATGCCTGCACTATGGCTTGGATTTTTCAAGAATGTGCAAACGTTATGGTATTTTATAACTTCTGTATGTAAATGTGTCCTCTGTCCACACTGCCCAAACTCTGCTCCTGTGTAAGCCCACTGTGAAAGTATGGGCCATTGGTCTGATGTGTGCGTTTACTAAAATACTGCAAGGGGATCATTTTTAATCCAGAACTGGTGCCAGCAGAAGTGAGAGCAAATTCCTTCTGTTGTCCTACCGTCCTAGACCATCAGGGACATAAAAGATAGGCTTTGGTGTCTTTCAAGGATTGGGAGCGTCTTTGAGGGGCCCCTAACTTTGGAACGATCTCTCCCCTGATCTCTGCTTGAAACATTCCTACCCTTGATTTATATCCGCCCTGAAGACCCATTTGTTTCACACTGCTTTTTCCTCTCCCTTAGATAGCACAATTGCCTATAAGTCTGCTCCCCTCCTATTCCCTTTTCTCCTTATGTGCCTGACTTTACTATTTTAATTGCCATTCTTTTTCTGTTACTTCTCCTTTGTTTTATTGTAAACTGTATTGCTGTTATAATTTGGCACTATATCAAATTTTAATAAACTCTTGTCTTTCCATGTGACCAAAGGTGGGCGGGGAGGGGGTACATTGCGAAAGAGAGGGGAGATTTGAGAAATGGGAGCCATGTTTTATTTAGTATTATTTTCTTCATAAACAGGAGCTGGGGAGAGCTGAGAAACATAGGAAGTGGAAAAACAGTAACAGCCCAATTGTGTCCCGGACGTAGAACCCTCTGTACGTCCGGTCTGAACCGTCTGTATGTCTAGGCCCGTGGGATCAGAATCGCGATCAGACCTGAATGTGCAGGCTGGGACTGCGATTCAGCCCGGCCTGCACATACAGGCACTGCCTGACTAACTCAATAAGGGCTTTTAAGATCGCCATATCTTAAAAAGGATATAGCGATTTTAGAAAAGGATCAGAGAAGAGCCACCAAAATGGTAAAGGGGATGGAAGGATACTCCTATGAAGAAAGGCTAAAAAGGTTAGGGCTCTTTAACCTGGAAAAGAGACGGCTGAGGGGAGATATGATAGAAGTCTATAAATTAATGAACGGAGTGGAATGGGTAAACGTAGATCGATTGTTTACCTTATCAGAATATAGAAAGACTAGGGGACATGCAATGAATCTACAGGGTAAACTATTTAAGACTAATAAAAGAAAATATTTTTTCACTCAACGTGTAATCAAACTCTGGAATTTGTTACCGGAGGATGTAGTAAAGGCTGTTAGTGTAGCTGGGTTTAAAAAAGGCTTGGACAAGTTCCTGGAGGAAAGGTCCATAAACCATTATTAAGAAGTGACCGAAGATATCTATGCTTGACCCAGTACAAGCATTGTGGAACTTGTGTCTCTTGGGGAAACTGCTAGGTACATATGACCTAGATTGGCCACTGTTGGAAACAGAATACTGGGCTTGATGGACCTTGGTCTGACCCAGTATGGCATATCTTATGATCTTATGATCTTTTAAATGGAGCTGCGGTGCTATTCTGTCTGGTTGCCATGGCATCACAGCTCCATTTAAAAGTCGTGATCCCAGCCACCGGAACAGTTTAATCCCCACTGCCCGACACCCAATTTGGCCTCCCAGGGCCAGAGTCGGGCTGCAGAGATTGCTCTCTGCTTCCTCCCGCCCTTTCCTGGCCCTGGTCACATCGATCCCTGACATCCAGGGAAGTTATTCCATCTCAGTGGTGGAATAACTTCCCCATTCAAGTTGCTGGCCCTGGACATACAGGATGCACAAAGGAGCAAGAGACAAGGTAAGTATGGATGATCAGCAGACGTTTATTCATAAAAGACCCCAACGCGTTTCGGTGCAATCGCCTTCTTCAGGGGGTATGAAGCTGAGCGTATGGACTCAACGTTTTGTGCCTTCTACGTACGAAGTTCAGATAAAAACTCTGCAGAGCTTGAAGACTTTGAAATATAATGCCGTCAGTGTGCAAAAGTTAGATGGAAACCGCTGCTATAAAACTTTAAAGACGAAGGAAAAAACTGTCAGTAGTGCTGTATCAAGGAGTACACAAAAAGTTGAGTCCATACGCTCAGCTTCATACCCCCTGTATCCTGGATGGTGTTGCAAGAGCACTGCTCCTAGTTGTGTTTTTCCTGGACATACAGGGCCAACATTAGAATCGTTCCTGTACATACAGGGCCGGCAACCACCCACTGCCCACCCTAACACCGCCCCCGATTCTTCCCTTTCCTACCCCCATCTAGCTTCCCTTTACAACCGGCAGGGAAGCTAGACGCTGGCGGGAGGGGGCACAAATAGCAGGGATGGATGTTCCGTTGGGATGTCCATCCCCACTATTCATGGCTTGGAATGAGCCTGTATGCAAAGCTAAAAGGAGATATTTTAACGGCAATAAACCTATTTCCTAGGAAAGCAGAAGCAGCAGGAAAATGAAGCCACTATGAATTTTTTTTAAAGTAGCCAATAAGGTAAAGAAAGAAGGTTTGGATTCATAAAATGCAAGAGATCACAGAAAGAAGGAGACAGGCAAGGCTATCTAGAAAAAGTATAAGAAGCTGGGAAAGAAGTCAGGAAATTAAAGATGCAAATGGAAGAAAAAATAGCTAATACAGTAAATTGATGATACAATACTTTATTTAGATATATTAGTAACAGGGGGCGGAGCCTGATGTCCAGCAGGATGGTCGCATAACGCTGAGGCTCCCGAGAGGCCTACTCAGAATCCTGAATTAACACCTCACATACTTGGAACTTCTACTCTGATCTTGCCGGGGCACATTGGTGAGATGGCGGGGACCAAACCAACGCGCCTGGAATTTGGATCTCCAGCGGCTTCTCACGGCAAACGTTCCAAAACTGAACCTCCGTCCCCGCAGAAGGGGCCGGCCTTGTGCGAGGGCCCCGAAATGCAGCAGGAAATCCTCGTAGAGATTAGAGGGGTCAAAAACCTTGTGCAGGCAAACGGTGAAGCACTCCAAGCGCTGCGGGAAGATTTTGGTGTGCTGCAAAGCAAGCTAGAAGGGCTTTCTTCGTGTCAGGACAAAATGGAGAGCATATTGGACTCCCATGCGGCCCGGTTGTCCAAACTCGACAAAGTTGAACGACAGGTGCGGGCCTTGCAGAAAGAGGTGGAAGATGGCAATAATAGAGCGCGCCGCAACAACATACGACTCGTGGGCATACCGGAGGGAGCGGAATCGGGAGACATGAAAGAGTTTTTATGCAAAATCCTCCCTTCCCTGCTCCAAATCACCTTTACCAAAGATTTGGAGATTGATCGCGCTCATCGTGTACCCACAAGCATAACGCTCAACAGGAAGACCCCGCGGCCTATCATTTTTCGACTACTGAGATATCAACACGTGGAGCAAATTCTAAGTGCCTCTCGGGCAAAGGGCCATATGGAGTTTGAGAGCCACAAGATCTCCTTCTATCCCGACTTGGCTAAACCCACAGTCGACCGCCGAAAGCGCTTTCTGGAATTCCGGCCGAGGCTTCAACAACTACAAGCACGCTATGGCCTGATGTACCCGGCCAAGCTCCGAGTCACGCTTCACAATCAGACAAGAACATTTGAGGACCCTGATCTACTAGCGGAGTTTTTGGATTCCAAAGAAGCCGACTTGATGCGCTGACTTCCAGAATATTCCTGCAAGTCTCCTCATATCCGCTGTACCTGCCATATTGGATCTGCCGCAGCCTAGCAAAGAGTCTGGCGTGGGCAGTCTGTTGCCTTACTCTTGATGGTATCTGTGACCCGACTCCATCTACCCACAGTAGCCTCGATGAGTATCAGAGACAGTGTTATTATGGACTCTGGTGTTTCTTTTCTTTTTTTTACATGTCTTTCTATTTCCTCTCTAGGGCCTCCTCCCGCAGACATATGGTCGCCATATTCTTTGGGGGTTTTGCTTCTTCTCTAAGATACGTTGGTACATACTTTTCAATATGGGGTGTATTAGCCAGAATACTCGGTGATTATGACATTGTTGTACAGATTCTGCTTATGTTATATGTTATCAAGCGCCCTTACCTAAAATGTCTATTACCGATTGATGGCACCATGTAAGATTTTCTCATTGAACGTAAAAGGCATCAATAATCCGATAAAACGGAAGAAAATCCTAAGCTACCTCAGTCAGGAAGCAGCGGATCTGATTTTTCTCCAAGAAACGCATTTAAATTCGAAGGAAACTCTTAAACTCAATATTAAACCTTACATGGTGGCCGCCTATTCCCCAGCCGTTTCTAAGAAATGTGGGGTTGCCATACTGGTTAGGAAATCTTTGCATGCTACTGTTATTGCGACTAGCTCAGATACAGAAGGTAGATGGTCTAGAGTTCACCTCAAGATAGGTAGCCTTGAAGTTACATGTATATGCCTTTACGCTCCTAATGTTGATGACCCTGCCTTTTTTGCTACCATTGCTCAGGTTGCGCAGGCTTCTGCTAATACTTCATTGATCATTGGGGGGGATTTCAATCTAGTCCTTGATCCCCTGATTGACAAACAGCCGCCTAGGACGAGTGGTCCCCCCAAGAGTCACGCCACGCTTACCTCCCTGATCAAGGATCTTGCTTTAGTTGATCTATGGAGGTTACTACACCCCAATGAGCTTGACTTCACCTTCTTCTCCTCCCCTCATAAATCTCAGTCTCGCATAGACTTCTTTTTAATCTCAAAACTGTTAGTTCCTCAGGTGGACACTGCAAAGATTCACTCCCAACATATTTCAGATCATGCTGCCATTTCCTTTCAATTACACACTACTGCACCCCAGGGAAACTCGGGAGCCTGGTTCTCTGATAGAGCCCTGTTAACTCAGCCAGAGTTCCAGTCAGAAATTCGAGCAGCCATACAGGATTACTTCCATTTTAATCTACCCCAAGATACTGCGAATTGGGCTTGGTGGGAGGGCTTCAAAGCGGCCATTCGAGCAACGATCACTAGCTATCAAATCCGCCTGCGGAAACAACGTAAACAGCAGCTGCTCATACTAGACCAACAAATAAAAGCAGGCGAACGAGTTCTAACTTCACGCACTGACCCATGTGTATTAATTCGATTACAGCGTCTCCGTTTTCAATATAATTCAATCCTCTCAACTGCAGCTTCTAAGAGTATTGAGCTTCAGCGAGGGACATATTATCGTGAAAATAACCGAGCCGGTCGACTCTTAGCCAATGCCTTGAAAGGTCAAAAAGAAGCCAAACGCGTTGCGGCCCTTTGAGCTCCACAGGGAGGGGGCATAGTGACCACAGACTCCGACATTGTAGAGCTCTTTCGGGATTTCTATACCCGCCTATATCAATCTGAATGTGAGTTCTCGTCAGAGACATTCGAGCGATTGCTTTCTGGCATTCAGCGGCCGACCCTCTCTGAAGATGATAGGGATGCGATGGATGAACCCTTCTCTACTTCAGAGATCCAATCTGCCCTAAAACGAACAGCCTCGGGCCGTGCCGCAGGGCCCGATGGTCTCCCGACCGAATTCTACAGAACGTTCAGTGCAGATTTAGTTCCCTATTTAAAACTCTATTTTACTGCCCTTGCGGTAGATACATCCTCTTTGGGATCCTTTTCTGCAGCTAATGTGGTTGTATTTGAGAAAGAAGGCAGAGACCCGCTACTGACCGCCAACTACCGTCCAATCTCCCTACTTAATGCCGACTATAAGATCTTCGCAACGATCTTGGCCACCCGGCTATCTGACATGATGGCTACCCTAATTCACCCCGACCAATGCGGTTTTATACCCGGCAGATCAACTGCTGACAATGCTCGGACCTTGTGCCATGTGCTATCTAGTGCTGCCAATCTCGACCATCCATGGGTGGGTCTTTCCCTGGATGCCGAAAAAGCCTTTGATCGTCTAGAATGGCCCTTCTTATTTGCAGTTCTCCGATGGTATGGCTTTGGAGAGGGCTTCCTCCGATATCTCCAAGTCATGTATACTCAACCCGTCGCCAGTATTTGTGTAAACGCCATCAAATCTCAGCCATTTAACCTCCAAAGAGGCACGCGTCAAGGTTGCCCCCTATCACCAATGCTTTTTGATCTCGCTCTTGAACCCCTAGCCCTCCTTATTAGACAGTCTGCACGTATTCGAGGTGTCCCCTTTAGTCATAGGGAGATTAAACTCTCTGCATATGCAGATGACCTTATGCTCTTCGTATCCCTCGATTCGGTTCCAGCTGTCTTGGATCTGATTGACGGATACTCACAATTATCGGGCTATAAAATTAACTGGACCAAATCTGTAGCATTCCCACTGAACCGCTGGGTACATGAGGCTGACATGCAGGCCTTTCCCTTCCTTTGGCAATCCCGCATGGTGAAGTATCTCGGGGTCCATTACTGTTCTCCTTTAGAAGACACTATCAGTTTTAATGCTAAAGAGGTAGTCTCCAAAGTCCGTGAACTTACAAATCATTGGTCTCCCTTATCTCTCACATGGTGGGGCCGCTTAGAAACTGTGAAAATGATGATAGTCCCCAAAGTGAACTACATTTTAGAAATGCTGCCATGCTTACTTCCGTTACATACTTATAAAGATATTGAGGGCCTTCTCGTCCGTTATCTCTGGCAGGGCAAGCCACCAAGGATAGCTAAACATAAACTGCAGTCTGTAAAGGAACGAGGGGGTACCAGATTTCCTGATTTTCTTAGATATCATCAAGCCTTTCTACTTAAGCAAGGTGCCCGATGGCTAGATGCCTCAACAGACAGCAGACCAGTTTGGCTTGACATAGAAGAGGAGCTTAGTAGCCCAATTCCGTTGACCCATCTCCCCGGTATGTCCTATCAAGCAGACACCCGCCATCCACCAATGATTGTCGATACTCTTGCGGCCTTTAACACTCTCATTCTATCACTGGGCCCGAATGTATGTCCTCAGGACGGACTCCCGCTATGGAATAACCCCAGACTTCAAGTCCTAAATAGAACAATAGCCTGGAAACCCTGGTACTCCAGGGGGATCTGGACACCCCAACAGCTTTTCTCTGCAGCTCGTTGGAAAACCTTTTCTGATTTACAAAAGGAATTTGCGTTACCAGCGAAACACTACTTTCAATTGATGCAGCTTCAACACTGCCTCAAAAGTGCTCGAATCATGCCGCCCTCTGCCCCTACTGAGGATGGGCTATTAGAGATAGTTCACTCCATTAGTAGTACACATGGGGTAGCCTCTAACTTTTATAAAATAATTTGTCAGGGTACAGACACGGACACTTTTAGAGCCCAACAAGCCTGGGAGTGCGAACTGCAAACCACTTTAACCCCTGTGCAATGGAGCGTTTTTTGGAGTAAAGTAGTGCGGGTTTCCCGGTCTGCCTCTGTTACCCAAACTCTCTTCTTCTTTGCACACAGATGCTTTTATACCCCAGAAAAAATAGCCAAATGGAACCCAAATGCTAGGGACCTGTGTTGGTCTTGCCATACTGCTGTGGGAACCTTCGCTCATGTTATTTATGAATGTCCTCAACTGCAGGTCTATTGGGGGCGGGTCTGGGGTCGTATTCAATTTATCTTACACTTTCATGAACCTCTCTCTTGGAAGGTCGTGGGACTCCGCTCTGTGGCGGAGGTCCCCTCTCTTCCTAAGCAGGGTCGCTTTCTCCTTGATTTCATGCTGGGTATAGCCATATGCTTAATCACGAGGAATTGGAAGGATAGCTCTCGACTTACTGTCAATGAATGGTGGAACCTCGTCTGCTTATATAGTAAATATGAGCAGATACCTCGGAGAGCTATTCCCCATGTCCAAACTCACTCTTGCTTGTCTAAATGGCAGATGCTTAATGATTATGTACAATCTGCTCATTGCTCCAACATGCCTGTATAATGTGCACTCATCATGTTTTAGATCACCGTTAGGTTTTGTAACACAATAATGTAAGTACACGCCCGCTTCGGGAATGCTTAGTTTTCTAGAGAAGAAGCAGGGGGGAGGGGGGTGGTTGGGGTTTACTTTGGTGTATGTATTACACGTTATGTATTTGTCTTTTAGCTGTATGTCTTCCTTTCCTTTGTTGTTATAAAACGAAAATAAAGAATTTAAAAAAAAAAGATATATTAGTAACAGAAAAAAGTACCAAAATATTATTGTGAGGTTCAAGGGTAAAGGGCAAAAATATGTTATAGCTGATGAAGAATACTAGAATTTCTCAACAAATAGAAACATAGAAACATAGAAAAATGACGACAGAAAAAGACCACATGGCCTATCTAGTCTGTCCTTCCATATCAACAGCTACAGCAGTCCCCTTTTTTCCTTTAGAGATCCTCTGTGTTTGTCCCATGCTTTTTTGAATTCAGATACTGTCCTCATCTCTATCGCCTCCACTGGGAGACTATTCCACGGATCCACCACTCTTTCCGTAAAGAAATATTTCTGTATATCACTCCTGAATCTATCCCTCCTGAATCTATCCCCTTTCACCCTCATCCCATGTCCCCTCATAGCAGAGTTTGCTTTCAATCGAAAGAGGCTCTCCCCCTGTGCATTTATGCCATGGAGGTATTTAAACATCCCAATCATATCACCTCTATCCCGCCTTTCCTCTAAGGTGTACATATTAAGATCCTTAAGTCTGTCCTCATATGCTTTATAATGAAGACCACTGACCATTTTAGTAGCCACCCTCTGTACTGACTCCATCCTGTTTATATCCTTTTGAAGGTGCCGTCTCCAGAATTGTACACTATACTCCAAATGAGGTCGCACCAAAGACTTATACAGAGGCACTATCACCTCCTTTTTTCTGCTAGCCATTCCTCTCCGCATGCACCCAAGCATCCTTCTAGCTTTTGCTGTCGCCTTTTCTACCTGTTTAGCTACTTTAAGATCATCAGACACAATCACGCCTAGGTCCCGCTCTTCTTTAGTGAACAAAAGTACTTCACACCCTATACTATATTGCTCCCTTGGATTGCTGCAGCCCAAATGCATGACCTTACATTTTTTAATATTAAATCCCAGCTGCAAAATTTCTGTGTTCAAAGAAAAGGAAGGAAGGGAGTAGGACTACAGAGGATGGGCACAAATAAGAATGGAAGTGAGGAAGACAAATGATTTTATGAAGATTTTGTTCATGAGGAACTAGCTAAACTAAAAATAGACAACATAATGGGGCTGGATGAGATACAGCTGAAGCTATTGAAAAAACTTTGGGAAGTTCTGGTAGCCCTGCTATCCTACCTTTTAAATGCTTCCACAGAAGCAGAGTTGTCCTAGAAGACTGGATACAGTTGGATATGGTCCCCTTCACAGAAGTGAGAGTACAATGGAGGCTGGGATCTAGAAACCAGTTATTCTGACTTTGGTAATGAGCAAATTAATGGAATAGTGCAGTTTCTGAAATCCAGTGGATTATAGGATCCAAGGCAGAATGGTTTTACCAGATATAGACCTTGTCAGTGGAATTTGATGAACATTCTTGACTGGGTTAAAAGGGATGTGGATTGGGAGAAAGTGCTAAATGTGGTATACTTAGATATCATCAAAGCCTTTGACATGTTTCTTCATAAGTGGCTTATAAATAAACCGGGCATTCCTGGTTTGGGCCCTAAAGTTATTGACTGACCGAGTTAGGAATTGGTTGAGTGGGAAACAACAATGGATAGTTTTAAATGGAGTTCACTCTAAAGAAAGGAGAGCTACCAGAGGTGTGCCATTGGGATCAGTCCTTTTCAACATTTTTGTAGGAGATATTGCAGAAGAATTGTCAGGAAAAGATTGCCTTTTAATCTGTATCAGGGGAGATACCATGAAATATATGGAAAACATGAGGAGGGACTTAGCTAAGCTTGAAGAATGGTCTTAAGTGTAACAGATAAGATTTAAAGGGAAAAAATGCAGAGTCGTATATATGGGCCATGAAAACTCAAAGAACTCATATAGTAAAGGGAGGGAAATTTGTGCATGAAAGAAGGGGATCTGGAATAGATCATATCTGATGAATTTAAAGTAGTCAAACAGGTAGACAAAGTGATAGCAAACGTTAGAAGGATTATTGAGTGCATAAGGAGAGAAATGGCCAGTAAGAAAAAAATAGGTGATAGTACCTCTGGAAAAACTTAGGGGTATGTTTACTAAACTGTCCTAACGTCGCAGCGGTGGTATTATCGAGCGATAATGCGGCGGCGGCGTTAAGGCACACTAACGCTGTGAAATCCGGGTCTGAAGGGTGGAGTAAGGCTTCTCAGAGGGCGGAGAGAAGGGCTCAATGGGCAGAGAGTGGGTGGGGAGAGGCTCCAAGCACACTAACGCTGTGAAATCCGGCTCTGAAAACTAACGCCAGTGAAAACCTCGCGCTAGAGGCACATTTGCAGGAGAGAGAAACCATTTCAGTCAGCAATGTACAGCAAAGGCTTGGAAATCCAGAAAAGTGATAGTAGTGATACATGTGCAGGAACCAAAAAGGCAAATAAACATAGAAAATGACCAAAACCACATTTGAAATCCCAATAACCAAGCTGGCCAATAGTGACATTAATGATAAACATAAAGGAACACCACTAACAAAGCACAGAAAAGAAGATTTCATGTTTGGAAGGGTCTGTTCTCTGTCCCCCTACAAAGTGAATTATCCCACATTGAGATAGCGCTGATCAGGGTTTTTTCTCATTTATATTGGGCAGGTTTGTTATGGCGTGCACATGTGCAGCAACAGCAGAGTGGGCATGTAGGAAAGGGCAACTTTACTGATGCTGTAAATGGGTTACAGACGGCTGCAGGTGGCACATGCTGTGGTCCAGCTGGGGCACAGTGCGGGCTAGGCAGATGCATAGGTGGCACATAGGAATGCTGAAACTGTAAAGCATCAAGACAGCAACTGAAGAGGGTCCAACATGGACACGAGTGTGAGTCCCACAGTGTCATGGGGATATTACCCAGCAGGTACACCCAAAGGCACATAACATTGGCAGGCGGTGCTGGGGGGAAGCACGCATGTCCATGGAGGCACCCCTACCTGAGAACCCAAACCATAGGCAGCTGCCTACCGGTACACTGGATGGCGTGGGATTGCGCACCACCAGCACCACCAGCATAAGGGCATGTCAGCATGGTGGCGGAGGGGGCAGTGGCATCTGCCCACAGCAGACCACGGCCAAGCCCCATTTAGGTGGGTGCCGTGTACTGCAACAGACAAGGTCTGTCTGACGAGCAGTCATGGTATCCCCAGCGAATGACCTGCCCCTGTGGCAACAGTGTGGTGCAGTACACACAGCCAGTGTGTTTAGGAGCAGAAGGTCTCAAGTTCAAGTCCCAGCTGTGTCTCCTGCCAACCCTGCCCCCATATTTTACCCAGTACTAAACCATGGTAATAAAGATGGAACCTTTATTGCAGATAACCTAAACATGCCTGAAACACCTATAGCTTACCCTACAGAGCACAGACACCATAAACATGTGCAATCCCTAGAGCAGAGTTTCCCAACTGCAGTCCTGGAGGTCCAAACACCATTCAGGTTTCATGCTGCTCCTAATAAATATGCCTGTGCTGCATTTGTATGCACCGCCCCCATTGTATGCAAATATATCTCATGCATATTCATTAGGGACAGCATGAAAACCTGAACAGTGTTCGGCCCACCAGGACCGGAGTTGGAAAACTCAGAGCTAGAGCAGAGGCAAACAGGGGTACAAACACCAACACCCACAGGCTCCACTATCCAACGCCTCATGGAGAGTCAGGCTGTTGGGCCCTGCACAGAGCAGCATCTCCCAATACTGGCACCTGTATACCTTAGCAATGCCGTCCTAAACTTGGGAACACGTTCCACATATATCAAAAGGTTGCTGTCATTAATGTCAGATAACTAATCCTAAGTTATACACGATTTGTTGATAGAGGTCCATCATAGTAACCTTTCTGATATCTGTGGAGTGTGTTTCAGTTATTGATTCTGACAGTGTTTACCAACACGGAGAGTGACCCCAACAGTTTTGCGTACCATAGCAATGCCTGCACTGTGCCCAGGACTGGTGTGGTGGCCAGGGCTGCCACAAACCTCTATATTTGCACAATGCTGGCATAGATGTGGGAGTGTGTGTCTGTCTATCCAGTGTGTTGTGGCTGACTACACCTTACTGAGCCCACATTGCTTGCACTGTTTCCGGTGTTAGCCTGCCAATGTGCATAATGAGGAGCAAGGTACTGTGGGTATGGCCCGGACAGGGTGGCATGGGCAGGATGCATTTGCACAGGGTATAGGGCAATGGCTGGGACATTGTCATGCCCGACCACCACCTGCATGGACAGGGTGTACACAGCATGTGATGTTGGGAGGTCACTCTCACCCTGACTGAGCAGTGACCTCGGCATGGCTAGGTTCCTCCATAGTGTTATACAGTATTTCTCTTAAGTGTTATTTATGGGTTCTTTTTTCTGGGGCCCAATTACTGACATACCTGTGTGGTGTGTGTGCTGACATCCCAGTTTTGGGTGCATGCAGTTCCTCCAGGAACATGCACTATGTACTAGCTAGCAGACTGTCTGCAGTTAGCATCTGTATGGCTGTACTACTTTGCAGGGTGCAGCAGGTGCACAGTGACTGCCCTCTGCTGGTGAATGTAAGACTGTAGTGGGGGGCAACTGAGCTGACTGGGCCCACTACCTATCTGCCAGTGCCCTTGTCCCAAATTCAGATCTTTAGCAGCTGTCCGTTTGCTACCACGACTGGAGTTGCTGTTCCCAGAGCCTATCCTCATGTACCTCCACTGCCCCCCTTGCAAAGGGTGAGAGTGCGGGTCTGTTGGGGGCAGATCATGTCCCCCACCCTGGCTCAGAGAGGGCGGTTTGCTAAGTACATTGTCACCATGTGAGTCCTGACACTACTGTTCCCTAAACAGGTGACCATAGCAAGCACAGTGGATATGAACTATGTTGTGTGCATCATGGTCCACAAGGGCCAGACATGACTGGCAATTACAAATGGACACAGAGACCTCTTAAAGGTGTCTGTAACAAATATCTGTCACACACTGGCATGGATGGAGACCTGTAACACAGCCCACCTCAACAAATCTGCATACTGCGGACCTGGTGCTTGCCACTCCACCTCACCCTCAGGGTGAGCACAGAACACACACATTGGCATGGCCTGTGGGTACTCTGTGCCAGTAACACGCATGGTCATTCCCCCCTACCAAGCTGACATGCTGTAGAGGTGCATACCCCATCTGGTGAACAGATGTAGACTGCTTTTCTGCATGTGAATTGCATAATGGGTACTGTTGGTTCTATCCTAGTCTGGTAGCCACAGCAGACAGTTTTATGGTGACGTGCACTCTTTCTGTAGCCAGCCATTGGTGCAATAGCTCCTATAGTGATGCAGCACAATGGTTGATGCAATGACTTTAGTAGCAGAGATTGTGGGTTTGATTCCTCTCTGTTCCCCTATTTTTTATGGCTGTCCTACACAACTACGTTTCATTCGTGTACATTATACCCTCATCACTGTTGCCATCCATCCTTCTGTCCATCTATGTGTGTGTGCCAGCTGTGTGGCAGCCTGCCCTAATGTGCAGGCTGCTACCCCATGTCCTGCACTAGCACACTTTTCTGCATTGCGGCTCTTCATGCTTCCCTCTCCTGTGTCTGCTCTGCATATCATTGCTCTCCTCTGTCCTCCTGTCATTGCACTTATCCTGCCACCTCTACCTCCTCTGGTGGACATGTATCCCCATCCTCTGCCACACACTGTTATTGTTGCACTGTACATTACCATCACCCTGTACATAGGTACAGCTGCCCCCCCCCCCCAATATGTTTGTCCACTTTACCTGCTGCCACATGGGCTGAACGCAGATTTGGCTGGTCCATGAGCTCCATCATCTACTTCCTTCCATCACTTGTTCATTGCCTTTCCTTGGTGCTCTGTGCAGTGTTATGGATACATCTGTGTTTGAGCCATACATTTCATGCTTGTGACTGTGGGGCACCTTTGTGCCCCTGGGCACCATCTCCTGTGTCATCTTGGCATCCCTGGGACATCTTTCGCGGCATCTTAGGTTTGGCCAGCTTATGGGGCGCCTTATATGCTGCCTTGGGGGGTGCCAACCTTTCCTGCCGCCCTCTGGGGCACATTATGACCTGCCTTGGATGACATGGTGCTTTATGATGTGCCTTATGGTGCGCCCTAAAAGGTGCATTAGGTTGTGGCACTGAGGTGAGACCTTTTTGGCTGGCAGTGCAAATTGTTGGGATGTGTCTGACTGTTACAAGCAGGAAAAGGGATTGTCTCAGACAGTCTTTTAACTGAGCCCACTGGGGGATCAAACTCATGACCACTGTATCAGCAGTCAATATATTAACCATTGTGCTACACCTCTGTTGCTGTGATTGTAAGTCATTGCGCCTAATTAAGGCTAAAGCACGTTAATGTGCCACAGCTCCCTCTATAGTGCAATAATGGACTTTATCACGCGATACCCGAAATGCTACCTTAAGAACGGAACACCCACTATCTTATATGGCATTCATCACAGTAAGACTGCAACTAACGCCGGTAACATTAAGATGGTTTAGTAAACATACCCCTTAGAGAAGCTAGCAAAGTAGTCAGGAAGGCAAAGATTCAAAAGGAGGAGGAAATAGCCAATGCAATAAAATGGGGGGATAAGACATTTTTCAGATATGTTAGAAAGAAGAGGAAGGGCAAAAGTGGTATTGTCAGACTCAAGGGTGCAGGGGAGAAATATGTAGAAGCTGATAAGGATAAAGCGGATTTGCTTAACAAATATTTCTGTCCTGTGTTCACAGATGAAGAACCAGGAGCATGACCTCAAAAAACACCCACAAACAGGAACAGAAGCGAGGGACATCTTGAACAATTTTCAGAAGACTGTGTTCGTGAGAAACTAGCTCAACTTAAAGTAGACAAAGCGACGGGACCGGATGGAATAGACCCTAGAATACTGAGGGAAGTTGGGGACGTTCTAGAAGCTCCACTGACTGACCTTTTCAATGCCTCGTTGGAGTTGGGAGTGGTGCCAAAGGACTGGAGAGAGGCTCATGTGGTGCCTTTACACAAAAGTGGAAGTAAGGATGTGGTTGAAAACTACAGGCCATTTAGTTTAACTTTGGTGGTGAGAAAATTATTGGAAACGCTGCTGAAAGAGAAAACAGTGAGGTTTCTGGAGTCCAGCGGATTACAGGATCCGAGGCAGCATGGATTCACCAGAGGCAGGTCTTGTCAGACAAATCTGATTTGTTTCTTTGACTGGGTGACCAGGGAGTTGGACCGAGAGAGAGCCCTAGAAGTGGTGTATTTAGATTTCAGTAAAGCATTTGACACTGTTCCTCACAGGCGACTTATAAACAAACTGAGCACCCTAGGGATGGACTCTAAAGTTACTGCTTGGGTTAGAAATTGGTTGGGTGGGAGGCGACAAAGAGTACAAGTAAATGGAGCTCACTCTGAGGAGAAGGATGTTACCAGTGGTGTGCCCCAGGGACCTGTCCTTGGTCCGATTCTTTTTAACATCATTGTTAATGATATAGCGGAAGGGCTATCGGGTAAGTTTTGCTTCTTTGCGGATGATACCAAAATCTGCAATAGAGTAGACACCCAGGAAGGTGTAGATAACATGAGGAGGGATCTAGCTAAGCTTGAAGAATGGTCTAGAATTTGGCAGCTGGGATTTAATGTTAAAAAATGTAAGGTCATGCATTTGGCCTGCAGCAATCCAAGGGAACAATATAGTATAGGGGGTGAAGTACTTTTGTCCACTAAAGAAGAGAGGGACCTAGGCGTGGTTGTGTCTGATGATCTTAAAGTAGCTAAACAGGTAGAAAAGGCAACGGCAAAAGCTAGAAGGATGCTTAGGTGCATATGGAGAGGAATGGCTAGCAGAAAAAAGGAGGTGATAATGCCTCTGTATAAGTCTTTGGTGTGACCTCATTTGGAGTATAGTGTGCAATTCTGGATACCACACCTTCAAAAGGATGTGAAGAGGATGGAGTCGGTGCAGAGGGTGGCTACTAAAATGATTAGTGGTCTTCATTATAAAGCACATGAGGACAGACTTAAGGATCTTAATATGTACACCTTAGAGGAAAGGCAGGATAGAGGTGATATGATTGAGATGTTTAAATACCTCCATGGCATAAATGTTTAGGGAGAGAGCCTCTTTCAATTGAAAGCAAGTTCTGCTATGAGGGGAGATGGGATAAGGGTGAAGGGAGATAGATTCAGGAGTGATATGCGGAAATATTTCTTTATGGAAAGAGTAGTGGATCCATGGAATAGTCTCCCAGTGGAGGTGGTAGAGATGAGGACAGTAACTGAATTCAAAAAAGCATGGGACAAACACAGAGAATCTCTAAAGGTGAAAAGGGGACTGTTGTAGTTGTTTATATAGAAGGGCAGACTAGATAGGCCATGTGGTCTTTTTTTCTGTCGTCATATTTCTATGTTTCTATAAGTGTACAGTGATACCCCATTTGGAGTACTGCATGCAATTCTGGAGATTGCACCTTCAAAAGGATATTAACAAGATGTATTTGGTCCATAAGAACATAAGAACATACGATATGCCATACTGGGTCAGACCAAGGTCCATCAAGCCCAGTATCCTGTTTCCAACAGTGGCCAATCTAGGTCATGCGTACCTAGAGGTTTCCCCAAAAGACACAGGTTCTGCAATGCTTGTACTAGGTCAAGCATTGATATCCTGGGTCCCTTCTTAATAATGGTTTATGGACCTTTCCTCCAGGAA
This sequence comes from Ichthyophis bannanicus, assembly GCA_033557465.1. Classification (NCBI taxonomy): domain Eukaryota; kingdom Metazoa; phylum Chordata; class Amphibia; order Gymnophiona; family Ichthyophiidae; genus Ichthyophis; species Ichthyophis bannanicus. The sequence goes on along the minus strand of CM066034.1, from coordinate 669,555,727 downwards.
CTTGTCCAAACCTTTTTTAAACCCAGCTACACTAACAGCCTTTACTACATCCTCCGGTAACAAATTCCAGAGTTTGATTACACGTTGAGTGAAAAAATATTTTCTTTTATTAGTCTTAAATAGTTTACCCTGTAGCTTCATTGCATGTCCCCTAGTCTTTCTATATTCTGATAATGTAAACAGTCGATCTACGTTTACCCGTTCCACTCCATTCATTAATTTATATACTTCTATAATATCTCCCCTCAGTCGTCTCTTTTCCAGCTTAAAGAGCCCTAACCTTTTTAGCCTTTCTTCATAGGAGTATCCTTCCATCCCCTTTACCATTTTGGTGGCTCTTCTCTGAACCTTTTCTAATAAAGCTATATCCTTTTTAAGATACGGCAACCAGAATTGCACACAATATTCAAGGTGCGGTCTCACCATGGAACGGCATAGAGGCATTATAATATCTTTTGTTTTATTTTCCATTCCTTTCCTTATGATACCTAGCATTCTCTTTGCTCTCTTGGCTGCCGCTGCACACTGGGCCGAGGGTTTTAACATGTTATCCACAATGACGCCTAAATCTTTTTCCTGGGTGGTGGTTCCTAATGTGGAACCTTGCATCGTGTAACCATAGTTTGGGTTGTTCTTCCCTAGGTGCATAACTTTGCACTTGTCCACATTAAATTTCATCTGCCATTTTGATGCCCAGTCTTCCAATTTATCAAGATCCTCTTGCAATTTTCCACAATCCTCTTGGGTTTTAACAACTTTAAATAGTTTTGTGTTATCTGCAAATTTGATAACCTCACTTGTTACTCCACTTTCCAGGTCATTTATGAATATGTCAAAAAGCAGCGGACCCAGCACAGATCCCTGGGGTACACCACTATTCACCCTTCTCCATTGGGAAAATTGGCCATTTAGCCCAACCCTCTGCTTTCTATCTTTTAACCAGTTCCTGATCCACAATAGTACACTGCCTCCTATCCCATGACTCTTTAGTTTTGCCAAAAGTCTCTGATGAGGGACCTTGCCAAAGGCTTTCTGAAAGTCCAGATACACTATATCAACCGACTCACCTTTGTCCACCTGTTTATTCACACTTTCAAAAAAACATAACAGATTAGTAAGACAAGATCTTCCTTGTCTAAAGCCATGTTGACTGTCTCCCATTAGTCCATGACTATCTACATGCTGAGTAATTTTATTCTTTATGATGGTTTCTACCATTTTTCCCGGTACTGACGTGAGGCTCACCGGTCTGTAGTTTCCCAGATCACCCCTCGAACCCTTTTTAAAAATTGGTGTTACATTGGCGATCCTCCAATCTTCAGGTATTAGAGATGATTTTAATGATAGTTCACAGATTACTAATAGCAGGTCTGCAATCTCATATTTCAGTTCTTTCAACACCCTTGGATGTATACCATCCAGCCCAGGTGCTTTGCTACTCTTCAGTTTATCTAATAGTTATAATACATCTTCCCGATGTATCGATATTTCCTTCAATTCTTCCGCACCTTTAAATACCACTTCAGTCATGGGTAACATCCCTACATCTTCCTCAGTAAAGACTGAAGAATTCATTCAGTCTCTCCGCTATCGCCTTGTCGCCTCTTAGTGCCCCTTTAACTCCTCTATCATCTAATGGTCCAACTGACTCTCTCACGGGTTTTTTGCTACGAATGTACTTGAAAAAATCTTTATTTCGCGTTTTTGCGTCCGCAGCTAGCTTCTTCTCAAATTCTCTCTTTGCCTTCTTTATCAATGCCTTGCATTTGACCTGCCAGTGCTTGTGCTGTTTCCAGGTTTCATCGTTTGGCTCTTTTTTCCATTTCCTGAAAGATGCTTTTTTGGCAACAACAACCTCTCTGACCTCACCTTTAAACCATGCTGGCAGTTTTTGGACTTCCTTCCACTTTTCTTAAAGTGTGGAATACAGCTGGTCTGGGCTTCCAAGATAGTATTTTTCAACAACACCCAAACTTGATGTAAGTCTTTAACCTTTGCAACTGCTCCTTTTAGTTTTTTTTTTAAACTATTTTCCTCATTTTATCATAGTCTCCCTTTCGAAAGTTAAAAGGTAGTACTTTGGATTTCCTTACTATCCCTCCTCCACTAATTAAATCAAAGGTGATCATGCTATGATCACTATTGCCAAATGGCCCCAACACCCTTATCTCTTGCACTAGATCTGGTGGTCCAGAGGGAGGTTACTAAAATGGTTAATGACCTTCTTCATACAGCATATGGGAACAAACTCAAATATACTAAACATATATGCAGTACTTTGGAAAAAAGGCAGGATATATGATAGAGACATTTAAATATCTCTAAGGTATGAATTCAGAAGCTACAAACCTCTTTCAATTGAAATGAAGCTGTGGAATGAGGAACGAGGGATCATAGGACGAGGGTGAAAAGGGGTAGACTCAGGAATAATCAAAGGAAATTAGTTGAGCTCATGATGAAGCTTATCTTTAACTGTCCTCCCCTATACTTATAAAATTGTCTGCCCCTTGCCCTTTCATCCCTGCTAAACCCTGGATTTTATCATTTTGTAAAGTGGTGGAGTAACCTAATTGTTAGAGCACTGGCTTGGGAGCCAAGAGACGAGGGTTAAATTCTGACTAGCACTCCTTGTGACCTTGATCAAGTCACTTAACCCTCCATTGCCTCAGAAAAATCCATTATCAATGTACATGCCAAGTTTTTAAAAAACGTTACAATGTAAACTGCTTTGACTGAAATGATAAAGCAGTATAAAAAACCTGTTAAATAAATAAACTGCTTTGCTATTTTTAAAAAGATGGTTTATAAATCCCCCAATAAAGTCAATATTTTGTTATGGAAAGGATGGTGGGTTCATAGAACAGCTTCCCAGTGGATATGGTGGAACCGAGAGCAGTACATATCTGAATTTAAGAAAGCATGAAACAAGAACAGAGAATATCTGATGGAGAGGAAGGGTTTATAAAGCTTAGCAGTTTCCACAGAAAGGCAGACTGGATAGGTTATAAGGCTTTGTATCTATTTTCATTTTTCTCTGTTTCTATGCTTTGTTCTGTTTTAGATTTTGTCTTCAGAAAGGACAGGGGGCAGATGCCAATGCTACCTTTTTTGCTCTTCTGAGCGAGTGATTTTTTTGCTGCCCCCATCCCCAGTGAATTGCCATGGAACCCTGCATGAGTTTTTCCTTATATTCCTACAATAACTTGACGAGGGTCTGAATTCTGTTTACATGTGCAATGGAGTCAGAGTAAGGCTATCGGAATTCAGGTAGGTGAAACTATGATACCTGCCCCTCATACTGGCAGTAGTGAACAGGTAGGTCATTTGAGGGGCCGAAGAGAGTGATAATTACTGGACTGTCTTCATGGAAAATTATAGTTATTACTCTTAAAATATGTCTAAATGAACATTATTGACATTTACTTACCACAGAAAATTCCAAACCCAGTTAAACATATAAGGGCTGGCGGTTATGTTCTATACAAGAGAATGTATAATGTACCCACAAATTCAAATGAACCAACAAAATTAAACATGTAAATTCTGTGTGGGAATCATGTTCACTTTGAAATGCATCCCAGGATATTTAACACAGATGAACTATCGATATTCATTATTGATAATACAATTATTCCAATGTTTATTTTATCTGTCTTTTCAGGCTCAGTGTCTATCTTTTTTCTCATTCTCTGGTATGGTCTGTTAATTTTTTTCCCTCTCTTCTCCTCTATTTTTTTCTTATCTGTTTTAGTTCTCCACACCTCCCTCCTTTATCTCTTTCCTTTGGAATGGATATATTAGAACTTTCTCTTTAGCTTTCTTCTGTTTTTCTCCTCTTCCTGCTTGCTTACCTTTCCCCATTCCTCTTCCTTTCAGTCCTCTTTCTCCTATGTTCTCTTTTCCAGTTCTTATCCCCTTCCTCCTCTATAACTTTACTGTATTACTAAAAAAGCCAAGATCATCTTCAACCCCCTCTCCTCATAGGTTATTTGTTCTTCTGCCTCTATCCAATAATTGTTCCTTTTCCCCTCTTTTTCTATCCTCATTTTTTCTCTCCCCCTATTTTATTGTTTCTTTCTTCTCTACCTCTCTCTCCACTTACATTTAGATTTTACCCCTCATTATCCTTTCTCCCTCACCTCCAGTCTTCACACCACCTCTTCCCTGCCAACTTCCCATCTCCCACTATCCCTTCCCTCCCCTCTCTAGCCCTCCCATTGCCCTTTCTGTCTCTATTCTTCCTCAGCCTCCTATACTCCATCTATCTTGTATCTATTTCCTAGTTTTCTATGTCCTCCCTCTGTACTCATCCTCTCAGCTTTCATCTACCTTCTTCTACCTTCCCAGTGCCAGCTCCTTCCCTTTCACTCATTTATTCCCTGGCCTCCAGCCAATTTTTCTCTTATCCCATGCTAAGTTTCCTATTACTACTCCAGCCCCATTCCTACCCTATCTCACCTCTTCCATCACTAATTTCATATTCCACCTTCACTCTCTATCCAAGTTCCTTCCCTCCCACTCTGCGTCCATGCGTTTTTCCACAATCATCCAGTTCCTGTTCTTCTCTTGTTTTCACTCCCAAGCCTATGAACCCCATATTCCTTTGCTTGCCCTTATAGTCCTTGTTCCCAGAATCCTTGTTATCCCCACCAGTCCCATCCCTTCTCTGCTGCCTCCCAATCTCTAGATTTTCATCCACCTGTTCCAATGACTGAGTCCCGGCACATGTATGGCAGCTGCTTCTTTCATGCACCAGGTGCTCTGCCTCCTCTCTGCACCTCTTCAGTTGGCTTCAGTTTGAACCTTGGAGTTCTACATCTACAGAGCCCTGTGTGGTTCAAAGATCAGTTGTCTGAACCACATGGGGTTTGTGCGGTTCAAACAGCTGATGTTTGAACTATTCAGCACTCCAGAGATATAGATCCCTGTGATTCAAACAATGAATGTTTCAATTGAGGGGCTTGGGAAGAGGCAACAGCAGTGAATAGGGGGAGTTGGAATGGGAAGCTGATAAGCGGCAGCTCTGAAGAGCCCAATAAAAGGGAAGGCAACTGCAGCATGGCTGGCAGCTTAAGTATGTTAAGTTGCATGCAGTCCATAATCCTGTACACACTTTGGACTGGCTGGTGCTGGCAGTTGGGCTCACACAGTCATTTTCTGTCACAGTGTAGGTTGTACAGCACACAGCACTATCAATGAGTGGTTCACCAGTACTGAGCTGGTCAAAAATGCAATGTGTGCCTTCAAGTCAATGCTTACTCCTGGCGACCCAGCAGCTCCTGAGTTTTCTTGCAGGGTGACGCCAAAGTAGACTGCCAGACATTTCTTCTGAGGGAATGGAGGGTTAAATTACTTGCCCAAGGCCACAAGGAGTGCTAGTGGGAATCAAACCCTGGGTTCTTGGTTGCCAAGTCAGTGCTCTTGGATCCTTACAGCACGATTCTAACATCCATGTCTGGCCGGCAAAATGTCTAAATTGAAAACGGGCACGCTATAGACCCTATTCCGAAACTGTGGGTATAGACACATCCGTGTTTCTGGAATTGGGAGATATACGTTTCTGGTGCGGCACGAACAATGTGTCCAGGGAAACATGGGCCCTCGCTGCTATAATGGGACATAGGTATATGCAGCAAATGGCCCATATGTTCCCATGCGCACTGTATGCTGAAAATGTAGACGTTTCTGATGAATCCTGTCCCTGTGCAGCCATGCCTTTGCTGGAAAACATACATCTCCTAGGCTGGTGCCCAAACTGATAGTGTTGTATTCATGTAAACAACACAATAAGACCGATGAAACAGATATGGTCATGCAAACCAGACTGTGTATACAAGTTTGTTGTATGCCCATAACACTATAAGGTTATCTAAGTGCACCTAAGCAAGTGTAAAAGCATATGGAAAGTGAGATATTTGTCCTTAGAGATCCTGCAGCAGCACATTCATGACATTTGATGAACACTTTAGTTATGCATGCAGTGGTCATCGCTGTAAACAGAATTTGCAATGCTAAGAATGGGTCATATAATATTGAAATGAGTCTCTAGAGCTATGTGTCAACACATAGCCCTGTCAGTGATAGGGACCCATCAAGATGAGCACATGCAACAGTGCAAATATCAGCAATACATGCCCAAAATCACCATTAACTGTCCCGACAAATGTGCACAATGCTAGAGACCTCTGATGATACATTTGTATATGCATTTGTGCTGTTAGCACTGTGGCATGCCTCCACTCCAAGGGTCTCCCACTATTGACACAGACATGCCCACTCTGTTGATGCATGTACACCAGCTGCCCATGTACACCAGCACCTGGTTGTGCTGCGGTCAGCCCTACAGTCTAAGTACTGGCCAGGCATACATGGCATCCCAGAGTTGCGGATCAACATACCTGCAGTCCTCACACCACACGTGCACACACACACACATACACACACACTCTCTTGCTTACAGTCAGATATAACATAGCTCTGCCAAACCCATGCCTTGCACCTATACATAACTGCTGGTAATACATAATAGCATGGCATCTCAGGACAGCACATCTGATCTACATTTCTCAGCCAAATGTGATTCTACTTCATATTACCCACATACCATCTCTACATCTACAATACCATCCCTCCAATCATAACAATTGTTAGGGATGCCCAGAATAGCCCCTTTAGCACATACAACTGCCAGCATTGCCAGAATAAAGGTTGTTACAGTGCTTTACTTTTCTGTAGGGGTGTTCTATATTGCTACTTAATTTCACATATGTCCATCCCCTGTGCATTATTTTCTCTACAACTGCATCTTGTGCTCTCCCAGACAACAGACACACCAGTTCAATTCAGGCTCATCACAGCCATTCATCTCTATGGGACACATTAGAGATCAGAGCAGGAATTCTTCTGAGTCCCGGCCTTATTCCACCTTGCCGCTGGTATAACATGGGTATCCGCGGGATGCACTCAGGACATACTGAATATGCTTTATACATGCCTGTGGCTTGCCCTGCCTCCATTCTGCCCCCTCCCGCCTGTGTTCTGAGATCCCCATTTTAGCACCATGTATGTGCAGGGCTGCGTGGTTTCAGATATGGGTCTAGACGTTTTTGCAAGAATAACATCTATCCCACACATCCAGGCAGCCTATTTGAGTTTCTGAATGACTTCCTTAGTGTACTAACAGAGCCATTTACTAAGCCTAATCCAGATTACTCATTGGACAACCAATATACTTAGACATGGTTTCATAGACTTTCTGGCACAGGAACATTGCAAAAGAAAGGTCTTTTGAGTAAGTTTCTAGAGCAGGAATCAAGACAGTTATAGTAAGAGCAGGCTGGCTAGAGCCAGCTTCCTTGAAGCTCCTCCTGTAAGTGCCTGTCTTCCAACCTGAGGGTCATTGATTTAAGGGCAGGATGACAGTGAGGGTAAGAAGCTTAATTTCTTTTTTTTTTTTTCATGTCATACTCAAATTAAAAACAATATGTTGCTTCAAACAAATGCACATCCATAGGAAAAGGGAACAGACATTGTCTCCTCCCCTGAAAAAAAAACCTCACAGAAACTCAAATCAAGATCTTTGTTGAGGCCAAATGGTTACACTGTGTTCACTTCAAAGATGATCCTGTAACAACAATCTATTAATATCTCCTCTTTGTCACGACACAAACAGTACTAATAAGACATATATTCAATTCACTGCACATATGGTTCTGCAACTTACAATATTCAACCAAGGGTGCCACTAGATTTCCATTTTTAATGCAGCTTTTATACTCTGCCTACCTAGTACATAGCTTTCTTTTCGTATTGCCAATATAATGTAAGTCACGGTGGCAGATAATTACATACACATTTATTGCATTACAATTCAAACAAGTGCATACTTTTTCTTTCTACATCATCATGCAGTCTGTAACAATCTGTGTGCAGAAAGAACAGCACCTGCAACTAAAATGGCCAACAGCAGGGAGCTTCTTTGCTATGAAAAGGCTGAGGAGACCAATCTAACTCTCAAATTATTTCCTCTGGTGTGTGCGACACATAACTCCTTACCGATAAAACACTCTAAGGGGTATGTTTACTAAACCGTCTTAATGTTACCGGCGTTAGTTGCAGTCTTACTGTGACAAATGCCATATAAGGTACTGGGCGTTCCGATCTTAAGGTAGCATTTCGGGTTATCACATGATAAAGTCCGTTATCACGCGATAGAGGGAGCCGCAGCACGTTAACACACATTAGCCTTAATTAGGCGCGCTGACCTGCAAACCAAGCAATAGAGGTGTAACACAATGGTTAATATATTGACTGCTGATACAGTGGTCATGAGTTTGATCCCCCAGTGGGCTCAGTTAAAAGACTGTCTGAGACAATCCCTTTTCCTGCTTGTAACAGTCAGACACATCCCAACAATTTGCACTGCCAGCCAAAAAAGTCTCACCTCAGTGCCACAACCTAATGCACCTTTTAGGGCGCACCATAAGGCACATCATAAAGCACTACGTCATCCAAGGCAGGTCATAATGTGCCCCAGAGGGTGGCAGGAAAGGTTGGCAGTCTCCAAGGCAGCATATAAGGTGCCCCATAAGCTGGACAAACCTAAGGTGCCACGAAAGATGCCCCAAGGATGCCAAGGTGACACAGGAGATGGTGCCCAGGGGCACAAAGGTGCCCCAAAGTCACAAGCATGAATTGTATGGCTCAAACACAGATGTAACCATAACACTGCACAGAGCACCAAGGAAAGGCAATGAACAAGTGATGGAAGGAAGTAGATGATGGAGCTCATGGACCAGCCAAATCTGCGTACAGCCCATGTGGCAGCAGGTAAAGTGGACATACATATCGGGGGGGAGGGGGGGCAGCTGTACCGATGTACAGGGTGATGGTAATGTACAGTGCAACAATGACAGTGTGTGGCAGAAGATGGGAATACGTGTCCACCAGAGGAAGTAGAGTTGGCAGGATAAGGCAATGACAGGAGGACAGAGGAGAGCAGTGCCATGCAGAGCAGACACAGGAGAGGCAAGCATGAAGAGCCGCAATGCAGAAATGTGTGCCAGTGCAGGACATGGGGTAGCAGCCTGCAAATTAGGGCAGGACGCCACACAGCTGGCACACACATATAGACGGACAGAAGGATGGATGGCAACAGTGATGAGGGTATAATGTGGCGGCAGCACAGATCTGCACAGATATGACTGTTACACGAATGAAACGTAGTTGTGTAGTACAGACATAAAAAAAGGGGAACAGAGAAGAATCAAACCCATGACCTCTGCTATTGAAGTCATTGCATTAACCATTGTGCTACATCACTATGGGAGTCATCACACCAATGGCTGGCTACAGAAAGAGTGCATGTCACCATAAAACTATCTGCTGTGGCTACCAGGATAGGATAGAACCAACAGTACCCATAATGCAATTCACATGCAGAACAGCAGTCTACATCTGCTCACCAGATGGGGTATGCACCTCTACAGCACATCGGCTTGGTAGGGGGGAATGGTCATGCGTGTTACTAGCACAGAGTATCCAAAGGCCATGCCAATGTGCATGTTTTGTGCTCACCCTGAGGGTGAGGTGGAATGGCCAGCACCAGGTCCGCAGTACCCGGGTCGGTTGAGGCGGGCTGTGCTGCAGGTCTCCATCAGTGCCAGTGTGTGGCAGGTATTTGTTGTAGACACCTTTAGGAGGTCTCTGTGTCCGTTTGTAATTGCCAGTCATATCTAGCCCTTGTGGACCATGATGCACACAGCATAGTGCATATCCACTTCGCTTGCTATGGTCACCTGTGCAGGGAGCAGGGGTGTGTCAAGGCTCACATGGGTTGGGTCGGGTCAGGTCGGAAGAAACATGATCTGCCCCCCAACAGACCCACACTCTCACTCTTTTCAAGGGGGGGCACACGCAGTGGCAGTACATGAGGACAGGCTGTGGGACCAGCAACCCCAATCCTGGTGGCAAATGGACAGGGCCACTGACTGATAGGCAGTGGGCCCAGTCAGCTCAGCTTCCCCCCACTACAATCTGACATTCACCAGCAGAGTGCAGTCAGTATGCACCTGCTGCACTCTGCAAGGTGCTGCAGCCATACAGATGCTAACTGCAGACAATCTGCTAGCTAGTACATTGTGCATGCTCCTGGAGGAACTGTGTGCACCCAAAACTGGGATGTCAGCACACACACCATACAGGTATGTCACTGATCAGGTCCCAGAAAAAAAGAACCCATACATATCAATTAAGAAAAATACTGCATAGCACTATGGGGGAACCTAGCCATGCCGTTTTCACTGCTCAGTCAGGGTGAGAGCGACTTCCCAGCATGACATGCTGTGACCACCCTGCCCGTGCAGGTGGTGGTCGGGCACTACAATGTCCCAGCTATTGCTCTATACCCTGTGCAAATGCATCCTGCCCAGGCCATACCCACAGTACCTTGCTCCTCATTATGCACATTGGCAGGCTAACACTGGAAACAGTGCAAGCAATGTGGGCTCAGTAAGGTGTAGGCAGCCACAACACACTGGATAGACAGACACACACTCCCACACCTATGCCAGCATTGTGCAAATATAGAGGTTTGTGGCAGAACTGGCCGCCACACCAATCCTGGGCACAGTGCGGGCATTGCTATGGTACTCAATACTGTTAGGGTCACTCCCCGGGGTGGTAAACACTGTCAGAATCAGTAACTGAAACACACTCCACAGATATCAGAAAGGTTGCTATGATGAATCTCTATCAACAAATTGTGTTTAACTTAGGATTTGTTAGCTGACATTAATCATAGCAACCTTTTGATATATGTGGAACGTGTTCCCAAGTTTAGGACGGCATTGCTAAGGTATGCAGGTGCCAGTATTAGGAGATGCTGCTCCGCGCAGGGCCCAACAGCCTGACTCTACATGAGGCTTTGGATAGTGGAGCCTGTGGGTGTGGGTGTTTATTCACCTGTTGGCCACTGCTCTAGGGCAGAGGTTCCCAACTCCGGTCCTGGTGGGTCAAACACTGTTCAGGTTTTCATGCTGTCCCTAATGAATATGCATGAAATACATTTGTATACAATGGGGGCGGCACATACAAATGCAGCACAGGCATATTTATTAGGGTCAGCATGAAACCTGAATGGTGTTTGGCCCTCCAGGACTGCAGTTGGGAAACTCTGCTCTAGGGATTGCACATGTTTATGGTGTCTGTGCTCTGTAGGGTAAAATATAGGCATTTCAGGCATGTTTATGTTATCTGCAAAAAAGGTTCTGTCTTTATTACCATGGTTTAGTACTGGGTATAATATGGGGACAGGGTTGGCAGGAGCCACAGCTGGGACTTGAACTCGTGACCTTCTGCTCCTGAACACACTTGCTGTGTGTACTACACCACACGGACAGATTATTCCTTGGGGCTACCATGACTGTTCATCAGACAGACCCTGTCTGTTGCAGTGTACAGCACCCTCCTAAACGGGGCTTGGCCATGGTCTGCTGTGGGCCGATGCCACTGCCCCCTCCGCCACCAGCACCCCTCCGCCACCATGCAACCATGCCATTATGCCTGTGGTGCTTGTGGTGCGCAGTCCCAGGCCACCCAGTGTGCCGGTAGGCAGCTGCCTATGGTGTGGGTTCTTGGGTAGGAGTGCCTACATGGACATGCACACTTTCTCCTGGCACCGCCTGCCAATGTTATGTGCCCTTGGGGGTACCTGCTGGGTAATATCTCCTGTGACACTGTGGGACACACACTTGTGCTCATGTTGGACCCTCATCTGTTGCTGTCTTGCTGCTTTACAGTTTTGGCATTCCTATGTGCCACCTAAGCATCTGCCTAGTCTGCACTGTGCCCAAGCTGGACCACAGCATGTGCCGCCTGCAGCCCCCTGATCCCATTTACAGCATCAGTACAGTTGCCCTTTCCTACGTGCCCACTCTGCTGTTTCTGCACATGTGCATGCCATAACAAACCTGCCTAATCTAAATGACAGAAGCCCTGATCAGTGCTATTTCAATGTGGGATCATTCACTTTGTAGGGGGACAGAGCATAGACCCTTCCAAACATGATATCTTAAGTTTTATGCTTTGTCAGTATTGTTGCTTTATGTTTATCATTAATATCAATATTGGCCAGCTTGGATATTGAGATTTTAAATGTGGTTCTGGTCATTTTATATGTTTATTTGCCTGTTTGGTTCCTGCACATGTATCACAACTATCACTTTACTAGGTTTCCCTGCTTTGCTGCACATTGCTGACTTAAATGTTTTCTCTTTCCTGCAAATGTGCCTAACGAGAGGGTTTCACTGGCGTTAGTGTTCAGACCCGGATTTCACAGTGTTAGTGTGCCTGGAGCTTCTCCCTGCCCACTCTCTGCCTATTGACCCCCTTCTCTCCGCCCTCTGGGAAGCCTTACTCCACCCTTCAGACCCGGATTTCACAGCGTTAGTGTGCCTTAATGCCGCCACAGCGTTATCGCAGGATAAGAGACGTTATCGTGTGACAATGCTACGTTATCGTGCAATAACGTCACCTATCGCGCGATAATACCACCACTGCGACTTTAAGACAGTTAGTAAACATACCCCTAAATCTTGAATGATTTACAACATAATTTTAAAATACTTTTAATCTTGCATGCTGAATAGAAGAAATGGATTGATGGACCCAAGCTTAGAATTCTCATGAGTGTCTGGTTTGCTCAAAGGAGACTTCTTATCTTCATCCTGTGCCCTGTGATATACCCTCTTGTTAGAACTGTGTAATCTTTTCTCTGAACCTATTACATCTATCTATGCTTTTGATTGAAACTCCTCCTTTATAGTACCTAATCTTTTCAGTCTTAAAAATTGTCTCTCTGGTATCTTTTAAATTTCTTACATGATGTAATAATTAATTACTGCCAGTAGGTTTTCAAAATATAATTCTCTTTAGCTGCTGTTTTAATCTTTGGTTAGTTTTCTGTTTTGCCCATGTCCTCTTCATAAGTTGTATATTGCCTTATGGAACGATTATTTGTTTTAACTGTACTCTTCAGTTTTATGCCCCTGACGCAGGCTGTGGCTGAAACATATCGAGTTGTTTACGATCTCTTGGGCATTTTATGAATATTTATATTTGTATGGTTATTTATGTTATTTATGTTTATATATGCATATAGGTATATAATAAAATTTGACTGTTTGTTCCTTTATTTATTTGTTTGGTGTATTTTGGACTACCATTATTTTTATTTGTTTTTTTAAATGTTTGATGGAGCCAGATGCAGAGTTATTGGGTTACCTCCCCTTCTCTGCTCTGAGCAGGGGATCTTTAAACCAGGCAGGAGATTAACAAGAGCTTTGATATTACGCTCCCATTCTACCAATATTTTCAATTAAGACACTTTTCAGTGGCTTTACCAGTTAAGGCTCATCTTCTTAGGGAACTCCTTTCTTTTCAGATTCTGATTTCTGAGAACAGAATGATAAAGGGAATATTATCACTTTAATATAAAGCAATTGCAGAGCCATATCCTAAGAAGCATCTCAGGTATATGTATCAACATGAGGAAAATACTGAACAGAAAGATTGGGACTCCTTTTGAGAACCTTCACTGACTTACAGTCATAGCTGCTTTAGATCTCTGTCGTTAATCAGCGCACAATTATACCTCTTCTTCTGTCCATACCACCACAGAGAATTGATAAATTGGACTCGAGTACCTCCCCATTATGTTGGAGAGGCTGAGAACATATAGGTTCATGGATAGATACCTAGTAGAACTGCCCATATATTAAGTTTTATTGGAATGAGATTCAACGGGTTATAGAGGCAATTATAGGTAAGGTTGTGTGTTTAGGAGGCTGCAGTTCTTTAGCTCTGGTTGAAAGTAAGTTTGATTTAATATGGGGACTATGACTGGCAGCCAAGAGCATTGTAGCCAGAGTTTGAAAGAGAAACTCACCACCCACATGAATGGCTGCAGAAAGTGTAGGAGATCATCTCTATGGAGAAGCATATATGGTGCATAAGAGGGAGTTTGGATCGATTTGAGGAGATATGGGGTTTTATAAATGGTTGCCGTGAGCTGTGGTTAAGATAATAATTGAACCTCTATTTAGAGATGGTTTGTTGATCCCTTAGTGACCTGGGGTGGTGGGGGGCAATTGTCCCTTCACAGAAGGGGTCTGTTTACTAAAAGCCACTAGTGGCTTCCTTGTGAAATTGGAGCCGCGGGCCCATTTTATTCAATGGGGCCGTGGCTCCAATATCACATGGAAGCTGCTAGTGCCATTTAGTAAACAGACCCTTAAGTGTGTTCCTTCCTTTCCCCTAGCAATCACCAGGATATACGATTGTTTGGTGAAGTCTAGGAATTTTTTCAAAGTATGTGGGGGTGGAGGGATTGGGGTGGGGATTGTTTGTTGAATGGCAATTAGAGAGGATGATGTTTATTCATGTTTTTCCTCTTGTTTATCCTTTTGTTTGAGGGTGTTGTGAACCGGACTGTTATCTTTATTATGCTTATGTGGTTCTTTTTCCCTGTTTCATGGTTTATAGTTTATTGATTCTTAATATGCCGCTCTTCGGATGAACAGCAGGGCGGTTTTAGAATGTTATATGGAATTGATTGGGAAATCCTTTCTGTATTTGTATTTTCTTTAGCAAACAATCTGCTGACTGATTGTCTCTTTTTGTATGTGCTCCAAAAGTTAAATAGAAATCTATAAAATAAATAATAAATAGAATAAAAAAATGTTTCTAACTCCCAAGCAGAGATAATGGAACCCATTCTTTGCTTTACAAAATACCTTTTTCATTCATTCACCTTTCACTTATTGCCCATATAAAGTAACCCTATCATACAATAGCTACTTCTCTTGTCGAGTGCTGTTGGAATCAATGCTCGGTTTTCATCATAAAGATGCCTGCCAATTTTGGTAGTAAAGTAGTTTGATCTCTTGTGTATAATTCAAACTGGCAATGGTAACCACCTAAATTATTTATAAATGAATAACACAATGTGTGTTTTCAACTAGCTACAATATAATTCTGAAACATAACAAGTGAATTATTTTAGTACCTCCGTTATACATTATGATAGATGCTTACAGATGCTAATAATAGGCAACAATGTTCTCTTCGTATGGTATTGAGCAATTACCAAAGGTCAAAAACAGTATTGCTATCATAACTTGTGGAACCTAGAATTCCAAACAACCTTTTGCATCACAATTGATGTCAATTGTTGTCTTTAAATAGCCAATTTTAAACTTCTATAAAACCACTAAGCAGAAACATGTGTAAACAAATTCCATGTAAACTACTGACTGATAGACAAAGTGAAAATTTCTGGAAATTATACTATGGGGGTTATTTTAGAAACCTTATTTGCCCTTTCAACATGGAAAATCTGGCATTTACATATTGAAATGGAATCCACATATAAATGGTGATTTTAAAAAGAGCTAAATTTACACAGGGTGATCCAAGTACAGGGTGTTCATAATATATATAATTTGCAAAGAGGCATTACAGGATAAGGCTAAGGTGTGGCTTAGATGGGTAAAAAATCTACAATGACAGCGACTTCTGAACAGTATGTCAAACCCCCTCTTGTAACACGCCGTATGCCCCCCCTCCCTAATGAGCCAAACGCCAATTAAGCCCCTTTCCTTGCACCCTCTCCTTTGCCTTTCAGCTATGCATCTTAAACCCCTCTATAGTCCTAAATTGCTCAGACTGAAGACAGGATGGAGTCATTGCAGAGGGTATCTATTAAAATGGTTAGTGGTCTTTGTTATAAAGTATATGGAGATAGACTTAAATATTTAATATGTATACATTAGAGACAAAACAGGATAGAGGAGATATGAAAGAGACATTTAAATACCTCCATGGCATAAATGCATAAGAGGAGAGCCTCTTTTGATTGAAAGCAAGCTCTGCTATAAGGGTACATAGGATGAGGGTGAAAGGGGATAGACTCTGGAATAATATGCGTTAATATTTCTTTACGAAAAGAGTGATAGATTCATGGAATAGTCTCCTAGTTGGAGGAGGTACTAGAGATGAGGATAGTATCTGAATTAAAGAAAGCATGGGACAAACAGAAGATCTCTAAAGGAAAAACGGGGACTATTGTACTTATTAGGGAAGGGCAGACTAGATAGGCCATATGGTCTTCTTCTGCCATTGTTTCTATGTTTCTACAGCCAGTTTCCTCCAAGAGAAATGGGGAGGGGACACCTATATGTATGTGTTGTCACAGGTCTCCCTGTGGGTAATATACTGCTGTCTCCACTGACATCTTATATCCTGTGCCACACATAGCTCACCTACAAACACCACAGCACGTTGCCTTGTGATTACATACACAGACAGGCCTGGAGATGGCACGTACAGAGCAGGCCAGGGGGTACATCTGTGGTGACAATATCTGTGCTGCCTGAGTTTTCTTCAGTGTCATGCATACCCATAGCACATTGTGCATACATGCTTCCTCACAGTGTGCATTCTTAGCTGGGTGCCTGCCTCGTTTCATAGTCAATTAAGCAGTAGGGCTGGTCAGCTGATATGTCAGGAGATTCTCTCTTGACAGGCCATTGCCACATGGGAACAGTGTGGCAGCCCCCCCAGCAAACCTATGACAGAGATATAGCATTTAAGAGACATGATTGTGGATAAGATGTCTGATGCTCAAAGGCCTATATGTGGAGAAAAAAAAGATGTTGACAGTACTAAGTTGCAGATCATTCCCTTTGTCCAGGAACTCTTATGCCAGAGCTAGGGAGCAGGAGCCCTGCATGCAGGCACCAGTCCATGTAGCATTCCCCTCACTGGCAGAACTACCTCTATGTGAATCCTTTACACATACAGTTGAGGACATTAGTCCTACACATTCTGTCATGGCCATGCTGGTGTGTTGATGGTGTTCATTGATTCAGCACAGCAGCCATTACCTGCGTGGGCAGATGACAGAACAATGGGCACTTGGGCAGGGTATCCACATGACTACACACTCCTGCACATGCTGCATGCACAACCAAGCATGTAACTATGTTACATACAGCATCAGATCATGACATTCATTACACCACAGCTTTATGATCCTGTGAAAGTTGGATGCTAGATTATGGCTGTAGTACAACAAGGCTGAGAGACAGATGATCACCTCACTGCCTCTGCATTTCTGTTGTGCAGCTGCCATTGTTTGGGCATTCACATCTGCCAGGTGCCAAAGGTCAGGGACAATGTTCTGTGCATGCAACAAGAGAGATGTTATATGGTTTCCAAAGTTATAAAATATTTGGAGATGCAGCTGAGCACATTGTCAGCTTTGATGACACCACATTTTCACCTGACCTGCTGATTGGTATACAGTTCTGATGTTGATGTGCGGAAAGCAAGTGTTATTGTAATGAGCATATTAGGACAGAGGCCATTATGCACTGTAATGGTAGAGAATGTGGGTCTTTGAGGATCAGCATAATGCTGATCAGTCTTCCTTGCACAAGTGCTGGGCCTTCAACACAGCAGTGTCAGAATCCAGAGGCAGCACAGGCAGCAGCAGTGGTGGACCCTCCATTCATGACAGAGGAGGAAGACACAGGGGAGGCAGAGGAGGAGAACAACATCCCTCTGGGAGTGATAAGGACAGAGGTGGAGAAGGCACAGGATCTGCAGGCTGCTTTCTCACCCAGGGATGGTGCCACCTCCAAGGCTAACACTGCTGATGACCTCAGCCTCCCCCCTCCTTAACTTTCCCATAGACCCCTGACTGCAGACGAGCCTGGAGTGGCCAGTCACCTGCCCCACAGTCTCCCTCCATCTGTGCTGCTCCCCCAGCTGAGGCACAGAGAGAGCGGAAGCTCTTGCAGGGCCAAGCAGAAAACACACAGAGCAAGAGAAATGATGACACAGGCACTTTATTGGAATCCCCAACGCGTTTCGGCAGGTTGCCTTCTTCAGGGGGTTGATATCACTTATAAACACAAAACATAATAAGCATAAAATAATATATCAATTACACATGGAATCAAAACTCATATTTAAAAACAATAAAACCAAATCAAAAACATTTATATCAATTGTGAACCAGATAGGAGTAAAACCAGGCATGTTAAAACCTGAGATGATAAACGTTGATATGTACTGAACCTACTACACTCAAATTAAAAGTATATATATAATGATTAGGTAATGTAGAGGATAAAAATTACATAATGAATAAATAATAAAGTAAAATAATAAATAGTTAAGAATATGTGCAAAAGGGTAGATGGGCTTGTGGCAACATATTGTACTCATAAACAAACAATCATTAGCTAAAATGGTCAAAACAAGTTAAAAAACACATGATAAACATACAGATAATAAATACTGTGCAACCATCATTATAAATAGCTGTTAAAAGTGCTCAAATGAATAAATAATAAAATAATAAATAATTAAAAGTGTCCGCACAGATATATTAAAAAGCAAATTAATATAATAAAAACTGACCAACAACAAACTAAAAATATTAAAATACAATGGTGAATAACCATCAAACATGAATATAGATTGTTGAAGGGATGCTGTGCAACCATTGTGCTTAGAGGAATTATAAAACAACGCAGGGCAGAAGTAAGGATAAAGCCTATAGAATCATTAATCAGATATGCATTGGAATCCAAATGGAAGTATGAAAAAGAAAAGATACATGGAGTATAGGCAATACTTTCAGTTACTCAGCGCATACAGACCGCGAGTCTGCAACGGATAGATTGTAGGGCTCTTGATTGGACCTTTTACTGTAAAACATCAGGATAAAAAATAAATAATAAATAAAATAGGATGAGAAAGGAGGTGGACACAATGTATATGACCGCACTAGGATAAAATCTGACAACCGTTATCATAACGCTAAAATTAATATATATATAGACAATTTATATGTGTAAAACAATTAATTGTGAAGAATTTATGATCATTGTTACTGAATCAGCTAGGCTGATAGATAGAGAATGTGACATTAAAACTGGAGAAAAGGACGCCATACATTAGTGATATTGCCGCTGTCTGGGCTAAACTTACTAAAGAAGGTGGAAAAATGCTTAAAACCAAAGGGTAGCCTGAACATGGGGGGAGAGAAATATAATGCTATGTATACTGTAGGAAAAGAGGCCATATCTCCAAGGGCAATGCAGTTATAAATAAAATTGAAAGTACTCACGATTCCAAATCAAGTATATAATGCAGTCACCACGATCTTGCACAGAAGATTATAGCGATGATGCAACTGGAAAGCGAGTTGAACGCAGCTGAGAGGGGAAATGACAATGTTAAGATGAACGGAAGGGAATGTACAACTGATTTTTATTTTACAAGAAAGCCGTCTTGGTATGTAGTTGTGGCGTTTTATACAATACAGAGGACGTATGGAAAACAACTTCAGACGCTGCTATTACTGAAAATGAAACGAATTAAACCAAAAAGTATAATACTAAAAAACCTTGCATCGGCAGGCACG
The DNA here is from genome assembly GCA_033557465.1 of Ichthyophis bannanicus. Lineage (NCBI taxonomy): Eukaryota > Metazoa > Chordata > Amphibia > Gymnophiona > Ichthyophiidae > Ichthyophis > Ichthyophis bannanicus. The sequence continues at coordinate 669,536,232 of CM066034.1, read as the reverse complement.
CATGAAAAAAAATTTGAGAAATCTCGTTGTAAGGAAAAATTTGGATCATACCTCAAGGGAATCTTGTGAATAAAGGAGCAGGTGTGTGAAACCCATATGAATATTGAAAAAGTGTGCGGTGTGTACACATCCGCTGGTAGCATTGCTAAATAATGACAGTGCATAAGAAATGAAGAAAGTAGAAGTTAAATTATAATCCGATATACCTTGATGTTGTGGGTAAAGTGCATCTTAAAGTGGATTACTTACCAAACTAAGTGAGATCAAAAACCACACTAGACACAGAGAATTTTGCAAACAGTCAGCTGAGATCGAGGGTAAGTATTTAAGAACGCTGAAAAACGTGCCAAAAAAAGGGGGCGTGGCAAGTGTCCTATTACAGGGCAGTGTAGCCTCAGATAAAGTGAATGTAATGGCTGATGTAAAGGTTAAGAAAATTGCTGAGGCCATACCATAGAAACATTGTAACTTAAACGTGCTGTAAAAGGTAATACTGATGGATGAAATTAGTAGCAGTGAGATCTGTCACTTAAATAGGGTCCTAAAAATGAAAAAAACTATATTAAATAAGGGTATGTGTCATAGGGCCAACTGGTGAGTTGAACTTAATAAAAGAGGTTTTAAACAACCAAAGTTACAAAAAGACAGAAAGATCAAAATCTTGATTTAACCCCTTGGGTTCCAAACTGTCTAACTCATAAATGTATCGCTGCTCCAATTTCAGTAATGCCTTGTCAATATCCCCCCCTCTCCATTTTGGCAAAACTACTCTTAATACTAGATATTTTATGTCACTAATGGTATGATTCTTTTCCTGCCAATGAGCCACCAGTGGCTTGTCTAGTATCCCTCTATGGATACAGCTCCTATGCTCCACTATTCTAGTGCGCACCTGTCTTTTTGTTTTCCCTATATAAAGCATATTACAGGGACATATTATTGCGTAGATGACATGTTCTGTTTTACAATTGGAAAAGGATTGTAAATATATCTTACGAAGTGAAACGGGATGGGTGAAAACATCTTTGGTGGTAATCACATGAGTACAAACTGAGCATCCACCACATTTGAAATGGCCTTTTAGTATCGGAGTGGGTCTACGTAGTGGAAGCGCAGACGAAACTAACAAATCAGATAAATTTGGGTTTCGTTTGTGAGCTACCATAACTTTTTTATTCATGAATGGTAATAAGGGTGAAAGCAAATCCCACTGTTGTCTTAGAATGTCAGTAATTTCCTTTGTATAATTTGTAAATGTCAGGGGACAGACAATACTATCTTGTTGTATACGTGCCTTTTTATGTAACAATAACTGTCTGTCTACAGTACTTGCCCTATGATAGGCCTTCTTGATGTAACGCTTGGGATAACCACGTTGTGAAAATCTGTGTTGCATATCTAATGCATGTTTATTAAAATCTTCATCTTTAGTGCAAAGCCTTCTGACTCTAAGGAATTGACTTATTGGTAGGTTGTTTATGCTTATTATGTTTTGTGTTTATAAGTGATATCAACCCCCTGAAGAAGGCAACCTGCCGAAACGCGTTGGGGATTCCAATAAAGCGCCTGTGTCATCATTTCTCTTGCTCTGTGTGTTTTCTGCTCCCCCAGCTGCCAGCACCTCTTGCAGCATCCATTGCACATTCAGAGGCTGCCACAGAGATGCCATGTTGGTGGCATGTGACTGTACCATGGGTGCCACACTAGTTGCACTTGCACATGCAGTGCCCATGGAAGAGACTATGGAACAAGTGCAGGCCTATGTGGTGAGAGTGGCAGATGACCTCCACCCACTGGAGGCGATCAGGCAGCTTCGGAGCCATCTGCTACCCTCACTCAGGAGGGAGGAGCTACACCTATAAGGGCATTTGCCCCAGTCTCCATGTTGGCTGCTCTGCAGCCAGGGTTCATGTGACATTGGCTGGCTCCCTCCTTTCCCTCTCCCTCCCAAACATTGTACAGTGAGGCATGTTTGCCTTGTTTGGTTCTGCACAACAGTGCAATGTAAATAGCTTTAGAAAATATATTTGTTTTCTGTTTATTCTGCTCATGTGTGTTTGTGTAGAGGTCTATGGAATGGATCCATAACATTTATTTATTTAATTATTTGAGATATTTGTATACTGCATTTCCAAAGATTAACATGGTTTACAGCTAACAAAAACATAACATTACATGGAACAAGATAATCTTACAAGGAACAGTAAGCAATACAAGTAACCTATTAACATTAAAATACAAAAACTAGTATAACATGACAGCAAGTGTATGCGAGCAAGTGTACGGTAGACACATGTCCACTCATTTCACACACACCTCTAGGTGGCCCATCGACATGGCTCTCAGTAGATCGCTGTATATTGCCGGTTCCAACAGACTCTGTGATGAAAGTACAGGCATGTTGATGTGCTCCAATGGGAATGAATGACCCCTATCAGATCAGACCCTAAGAACATAAGATATGCCATACTGGATCAGACCAAGGTCCATCACGTCCAGTATCCTGTTTCCAACAATGGCCAATATAAGTCAAAAATACCTAGCTGTTTCCCCAAAAAGGCACAGGTTCCATAATGCTTATATTGGGGCAAGCAGTGGATTTCACGGGTCCCTTTAATAATGGTTTATGGACCTTTCCTCCAGGAACTTGTCCAAACCTATTTTAAATCTGGCTACACTAACAGCTTTTACTACATCCTTTGGTAATGAATTCCAGAGTTTGATTACACGTTGAGTGAAAAAATATTTTTTTTATTAGTCTTAAATAAGTTACACTGTGGCTTCATTGCATGTCCCCTAATCTTTCTATATTTTGATAGTGTAAACAATTGATCTACATTTACCCATTCCACTCCATTCATTAATTTATAGACCTCTACCATATCTCCTCTCAGCCGTCTCTTTTCCAGGTGGAAGAGTTCTAACCTTTTTAGTATCTCTTCCTAGGTGTATCCTTCCATCCCCTCTACCATTTTGTTGGCTCTTCTCTGTACCTTTTCTAATAATGCTATATACTTTTTAAGATATGGATACCAGAATTGCACACAATATTTGAGGTGCAGTCGCACCATAAAACGATATAGAGGCATTATAATATCCTTTGTTTTATTCTCCATTCCTTTCCTTATGATTTCTAACATTCTATTTGCCGCTGCACACTGGGTGGAGGGTTTCAACATGTTATCCACGATGACGCCCAAATCCTTTTCCTAGGTGGTGGTTCCTAATGTGGAATCTTGCATCGTATATCCATAGTTTGGGTTGTTCTTTCCTAGGTGCATAACTTTGCACTTTTCCACATTAAATTTCATCTGCCACTTGGATGCCCAGTCTTCCAGTTTATCAAGGTCCTCTTGAAATTCTTCACAATCCTCTTGGGTTTTAACAACTTTGAATAATTTTGTGTCATCTGCAAATCTGATTACCTCACTCGTTATTCCCATTTCCAGGTCATTTACGAATATGTTAAAAAGCGGTGGACCCAGCACAGATCCCTGGGGTACTCCACTATTCACCTTTCTTCATTGGGAAAATTGGCCTTTTAGCTCTACCTTTTGCTTTCTATCTTTTAACCAGTTCCTGATCCACAATAGTACACTGCCTCCTATCCTATGACTTTTTAATTTCTCCAAGAGTCTCTCATGAGGGACCTTGTCAATGGCTCTCTGAAAATCCTGATACACTATATCAATTGAATCACCTTTGTCTACCTGTTTATTCACACATTCAAAAAAACATAACAGATTAGTAAGACAAGACCTTCCTTGGCTAAAGCCATGTTGGCTGCCTCCCATTAAGTCAAGACTATTTACATGTTCAGTAATGTTGTTCTTTATAATGGTTTCTACCATTTTTCCAAATACTGACGTTAGGCTCACTGGTCTGTAGTTTCCGGATCACAGCTGGAACCCTTTTTAAAAATTGGCGTTACATTGTCCATCCTCCAATCTTCAGGAATTACAGATATTTTAATGATAGTTAATAGATTACTAATAGTAGGTCTGCAATCTCATATTTCAGTTCTTTCAACACCTTTAGATGTATACCATTCGGTTCAGGTGATTTGCTACTCTTCAGTTTATCAAATAGTTGTAATGCATCTTTGTGGGGTATCGATATTCTTTTCAAATTTTCTGCGGCATCACCTTTAAATACCATGTCTTAGAAACATAGAAACATGGCGACAGAAAAAGATCACATGACCTATCTAGTCTGTCCTTCCATATCAACCACTATAACATTCCCCTTTTTTCCTTTAGAGATCCTCTGTTTCTCCCATGCTTCTTTGAATTCAGATACTATCCTCATCTCTACCACCTCCATTGGAAAATTATTCCACAGATCCACTACTCTTTATGTAAAGAAATATTTTTGCATATCACTCCTTAATCTATCCCCTTACACCTTCATCTCATGTCCCCTCATAGCAGAGCTTGTTTTCAATCAAAAGAGGCTCTCCTCCTGTGCATTTATGCCATGGAGGTATTTAAACATCTCGATCATATCATCTCTATCCTGCCTTTCCTCTTAGGTGTACATATTAAGATCCTTAAGTCTGTCCTCATATGCTTTATAATGAAGACCAATAACCATTTTAGTAGACATCCTCTTTGTGGACTCCAGCCTGTTTATATCCTTTTGAAGGTGCGGTCTCCAGAATTGCACACAATACTCCAAATGAGGTTGCACCAAAGACTTATACAGAGACACTATCATCTCCTTTCTTCTGCTGGCCATTCTTCTCCCTATGCACCCAAGCATCCTAAGGACTAGGTACAAAATGGCTTCCTCTCTGGTCGGTTCTTGAACCAGCTGATCCAAGAAGCAGTCATTTATTTCATCTATAAACTTTGGGGTATGTTTACTAAACTGCGGTATTGTCACTCGCGTTAGGTTCCGCGGTAAAGGTACAGATGCCCATATAAAGGCGTGGGTGGTGCATCGTTACAGCAAGTCATATCAGCTAACACATGTTACAAGGCATCTTAGAATAATGTGCGTTACAAGGCGCCTTATAAGGCACATTACAAGGCGCCTTATAAGGCGCCTTGTAATGCACCTTTGTAAGGCGCCTTGTAAGGTACCTTGTAAGGCGCCTTGTAAGGTGCCTTATAAGGTGCCTTGTAAGGTGCCTTATAAGGTGCCTTGTATGGTGCATTATAAGGTGCCTTATAAGGTGCCTTGTAAGGCGCCTTGTAAGGTGCCCCTTATAAGGTGCCTTGTACGGTGCATTATAAGGTGCCTCATAAGGCGCCCTATAGGGCTCCTTAGGCTATGCACTGTATTAGGCACCCATGGACAAGTCACTATAGAAGGCACCCTGGGCTATGGAACCATAGTTTAAGGTGGCCTAACAAGGTTACGGTGCCCTAGGTTAGTGTGCCCTAAGGGCTGCAAGGTGCCACAGGATGACATGCATGACCTGTAAGGAACAGAGACAGATGTAGCCCTAACACTAGGTAGAGCACTCAGGAAAAGCAATGAACAGGTGAGTGAAGGAGGGAGAGCTGGGAGACGCTGGACCCGCCATATCTGCAGGCATCCCATGTGGCTGCCAGTACTGTTGACAAATATGGTGGGGGCAACTGTACCACAGCACAGGGTGTTGGCAATGTAAAGTACTGGAAAGACAGTTGGTGGCAGACGATGGGAATACGTGTGGAGGCGTAGGTGGCAGGATAGTTACAATGATGGGTGGACAGAGGAGTGGTGGTGCCATGCAGATCAGGCACAGGCAAGGCAAGCATGAAGAGGCACAATGCAGGAAAGGGTAGCAGTGCAGGACATGGGGTGACAGCCCGCACAGGCAGACAGGACCCTACACAGCTGACAGATGCAGATAGACGGACCGAGGGAATGTTGGCAATTGTGGCGAGGGTATTATGGGCTGGCAGCACAGATCTGCAAAAATATGACTGTTACAGGCATGCACACTATTTGAGTAAGACGGGCATGAGAGGAGGGAACAATGAGGAATTGAACCCATGAACACTGCTGAGAATGGTATTGTATTAACCAATAGGCTATACCTCCATGGTGTATGTCACAGCAATGGCTGGGTACAGAAGGACTGCAGGTCACCGCACAAACTGTCTGCTCTGAGTGCCAGGATAGGGTAACCCCACCAGTACCCATGATGCAATGCACATGCTGAATAGCTGTCTACAGCTGATCACCAAATGGGGTCTGCACCTCTCTGGTACCTCAGCTTGGAAAGACGAACTGACAGTGCGTGCTACTGGCACAATGTAGCTACAGACCATGCCATTGTGCAGGTTCTGTGTTCACACTGAGGGATAGGATGGGTGCCCAGCACTAGGTCCGCAGTACATGTGGTGCTAGAGATAGGTCCTGCTATACATCCCCATCACTACCAGTGTGTGACAGGTGTTCCTTGCATTGCAGCTGAAGGTAATTTGGTGTCCATCTGTATCCTGCAGTTACATGTGTCCCTCTGGGACCAGACAGCACCCAGATTAGTGCGTACCCTGTGTTAGGGTCTGGCTGACATGGGCACCTGTTTTCAGGGCAGAGGGGTTTCTAGACTTGCATGAGGTTTGTGTAGCAGTGCTTTTATAGGTCACAGTGGTATACACTACATACCCCAAAGGGCCCACATCACCCTTTTTGTAGGTAAGGGACAGGTGCCCCAGCCCCGGTGACGCAACCTCCATCCTGCTGGTATAAGACAGCCCTCCAGGGTTGGTGGGCCAGAGCCATACCTGTGACTGTGGCAGTGGCAGAACAGCAGCAATGTTGGGGTTAGGTTTGGAAAACCCCAACTGCCTCACACCACTGTCTGCCAGTCACCAGCAGACAGTATAGTCAGACTGCACCTTATAGGTGTTCCAACCATGCACAGTCTAACTGCAGACAGTCCACTAGCCAGTCCATACAGAGATGATTCCTGCTACCCAACATGTTTTTGTCTCAGAGTTCTTGGGCCTCCTCATTGCTGCCATGCACATCAGTGATAAGATGGTCACCAGTCGTTCCCAGACCAGCCAGATGTACACACAGCACTGCACTTTCTATGGTGATCTGCTATATCTTTCAAGTCATGATTACTGTCCATCCTGTTAGTGTGGATTATTCCTTTCTCAGCACTATATACCACTTACCCTCGGGACGTCCGTTAATCCTCTGGGCTGAGGAATCACCTTACCTTCTCTGTCTGGAATTCCAGGGGAACAAACACACACACTCGCACATAAGTAGTATGTAAGTTTATTCCACAGGTTAGAGGGGCTGTCTGTCTTTTATACATTAAGAGAAACATATACATACATCATCAACTCATCCCCTGAGGCCCACCAGAACTTATCAGTAACTTCACAGATATTAGTCGTCTCCGTGTAGAACAATCAATTTGTCTTAGCACAGCACATTCCTTTCCATATATAGATATATACAGGATTCCTATTTTCCCCTGCGGGCCTCTTAGTCCTGCTACACACTTTAAGCTTTATTTTTTTCCCTATCACATCCTTTCATGATCATGATAGGGGATTACTGTGACATTCTCCGTTTCCTACTCCTGCTGGGATTCAGAGCACAAACTTCAGACCTCAGTGTCAGACATGAGTAATGCATTATCCTGCAGGCTTGGTTTGTCACACTGACAAAGCATATTATTTTTGGGTGATGCTTAATTTCACATACAATATTGATATGATTTGTCCCATAGAAGCATCCATATGCACGGTACTGGCTGCCAAATTCCAGCAGGAGTACATTGGAGTAGCAAGGCTGTACAGCACTCTCTTCTACCCCTATGCATCATTCAGCATATCCATCTCCAAGTAGGCATCGTGATCACTTATGTATTCTTCTGACAGCTGCTACACCCTGGTTCACACCGTGACACTTTGCTCCTTAGGACATATCACACACACATCACCTGCAGAGGATGTGAGGTCACCACTCATGCCCAGTCATTCTTGTTATGCCTACATCGGGGCCATGGTCACTCCTCCTTGGCACACTCATATCCACTTCTATTCCACCCATTGACATCAGAGCAGATTACATGATGATCCCTCACTGATAAAGTCCAACTGCCTTCCACATTATCCTCCCATTCACTGTCTAATCTATATGGGATATATGGATGTGACATGTCTGACACCTATTCCCTTTGTTTCCATCCAGCAACTCAGTTCTGACTTCTGGATAGGCTCCCTTATCCTGCATTGTGTCGACCGTCCGTTCCGCACATTAACCTGCAGGCTTGGCACTCTTGACACCCACTATCCCTTTATTGCTTGCCAACTGTCCACTAGTGCTCTTTCTGCGGTAATGCCTCCTCCCCACCCCTGCCATTAACTTGCTGCCATTTTCTCATGTTAAAGGGTCATTAAGGAGGCGTCCTTAATGCCCTTTAGTAGACATACCCCTTTGTCTCTTTCAGCTTTATCAGGTATTCTTTTCTGTGTTCATCTTTTTTCAGTATTCTGAATTCTATGAATGCCGCCTGCTTTGCCTTTATTGTATCCTTTGATTCTACCCTCATTGCTATGATATAATGGCATTCTTTTTCCTTTTCATTTGAATTGCAATTTTTATATTGTAAACCACTTTGATTTTTGAAAAGTGGTATATCAAATTCTATAATAAACATAAACATAGACCTTGAAGAACCAATTCAGAAAGGTCAGGGTAAGAAGAAATGGATGGGAAGTGGTACTATACATAAAAAATTATATTAAAGCCATAAAAGTGCAGGACTTACATCCATTTACATTGGGGGTGATAAACATACCTTCACAGGCACAGAAGGTGGACAGACATTCATAATATTGCTATGAAAGGAGAAGTTCTACTGATAGGTGATTTCAATATGCCAGATGTTGATTGGGCCATCCCTACTGTAGTGTAATTTTGAAGTAAGAACATAAGAACATAAGATATGTCATACAGGGTCAGACCAAAGTCAAGCCCAGTATCCTGTTTCCAACAGTGGCCAATCTAGGTCATAAGTACCTAGCAGTTTCCCCAAAAGATACAGGTTCCACAATGCTTGTATTGGGTCAAGCAGTGATATCCAGGGTCCCTTTTAATAATGGGTTATGGACCTTTCCTCCAGGAACTTGTCCAAACCTATTTTAAAGTAAGAAGATCCTGGATTCTCTACAGAGAGGATTGGTCTTGCAGCTAGTAATGGAACCCACACTGGAGAGGGGCATACAGGATCCTGTGCTTAAGGATGTGGAGAGTATTTCTGATGTTGCAGTGAGTGATCATCTGGCATCCAGTGATCACTGGATGGTGTAGTTCAGTATTAGGACATGGATGGATGGAGATGTTTCATTAAAAGTGAGGGTACTAGACTTCAGAAAATCTAGCTATCTCCAGGAACAAGCAGGGATGTAGTCTTCACATATGGGTGACATCGGTACTGACAGAGCCCACGCGGGAACGCTCCCCAGCGTCCAATAGGAAAGCTTTTGGGAGCATCCTACTGTGCCTGCATAGCTGCCTTCCCACCTTTTCATCTCTCCCTCCTCAGTTCTTCATTTTCCGTGGAGCCAACAGGGAGCAATTCTTGTCATGGCAGAAAATTCCTGTTTTTCATATTTTTATGGTTCGCGTCTGCCTTCCGTCAACACTGATACCGATCTCTGTCAGTACTTTCTTTCTTTCTTCTTTCTTAAAAAAAAAAAAAATCTGTGAAGAAAAGAATTTCTTCTTTTCTTCAGGTACATCAATGCAATCTTAAGCCTAGGCCTTCTATTTTGTCACAGACACAATGGAAAAACCATCTAGTGGTTTAAAGAAGTGTTCTAAGTGTGGCGGTACCATCTTGGCCACAGACACCCATGATTGATGTCTAAAATGCTTAGGGCCTGATCATCAGCCATCAGAATGTCCTCTCTGTAAAAAGATAATGAAGAGAGGCCTACAGAATCGAACTGCACCTTTTTAGCATGAACATCATCTAGAGCTTCATCTTCCTCGCAAGGATCTCAGATATTGAAATCTGAGTCTTCATTGAAGGATGGCTGCCCCCCAAGGGTAGATATCCTTCTAAGCATCGAAATGCCTCGGACGTTTCCCTGGAGGGGGATATACTGGCCAAACAACCCTGGTGGGAGGACCTTCCCTCCAAAGCCTTAGTGGGGTCCCAGGATGCTCCCGAGGCCTCCACCTCCGGAGAACTCCTGGAGCCATGCTCAGGGATCATGGCCAGCCATTCCAGTACCAATACCCAAGCATCGGCAAGCTCCATGGATCAAAGTATCCTTGCCATTGAGTGGAGCTTAGCGGCCTTACTGGTGGCCTCAGTTCCAGTCAAACCATTACAGTTGGTTCCGCAGGCGTTGGTACCGGCTTAGGTACCGATATAACCTGCATCAACGTTTTTGCCACTTTCCATTTTACCACCCATGCCGGCCCTCAAATCTGTTTCCAGTACCGAGATTCTTAACACACAGATTCCAGGCACTGGCTTCAATCGGTACCGAGTTCGTACGTAGCGGGAACACTCTGCCCAACGATACTTCGAGTCTTCGGATTCCGATTCATCAGATGATGAATCGGCCGATACTCGAGACATGTAAGCTCTTCAGGAGGACCCATTTCTCCCCATACCAGATGGCTTGATATCATGTACCAGGTACCGGAGTGCCCTGGCTTTCAAAAGACACAATTGTCGCACCATTCCATGGTAGTGGAATCGGCAATGCGTTGGATCAAGAGCGCAAAGACACATTCCTCAAACCCTCTGGGTAGGGAATCGACAACCCTCATATTTTTTGGCCAACATTGTTTTCAGGCCTCCATGCTATCACCAGAATTAGTTGTTCCATACTCTATATGGGTATGTTCCTTAGAAAGGTAGCTAAAGATTTGGAGTTAATGGCTCCTCTTCTTCCTGATGACAAGAGGGTGGATTATCTCACCCTTGTGAAGCACGCTCAGAATGTTTCAAAGTTTGTTAACAGAGCAACTTTTGATTGCTTTGAGTGCATCAGCAGGACTTCATCCATCTGTGTCAGTGCACGTAGGATTGCTTAGCTCCAAGCATCAGATCTTGAACAATGGGTTCAAGATAAGCTGGGTAACATCCCTTGCACTTGTGAAAACTTCTTTGGCAAGGATAGGCAAGACAAAGCCTTTCAGTTGGAGTCTGAGAACCCTAAATAGGCTCTCTAGATTTACTGCCAAACCAGCTAAGAAGAAAGCAGCAAAGAAAGTACTATCCTTCTTATACCCCTGCTGTTCAGTGTCAGCATCATGCTCCTCAGAAGGGACAACAACCTCCAAAACAGCAAAAGAAGATTCAGACTCCCAAGTCTCAGCCACCTCAGCAGGCCCAAACTGCTCCAAGGTTTGGACTCCTTTCTAGAGAACATAGCTGTCCTGCCTCTGGAGAATCCCAACCCTGTTCACATTCCCAGCAGACTCTGTCACTATGCCCACAGGTGGCATCTCATCACCTCGGAGCAGTGGACATTATCCATAGTGCAGGAGGGATACAAACTTCATCTACAAAGTTTACCCCCCCTCTGATTTCACCAAGAGAGTTCCTTTATCAGATCCCTCTCACTACTGTGTTACTACAGGAGATCACCTCCCTTCTACTGCAGGGTGCACTAGAGGAGGTTCCAACATTCCAGTAGAGAATGGGCTTCTATTCTTCCTACTTTCTCATTTCAAAGAGAACGGGGGATACAGGCCCATTCTGGACCTCAGGGAACTAAACAAGCATCTCCTGTGGGATAAACTCAAGATGATCTCCCTAGGGACCCTTCTTATCTAAAGGAATTGTACACTCACATTCTTATCCATCCAGAGCACAGAAAATTCCTGAGCTTCATGTTTCAGGGAAGACACTATCAATACAGAATCCTGCCTTTTGGCCTCCCCTCTGCCCCAAGAGTCTTCACAAAATGCATGGCGGTAGTAGCCGCATTCCTAAAGACTCTAGGAATATTTGTCTTCTCCTACTTAGATGACTGGCTCATAAGGGCAAGCACCTCTCAGGAGGCCAGTCTGTCCCTCTCTCGCACCATCTAGGTGTGACAACACTTGGGATTTGTCATAAATCTTCCAAAGTCCCAACTTGTCCCTTCTCAAACTCTAGAGTTCATAGGGGCCCTCTTAAATACTCAGCAGTCAAAAGCATTTCTGCCCCAGCTCTGATGTGCCTGACTCAATCAGTTAGCATCTTAAGCATACTTCAAGAACTATCTTTTTTTTTTTTTTCTGTAAATTTTTTTATTATCAACCTTTGCACTTACATTGCCAAACAGACAACCATGTACATACTATACAATGGTTAACTAACATCCTACAATCAATAAAGGCAACATGTAACTTTCGTTTGCCACGCTTTCTGCCCCGTTATCCCCTGGCCACCCGGATACTATTATTCTACAATATAAACAATAACTTAAATGCAATACATCTTACAGTCAATATGAGCAACACATTACTAACATTTCCCACCCCTTACTAAACGTTTTGCCCCTCATTCCCCTCATGTCCCTCATTCCATTATACCACCTAATAAGCAATGAGTTAAATACAGTACACTGTAAACAATATATAATGAAATCACTCTCCTTCTAATCCCACGCCACTAAGACCCCCCCTTACCCTCTCAACCCCTCGTGCCCGCTCCGAGCCTCCCTCTCCCTCCCCCTGTTGCTTACTCCCCCCCCACCCTACTCCCCCTCTTCCCCCCTATCCCCCCTCCTCCCCCTTCCTTCCACGACCCTTCCCGTAACCACTCCCACACCCCCGCCCACCGTTTTGCTATTTGTTCCCCTTTTCCCATTCGTTCCCCCATCATTTTGTACATGGCATAAAGATGCGACACTCTACGTGCGAAACTAGCTATGGACGGCAAATGCGGTCTATTCCAGTACCATGCTATTTCGCACCGTGCCGCGGTTACACAGTACCAAATGATTCTCCAATCTCCTTCCCAACACCCATCTGGTCTATGCAGGAGACACATCTCAGGTCCAAGCCCGATATTCGCACCCACGATTTTATTAATATTCTCCCCTATTTTATCCCAGTATTCCCTAACCACTGGGCATGACCACCACATATGCAGCCAGGACCCTCGCTCCCCACACAACCGCCAACAATCATCCGTCTGCCTCACCCCTGCCCTACACAATCTCTCCGGTGTGAGATACCATCGACTCAACACCTTAAAACCATTCTCACGTAACGTTGTAGCTATGGAGAATCGTGCTATACCCAATGCTATTGCCTCCCACTCTTCCACCCCCCACGTTACCCCTAAGTCCTTTTCCCACGCTTCCATATACTTTAGCTTCCCTTCCCCCCTCGCAACTAATCCTCTATATATCCGAGAGAGCATCCCCTGCTGCCCCAGTGAACATAGGCATGCTCCTTCAAACCACTCCCCTTCCCCCCTGCCCCCCTGCTCTCTCCCCCTTTGTCGGACCACCGAACCCATCTGCATGTACGCAAACCTATCCTGCTCTCCCAACCGGTACAGATCTCTCACTCCCTCAAAGCCTCTAATCTGCGTCCCCACCAATATCTGAGACACTTGAGTTAGCCCGTGCTCCGCCCATCGTCGAAGTACCGTTGCACTCGGACCCAGTCCCTCCGTACAGCACGCCTGCAAGGACATAGTAGGTGACCACCTCTTGTCCCCCACCAACCGCTTCCTATACTGCTGCCACACCTTAAGAGTATGCCCCACTAGGGGATTCCTTCCCCTCCCCCCCTTCCCCTCCCACACAATGCGTTCTAATCCTCACGGCCCATACTCATCCACCTCCATCCTCACCCATTGTTTATTGGGCTCCCGTAGCCACGCATAAACTGCTCTCAATTGTGCCACCGCATAATTGGAGTGGAGGAGTAGCCTAGTGGTTGGGGCAAGGTACTTCAGGCCGGAAGGTCGGTGGTTCAAATCCCACTAGAGGACAGCAACCTTGGGCCGGAAGGACTGGGGTTTCTAGTCCCACAGGTGCTCCTTGTGGTCTTAGGCAAGCCACTTAACCCTCCATAGCCCATGTTCCCTGTAAAATAGTTATCTCCAAGTTATAATGCCCTGTTCAATGTAATTTCAGTTTGTTCAATGTAAACCGCACTGATGCAGAATAGCATGGTATATAAGAGAATGTAAATAAATAAATAAATAAATAAAATAATACAGACTAAAGTTTGGGACACCCATCCCGCCCTCCCCTACCAATACTTGCATCGTCCTTGCCGCCACCCTTGGCCTTTTCCCCCCCCAGATGAATCTCTCCACTTGTTGTTGCACCCTCCTCAATACTTTCCGGGGCACCTGTATGGGCAGGACTTGGAACAGGAATAAGAACTGGGGAAGGAGCATCATTTTCACCGATGCCATTCGCCCAAACCACGAATAATACCCTCTGCCCCAGCCCTGTAACCGCCCCTCCACCTGCCCCACCAATTTATTGTAATTTAAGGGGAACAGATCCTCCAAGGCCCTCCCCAGCTGCACCCCTAAATAGCGGATTGACTTCTTTGCCCATTTAAACGGGAAACTCTGCCGTAACTCCCGCTGCCCCTCCTCCTCCCCTACTATACTTAAAATCTCTGATTTCCCCCAATTAATCCGAAAGCCCGCCCTCTGCCCATACTCCTGGATCTCACTCATCACCGCTGTTAATGTTACTCTGGGTTTCGTGATTGTCAAAAGTATATCGTCCGCAAAGAGGGACACTTTATATTCTTGTCGCCCCACCCTTACTCCCTCGATCAACGGATTGGCCCTCAACCTCGCCGCCAGGGGCTCAAGGGACAGCGCAAACAATAAAGGGGACAACGGGCAGCCTTGTCGAGTCCCTCGTTCCAGCGGGAAGAACTCAGAATAGCCCCCATTTACCCGCACACAAGCTTTTGGCCTAGTATACAAAGCCCTAATCCTCTTCACAAAACTGGGCCCGAACCCCAAAGTCTCCAATACCGAGTACAAAAATTTCCAGGATACTTGATCAAAGGCCTTTTCAGCATCTAATGATACCAACAGTGTCTCCTTCCCCTTCTTTTGCGCCGACCAAATCACATTCAACACTTTCCGTATGTTGTCCGCCACTTGCTGGTCTGGCACAAACCCCGCTTGGTCCTCATGCACCAATTTCCCCAACAACGTATTAAGTCTAATCGCTAACACTTTGGCCAATAATTTCGCATCAACATTCAACAACGAAATTGGCCGATACGACGCACAGTCCTGCGGGTCTTTCCCGTCTTTAGGGATAAGAGTGATACCCGCCCAGCCCATTGTGTCCGCCAATATCTCTCCTACCCGTGGCCCATTAAAAACCCTTTTTAAGGGGTACACCAAGAGGCTCCCAAATTGTTTATAAAATCGCGCTGTCAGTCCATCCAGCCCTGGGGCTTTACCTAACTTTAAAGCCTTAATTGCCCGCAATATCTCCTCTGCATCGATCTCCCGATCCAGCCCTCTCTGTTCCTCCTCTGACAGGCTAGGGAGCCCTGCTTCCTTCACGTACTCGTGAACATCCTCCTCCGACCTCTCCTCTCGTGCCGCATACAAGGTACTATAGAAAGATACAAATTCCTCTCGAATTCTATGATCCTCCCGCACCACTGCTCCCCTACTTTTAATCTGCGCGATCCTATTCCACTCCTTCCGCCTTTTCAACTGTCTTGCAAGAAATTTCCCTGCTTTGTTACCCCCCTCAAAGAACTGCTGTTTCAGCAGCTGCATATGAAACTGAATCCTCTCAGCCTCAATGTCATTCAATTCTGCCCTCAGTTCCAACACTGTGCCGCGAAACTGCCCCCCCCCCTGCATATCCTTCTCCTCCATCTCCTGCAATTGCTGTCGTAGCTGCACTTCACACTCCTCCCTCTCACGCTTTATGCGTGCTCCCCACTTGATAAACACCCCCTTACCACTGCCTTGAAGGCATCCCAGACCACCCCCTCTTTTACCCCTCCTGCCCCATTCTTCTCAAAGAACTCCGGGATCAAGACTTCGATCTCTTTCACCACCCTGCTATCCTCCAACAAACCTTCATTTAACTTCCAAAATTGGCGCCCCTTGTCCTCCCCTGCCACCCGCACTTGAACTACCACCGGTGCATGATCTGACCATGTTATAGGTTCTATTTCGGCCCCCTTAATTCTCCCGGCTAGTTCCTTCCCTACCCATATGGCATCCAATCGAGAATAGGTTCCATGAACAGCCGAGAAGAAGGAAAATTGTCTCCTTCCCGGATTCAACATCCGCCACGCATCAATTAGGCCATTCTCCTTCACAAACCTTTGGTAGTGCTTCCTATCCTTTCCCCGCCCTTCCCTCCTCCCCATCGTATCCCTCCCAGCCTCCCAGGCCAAGTTGAAGTCTCCACCACAAATCAGCACTCCATCCCCCATTGCCGCCACCTGCATACCCAGCTCCTCCCAGAACTCTTTTTGGGACCCCGTGGGAGCGTAAACATTTACAACACAGAACCACTCCTCCCCCAATTTTACCCTCATCAGTAAATATCTTCTCCCCTTATCCCGGATCACCGTCTGCACCTCTGTTTTAACTTCCCCCCTAAACAGCACCGCCACACCTCCTTTCTTTTTTCCCCTGGTATTGGAAGCAAACATACGGTTACCATATCCCTTGGGCTGCACCACTGCCTCGTGCTTTTTCTGCAAATGTGTCTCCTGCAACATTACTATATCCGCCTGCTGTCTTGTTAATTCTTTATATAATTTCTGCCTCTTCCATGGGGAGTTTAATCCCTTAACGTTCAGCGAAACAATTTTCAATACCCCTCCTTCTCCTCTTCCCCCCCCCACCTGCAATCCCTTCTGCTCTTCCCCTCCCCCCTTCCCCCCTCCCCCTGTCCTCCCCCTCCCCCTCCCCCTCCCCCTGTCCTCCCCCCTCCTCCCCCCTCCTCCCCCCCTTCCCTTAACAGTGCTCTCCTTTGAGGAGACGCGACTTCCATATCAGTGACATACCCCACGTCCCAGCCTACTCGTTCTCATGATCCCCATACCCCTTCCCCCCCTTCTTAACCCACCACCCCCCTACTGCCCCCCACCACTCATACCCCCACCCTTCCCCACACCGCTAGATATCTCCTCCCCCTCCTCCCGACCACCCCCTTACTCGCCTACCTCTATGTACCTCCCCCCCCCCACCAGCCTTCCAGCATTGATTATTCACAGTTACCAGTCCTTTATTTGCTCTCCACCGCTCATCTGGTCTCTTGCTCCGACTCCGGACTCTGGTGGCCTTCCTTGGCCAACCTGGCAAGTCGCCTACCGCTCGCCCTCTGCCACTTCGCACTCTCCATCCTCCCTGCCCGGGTCTCCGGTCTCTGCAGAGTAGATGTACGGTCAGCCGCCTCCGGAAGATGCTCTGCTCCAAGTTCCCTCAAGACCTTCCAAGCCTCTGCACTGGATCTCACTGTCCGCGATCTCCCTTTCACCGTGAGCAGCAAACCGAATGGGTATAGCCACTTGTATCTCAGATCTTCTCTCCGTAGAAATGCTGTTACCTCTCTTATCTCTCTCCTGCGCTGCAACGTTCCCTGTGACAGGTCTTGATACAACTCCACTTTATGGCCCTCCCAGTGGAAGCTTTTTAGTTTTTGATTGGCTCCCAGCAGTAGCTCCTTGGTCTTATAGTAGCTCAGACATACTACTATGTTCTTGGCCTATTTTCTCGGATAAGCCCTATTCCTCTGTGCGCTCTTTCTATTCTCAGATAGTTGTCATCCATATCCACACCTTGACCTGCTGCTACCAGGAGGTCCCTAAATACCTTCTGGACTACCTCCTCACAGTCCTTGTACTTGGGCTCTTCCGGTACGCCCCGTATCCGGAGATTGCACCTTCGTGAGCGGTCTTCTAGATCTTCTAATTTAGCTTTAATTACCTCCTGCTCTGACCGCAGCTCTTCGCAGCCTTTCTGGATTTGCGTCACTATGCCCGCTTGGCTTTCCAACCTGGATTCAACTTCGTCAATTCGCTCTCCCAAATCTGAGATATCCTGGCGGAGAGTCTGTACGGCCTCCTTGATCTCATTTTTCACCCCGTACATCTCCACCTTCAATTCCTCCTTTAACTCGAGGAGCCACTGCTTAATCTGTTCCGCTGCGCTCAAGCCTTCCTCTCCACCTTCGCTCCCCCCCGGGCTGTGCGGGGACTCTGCAGATGTTTTACCTTATCTCTCCCCATCTTTCCCACCTTTAGGCGTCACATAGGGGGAGCGGAACTCAGCCAACTTTTTTTTCATCAGTCCCTCTTTCTTAGCCTTCTCCATTGCTGTGCTGGTCCTCTCTTCCCTCAGCCTTCTTCCCAGGGCCGACTGCCCACTCTCCTCTTCTCCCCCTCTTATGCCGCGGGGCCCTGTGCACCAGTGTGCTCAGCCTCCAGTCTCAACACTTGCCCCTAATGAGGTCTTTGGGAGCTCACCACAATTCATTGCCTTCCTTCCACCACTGCAGCCGTCAGCACTCTCGCCGTTCCCGCTCTCGGCTCCTCCACTTCCAGCCTGCAAAAGTTGCTGCGATCCGTGCAGACCACGTGGCAGGGCAATCTCAGCCCACGCCGCTCCTTTAATCAGCGCTGCTGTTGATAGCCGCTGATCGGCCTGCTGCAGTCCAAGGGCTTCCCCCACTATCACTCTCACCGCCGGCCTGCCGCCTCGAGGCTTCCGCTCTCCCGCTGCCTTCTCACAGTCGCGCTCAGCCTCTTCGTGCCCTGTGCATCCCGCGGGTGCCTCAGGTGATCCGGCCTACTTTCCAGGCACTGGCTCACCAGCCCTCGCTCTTGCAACGTGCTCCCGACGCACTGGAGGGGTGAAGATGAGCCTCTCGATGCTCCTTCCCGCTGCTATCCACCCCTAGCCTTGCCCATAGGGATTATCCCAGCATTTATGGGCTTTCTGGTGGCGGAGCTCCGTTGCTACGCCGCCATTCAGGTGGGTGACGTCACCGGAAGTCTTCAAGAACTATCTTACTGCTCAAGAAGTACTACAACCTCTGGGTCATATGGCATCAACGGTGCATGTAGTTCCATATGCCCTTCTACACATGCGTACAGCCCAAAGGACACTGGCATCCTAGTGGTCTCAAATATCAGGTTGCCTGGGGGATAAGATAACAGTCTCTACCCTTCTGATCTCATCTCTCAAGTGGTGGCAATCCCCAGAAAATCTCCTTGTAGGGTCACCTTTTCAGATGCCAGCACAGCAATGTACCCTGATGACAGATGCATCCAGATTGGGCTGGGGAGCCCATCTCAGATCTCTCTCCACTCAAGGATTCTGGTCACAGCAGGAGTCGCAACTCCACATAAATCTGTTGGAATTCAGAGCCATTCTCAATGCTATCAAAGTCTTCCAAAACTATCTTCTGGAGGGAGGAGTGGCCTATTGGTTGGGGCAAGGTACCTCAGGCTGGAAGATCAGGGGTTTAAATCCCACTAGAGAACAGCAACCTTGGGCTGGAAGGACTGGGGTTTCTAGTCCCACAGGTGCTCCTTGTGGTCTTGGGCAAGCCACTTAACCCTCCATTGCCCTTGTTCCCTGTAAAATAGTTATCTCCAAGTTATAATGTCCTGTTCAATGTAAACCAACTTGTTATCATGAAAGGCAGTATATAAGAAACATTAAATAAATACATCTTCATTGCTGCAGAGTCCTAGTCCAAACTGACAATCAAGTAGCCATGTTCTACATGAACAAGCAAGCTGGAACAGGTTCTTGGACCCTCTGCAACAAGGCTCTACATCTCTAGTCCTTTGCCATACATCAGCACATTCACCCCCATTTGGTATTTTTCCTGGGCAAGCACAATGTCTTAGCGGGCAGACTAAGTCAAATCCTTCTCCTCCACGAGTGGTCTCTTCATGTATACAAAGTCTCTCACATTTTTCAGATCTGGGGGACTCCAGAGATAGACCTGTTCGTAAGTCCTTAGAATGTCAAGCTCCCTTGCTTCCGTACTAGGACTCCTGCACTGGACAGCCAGCAAGTGGATACTTTTCACCTCCACTGGGGTCAAGGCTTCCTATATGCCTTCCCTCATATTCCCCTAATTCCCAACACTCTTTTCAAACTCCAGAGGGACAGGGGCTTCATGATACTCATTACCCCATGCTGCCTACATCAACCGTGGTACCCTCTCCTTCTACGTCTGTCTCAGACTCAACCTATAGATCTGGGATTTGCTCCATATCTCCTCTCTCAGGAGGAGGAGACACTGCTCCATCCCAATCCGCAGTCTTTACATCTCACAGCATGGCTACTGAAGGCATAGCCTTCCAAGGCATTAACCTTCCCCAAGAGGTTAAGGACATCCTCTTAGCTTCTAGGAAGCCATCCACCAGGTGGTCCTATGCTTTTCAGTGATGTAGGTTTTCTTTCTGGTGTTCTCAGAAAAATATTAATCCCTTCTCAGCTCCGGTAGAGGTGTTCCTTGAGTATCTCCTCTACCTCTCTTCTTCTGGTCTCAAAACCAATTTGGTAAGAGTACACCTAAGTGCAATTGTGGCCTCTCACATGCCCTTAGATGGTCAACACATCTCTTCTCAGCCGCTCGTAGCACACTTCATGAGGGGTCTTCTATTAACCAAGCCTCCCATTAAGCTACTTCCAGTGGCATGGGACCTCAGTGTTGTTCTAGGGCAGCTTCTCAAGCTGCCCTTTGAACCTCTAGCCACTACCTCACTTAAGGTTTTCACATGGAAGGTCATCTTCTTCATTGCCTTCACTTCAGCAAGGTACATTAGTGAGCTCCAGGCCTTGATATCTGACCCTCCTTACACACGGTTCCACCATGATAAGGTAGCCCTAAGGACTCACCCTCACTTCATACCAAAGGTGGTCTCACCCTTCCATTTGAACCAGTCGGTCTACCTTCATGTGTTTTTCTCTAGACTACACTTATCTAAGGCAGAAGCAACCCTCCATACTCTGGATTGTAAACGTGCCTTAGCATTTTATCTTCAGAGGACTCAAGAGCACCGGAAAGCTTCTTAGCTGTTCAGCTCCTTTGACTCTAGTCAACTCAGGTTGCCAGTATCCAAGCATACTCTCTCCAAGTGGATAGCTGACTGCATCACCTTTGCTTATGAAAAGGCAGGACTCTTCCTCGAGGGTCATGCCACTGCCCATAATGTTCGAGCCATGGCTACCTCGATGGCAAATCTAAGTTCTGTAGCTATTGACAAGATCTGCAAAGCAGCAACTTGGTCTTTCATCCATACTTTTGCTGCTCACTACTGTCTAGACAAGGACTCCCACTGGGCTGTTTGGCCAGGCTGTTCTCCAACATCTCTTTCAGACTTAGAGCAACTCCTGCCCTCTGTCCTGGGTTTCGATACCAGACATTCATGCAGGATTTATGACCTCTTTAGGCATACCTGTGAAAATTCACTTCTGATTCTGAGGTCATCTCTCTGGCATCTTCTAGCTAGGGAGTCCCATATGTGAGGACTACATTCCTGCTTGTTCCTGGAGATAGCGTAGTTACTCACCTATAACAGGTGATCTCCGGAAACAGCAGGAATTTATTCTTCACAACCCACCCTCCTCCCCTAGGAGTTGTAGGTCTTCTTTCTTTCTCTCCTTTTATCTCAGCTACAAACTCAACTGAGGAGGGAGAGCTGGAAAGGCGGGAAGGCAGCTACGCAAGCACAATGAGGGAGAGCTGGAAAGGTGGGAAGGCAGCTATGCAAGCACAATGGGATGCTCCCAAAAGCTTTCCTATTGCACGCTGAAGAGCGTTCCCGCATGGTCTCCGTCGGTACCGATGTCACCCATATGTGAAGACTAAATTCCTGCTGTTCCCGGAGATCACCTGTTACAGGTCAGTAACTAGGCTTTGTCAAGAGGGGGGAATACTTCAGAGAGTGGTTGACTGGATGGGAAAATGTGAGGGATGATTGACTCCTAAAAGTAATACTTTGAGCTTACCGCTAAGGCCATTTCCATCATTTTGAACTCAAGCAGCAATTGGGCAGGACCAAAGGAGGATAAGTCATGCCCCATCCAATAAACACCAGAGATAATGCCAGGGTAAGTACCAGGAAGAGTCATAGGGTGGGGGAGGGTGATTGTGATCTGGGGGTTGTTGCCAGAGGGGGGAATGTTTCAGAGGAATGAATGTGGGAGGATGGCATAGTAAGGAAGATCAGATCAGAGGATGGGAGGGTATGTTATGAGAATGGGGTAGGAATTGGGATGGGTAGGAAGGTACACATGTCATCAGTGCTTGCCACAGAAGCTTTTTGGTGGTTTATAGTGGTACTGGATGCTGCATTATAATCATCCATGGGCACACCCATGCTACCAGCCAATGCATGCAATTGCAGGAACCCTGCTGTAAGTGTCTATCACGTGCAGTAAATGCAGAGAAGATGCTGGGCATACATCCTGCACTTATTGCATAGGCTTTGTGCTTACCACATCTTAACATTTGCAGTTAAGGTTCAATAAGTGTGAAACCTTACTGCATTTTAATAAACAGGCTCCTAGGAGTCAAACTGTTAAAACGTTGCTTTGCATATTATATTGCAGCAGCTCATAATGGCAAATTTACATACACGTCACTAACTGGCTACAAGAGAACAACCTATCCATCAACATTAAAAAAACAGAAGCCCTCATGGTAACCAAGGACCAAAACTTCACCCCACGACCACATCTCATTTTGGGAACCAACCAAATACAAGTTCAACCCTATATAAAATACTTGGGAATCATTGATCAAGCACTTACATTTAAACAACAGATTAAAAGGACTCCCAGAACAATATTCCACAAAGCAAAGATCATACAAATTACTCAGACCACTCATCGAACCACAGGATTTCAGAACCTCCACCTGGGCTACTGTAATGCAATCTATCACGGGCTACCCGCCACCCACACCAACCCCCTTCAAACTGTCTTAAACATCACCACAAGAATCATCCAGAGAGCGAAGAAACACAATCACATTACCCCAGTCCTGAGAGAGCTTCACATCCTGCCTCTTGAAGCAAGGATTCAATACAAAGCTCTCCTACTTATCCACAAAGCCCTCCATCAAATACAGACTTCCCAACTCTGGACTCTACTAACACAGCACACCCTCAACAGACCAACCCGCCAGACCACCAGCAACACTCTCACTATCCCACACGAATGAACCAAGTTCAATCAACAAACCTGTAACAGGGCATTCGAACTTTACACGCCCTCCCTCTGGAACTCCCTTCCGAATCAGATCCGAAACAAGAGACCTCCCCAATTTCAGGAAACAGTTAAAAACTCTCCTGTTTCATGAATATCTTGGATCTGAGATGGACATCTCTCACTGACTGCAACATCCAGACTCAAACTGACCTAACCCCCCTGCTCCCAACTGAGAGACTCACGTCAATTGTCTAGTACTGTTACTTTCTGTTCAGATCATCAATGTTGGCCCCCCCTGGTGTCGGCCCCCACCTCTCTCAGTCGAGTTTATTATTGTACCCCGCCCCCACTTTTTGTCAAACCTCTTTGACCCGGTGAAAAGCGGGATATAAATGCAGCTAAATAAATAAACACTTTCATGTGAAGCAGACTTTGCACAAAAGATACTACTACAAAATTTACTTTTGCAAAGTCACTTTGACAAGTGACTCTGCAAAAGTGTGCTTCACTTGAAAAAATAGTGTAAAATGTCTGAAATTTGGCATTTCTATGATTACCAGGTATTTTGTGCTATTTTTCACATGTAGTGCAATTTTTGAAGTCACTACACCCTTTAGTATATAAGGGCAATGATGAGAGAGGGTGCTTGAAAATTGGTGGGAACGGTATGTTTTTAGATATTGCTATGTTTTGAATTATTTTATAAATTGTATTTCTATTTATTATTGATATGTGTGCTATATTGTTCAATAACACTCTCGATCCAAACCTCCCCACCTCCTACAGGCCCATCGCAAGCCTACCTTTCTTAGCAAAGGCTACTGAGAAGATAGTACAACATCAACTGCAAGACTATGGGGTATGTTTACTAAACTGCGGTAACGTAGCAGTGTCTACATTAACGCACTCTATGGGGTATGTTTACTAAACCGTCTTAATGTGCGCTCTGACACGTTAGCGTGCGATAAGGCGCCGTGTGATAATGGCGCTTTACCATGTGATAAGGTACCTTATCGCGTGCTAACGCGCTCAGCGGCGCTCAGCGGACAAACGAGCGCTGAAGGCAGAGTAAAGGCTTCCTGAGGGCGGAGAAAGGCTCCCCAGGGGCAGAGAGTAGGGGTCAATGGGTGGAGAGTGGGAGGGAAGAAGCTCCCTGCACAATAACGCTGTGGATTTCGGGGCTGAAAACTAAAGCCAGTGAAACCCTGGCGTTAGAGTAGATTTAAAGGGAAGAGAAACCATTTACGTCAGCAATGTACAGCAAAGCCAGGGAAACCTACAAAAGGTGATAAGTGTGATACATGTGCACAGAACAAAAGGGCAGATAAACATTGAAAATGACCTGAACAAACTGGAAAAAAAACATAACCTAGCTGGGCAATAGTGATATCAATGGGAAACATAAAAAAACACTACCGAGAAAGCTCCAAAAAAAAGATATCAATTTTGGAAGGGGCTATGCTCTGTCCCCATACAAGGTGAATGATCCCACAGTGAAATAACGCTGATCAGGGCTTTCCCTTGTTACTGGACAGGTTTCCTATGGCATGTACATGTCCCGCAACAGCAGGGTGGGCATGTCGGAATGGGAAACTGGACAGATGCTGGAAAAGGGGACACAGAGGGCTGCAGGCGGCACATGCTGTGGTGCAGCTGGGCCACAGTGCGGACTAGGCTGATGCCTAGGTGGCCCATACGAATGCTGAAACAGTAGAGCAGCCAGACAGCAAATGATGAGGGCACGAGTGTGTTTCCCACAGTGTTACAGGGGATAGTACCCAGCAGGTACCCCCAAGGGTACAGAACATTTGCAGGCGGTGCTGGGGGGAAGCGTGGACATCTATGCAGGCATCCCTACCCCAGAACCCGCACCATAGGCAGACGCCTACCCGCACACTGGATGGCCTGAGACTGCGCACCACCAGCACCACCAGCAGAAGGGCATGTCAGCATGGTGACAGAGGGGTACTGGTGGTGGAGGGGGCAGTGGCTGCTGCCCACAGCAGACCATGGCCCAGCCCTGTTTAGGTGGGTGCTGTGCACTGCAACAGACAGGCTCTGTCTGACAAACAGTCATGGTATCTCCAGGGAATGCACTGTCTCTGTGGCAACACAGTGGTGCAGGGCACACAGCCAGTGTGTTCAGGAGCAGAAGGTCACAGATTCAAGTCCCAGCTGTGGTTCCTGCCAACCCAGTCCCCATATTTTACCCACTACTATAATGCGGTAATACAGACAGAACCATTAGTGCAGATAACGTAAACATGACCAAAACACCTACATTTTACCCTACAGAGCACAGACACTATAAACATGTGCATTACCTAGAGCAGAGTCTCCCAAAAGCAGTCCTGGAGGGCCAAACACCATTCAAGTCCCATGCTGTCTCCAATAAATATGGCTGTGCTGCATTTCTATGCACTGCCCCCATGGTATGCAGATGTATCTCATGCATATTCATTAGGGATAGCATGAAAACCCGAACAGGGTTTGACCCACCAGGACCGGAGTTGGGAACCTCTGCCCTAGAGCAGCAGCCAACAGGGGCAGACTCACCCGCACCCACAGGCTCCATCATCCAAAGTCACCTGGAGAGGCAGGATTTTGGGCCCTGTGTGCATCTCCCAATACTAGCACTTGCATACCTTAGCAATGCCACGCTAAACCTGGGAATATGGTACACATCTATCAAAAGGTTGCTATGATTACTGGCAGATAGCAATTCCTAAGTTAAGCACAATTTGCTGATTGAGCTGCATCATAGCAACCTTTCTGATGTCTGTGGAGTGTGCTACAGGTCTTGTGTCTGACAGTGTTTACCACCCTGGGGAGTGACTCCTACAGTATTGCATACCATAGCCATGCCTGCACTGTGCCCAGGACTGGTGCAGTGGCCAGGCCTGCCAAACACCAATATAGTTGCACATGCTGTCATAGGTGTGGGGAGTGTGTGTCTGTCTATCCAGTGTGTGGTAGCTGCCAACACCCTCCTCAGCCCACACTGTTAGCACTGTTGCCAGTATTGGCCTGCCAATGTGCATAATGAGGAGCAAGGTACTGTGGGTATAGCCCAGACAGGGCGGTCTGGGCAGGATGCATCTGCACAGGGCATAGGGCACTGGCTGGGACATTGTAGTGCCCGGCCACCACCTGCACAGACAGGGTGGCTACAGCATGTCCTGCTGGGAGGTCACTCTCACCCTGACTGAGCAATGACCATGGCATGGCTAGGTTCCCCCATAGTGCTCTATAGGATTTTTTTTTTGTGCAAGTGATATATATGGGTTCTCCTTTTGGGGCCCAATCACTGACTTATCTGCTTGGTGGGTGTGCTCACATCCCAGTTTTGGGTGCACACGTCTCCTCCAAGACCATGCACTATGGAATAGCTGGTGGACTGTCTGCAGCTAGTATGTGTCTTGCTGGAACACCTTGCAGGGTGCAGCGGCTGTAAGCTTGCTGCTGGAGAATGTCAGATAATGGTGGGGGGCAGCTGAGTATTACCAGACCTGCTGTCTGTCTGCTATTGTGTTATGGATGTGTACTGCTCTGCATTGCCTGCCCTATAGGGTGTTTGATCCCTAACAGGACTGGGGTGATGGTCCCCTCTACTGCCACCATTGCAGGGGGGTAGAAAGTGGATCTGTTGGTGGGAGATCCTCTCCCCCCACCCTGAGCCCCAGAGGGTGCGTTGGGTGGTGGTATGTAATCTCCCTGTGGGTCCCAACATTCCCCTTCAATTGCATCATGTGACCATGGCACCCACACAGGGTATGCACTTTTCTGGGTGCATCATAGTCCACACGGGCTAGATGTGATGTACAGATGAACACAGGCATATCCTAGGGGTGTTTTCAAGCACTACCTATCACACATTGGCACTGATGGGGACCTGCAGCATAGCCTATCTCAGCACAGCCAGGTGCTGTGCGAATGATGCTGGGCACCATACCTCTCCCTCAGGATGAGCACATGACCCGCACACTGTGACGGTCTGTAGCTACTCTGTGCCACTAACACACACCGTCGGCACCCCCTACTAGGCTGAGGTGCATACCCCATCTTGTGATCATCTGTAGACTGCTGATTTACATGTGCTGTGCATCCTGGGTACGGATGGGTTGACCCCATCCTGGTAACCACAGCAGAATGTGGGTGTGGTGCCGTGCAGTCCTCCTGTAGCCAGCCAGGTGTTTATTAGCAGCTCTAGCCCACTGGTTACTTCACTGCCCATGGAGCCAGAGGTCATGGGTTCAAAACCCACAGTGGGGTTCATCGATAGGGCTGTCTTAGGCATGGTCTATTTTTATTGTATATTAGTGCTGCCAGCAGAACCACTCTCAGGGTACTGTCACCTTAGGGTGGCTCATAAGGCGCCCTATAGGGCGCCTTATACGGTGCCCTATAAAGTGCCTTATAAGGTGCCTTATATGGTGTCCTATAGGGGACATTATAGGGTGCCTTGGCAGGCAGCGCACTTTATATTGTGCCCTATGGAGTGCTTTCTAGGGTGCCTTATGTGGCACCTTAGGTTACGCCACTGTGAGGGTGTGTTTGCTGGCAGCACTATTAAAGTACAACTAAACTTCCGCACAGCCCAATACTTAACCCTTTCCAGGCCAAGCCCAACACTTTCAGTCTCCAAACCTCTGCCTAAATATTCCTATCAAATGGTATATAATACATGACCATGGCAGAGGGAACGTCACTATTGGAACATATTGAATAAGACGGGTACAATTTTCCTGACATATGCAAACTTTAACCCGGCTGCAGAATGTGGATTAAAATATTATAGTAGGCCTTCAAAGGGTTACACATGATGCCTCAGCCAGCCTTATTCATTAGGCACACTGGGGAATCAAACCCATGACCCTTGTACCATCAGTCTGTGTAGTAACCATTGTGCTACAGCTCTGTTTCTGTATTTGGGTGTCAGCGCGCCTTCTTAAGCTTAACGCGCAGTAACGTGCCCTGTAATGATCGTTGCTGCGTGGCGCCTTATAACGCGCGTTATCGGTAACAATGTACCGCCCATGTCCTTTTTTGGCATTTCTTCCACTAACGCGGCTCCTAACGCGAATCACACTAACGCAGTTTAGTAAACATACCCCCTAGACCAGTGATGGCTAACCTTTTTGAGCCCGAGTGCCCAAACTGCCGCACAAAACCAAAGAATTTCCTCAAAGTGCCAGCACGTCAATTAAACCTTAACAACAAGATTTTAGTATCTAAAAACTCTTTATAAAGTTGCCTGAACTATGTAACATCATTTGTAAAGTTTGGAATCTTTGTATTGTCAGAGAATCAATTTGATTCACAATCCTTTGGTTTTCATTTCAATTTATTGGCAATTTATAATGTTTTAATGATTTCATTCAATTTAGAAACAGGAAGGCAATAATTAAACTGGGAACCCCAAAAGCCAAACTTGGAATGTACAACAACACTGTAGAAATAAAACTATAAATTAATTTCCTCTTGTACTAAACAAAGCACAGACACTAATGATGCACATTTCCCAGAGCTGACATATTCCAGTTAATAAATTCAAAATAAAGAGATATCTTTGTACCTTTTGTGCATTTTTTTCAGTT
Source organism: Ichthyophis bannanicus (assembly GCA_033557465.1). Taxonomy (NCBI): domain Eukaryota; kingdom Metazoa; phylum Chordata; class Amphibia; order Gymnophiona; family Ichthyophiidae; genus Ichthyophis; species Ichthyophis bannanicus. The sequence goes on along the minus strand of CM066034.1, from coordinate 669,507,516 downwards.
GCAATTGTTCCAGCCACTTTCTTCTGGTTTATTTGTGTCTTCTGCTATCTCTCCATCGTCTGCTGTCCATTTCTCCTTTCTTCTCTTCTAGTTTTTTTCCATTCTCTCTCTTCATCTGCTTTAACATAATAATCTTTCTCCTTTTTTAGTCTCCCAATACCCGGCCAATTGTACATTTTTCTTCCCTCCCACACATAATATTTTTCCCCTCTCCATTTCACTCTCCCAGCCCCATCCCTTTCTAATCTCCCCCAACATCAGCTCCCTTTTAATTCCAGCCCCACCCAGTATCCGCTCGCTTCTAGTCCCCACATCAGCCCATTTCCAGTCCTGGCCCCCCATCAGTCCATTTCCAATCCTATCCGAGTCCCTTCATCAGCTCATTTCCAATACCAGCCTCCCATCAGCCCATTTCTAGTCCTTTCCTAGCCCCACCATCACTCAGCCCATTTCTAATCCAAGCCCCCCATGAGCCTACTTCCAGTTCTAGCCCCTCCATGAGTCCATTTCAATCCAAGCCCCCACCACAGCCCATTTCCAAACTTAGCTCCCCCAACACCCAATTCCCAGTCCTATCCTAGCCCCTCCATCAGCCCATTTCCTGTCCTAGCTCCCTCCCCTAAGAGCCCATTCCAAGCCCCCCTTCCCATCAGCTATTTGCAGTTCAAGCCCCCTTCCACTCAGCCCATTTCCATTCCAAGTCCCCCTCCCCATCAGCTATTTGCAGTTCAAGCCCCCCACTTCCCCTCAGCCCATTTCCATTCCAAGCCCCGTCCCCATCAGCTATTTGCAGTTCAAGCCCCCCACTTCCCCTCAGCCCATTTCCATTCCAAGCCCCGTCCCCCATCAGCTATTTGCAATTCAAGCCCCCTTCCACTCAGCCCATTTCCAGTCCTAGCAACCCCCCCAACCCATTACCAGTCCTAGCCCCCCATAGCCCACTCCCAGTCCTAATCCCACCAGCCCATTTCCAGTCCTAATCCCCATCACCCCATTTTCAGTTTAAGCCCCCTCATAGCCCATTACCAGTCATAACCTCCCCATCAGCCCACTCCCAGTCCTAATCCCACCAGCCCATTTCCAGTCCTAATCCCCCATCACCCAATTTTTAGTTTAAGCCCCCCATAGCCCATTATCAGTCCTAACCCCCATCAATCCACTTCCAGTCCTAATCCCACCAGCCCATTTCCAGTCCTAATCCATCACCCAATTTTTAGTTTAAGCCCCCCCCCATAGCCCATCACCACTCCTAAACCCCCCCAGCACCCAGCACCACTCCTACCCCCCCCCCCCAGTACCCATCACCACTCCTAACCCCCCCCCCAGTGCCCATCACCACTCCTAACCCCCCAGCGCCCATCACCACTCCTAACCCCCCCAGCCCAGCCCAGCCAAAATTTAAAATAAAAAAAGCTGTCTTCTGCCGCTTCCGGGGCCGCCGCGGCAGAATCGAGTGTGCCGCGGGGCCCCCTCTGTGCCTGGCAGAGCCTACCCTCCAGATCCTGCCTTCCCCGGTATCAGCTCCCTGTTTCCAGCTTGTCACACGCGCCGGCTTTCAGAGCGCGAAGGGAACTAGTTTCCCTTTCGCGGCTCTGATAAGCCCGCGGGGGCTGATGGGAACTTCCCATCAGCCCCCGTGGGCTTAACAGAGCAGCGAGGGAGAAACTCTCCCCTCGCGCTCTGGAAGCCGGCGCGTGTGACAAGCTGGAAACAGGGAGCTGATACCGGGGAAGGCAGGATCTGGAGGGCAGGCTCTGCCAGGCACAGGGGGGGCCCCGCGGCACACTCGATTCTGCCGCGGCGGCCCCGGAAGCGGCAGAAGACAGCTTTTTTTTATTTTTTTAAATGCGGACCTTCCCGCGTGCCAGCTGCAAGGCCTTCGCGTGCCACAGCTGGCACGCGTGCCATAGGTTCGCCATCGCTGCCCTAGACTATGGCAACTTCCATACAGTATTTCAGATCTTGTTATTCCCACACTTGACCTTTTGCAATATAATCTTACAAAGCCTGCCTAAGTATGCTCTACACCCTCTCTGGCTGGCACAAAACACCGTTGCCAAATTCCTACATGGTGCCTCCAGATTTGAACACATAATCTCAATTCTAAAGCAGTTTCACTAGCTCCCCATATTTGCCAGACAAAATAAAAGGTCATTTTAACCATTTTCAAGGTATCACAAAACTTAAGAACATAAGAACATAAGACATGCCATACTGGGTCAGACCGAGGTCCATCAAGCCCAGTATCCTGTTTCCAACAGTGGCCAATCTAGGTCATACGTACCTAGCAGTTTCCCCAAAAGACACAAGTTCCACAATGCTTGTACTGGGTCAAGCATTGATATCCTGGGTCCCTTTTTAATAGTGGTTTATGGACCTTTCCTCCAGGAACTTGTCCAAACCTTTTTTAAACCCAGCTATACTATCAGCCCTTACCACATCCTCCGGTAACAGATTCCAGAGTTTGATTACACGTTGAGTGAAAAAATATTTTCTCTTATTTGTCTTAAATAGTTTACCCTGTAGCTTCATTACATGTCCCCTAGTCTTTCTATATTCTGATAGCGTAAACAATTGATCCACGTTTATCTGTTCCACTCCATTCATTAATTTATAGACCTCTATCATATCTCCCCTCAGCCGTCTCTTTTCCAGGCTAAAGAGCCCTAACCTTTTTAGCCTCTCTTCATAGGAGTAGCCTTCCATCCCCTTCACCAATTTGGTGGCTCTTCTCTGTACTTTTTCTAATAACGCTATGTCCTTTTTAAGATACGGTGACCAGAATTGCACACAATATTCAAGGTGCGGTCGTACCATGGAGCGATACAGAGGCATTATAATATCCTTTGTTTTATTCTCCATCCCTTTCCTTATGATACCTAGCATTCTGTTTGCTTTCTTGGCCGCCGCTGCACACTGGGTGGAGGGTTTTAACATGTTATCCACGATGACTCCTAAATCTTTTTCCTGGGTGGTGGCTTCTAATGTGGAGCCTTGTATCGAGTAACTATAGTGTGGGTTGTTCTTTCCTAGGTGCATGACTTTGCACTTGTCCACATTAAATTTCATTTGCCATTTGGATGCCCAGTCTTCCAATTTATCCAGGTCCTCCTGCAGTTTTCCACTTTCCTCTTGCGTTTTAACAGCTTTAAACAGTTTTGTGTCATCTGCAAATTTGATAACCTCACTCGTTATTCCCTTTTCCAGGTCATTTATGAATATGTCAAAAAGCAGCGGACCCAGTACAGATCCCTGGGGTACTCCACTATTCACCTTTTTCCATTGGGAATATTGGCCATTTAGCCCTACTCTCTGCTTTCTATCTTTTAACCAGTTCCCGATCCACTCTTCTTAATGCGTGGAATACAGCTGGTCTGGGCTTCGAGGATAGTAGTTTTAAATAACGCCCAAGCTTGCTGTAAGTCTTTAACCTTTGGAACCGCTCCTTTTAGTTTTTTCCTAACTATATTCCTCATTCTATCATAGTCTCCCTTTTGAAAGTTAAAAGGTAGTACTGTGGATTTCTTTACTATTTGTTCTCCAATAATTAAATCAAACATGATCATATTATGGTCACTATTGCCAAGTGGTCCCAACACCCTTATTTCTTGCATCAGATCTGGCGTTCCACTAAGGACTAGGTCCAGTATGGCTTCCCCTCTGGTCGGTTCATGAACCAGCTGCTCCAAGAAGCAGTCATTTATTCCATCTAGAAACTTTATCTCTTTAGTTTGTCCTGCCGTGACACTGACCCAGTCGATACCGGGGTAATTGAAATCACCCATTATTACTACTCTGTTGTGACTTTTGTTAGCTTCTGTGATTTCTTTGAGCATTTCATCATCCATTTGCTCATTCTGGCCAGGCGGTCGATAGTACACCCCCACTGCCATCACCTTCCCCTTCATAAGTGGAATTTCAATCCATAGAGATTCTACAGCAAATTTTGTTCCCTGCAAAACTTTAATCCTTTCTGACTCAATGCCCTCTCTAACATAGAGCGCAACCCCTCCACCAATTTGATCAGCTCTATCATTACGATATAGTTTGTATCCAGGTATCACAGTGTCCCACTGGTTATCCTCCTTCCACCATGTCTCTGAGAGTGCAATCATATCTAACCTCTCATTTAGTGCCATATATTCTAACTCTCCCATCTTATTGTTTAGACTTCTAGCATTGGCATACAAGCATTTTAGAGACTGTATTTTATTCATATTAATCTGGCTATTGGTAGGCATGGGTAATTTGGAATCTTTATTCTCTGTCTGCTCCTTACTCAAGGGCATTTCGGCTACTATACTCCCTTTTGGAACCTCATTGCTTTTGGTAGTATCCTTCAAGGATACCTTCGTCCGAACCATGCGCTCCTGGGTGACTGTCGGCTTTCCCCTAATTTCTAGTTTAAAAGCTTCTCTATCTCCTTTTTAAAGGTTAATGCCAGCAGTCTGGTCCCATCCTGATTAAGGTGAAGCCCATCCCTTCGGAAGAGCCCCCCCTTTCCCCAGAATGTTCCCCAGTTCCTAACAAATCCAAAACCCTCATCCTTGCACCATTGTCTCATCCACGCATTGAGACTCCGGAGCTCTGCCTGTCTTTTGGGTCCTGCACGTGGAACAGGAAGCATTTCGGAGAATGCTATCCTGGAAGTTCTGGATTTCAACTTCCTACCTAAAAGCTTAAATTTAGCCTCCAGAACTTCCCTACCACATTTTCCTATGTCATTGGTACCAACATGTACCAAGACAGCAGACTCCTCCCCAGCACTATCTACGATCCTATCTAGGCGGTGCGTGAGGTCCGCTACCTTCGCACCAGGCAGGCATGTTACCAGGCGATCCTCACGTCCACCAGCCACCCAGCTATCTACATTCCTAATGATTGAATCACCAACTATAACAGCTGTCCTGACCCTCCCCTCATGGGCACGTGGCCCTGGAGAAACGTCCTCGGTGCAAGAGGGTTTTACATCACCTGGAGGACAGGTCCTAGTTACAGGATCACTTCCTGCCACACCAGGGTGATGCTCTCCTGTCACGTGACCTCTCTCCTCCATGGCAGCAGGGATGCTGCCAGACTGGAGGTGGGACTTCAGGACTATATCCCTGTAGGTCATGTCCATGTACATCTCTGTCTTTCTTATGTCTTCCAGGTCTGCTACTCTAGCTTCTAGAGAACGGACTCGCTCCCTGAGAGCAAAGAGTTCTTTGCACTTAGTGCATACGTAAGACCTCTCACCAACTGGGAGAAAATCATACATGCGACACTCAATGCAAAAGACCGGAGAACCCCCATCCCGTTGCTGGACTTCTGTCTGCATCTTAGTTTAAAGCTTGTGTTTAGGTCTTTTAAATTCTGTATATACTAAGGATTGGTGTAGATGCTTATACCAATAAAAGTGTATCTAATACCCCTAATACACCTTGTATACCTGAAGCTTAATTAATTAAGCTCAGATCCTCCGTGTATGACTGATTTGGATAATGAGCTGCACCTGAGAGCAGCCCCTTTCTTCTAAGATGTGCAAGTACCTATAAAGGTACAATTAGCCAAGGGGTGGGTGGGTGCTGGGGAGGGAGGGAGGGAGAAAAGTCCTACAATCCCTCCTACACAGAGCACCGAACAACAGAGGTCGAAGAACTAATTTGCAAAACACCTTCACAATCCCCTCCCTCAAAATAAGGAGCACTCAATCTACTGCCAACCGGGCCTTCTTGCTAATTGCTTCCAGCATCTGGAAGAATCTCCATGACAACCTAGGTGCAATAGCAGATCTTAAGGAATTCCGTAAGAATCTTAAAACCCATCTCTTCAAGGAGCACGTCGATAGCGAAACATGAACCATCACTCCACCCTCCCGACTCCCATAATGTACATATTCCTTTGCCCCCCATTTTAACAATGTTATAGTCCATGTATAGGATAATCTTATAATCTTTCAAGTTCTGGCCACAGATTCCATGTATCGGTTTGTTGATCAGTTTATTATAAACTGCTTTGACGCTGAGATAAAGCGGAATATAAAAATAGCCTAATACTTTTTAGTTTATATTTATTAATTTATTGTTCTAAACCACTCTGAGTCCCTTGGGAGAAAGACACAATATACATTTAAAAATGGACTAGAACTCAGATTTTAGAAAAAGCTAGCATGACCTTTATTTAATATCCTTATAAGACCCCATTCTCCAGATATATCCTTCTAATGTTCCTTTTCCACTTAAAATGAAGGATTTCAAACCTCCTTTGACATTCTTTTTTTTTTGCTTGAAAACTTCACCTGCTGAACAATTTTAACATAAATTTGAAAAAAAGAATCATTGATAAATATAAATGAACAGTTAATATACAAGTAAATCATCAGATTCATGCATACTTAATCAACATCTGTTAATGAAGCATGCCAATCTTAATTATGAATTTGCAACAGATTCCTGCCTTTCCTTCTGTAGTCACACTTTTAATTGGAAAACTATTCTCCACTAGATTCTTCATGGGTTAAGGGTACTCTAAGGGGCATGTTTACTAAGTTGGGCTAACGGTTAGCATGCTCTGTTTGTAGCTAGTAACAAATGACCTAATTACTAATAGTGAATGCTAACAATTAGTCCAGCTTAGTAAAAATGTCCCTTAGAAACAAACGGGTATTTTTACTAAAGGGTGGTAAGGGAGCAAATGTGCCGTTAACATGTGTTAGCAGTGCCTGTAGGTGGTTAATGCCGTGGGAAGTGCAGATAATTAACGCCAACAGAAACCTCGCGAAAAGGGTTTTATTTTTTTGGGGGGGGGGAGCCTATTTAAATGTCTGCAATGTGCTTCACACACAGGGAATCCTAAGAAAGTGATAGTAGTGCTCCATTAGCAGCAACAGCATAGTGCCCTATGTTGATGATGCAAATTTGGGAAAGGAGGTGTCATGTGGGTAATGCTATGGTGCTGTCAGATCCGCAAGACTGACTAGGTAGCTGCCTAAGGAGAACATCTGTGATGGCTGTGATGGCTGGTATGACTCTGCTGTGACAGCAGCAGCACACATACATGCTGCCGAAGGGAGTTCTGCCACACCCACTGCACCATGCTGCTATGTCTGCATTGTATAAAGGTGGGGGTGGTGGTGCAGTGGCTGCAGTCTGTTGCTGGAGAAATCGTTTTCTGGCGCTGTGTGCTAGGTGCAATGCTGCGGTTGCCACTGTCAGTGGGATGCCAAGCATGTCAGCAGCAGGTACAGTGGAGAACATCCTGCTCCTTCAATCCCGTGGTCTAAGGCAGCAGCACCTGTGTCCATATCCTCCGATGGAGGGGGAAAGGAGTGGCATGCTATGAACAGCTGCATGTTGCTACCTCGATAAGACCACAGGCAGCACTGAGGTGGGGGCCGGGGCATGTTTGCAGGGAGGGAGGTATTGGCTTGCATGCTGCCTACCACTCTCTGTGGACTCTAGGACATGGCTAGTGTGCCTACTTGATGGGCTGGGCCTAGGATCAGGATGCCCCCCCACTTGTGCATATTGAGTGGATATGTGCATGTGGTGCATAAAGATTTTACTGAGCCAGGAATACAATATGAGAATAGCCCTTGTCAGTGGAAAAAATGAGCATCCTGTGCTCTCACATGCCAAATGATGACCAGAATCAGTGCATGCTCTAGTGACCCCTCCATAACTCAGTAGATAGTCAGTCACAACCATCTGAACCACATGTGAATCTAGACAATCTATTGTGGCCTGCAATATATGAGAGTAGTCCACTACTGGTCCACAAGCACACACCATGCAATGGGTAAGTTGATCATTCTGCTATGACACCCATGGACTGGAATCAGGGCCGGCCCGTCCATTGAGCAAGAATGTTTTTTGCACAGGGCCCCGCGTTTCAGGGGGCCCCGCGCAAAGAACATTCTGCTTTTTTTTTTTTAATTACATTTAAAAAAAAAACCTGTCTCTGGCTGCTGCCGCTGCCGCTGCCGCGTCCGTCGCAGCAGCGGCAGAATGGAGTGTCCCGCGAGGCCCCTTCTCCTCGTTGAGCCCTCTGCAAGGGCTTTCAGATTCGCGAAGGGAGAGTGCTCCCTCGCGTCTCTGTAAAGCCCGCAGGGGCTAATGGGAAATTTCCCATCAGACCCTCGCGTCTAAAGGGGCAGATGGGAAATTTCCCATTAGCCCCTGCGGGCTTTACAGAGACGCGAGGGAGCACTCTCCCTTCGCGAATCTGAAAGCCCTTGCAGAGGGCTCAACGAGGAGAGGGGGGCCCCGCGGGACACTCCATTCTGCCGCTGCTGCGACGGACGCGGCAGCGGCAGCAGCTAGAGCCAGGTTGTTTTTTTTATTTAATTTGCCGGAAGGGAAGGGAAGGGGGGGGGGGTTTAAGACTGGTAATGGGCTGGGGGGCTGATGGAGGCTGTCTGGAAATGGGGTGATGGGGGGTTAGGACTGGAAATGTGCTTGGGGGGGTTTAGGACTGGAAATGTGCTGGGGGGGTTAGGACTGGAAATGTGCTGGGGGGTTAGGACTGGAAATGTGCTGGGGGGGGTTAGGACTGGAAATGTGCTGGGGGGGTTAGGACTGGAAATGGGCTGGGGGGGTTTGGTAATGTAAATTGGATAGGGGGTGGGGTTAGGACTGCAAATGGGCTGGGGCTGATGGAGGCTGACTGGAAATGGGGTGAGGGGGGGTTAGGACTGGAAATGGGCTGGGGGGGGGTTAGGACTGCTAATGGGCTGGGGCTGATGGAGGCTGACCGGAAATGGGGTGGGGGGGTTCGGACTGGAAATGGGCTAGGGGGGGTTAAGACTGGTAATGGGCTGGGGGTTGATGGAGGCTGACTGGAAATGGGGTGATGGGGGGTTAGGACTAGAAATGGGCTGGGGGGGGGTTAAGACTGGTAATGGGCTGTGGGCTGATGGGGGCTGTCTGGAAATAGGGTGATGGGGGGTTAGGATTGCTAATGGGCTATGGGGGGGGGGTTAGGACTGCTAATGGGCTATGGGGGCGCTAGGACAGGAAATGGGCTGATGGGGAGGGGTTAGGACTTGAGGTGGGCTGATGTGGTTAGGACTGGTAATGGGCTGTGGGCTGATGGGGGGGTTAGGACTGGCAATGGGCTATGGGGGGCTGACTGGAAATGGGCTGATGGGGTTAAGACTGGAAATGGGCTGATGGGGGGGTTAGGACTGGTAATGGGTTATAGGGGGGGCTTAAACTGAAAATGGGTTGATGGGGGGCTAGGACTGGTAATGGGTTGGGGGATTGCTATGACTGGAAATGGACTGAGTGGACGGGGAGGCTTGAACTGCAAATAGCTGATGGGGAGGGAGCTTGGAATGGAAATGGGCTGTGAGGGAAGGGAGCTAGGACTGAAAATGGGCTGATGGAGCAGCTAGGATAGGACTGGAAATGGGCTGTTGGGGGGGGAGCTAAGATTGGAAATGGGCTGTGGTGGGGGCTTGAATTGAAATGGACTCATGGAGGGGCTAGAACTGGAAGTAGGCTCATGGGGGGGCTTGGACTGGAATTGGGCTGAGTGGAGGGGAGCTAGGATTTGACATGGGCTGATGGTGGGGCTAGGAAATGACTAGAAATGGGCTGATGGGGGGCTAGGATTGGAAATGAGCTGATGAAGGGACTCAGACTGAAAATGGATGGGGGAGCTAGGACTGGAAATGGGTTGATGGGGGGCTAGGACTGGAAATGGGCTGATGCAGGGACTAGAAGGGAATGGATGCTGGGTGAGACTGGAACTAGAAGGGAGCTGATGTTGGGGGAGGATTAGAATGGGATGGGGCTGGGAGAGTAAAATGGAGAGGGGAAAAATATTTTGTGTGGGAGGGATGAAAAATCTACAATTGGCCGGGTATTGGGAGAGTAAGTGGGGATTGAGGATGGAGGGGTAAAATTTGTGTGGATGAAATAAGAATGAGGAAAGAGCAAAAGGAGAAAGATTAGTATGTTAAAGCAGATGTAGAGAGAGAGGATGGAAAGAAAACTAGAAGAGAGAAGAAAGGACAAATGGACAGCAGACGATGGAGAGTTAGCAGAAAACATGAAGAAACCAGAAGAAAGTGGCTGGAGCAATTGCAATTGAAAAAAAATGCACAAAAGGTAGAAAGATATCTCTTTATTTTGAATTTATTAATTGGAATATGAAAGCTCTGGGAAATGTGCATCATTAACGTCTGCGCTTTGTTTGGTACAAGAGGAAATTGATTTATAGTTTTATTTCTACAGTGTTGTTGTACATTCCAAGTTTGGCTTTTGGGGTTCCCAGTTTAATTATTGCCTTCCTGTTTCTAAATTGCGATTCCTTGTTTGGTGATGGTCTATGTTCTGCATGTGTAACTGAGCTGAGGTATTCTGTTTATGTAATTCCTATTTGACATTGCCACTTGTTCTCTTTCCCCAGTATTCTCTGAAATGTACTGGTTTAATATTTGCTTTGTTTCCTTTTGATAGGTAGGGTCTGGTGCTTTGTGAGTCCTGGTAATGCTGTCAGGATACAGCGGGTTTGCTATGGGTTCTAAATGGGCAGCGTTTGTAGTAGTTCCTAATGTGCCTGGCGGTTGGCACTGGATTATAGTAATGTAGAAATCTTTTAGTCTTTCTTTATCCATACACTCATTAAGAGACATGTTTACTAAAAGTTAGTGAATGGTAACATTATGCAAATATTTATGCAAATAAGACCACTTATGCAAATGAGGCCCCGCACCGAGTCTCCGCACATGGCCCCGCACCCCCCTTGGGCCGCCCCTGACTGGAATGTGTGTTCATGTATCATGGCCTGCTCCTCTGACTGGACAGATCTCATATGTACGACATGCATATCAGTTGCACCAGCAGCATAGCAAGGCTGTGCAATATACAGATCTCACAAGATGTCCCTCTCACACACCTGCCTAATAAGTATAGCACAGAACCTGCAGACAGCTAGGCAGACATAGGCACACCTCAAGTCATGTCCCCATACACCCTGACAATGACCACCTATATACCTATGGACTGATAAATTCACATGGCTGCTCTTGGCTCTGAACACATGGCCAGTGTGTGTGTGTATGAGTGAGAAGTTAATGGGTCTCAAATCCAGCCTGTGGATCAGGAATGTATTGTCCAGGTGTGTTAACTTTATCATACTTTTCAGTAACATAAGCATTATGTGCAGTCCCCCACATTTAATCCAGCATGAGTCCTCACACTCAGCTGTCACACTAAGAAACTGCACAATGTAAGGCTGAATGACAGAGCACATTGAGTAGGTGTTGACAATTGTGGAGCATTAACAGAGATCTAAGAGGCAGGTAACAATGACAAAGTGCACCACTTTTGGACAGTGTGTGTGTGTGTCCCCAAACAGAGCCATTTGCACAGGATGTATATGAGTCAGAGGTTAAGTATATGGCAGAGGCATCCTAACATATGTCTGCAACAAGCATGGCCAGTGTGCACACAACAGTTCATGCTGAGAGGCCACTCACACTCTGACCATGTCATGGCTATGCATCCACATTGTGCTATATAGTGCCAAGCTGCAATGATATAGGTGCAGTTCCTTTTTTGACAGTCCCATCACTGTACCGGCTGCTGGCTGTCCATATTGTTTGTACCAAGCCATGGCGTAAATGGTCACTCTGTGCACATGCAGTGTGTGATGACTAGCAGACTGGGCACAGTTGGGATGTGAATGGCTGACACAGCCCTATGGTGGTCAACACATGCAGACGGACTGTGCTTGCTGTAGTAAATTGGAAATCCCTGAAGCTAAGGTTACCAGCTCTTCTTGGGCTGATAACTATGGTCTTCACAGACTCATCAGTTTAGTGTTAGCACCCCCACTCCTGCCTAGACAGAGATCACTACATTCATGTTACTTGGAAACAGCTACCACAACCTTCTGGACTATCATGAGATACTGTAGGAGAGCCCCTGGCCAAAAGGAGCAGAACACAAAGCCCAGATGACAGGACACTCCAGCACTTCAAGTGTATAGACAACCAAATGACTAACAGTACACAATGCCAACAAAACCCACAGCATACTAGCCATAATAAAGATTGACTCCTAAACCTAAAGAACCCAGCTGTTGTAGTGCAGTCTCTAGGTACCTCATAGAAACATAGAAATATGATGACAGAAAAAGACCACATGGCCTATCTAGTCTGTCCTTCCATAACAACTACAACAGTTCCCTTTTTACCTTTAGAGATCCTCTGTGTTTGTCCCATGCTTTTTTGAATTCAGTTACTGTCCTCATCTCTACCACCTCCACTGGGAGACTATTCCACGGATCCACTACTCTTTCCGTAAAGAAATATTTCCGCATATCACGCCTAAATCTATCTCCCTTCACCCTCATCCCATGTCCCCTCATAGCAGAACTTGCTTTCAATTGAAAGAGGCTCTCTCCCTGAACATTTATGCCACGGAGGTATTTAAACATCTCAATCATATCATCTCTATCCCGCCTTTCCTCTAAGGTGTACATATTAAGATACTTCAGTCTGTCCCCATATGCTTTATAATGAAGACCACTAATCATTTTAGTAGCCACCCTCTGCACTGACTCCATCCTGTTCACATCCTTTTGAAGGTGCGGTCTCCAGAATTGCACACTATACTCCAAATGAGGTCGCACCAAGACTTATACAGAGGCATTATCACCTCCTTTTTTCTGCTAGCCATTCCTCTCCGTATTCACCCAAACATCCTTCTAGCTTTTGCCGTCGCCTTTTCTACTTGTTTAGCTACTTTAAGATCATCAGACACAATCACGCCTAGGTCCCACTCTTCTTTAGTGGACAAAAGTACTTCACCCCCTATACTATATTGCTCCCTTGGATTGCTGCAGCCCAAATGCATGACCTTACATTTTTTAACATTAAATCCCAGCTGCCAAATTCTAGACCATTCTTCAAGCTTAGCTAGATCCCTCCTCATGTTATCTACCCCTTCCTGGGTGTCTACTCTATTGCAGATTTTGGTATCATCCGCAAAGAGGCAAACCTTACCTGAAAGCCCTTCCGCAATATCACTAACAAAGATGTTAAAAAGAATCGGACCAAGGACAGATCCCTGGGGCACACCACTGATGACATCCTTCTCCTCAGAGTGAGCTCCATTTACTTGTACTCTTTGATGCCTCCCACCCAACCAATTTCTAACCCAAGCAGTAACTTTAGGGTCCATTCCTAGGGTGCTCAGTTTGTTTATAAGTCGCCTGTGAGGAACAGTGTCAAAGGCTTTACTGAAATCTAAATACACCACATCTAGGGCTCTCCCTCAGTCCAACTCCCTGGTCACCCAGTCAAAGAAATCAATCAGATTTGTCTGACAAGACCTGCCTCTGGTGAATCCATGCTGCCTTGGATCCTGTAATCCGCTGGACTCCAGAAACCTCACTATTTTCTCTTTCAGCAGCGTTTCCAATAATTTACTCACCACCGAAGTTAAACTAACCGGCCTGTAGTTTTCAACCACATCCTTGCTTCCGCTTTTGTGTAAAGGCACCACATGAGCCTCTCTCCAGTTCTTTGGCACCACTCCCGACTCCAACGAGGCATTGATAAGGTCAGTCAGTGGAGCTGCTAGAACATCCCCAAGTTCCCTCAGTATTCTTGGGTGTATCCCATCCGGTCCCATCGCTTTGTCTACTTTAAGTTGAGATAGTTTCTCACGAACACAGTCTTTTGAAAATTGTTCATGATGTCCTTTGCTTCTGTTCCTATTTGTGGGTGTTTTCTGAGGTCCTGCTCCTGGTTCTTCATCTGTGAACACAGAACAAAAATATTTGGTAAGCAATTCTGCTTTATCCTTATCAGCTTCTACATATTCCTCCCCTGCACCCTTTATTTATTTATTTTTCTTATATACCGCGCTATTCATCATCAGTGTGGTTTACATGTAACAATAACTGTGCAGTGAAGACAATCTACACTGAACTTACAATATAACAGAAATGTACAGTTTTAACAGGGTAACTACATTACAAATAACATATGTTAAAGAGTAACTATTTACATGTTGGCTTATCTGAGATTTGCAGTCGGTTAGGGTGGGGTTAATGCTATTTGTCAGGTGGGGCCGGGTCTGGTGTGTTCGGTTTCAAACCTGTATGGTTGTTGCTTGGGTTTTGTCTGTATGTACTACTGGGCATGTCAAGGTGTGGATGGCGTAGTGCTGCAGGAAAAGGTGATGTTTAATTGCTTTCCTGAACTGGTAGAGGTCCTTGATGGCCCTGATGGCAGGAGGTAGGGCGTTCCAGCACGTCAGTGCATACAACGCAAATGCTTTGCTCCTGGCTGTTCGTGAGCATTTCGTAATCTGCCTTGGGAGTATCAAGGTGTTGATGGCCACTGATCTTCTTGCCCTGTTAGGGGGAGTAGGCTGAATGAGGTCAGTTAGTGATGTAGAGGAGCATTTGTTAATGGTTTTATGGGTCATCGTCAATATTTTGAAGGCAATCCTACTTTGGAATGGGAGCCAGTGTAGTTTTTTTAGGATGGGGGTTATATGGTCCCTCCTAGGTGCTCCAAGTAGAATTCTAGCAGCTGAGTTCATGGCTAGTTGCAGAGGGTTTATTGTGTTCTTTGGGAGGCCATGTAGTATGGCATTCGCGTAATCGAAATGAGGGGTGACAAGAACTTGATACACAGTACGAAAATCTTTAGGTTCAAGCAGCTGTCTCAAGTGATGAAGCGACCTTATTTTGTTGTATACGGACTTGACCATATTGCTTATCTGGGCCTTCATATTGAGCTGTCGGTCAAGTATTACTCCGAGGTACCGAATTGTAGGCTTGCTTAGGAGTTCAGCGTCCTTGACCTTGAGGGAGCTGGGTGGTATGAAATTTTATCTCTTGTGAGAAAGAGGACCTCCGTTTTATTAAAATCTGTCCTTAATTTCTGTGAATGTAACCAATCTGTAACTGCATCGAAACAGGTGGTGAGGGGTGATAGGTCCGGTTTGTCTAGCAGGAAAGGCATGTAGAGCAGAACATCATCGGCATAGATTAGGCAGTTTACGTTGAATAAGCGGATGAGATTACATAAAGGCTGCATGTAGATATTGAACAGCAGGGCCGACAACGATGATCCCTGTGGCACGCCTTTTTCTTGGAGGAAAGGTGTGGAGGTAGAGGGACCGGCACGGGCATGTTGCCATTGGTCAGTCAAGTAGGACGCACACCATGAGAGGGCATTTCCTTGTACTCCCTTCTCACTGAGACGGGAGAGGAGCACTTCGTGACAAACAGTGTCAAAGGCTGCAGCAATGTCCAGGAAAATCAGAGCAAAACCTTGTTTGATATTATTCATCCTGATGGTTAGGGTGTTAATTAAAGTAGTTAGCAACGTTTCAACCCCGTGAGATTCTCGAAAGCCATGCTGACAGGGGTCGAGGGGTGCACTAATCTCAATATGCTGGTGAAGTTACTGTTGTACAACCTTCTTGATGATCTTAGCCAGTAGCAGGATGCTTGATATTGGCCTATAAGACCCCATCTTTGCTGGGTCCAGCTTACATATTCCTCCCCTGCACCCTTGTGTCTGACAATACCACTCTTGCCCTTCCTCTTCTCACTAATATTTTTTATTTATTTTCTCTTATATACTGTGCTATTCTGCATCAGTGCAGTTTACATTGAACAAATTGAAATTACATTGAACAGGGCATTATAACTTGGAGATAACTATTTTACAGGGAACATGGGCTACGGAGGGTTAAGTGGCTTGCCAAGGAGCACCTGTGGGACTAGAAACCCCAGTCCTTCCAGCCCAAGGTTGCTGTCCTCTAGTGGGATTTGAACCCCTGACCTTCCGGCCTGAAATACCATGCCCCAACCACTAGGCCACTCCTCCACTCCTGAAAAGTATATCTGAAAAATGTCTTATCCCATTTTATTACATTGGCTATTTCCTCCTCCTTTTGAATCTTTGACTTCTTGACTACTTTGCTAGCTTCTCTAAGTTTTTCCAAATACAGATGCCTGTCTTCCTCTCTCTGTGATCTCTTGTATTTCATGAAGGCCTCCCTCTTTTTCTTCACTTTTTCAGCTACTTCTTTCGAAATTCGTAGCGGTCTCCTTTTCCTTTTACCTTTATTTACCATTTTAACAAAAAGGTTGGTTGCCCTTAAAATATCCCCTTTCAGTTTTTCCCACTGTTTTTCTGCATCCCTCAGCTGTTCCCATCCAACTAACGACTCCCTGAGGTATTAGCCCATCTTTGCAAAGTTAGTTTTCCTAAAGTCTAAGATCCTCACCTTTGAATGGATTCTAACAACCCTAGTCCTAATACTGAACCACACCATCTGATGATCACTGGATGCAAAATGATCTCCCACTACAACATCAGAAACACTTTCACCATTGGTAAGCATCAAGTCCAGTATGGCCCCTTCACGTGTGGTCTGTTACCAATTGCCTGAATAGTTCTCCCTGTAGAGAATCCAGGATCTCCTTACTTCTAGATGATACTGCAGCAGGAATGTGCCAATCAACATCTGACATATTGAAATCTCCTATCAGTAGCACTTCCCCTTTCCTAGCAATGCTGCGCATGTCTTTAATTAACTCTCTGTCCACCTCTTCCTCTTGTGAGGGAGGTCTGTATATCACACCAATGTAAATAGATTTCTCTTTCCCTCTTTCTAGTTTAACCCACAATGCCTCCCCTCTCCCTTTTAAGCTCTGTAATTCCAAAGCTTTAATAGTAGGTTTTTTGTTTTGTTTTTTAATTGTGATTTTTAATCATTACAACAACCAAAACAAGAAAGGAAAAACAGGAGACACTTGCATCAGAAACAATTTTGGTAGATCAATACAACCAATAATATTGGATGATAAACATAATAAGCAAGGGACCCTTATAAAGCCCACATTACGGGAGCCAGACTGTACCAGAATAATAGAGAAACAAATTAAGAGGAAAACTAGGCCAAAAAGGCCAACAAATCGGAGGCTACATTATATTTAGACTGCACCTTCCCCCACTCTAACTTGCCTATCAGAGATAAATTTTTCCAAATCAGAAACATCAATAAAGATATAAGAAGCACCCTCGTAACCAATTACACACTTACAAGGGAAGCGTAAGAAAAACGTGGCACCCAATTCCAAAACCACTCCTCCTCCCCTACTTCCTACCCTGTCCTTTCTGAATAAAGTATAGCCAGGTATAGTTACATCCCAATCATGGTTTTCTGTGAACCATGTTTCTGTAACTGCCACTAAATCCAAGTCAGCCACTCCCACCAAAGCTTCAACATCAAGGATCTTATTTCCCATGCTCACTCACATTCCCTCCCACCTCCCTCACATTCAGGGTGACCCCTGAAATCAGTCAGTAGCACAGTTTGCAGCTGTTTTGTGCTTGAAGCATACAATGTCCCTGCATAGTTCTGGCTGGATGTGATGGATCACAGCATTTTCCTTTTGGTGATCAGTTGCAGAAATCTGTTCAGAATGTGCAAAGCATCATGGTTAAAGGAGGGGCTAACCTGTACCAGCACACAGAGAAGAAATTACAGCTATAGTGGTGACTATGTTCACAGGTGCATTATCCAGTATCTGTTTGTCATCTATGTTGGTGGGAGACATGTGCATGGCCCCCCCCCCCTCCCCCAGGGAGGTCAGGATGGTCTGCAATGGACCGCATGGTTCAGTAATGTGATTTGTGTTCAATATGTGTGCAGGTGTACCTATCTTGCCATATGCAACAAGTCACAGGTGACTGAATTCCCTACACATGTGCTGTCTCTGGGTACATTTCACACTGTGGCACAGCAGATCTATGCGTGTGAGTGTTGTTTGCTGTTGGGGGTACAGTGGATGGATGGGCATCTTCACCTCACATTTGCCTTGGCTTTTGGAGAAGAAATATATCCTGTGGCAGTGTGTCTGTTGTGCAGCTACAGTATTGTGTTACTTGTGCATACTGCACTGCATGTTTGCTGCAGTAGGCAGGCCCTAAGTGTGGTGTACCATGATTTCATAATGTGTCTGCCACGTTGTTTCCTGTCCTTATTTTCACTCCTTGCAGGCAGGGACCTGTAGTCTCTTTGATTCAAGGCACTGGCATGCAGGATGGTATTGGGGTGTAGCCTAATGGTTAATACACTGGCTTAGTAAGCAATTGACTAGGGTTCAATTTCTGCTTGTTCTCTTTGTAGCTGTGGGATACTCAGTTCATTCTGATGCCAGGAACAGCCCAGGGTCTGCTTTGACTGGCAGACACACCTTCTTATGCTTTATTATGTGTTCCAATAGCACATTGGGTTTGTATAAATGCTGTTCGTGATCATGCCCTTCTGTGAACAAGACTTTATTGGCTCTGCCTCAGGCCACTGCAGAGGGTCAGACGTGTTGACCCTGCAGCTGTATGGCACCCAAATGGAATAGTAGTCTAATGGCTTGGGCACTGGCTGGAGAACCAAAAAACTAGAGTTTGATTCCCACCAGCACACCTTGTGTGACTGGTGGGAACATTTTACAGAGACTTTTTATGTATGAAAAGTTCTTCATAACATGACCTCTACCCATTGTGGCCTTGGGCCAGTCACTTAACCCTCCATTGCCTCAGGATTATCAAGGTTACCAATGGCCCTGTTTTTAATGTACATTACCAGGTTTAGGCTACAATATGTACTGAAATGATAAAGTGATATAAAATAACCCAGTTTAATGAATACATATATAGAATACATGGAGGCACATTCCATTCTGTGTCGGAACCGGATACACAGAATAGACCCAATTCTGATCCTATGGGACATGTCTAGCCCACATGGGATCAGAATCACATCTAGGCCTGTACGTGCAGGCCGGGACCCATCATCAGCCTGCATGTACAGGCCCCTGCCCAGCCAACTCAGTCAGGCTCCTGAATGGAGCCACAGTGCCATGGCATCCGGTTGCCATGGTACCACAACTCCATTCAGGGGCCATGATCCTTGGCTGCTGACCACCTTCGCCTTACACAGCCCATCTCCCGACCTGGCCTCCCATGGCTAGAGTCGGGATACGGGGAATCCCCTGTACCCCCTTAACTGACATTTAGGGGGACGTATTCCATCTCCGAGGTGGAAAAAGTCTCTCATCCAGTCTGCCAGCCCCAGATGTATAGGGCCGACTTCAGAATCAGCCCTGTACATCCGGGGCTATGGACTGCTCACTGCCCACCCTAACTCTGCCTCTGCAACGCCCCCTCCCTTCCCCATCTAAGCCTCCCCATACAAACTCCTTGTTCATAAGTGGAGGCTTAGTTAGGTACAGCAAGGGGGACAAATAGCGGGGATGGATGTCACAATGGGATGTCCATCTCCACTATTCGCGGGACAGAATAGACCCCATAACAAACATGATTCAGTGAAACTGTAGAGCTTTGGCTCCATCACATGTATGCATTATATACAACCGCATCCTACCCCTGGGTTATCTACCTGTAGGGATCATCATACATACTTACTTGCTCCATATGGCCAGTATGAGTCCAGATGTTGTATGCACAATTGTCTGGAGAGTTGACTGGTGGTCGGGAGGCTAGGACAGCTGTGAGACCCACATAGCTGTTACTGGGGCTTCCACATGGCACAGACATACTTTATTCCCACAGACTACAACTACATTGGTGATGGCACATCAGGTACATTGGAACTACAAGCTCCTACCACACTCCGATGTATAGAGTGTGGACCTGTTGGTGTGTGATCCTGTCCCCCACCCTGAACCAGAGAGAGCGGGTTGGGCGGTGCTACATAATCTGCTTTTGGGTCCATACAACACCCTTCTTGTATAACATGTGACCATGACAACCACACAGGTTATACAATATTCTGGATGCATCATAGTCCACAAGGGCTAGACATGACTGGGAAATACAGATGGACACAGGTGCATTATAGGTGTGCCTGTAAGGACTACATGTCACACACTGGCACTGATGGACACCTGCAGCACAGCCTATCTCAGCCAAGCCAGGTGCTGCGGACATGGTGCTGGGCGCCCCACCTCACCAGCATTCTTTAATGGTGCTTGTGTTTATCAAAGAACTGCTTTGGGACCCTTTCTTCTTTTTTATATTGGGATTGTCACTTTTAGATCTCCTTGTATCCATTGCTGAACACTGATTGGTTGTTTACTGTTATTTAAATCATGAATCCTGCTGCGTGGTCCAGACTGCTATTGAGCATGCGCTGGCGTTTTTGATCAGCCGGGAGACTGTTTCTATATTGCAGTTAAATTAAGCGTTGAGACAGGGCACAAATTTAGTATTTGCCCGAAACGCAGTGCTGTGTACTTTTTGTAACTGCAGGCTATTCTGTGAGAGGTCCGATATGTCTGCAAAGATCTGAGGGAGCATCGTGGAGAAAACTGCGATGGGACGTTTAAGATAAGTCATAGTCCCGATCTTTTTTGCTTTTTCTGTTTGGACTTCTACACAGTTTTTTTTAAAACACTATAGAATTAGTTTGGTTTTATGTAGGGGGCACTTATGTGTGGTGCTTCACCTGCATTTGTACAGCTCCGTAGTGAGCTCATTAAAAACACAGGTACACTAAAAAAAAATTTTTTAAACTGCCTCTAATGTTTCGATTGATTTTTACGTTTTTTGGTGCGCTGAATCCAAATCTGGTAACCAATTTGCTCCATCACGTACAGATTTTTTGCTACATTGGGTTAGCAGTTTGAGGTGAACGTTTCAGATTGAGTGCGATCGAGATAAAAGTTTCTTGGATGAATTCTTTATACTAATTGTTTAGTAGTTATTCAAATAAGAATAAAGAAAATTGTAACAAGGCAGCACATAAGAATAGAGTAATGTCAACAAAACACACTGTGATGGTAGCAAAATTGTCTGCACTTAAAACAGCCACATGTGCACAAACATTGAGCATATAAGAGCGAGGTTAGACACAAAGCAAAGCAAAGAAATGTGCAAAAAATGTTGTACAGGTATGTATGTAAGAATAGAAAACGCAAACCGCACCATTGCAATACATGAAGACAAACACCCGATGGTGTGAAAATAAAATTCTAATAAATGAGATCCGACACTGTGGTAATAACTAGCAAATTTTTATTTCAAAGTTTAGTAAAAACACGATATTTGTCAACACAGTTTAGATTTTAAAGTCATTCTTGGGTCAATCAATCTCCTGGTGGGCCCGTTTCTTCTTCCCCCGAATGCTTCTCTTGGTGCGCTGCTTGGCATATTTTTCATCTGGGGTTTCCCGCAGCAGCAACCAGCAGAAATCAGCCATCATAGTGGTGTTCCATCTTCCTTGGTACCTTCTCTCTGCGTCCTTGATGTCCTGGTGAAACCTTTCACCTTGTTCTTCACTGTACGCCCCCAAGTTTTCGGGAAAGTAGTTCACATGGGAGTGCAAGAAATGGACTTTCAGGCTCATGTTACAGCCTTGTTCTTTGAAGGCATTGAGCATCCTGGCAACAATATCCTTATAGTTCTCATCCCGCCTGTTCCCCAAGAATTTGAGAACAACATCCTTGAAGGAGTCCCAGGCTTCTTTTTCCTTCTCAGACATCGTTTCAGCGAATGCTCCATCTGAAATGAGTTTCCTAATATCAGGGCCAACAAACACTCCTTCCTTTAGCTTTGCTTCAGAAAGTCGGGGGAACTTTGAGCAAAGGTACCGAAAGCACTCACCATCTTTTGGAAGGGACTTGATGAATTGCTTAATGAGACCCAACTTAATGTGGAGAGGTGGTAATAAAATTTTATCACGAGGTACCAAGCTCTCATGAAGAACATTTTTCTCACCAGGTCTCAAATACTCCCGAATTGGCCAGTCTTTTTTCCTCCAGTGTAGGTCGCGGGCCCGGCTATCCCACAAGCAAAGGAAGCATGGATATTTGGTGAAACCGGATTGCTGCCCTAATAGCATGGATAGAATTTTAAAGTCTCCACAAATCATCCACTTATGCTCATCACAACGAATCTTCTGAAGAATCAGGGCCAAATTCTCGTATTTTTCTTGGAGAATAACAGAGTGAGCAATAGGAACTGAAGCGAATGTGTTGCCATTATGAAGAAGAACACCTTTTATGCTGTCTTTCGACGAATCAATGAACAGCCGCCATTCAGCAGGATCATACTTGAGTTTAAACTTTTCCATCACTCCGTATATATCGTTGCAAATACCAAATCTTCCTCTTTGCTGAAATACTTCAAAAATTGTGTCTCGCGGTTGCGGTACCAATAAAAAGTTGTTCCTGGTGACAATAGATTTTTCTGTTTAAGCCGAGAACCTAGCAGTTGGGCAGCATCTTTTGGGAGTCCTAAATCCCGGACTAAATCATTCAATTCAGCTTGAGAGAAAAGTTCAGGTTTCGGATCTGGTTCAGTTTCAAACTCGGAAGTACTGGACTCATCGGGAAAAGCCATCTGATGAGTCTCATCATGATCAGAACCGTCCACACAAATATGATCCAAGATTTTGGTGGTTCAGGCACAGGTACTTCGTTGCTATGAGGCATAGGCCTAATTGCTGAGGGAAGGTTGGGGTAACTTATTACGTTCTTATTTTTTAAGTTGTATCCCTTCACAATGCAAGAGCAAAAATAGCAGTCACTGCTGTGGTCTCTTTGTTTCACACGCCACATCATAGGTATTCCGAAACGAAATGCTTGTTTTTTACCTTTCATCCATAAGCGTAGATCTTCCTCACATGTCTTGCACACTTTGTGAGGAGCCCACGGTTTGTCTTGATCGCCTAACTTCAAACCGAAATAGGCAAAATATACTTTTTTAATAAATGCAGAAATGTTCCTCTGCCGCTTTTTCACGGTATATTCCCCACAAATAAAACAAAAACTGTCCGGAGAGTTGACGCAACCTCTGGCTCTGTGAGCCATCACAAATACACAGCACTGCAAACTACAACTGTAGTGAACCACTTCGGAATAAAGCTGGATTACGACTGAGCAAACAAAAGGTAATAATGAACTTGCAAGAAACTGAAATTTGACAGGAACGTTCATGTCGCAACCACCGTGTTTGAGCGAGCGAACGAGGCGAGGCGAACAGGAAAGAACATGCGCCAGCGCGAGTACTGGATTTAGCCCCCCGCCTCCCAATTGTCCTGTTAATGTATAAAATGAATACAAAACACTCTAAAATATCATGAGGGAGTGTTTCTAGTTAGTTAACCATTACAACCTCTATTTTGGGCCAAGAAAATAAACTGCAGTCGGCTAAAAAGAAATTATGTGAACATTCCTTATATGGGTAAGAAATCTAATTTTGCAAGAAAACGTGACATGATGGAACATTTTGGCTGTTTTTCCTGGATTCAGCACCCCAAAATCTATAGGAATCAGTTGCAAAACTGGAGGCAGTTTTTTGGTAGTGTACTTGTGAAATCTGAGCAAAATGGATGCGGGTTAAACCTCATGGCTGCTCTTCCGACATTACTGCATACACGCTAGCTCATAAAAAATATAAAAAATATTACTTTCACTCTATTTTTGGTTTGGGGTAACCTTAAGGTGGGCAGACAGGTGGGCAGACAGGGCACTTTATAATGTTCCCTATGGGGTGCCGTATAGGGCACCTTATAAGGCACCTTAGGTTACAACACTGTGAGGGTGTTTTTGCTGGCAGCACTGATTTAAATTAAAAGGAAATCCCTCAGACATCCTTATTAAATAACACCACTGTGGGATTGAATTCATGACCACTGCCTCCACAGTCATTGCAATTACCAGTGCGCTACATCTCTATAGCTTCTGGTACTGCACTGGCATGGACTTAAGGTTACTGCGCATTAATGAGCCAAGGCGCCCTCTATCACGCGATACAGATTCTTGCTACCTTGCTGCCAGAACGCCCACTACCTTACATGGCATTGTTCACATTAACGCTGCAACTAGCGCCGGTAACATTAAGACGGATTAGTAAACATACCCCTTGGTGAAATTAAAATGTAATGGAGTAGGAGGCAGTGTGCTATTGTGGATCATGTACTGGTTAAAGGATAGAGAGCAGAGAGTAGGGCTATATGTACAATTTTCTCAATGGAGAAAGGTGAATAGTGGAGTACCCCAGGGATCTGTGCTGGATCCGCTACTTCTTAACATATTCATATATGACCTGGAAATGGGAATAATTAGTGAGGTGATCAAATTTGCGGAGACACAAAATTATTCAAAGTTGTTAAAACCCAAGAGGGAGGAGTGGCATAGTGGTTGGGGCAAGTTACCTCAGACTGGAAGGTTGGGGATTTAAATCCCACTAGAGGACAGCTATCTTGTGCCAGAAGGACTGCGGTTTCTATTCCCACTGGTGCTCCTTGTGGTCTTGGGCAAGCCACTTAACCCTCCATTGTCCTTGTTCCCTGTAAGTATTAGTATATGTGTCTCATATCCCCTCATGTTAAATATATCCCCTCAATTGTGTTGTGACCACTTTGATTGAAGGATAAGGTGGTATACAAAACTGCCTAAATAAATAAAATTGTGAAAAATTGCAAGAGGACCTTGATAAATTAGAAGACTGTATGTCCAAATGGCAGACAAAATTTAATGTAGACAAGTGCAAAGTTAAGCACCTAGGAAAGAACAATCTAAACTATGGTTGCACAATGTAAGGATCCACATTAGGTACTACCATCCAGGAAAAAGATTTAGGTGTCATCATGGCTAATATGTTGAAATCCTCCATCCAGTGTGCAGCGGTAGTTAAGAAAACAAGTAGAATGTTAGGAATTATAAGGAAAGGAATGGAGAATAAAACAAAGGATATTATAATGCCTCTGTATCATTCCATGGTGCGACTGCACCTTGAATATTGTCTGCAATGGTCTCCATATCTTAAAAAAGATATAGCAGAATTAGAAAAGGTACAGAGAAGAGCCACCAAAATGGTAAAGGGGATAGAAAGATACCCCTATGATAAAAGGCTTAAAAGGTAAGGACACTTCATCTTGGAAAAGATACAGCTGAGGGGAGATACGATAGAGGTCTATAAATTACTGAATGGGGTGGAATGCCATCAAAAAGTAGAATGACTAGGGGACACGCAATGAAGCTAGAATTTAACCCATTTATAATTAGTAAGAGAAAATATTTTTTCATTCAACGCATAATCAAACTCTTGGAATTCATTACCAGAGGATGTAATAAAAGCTGTTAGTGTAGCTGGGTTTAAAAAAGGTTTGGATAAGTTCCTGGAGGAAAGGTCCATAAACCATTATTAAGAGGGCCCGGGAAATCCACTGCTTACCCTGGAACAAGCATTGTGGAACCTGTGTTGATTTTTGGGAACCTGCCAGGTACTTGTGACCTGGATTGGCTACTGTTGGAAAAAGGATATTGGGCTTGATGGACCTTGATCTGACCCAATATGGCATTTCTCATGTTCTTATGGGTGTGGCTGTGCCCAAATAAAAACAAAAACACCTGAAAGGCTTACTGGCAAATTAAAAAAGCCTTTCAATTTTTGTCCTTTTTTTATGACTTGGAGGTATGTTTACTAAACCGTCTTAATGTAGCAGCGGCAACGTTATCGTCGCGCGATAACGTCGTCAGCAGCATTAAGGCACACTAACGCTGTGAAATACGGCTCTGAAGGGCGGAGTAAGGCCTCCCAGAGGGCGGAGATAGGGGTCAATGGGTGGAAAGGTGGCGGGGAGAGGCTCCAGGCACACTAACGCTGTGAAATCTGGGTCTGAACACCAATGCCAGTGAAACCCTTGTGTTAGAGGCACATTTGCAGGAGAGAGAAGCCATTTCAGTCAGTAATGTACAGCAAAGGCAGGGAACCCCAGAAAAGTGATAGAAGTGATACATGTGCAGGTACCAAAAAGGCAAATAAACATATAAAATGACCAGAACCACATCTGAAATCCCAATAACCAAGCTGGCCAATAGTGATAGTAATGATAAACATAAAGCAACACTACTGACAAAGTGTAAAAAGGAAGATATCATGTTTGGAAGGGTCTATGCTCTGTCCCCCTACAAAGTGAATGATTCCACATTGAAATAACGGTGATCAGGGTTTTTGTTGTTTATATTGGGCAGGTTTGTTAGGGCGTGCACATGTACAGCAACAGCAGAGTGTGCACGTAGGAAAGGGCAACTGTACTGATGCTGTAAATTGGATACAGGGGGCTGCAGGCAGCACATGCTGTGGTCCAGTTGGGGCACAGTGCGGACATAGGAATGCCGAAACTGTAAAGCAGCAAGACAGCAGCTGACGAGGGACCAACATGGGCACAAGTGTGTGTCTCACAGTGTCACAGGGGATATTAACCAGCAGGTACCCCCAAGGGCACATAACATTGGCAGGCGGTGCCGGGGGGAAGCGCGCATGTCCATGTAGGCACCCCTACCCGAGAACCCACACCATAGGCAGCTGCCTACCGGCACACTGGATGGCCTGGGACTGCGCACCACCAACACCACCGGCATAAGGGCATGTCAGCATGGTGGCGGAGGGGTGCTGGTAGCAGAGGGAGCAGTGGCATCTGCCCACAGAAGACCACGGCCAAGCCCCGTTTAGGTGGATGCTGTGCACTGCAACAGACAAGGTCTGTCTGACAAGCAGTCATGGTATCCCCAGGGAGTGATCTGCCCCTGTGCCAACAGTTTGGTGCAGTACACACAGCCAGTGTGTTCAGGGGCAGAAGGTCGCAAGTTCAAATCCCAGCTGCAGCTCCTGCCAACCTTGTCCCAATATTTTACCCAGTACTAAACCATGGTAATAAAGACGGAACCTTTATTGCAGATAAATTAAACATGCCTGAAACGCCTATATTTTACCCTACAGAGCACCGACACCATAAACATGTGCAATCCCTAGAGCAGAGTTTCCCAACTGCAGTCCTGGAGGGCCAAACACCATTCAGGTTTCATGCCTGTGCTGCATTTGTATGCATCACCCCCTTTGTATGCAAATGTATCTCATGCATATTCATTAGGGACAGCATGAAAACCTGAACAGTGTTTGGCCCACCAGGACCGGAGTTGGGAACCTCTGCCCTAGAGCAGCGGCCAAAAGGGGCACAAACACCCACACCCACAGGTTCCACTATCCAAAGCCTCATGGAGACTCAGGGTATTGGGCCCTGCGTGGAGCAGCATCTCCCAATACTAGCACCTGCATACCTTAGCAATGCCGTCCTAAACTTGGGAACACATTCCACATATATCAAGAGGTTGCTATGATTAATGTCAGCTAACAAATCCTAATTTAAACACGATTTGTTGATAGAGATTCATCATAGCAACCTTTATGATATCTGTGGACTGTGTTTCAGTTATTGCTTCTGACAGTGTTTACCACCCCGGGGAGTGACCCCAACAGTATTGTATACCATATCAATGCCCGCACTGTGACAAGGACTGGTGTGGCGGCCAGGGCTGCCAAAAACCTCCATATTTGCACAATGCTGGCATAGGTATGGGAGTGTGTGCATGTCTATCCAGTGTGTTGTGGCTGCCTACACCTTACTCAGCCCATGGTGCTTGCACTGTTTCCAGTTTTAGCCTGCCAATGTGCATAATGAGGAGCAAGGTACTGTGGGTATGGCCCGGACAGGGTGGCCTGGGCAGGATGCATCTGCACACAGTATAGGGCAATGGCTGGGACATTGTAGTGCCCGACCACCATCTGCACAGACAGGGTGTCCACAGCATGTCATGCTGGGAGGTCACTCTCACCCTGACTGAGCAGTGACCACGTCATGGCTAGATTCCCCCATAGTGCTATGCAGCATTTTTTTCAAGTGATATTTATGGGTTCTCTTTTCTGGGGCCCAATCACTGACATACCTGCTTGGTGTGTATGCTCGCATTCCATTTTTGAGTGCACATAATTTCTTCAGGAACATGTACTATCTAGCAGACTGTCTGCAGTTAGTATGTGCATGGCTGGAACACCTTGCAGGGTGCAGTAGGTGGAGACTGACTGTGTTCTCTGCTGGCGAATGTTAGATAGTGGTTGGGGCAGCTGAGCTTCTCCAGCATTCTGCCTGTCTGCCATTGCCTTATGTCAGGGGTGTTCAACCCTGTCCTGGAGAGCTGCAATCCTGGCATGTTTTTGGGATAGCCCTAATGAATATGCATGAGGTATGTATGCATTAGAGATATCCTGCCAACCTGACTGGTTTGTGGTCCTCCAGGATTGGATTTGGAGACCCCTGCCTTACATCTCCGTCATTTAAGGTTTATTTATTTATTTATTTATTTACATTTCTTATATACCGCACTATTTGATATCAGCGCGGTTTACATCGAACAAAAAATTCAGCACCAAAAACAAGCGTCTGAGTTACAATAAACAGGGACATAAAACTTGGATAACAGGGTAAAATCAGTAACTGGGATCATAAAACCTGGATAGCAATGCGATTACGAATAACGGAATATAACAGTAAACTATTGACATCTTAAATGATAGCGCAGATGAGATTTAAGACAGGCCAGTAGAACCTTATACCAAAGGTTGTGAGTGGGCAAGGTGCAGATGTCCTAGACATCAAAAAGAGTAGATAGAATTTGTCACATTCCTCCTCGCTTCTCACCACCACCAAAATGTTGTCTATTAGTATGTCCGTCCTCTGGGGTGGTAGGAAGGCTTTGGACTGCATGGTATGGATCTGTACACCTATGAATTCCAGCCCTTGCATGGGTTCTAACTGTGACTTCTTGTGGTTGATGAGAAAATCCAAGGACTGGAGAAGGTCCACCATGGTTTGGAGGTCTTCCTGTGCTTCCTTTTGAGAACATGCCTCAATCAGCCAGTCATCTATGTAAGGGAAGACGTGGATGCCAGTTTTGTGTAGGTGTACAGCGGCCTCCGCTATGCACTTCATGAAGACTCTGGATGCGGAGGAGAGGCCGAAGGGAAGTGCCTTGTATTGATAGTGCCAGTCGCCCACCACAAAGCATAGAAACTGCTTCTGGGAGGGGTGTAGAGGGATGTGGGTGTAGGCATCCTAGAGTTCCAGGGATGTGAGTCAGTCATAGTCCTGGATGAGAGGGAGGATGGTTCCGAGGGAGTGCATTGAGAACTTCTCCTAGAGGACCTGTTTATTGAGAAGTCTGAGTTCGAGGATGGGGTGCCAGCCCACTAACTTTTTTGGCACAAGGAAATAGCATGAGTAGAAAGCTTGGTTGCACTGGGGGATAGGGACCGGTTGTATAGCTTCTAGCAGGAGAATATGCTGAGTCTCCCTGAGAAGATGAGGAAGGTGCTGTCCTTGTGCCACCCTCCTAGGTGGTGCTGAGGGTGGGTGCCTTTGGAAGTGGATACGAAGTCCCTTACTGTTGATCTCGAGCACCCAGTAGTTGGTAGAGATGTCCGCCCAGGCCTTCGTAAAGTGGGTCAGCCTGCCCCCCACTGTGATGGCCTCTTTGCTCGAATGGTCAAAACCCAGTGGTAACTTTAGAAACGGAGGAGGATTGAGGCTTCTGCTGCTTTCTCTCCCGTTGCCGTGATTTGTTTGTGTAGGACGTTTGGTAACGCTGGGCTTTTTGGTAGCCATTGTTGTGGTTGTAATAGGAATTGTACTTTCAAGCTGTGTAGTACTGTTTCTGTGAGTTGTGTGGTTTTGGAGGACATTGGCAAGTGAGTCCCTCATTGGACAGGGTCCAGGGTCATACAGTCTTCTTTTAGACCATCCACTGTCTCCTTGACCTTGCTGCTGAAGAGGCTGTCTCCCGTGCAGGAGACGTTCGCTAGGCACTCATGTGTGTCCTCGCAGAGGTCAGACGCTTTTAACCATGCCACCCACCTAGCGGCGATCGCTGTTCCTGCAGTCCTGGAGGCAGTTTCAAAAGCATCAAAGGATGATCTGATGAGGTGCTTCCCGCAGTACCCGAGGTCTTGTCGAATGGGGCCAAGGATGTCGGGAGCATCCGGGGTCAGGGAGGCGACAGTGTCCCAGGCTTTGGTGAGGAGAGTATCATGGTATATCACCATCTGGAATTGATGGACGGCAATTCTTGCTTTGAGCATGGCACCCTGGTAGACTCTTTCCCCCACCCCATTGAGGGTGCAGGGGTCTTTCCCCAGTGGTGCGTTGGCTTGAGAGTGTGAATTCTTGTTGCACTTCAGGGCAGATTCCACCACAATGGACTGATGGGGTAGTTGTGGTTTGTCAAAGCCAGGTATGGATCAGACCTGATTTTTCAGGTCGAGTCACTTGGTTATGACCAGAGTTGCCATGAGCGCCTGCCAGAGATGCTCCCTGCAGTCCAGGAGTACCTTATGAACAGGGACTGCCACCATGGACTTGGGGGCCTCCAGAAATTTGATGAGCCCCAGAACCTTGTTCCTTGGGTCGGCGGTGTCTTCCAGTGACAGCCCAGGTGTGCCGTGATCTTTTGAAGAAATTTTGGGTATGTCAAGTCCTCTGTGGGGGCCACCATACCTCAGCTACCTGTGTGACTGCCACTGTGCTCTGCTGTTGCTGCTGCTGCTGTTGATTCTGTGTTTGTTTGCTCTCCCATTCTCCAGGTACTGTCCACAATAGCATTCTGTCTCCTCCCGCCCACCCAGAAGTGACATCGCTGGCACACTCGGCTGTCTGCCATACTCTGCACTTCCTGTATTTAAACAACTCCCCTACGGCATTTTGATCTGCTGCCACCATACCTAAGCTACCTGTGTACCTGCTATTGTGCTCTGTCTGCTATTGCTGCTGCTGCTTTGATTCTGTATTTGTTTGCTGTCCCATTCTCCAGGTACTGTCCACAATAACATTCTGCCTCCTCCTGCCCACTCAGAAGTGATGTGGCCGGCTCACTCGGCTGCCTGCCACACTCTTCACTTTCTGCATTTAAACAACTCCCCTGCAGCATTCCATGCCGCGGGCACTCGCCCAAGGAGCACAAAGTGCTCCTTGGACGAGCTCCTTGGGGCGACTCCTGGGGCGACCATTTACCGACTTTTCCTCTGCCTTTCTCAGTCCTCAAGGATAAGTCTCTGTCCCAGACTCCCTCGGGTAAGCTCACCTGTATTCTATTTCTTCTGGTTACCCTTCTTTCCTCTGTGATGCCTGTCCTTACCATGGCCCCTATCCCTGTTCATTGGGGTTGGCGCCCTGGTTCGGCAACTCTGTCTCCCTCAGCTCCCTACTCACACTCCTCTGCTAATCTTCTCCCCTCTTGCCCACCTTCCTCTACTCCCTCTCCCCTGCTAACCCTTCCCCCCCCCTCATTTTCTTCCTACACTTGGCCCTTCTGAACTGTTGCTCTCTGCATTCTAAAGCTATTCCTGTCCATGACCTTGTATTGCAACATTTCCTGGACCTCTTCTTCCTCTCAGAGACATGGCTCCGCGAAGGTGAAGAACCGCTTCTCAACCGCTGCCTCCCCCAGGGTACTCTGCTCTTGCAACTCCCTGGCGGGGCCGGTCTGGAAGGGGAGGGGGGTCACAGCTATCTTTCGTCTCTCCCTTCCCATTTGTGAGCTACCCTCCCCCCACCCTGCATAACCCTGAGTCCCTTCTCCTATGCCTTGATTCCTCCCTCCCTCCCTCTCCACTTTCTCCTCATTTACTATCCCCCTGCCCTCCAGCCCTACCTCTAGGATTTCCTCCTTCTTGCCCTCTCTGAGGCCTCCCTTCTCTATCCTCATGTTTTGTTTGTTGGTGATTTTAATGTGGATTTTGACTCCCCCTCTACGTCCTGTGACACCTCTTTCCTCGCCCTCCTTTCTGATTTATCCTTCCACCAATATGTTCCCTTCCCTACTCACTCCACCAGCCATACTCTCGATCTCGTGATTTCTCCTGTTACCTCTGCCCCCTACCTTCATATTCTTGCGCCAAATCACACCTACCACTCTCCAGCATTTCCCCTCTGCAGATACCATCTTTGCACCTGATTTTCACTCTCTCCCTCTTGACCAGTAAGTTCCAGGTCTGGAACTCCTCCTTGCTCTCTGCCCTTGACACACTTGCCCCACGTCGTCTGGTCCCTTGCCCTCGTCAGTCCAACCATCACCCCTGGTATCACCCTGGCCTCCTCCTCTCTCACCTCCGTCATGCTGAGCACCTGTGGCACAATTACCCCGCTGGGGAATCCATGACTCACTTTCGTTACTGTCATTCCCTTTACCATTCCTCAGTATGCACTTATTACACCAATCTCATCTCCTCCGCCTCTGGCTCCTCCCGCCAGCTATCTTCATCTCCACACTTTGTCGGCCCCTTCTACCTCCCCCACTCCAGCTCCTCCTTTTGCCCCTCCTGACCCTGCTCTCCTGTCAACCTATTTCAGCGATAAGGTCCAGGTCCTTCACTCTGCCTTCACTGCCTGCCCCCATCCATCTCTCCCCCTCCACTCTCGGCCCCTCCTCCCTCCCGTGTCACCCCACCTGCGATCTCCTCCCTCTCTCATTGCTGGCTCTAATTTCGCCCCATCTCCCCCATTGAGCTGTCTAAAGCACTTTCCTCCACTCGCAAGACGACCTGCCCACTTGACCCGATTCCTTCTTCCTGGCTTTGCGAACCCTCCCTCACCCATCTCCTAATCGCTCTTGCTATCTTTATCTCTAGCCTCTCCTCTGGCCTCTTCCCTATCCCCTGTAAGCATGCCATTATCTGTCCCATCTTCAAAAAGCCCTCCCTTGACCCCTCCTCCCTTGCAAATTGGCACCCCATTTCTAACTTCCCTTTCCTCTCTAAGCTCTTAGAGAAGTTGGTTTTCTTACAGCTCTCTTCTCACCTCGACACGACTCTCACCTTACACCCTTGTCAATCGGGTTTTCACCCTGGGCATAGCACTGAGACTATCCTTCTTTCCTTCTTTGATGAATTGCATTCTTCTCTCGACCGTGGGCTTTACTCTATTGCTGTCTCCCTGGATCTGTCCTCTGCCTTCGATCTTGTTGATCATGTCACCCTCCTCTCTTGTCTCTCAGACGCTGGAATCGGAGGAACTGTCCTCACATGGTTCCGCTCTTTTCTTTCCTCCAGATCCTTCTCTGTCCAGGCTGGTTATTCCTCCTCCCCAATCACTCTCCTGTCCTGTGGGGTCCCCCAGGAGCCTGTTCTTGCTCCCCTCTTGTTTAACATTTTCCTGGCCCTTCTCACTCTTCTGGTTCAACAACACTGTGTCTCTGTGTATCATTACGCAGATGACATCATTCTACTACACCATACCGACCCTTCTACCCCTGATCTTTCACCCCTTAATAACTGTCTCTCATGCATTAATTCCTGGCTATCCTCAAATTTCCTTCACTTTAATCTAACTAAAACACAGGCTATTTGGTTCACGTTTGGCAACCCTACCCCCCTTCTTGGCCCCCTCTATTTCATCCTTCCCCCTCCCTCTGCTATCCACACTCCACTACCTTGGTGTCAACCTGGACTCACCCGGTCATTTCATGACCATCTTTCCTCAGTGATCCATCACTCTTTCTGTTCCCTGCATCAAATCCGTGCTGTCCGGCCTTTCCTTGCCACACCTTCTCTAATAACTATCCTCATTTCCCTAGTTATGAACAGGAGAGATTACTGTAACGTCACTCTTGCTGGCCTCCCACAGTATAAACTCCGCAGACTTCAATTGCTACAAAACACAGCAGCCCGTATTGTCATGTATGCCTCCTGTACTGATCACATTACGCCTCTGCTTATCCATCTCCACTGGCTTCCTGTTGCCTATAGGATTCAGTTTAAGATCCTCACCTTTGTACACAAGGCTATTCATTTCACTTCCCCTCAGTATATCTCTGACCTGATCCATCTTCACACCTCTCATTGCTCGCTTCGGCACATTTACTCAAATTGCATGTCTCTCCCCTCCCCCTCCCTGGCTCACCTTGAATCAACTTGCAGCTCTGAATTTTTCTTTCTTGGTCCCAAGCTCTGGAATTCTCTCCCCCCTGACCTCTGCCTCGAGCCTTCCTTCACCAAGTTCAAGGCTCTGTTAAAAATCCATCTTTTCTGCGCTGCCTTTAATTTTCCTCCCCCTCTGTCCCCAGCTGAGGTTTCCCCTGTCTCTTTTCTCTCTCGCTGCCTGGTTCCTCTCTCTGTCTCTAGTTTCTCACTTTTTCTTTGTTTTTCTCTGTCCTATCAAAACTATTGCATTCTTTTCCTTTTCCTGGCAGTGTGCATTCAGTGTGTAAACTGCTCTGTTGTATTTTTGAAGGGTGGTATATCAAGAAATGGAATAAAAATAAAGATAAAGATGAGTCCCAGCAGAGGCCTGTAGGTGGCGTGAGGGAGCAGAGCTAATGAGAACAGGGCTGAAGAGCTGGAGGTGCCTCCTAGCCAGAGGGGGCAGCAGAGGAATGCTGAGCCTGTGATGCCGGCGATTCTGTGGACTCTGGGAGCAATGGTGTGAGGAGGAGGAGTGCTGACGGTGAGAGGATCTGCTTCATTGATGGTGCCTACCCCTGCAGTGGTGGCGCAAATCTGGAGAGCTGCGCCTGCAGCTGCAGGAGTCACGAGCTGCGGCGGTGTCTATGAGCATGAGGAGGACTCCTGCTGATGTGGTAGTGCTGGTCACGGCTGGAGGCCTGAACGAGAATTACAGGCACGTGGGCAGAAGTATGCTGGAAGAAAAGGGGTTCTGAGGCTTCCTGGATTGTTGTGGCTCTGCCGGAGACATTGGCAGAGGCTCTGAGGCTGGAGGAGGGATCAGAAGCATTCAAGTTAGGAGGTAAGGAGAGAGTGCCAGTCAGGCTTACCTCAGGGGCTGTGGGGCATGCAGGAGAGATCACGGGGGGCTCTGACTGTTCCCTGACTATGCAATTGATTGACTTGTTCCTCCAGGTGTCTGCGGGAGAGATTGTGGCCTGGCTCTGTTTACTTCTCCCATCTTGCCTCTTGAGCACTTGTGATTT
Organism: Ichthyophis bannanicus; assembly: GCA_033557465.1. Taxonomy (NCBI): domain Eukaryota; kingdom Metazoa; phylum Chordata; class Amphibia; order Gymnophiona; family Ichthyophiidae; genus Ichthyophis; species Ichthyophis bannanicus. The sequence goes on along the minus strand of CM066034.1, from coordinate 669,472,710 downwards.
CAGGCACTTGGGGCAGTGATCCTGGGCAGTGCTGGAGCTGACTTTATCTTTGCAGTTGCTACACTTTCTTGTCTGGCCCATTTTTGCTTTCTGAGGCTTGCAGATAGAGATTATTCATTTTTGCTTTCTGAGGCTTGCAGGTAGAGATTATTGTTATTATTATTATTATTTTTTTTTTTGAGGAGAGCTTTGGTTTCCGTCTGTCCAGAATGGCAGATGAAAAAAACTGAGGCAGGAAGGGCTGGGACCCGGCACAGGAAAGGGGAAGACAGGAAGCTCAGAGGAATTTTAATAACAAATAAAGAATTTGAATTCCTCTGAGCTATTGGGAGAGTTCCCAGAGAGTGACACACCTATGCATGGCTGACTCAGACTGCTTGTCCATGGAGAAAGTGAGGTTACTTCCCATAACAGGGGTTCTCCATGGTCAGCAGGATGAGTCAGCCACGCCTTACCCACACAAAAGGGAATACATTAGATCTTATATTTCTTTCTTATAAAATATTACGACAAGTTCATTACTCGCCTCCCAATTCCCTTCCCTTCCATGGACAGATCTCTTTCTATTGGAATGCATATTGCCTTTAACGCCCCCCTTTAGTCTCTGCTAGTGAAGCGGTTTCTATTAAAAGGAAATTCAAATCATTTGACAAAGAGACTTTTCTGAATGAGACACTCCTCCTCATAGATTCTACTATTGGAGACCTCAATGATATATTAATTAATTGGAACTCCACCATTTCCAAAGCAGCTCTTGCTCCACCAGCTCACCAAAAAACAAGACATAGGCCATCTAAAAGTTGGTATATACGAGAAATGACATAAGAAAACTAAAACAAAAACTGAGAAAAATAGAGCATAGTTGGAGGTATACAAAATCAGAAAGTGATGAAAAACTTTACGTGAACACAATGATTGCTTACAAGGAAGCTACGAACACCAGAAAGAAAGAATATCACACTACCCTCCTCACAAAATCCCTCAATAGACCAAGAGAACTTTTTTCAGTCATTAAAACTCTAACTCATACCCCGAATCCAGAAAACAATATAGCAACCATTAATCCCCAGATTTTAGCCAACCATTATATGCAAAAACTTAAACCCCAGCATAGTTATGATGACACTCCCAATACAACTAACATTCCAGCTATCAACTCCATACCTCTTTTTACTAACAAATGGAATACGTTTCACACAATTGACTAAAAATGCCTCAAAAACATAATCTCTAACATTAATACAACTACCTCACCTACTGATCCATGTCCGTCTACAGCTGAGATTGCACCATGCATATTACATATTTTTAACCAATCGTTATTACAAGGACATATGCCCAATGTTCTAAAACAGGCCTATTCTAAAAACAAATTCAAATGTCAAAGACCACCCTAACTCTTTAGACCAATCTCTAGTCTTCTGTTCATGGCCAAGGAAATTGAAAAAGTTGTACAGATAGAGCTACAGGATTTCATTGAATTAAATACTCCCCTAGAGGAACAGCAACATGGATTTCGACCCTTTCATAGCGTAGAGACATTTATGCTAGCATTCACTGATAACTCATACGGGGCCTGAACAATAGCAAACAGACATTTATATTAATTTTTCTTGACTTTGCTGCAGCCTTTGACAGCATATGTCATAAAACACTCATTACAAGACTTCAACAGATTTGCCTACATGGCACAGTAATCCAGTGGTTTAAATCCTACTTAACTGATCGAACATAACAAGTTCAGATTGGTCAAACATATTCTTCAACTTACAAACAGGAGCAGGGGATCACACAAGGCTCCTCTCTCTCTGCTTTACTTTTAATTTGTACATCCAGCCAATCTGTGCCATCTTTAAAAAAAAGAAGGTAAATTATCATATCAATGCAGATGATATAATGATGTATCTTCCCACTTGCCCCCTGTCTCTCCCCTTTGTCCAGCATTTCCCCCTGTTTCCCTATTGTCCAGCATTTGCCCCCTGTCTCTCCCCTTTGTCTCTCCTTGTCCTCCTCCTGTCCACACTCTCTCCACCTGCACTTCTCATCTGGCGGTGGCGGCGGCACTCCAGCTGTTTTTATTTTAGATTTTGCCGCCTCTGACCTGCCTCTGACTTCCTGCCATTTTTTTTCCCTCAAGAATGCCTGCAGAAAGAAAAAAAAAGCAGCGGGAAGGCAGAGGCAGGCCAGAGGCAGCAAAATTTAAATTAAAAACAACCGGAGTGCCGCTGCTGCCGCCGCACAAATCAATCAGATCGCTTGCAGGGTTCCTGCAAGCGATCAGGCTGATTTGCCGAAGCCAGCACTCCGGCTCTGTTTTAATTTTAGATTTTTCAACCTCTGACCTGCCTCTGCCTTCCCACTTGGGAAATCTGAGGCAGGCCAGAGCCTGCAAAATCCGAAATTAAAACAGAACTGGAGTACTGGTGTCGGAGTGCCGCCTGAGGCCATCGCCTCAGGTGGCCCAATGGAAGTACCCCCCCTGCCATCCCCACTATTCGTGCCCTTGCCTGCCCCCAACTAACTTCCCTGCTGGTTATGTGGGGAAGTTAGATGGGGGAGGGGAAGGTGAGGTCCAGGTTTGGAGTATGGGCAGGCAGTGGGCGGTCGCCGGCCCTGGATGTACAGGGCTGATTCTAATGTCAGCCCTGTACATCCAGGGCCGGTGAAATATCTGGGGAAGTTATTCTACCTCCGAAGTGTAATAACTTCCCTGGACTTTTTTTTTTACAGCTCGGGGCAGGTGGGGCCAGGGTTTATTCTCCGTAGCCTGACCCTGGCCTTAGGAGGCCAGATCAGGGATCGGGCTGCGGGGAATAAATATTTTAACAGGGTGGCCAGCATTGCGGCTTTTAAATGGAACCGCGGTGCCATGACAACATGACGCCTTCATTTAAAAGTCCTGACTGAATTAGCCAGGTGCAGTTCTGACAGAATCACTGTCCCGGCCTGTACATGCAGTACTGTTCACGATTCTGATCCCATGGCGCCAGGGCTGGCCCGTCCATTGAGCAAGAATGTTTTTTGCACAGGGCCCCGCGTTTCAGGGGGCCCCGCACAAAAAACATTCTGCATTTGCCCAAGTAGATAAAAAAACAAACCGGCTGCTGCTGCCGCTGCCATTGTGGCAGTGGCAGAATCAAGCGTCCCGCCGTGGGGCACCCCCCTGCCTGGCAGAGCCTCCCTGCAGCATCAGCTCCCGAGTCCCAAAGCGCGGGCTTTCAGAGCCTTGAAGGGAGAGCTTCTCTGACCTCTCGCAGCTCTGTTAAGCCCTCCGGGGTTGATGGGAAATCCCATCAGCCCCGGCGGGATTAACAGAGCCGCGAGAAAGGGAAACTCTCATGGCTCTGAAAGCCCGCGCTTTGGGACTCGGGAGCTGATGCTGCAGGGAGGCTCTGCCGGGCAGAGGGAGCCCCGCGGTGGGAGGCTTGAGTCTGCTGCTGTGGCAGCGGCAGCAGCAACCATTTTTTTTAATCTACTTGGGTTGATGGGGGAGGGGGGTTAGGACTGGTAATGGGCTATGAGGGGGGGCTAAGACGGAAAGTGGGCTGATGGGGGTGTTAGGACTAGTAATGGGCTATGGGGAGGCTAAGATTGGAAGTGGGCTTATGGGGGGGTTAGGACTAGTAATGGGTTATGGGGGGCTAGGACTGGAAATGGGCTGATGGGGGGTTAGGACTGGTAATGGGCTGGGGGGGTTGCTAGTACTGGAAATTGGCTTAGTGGAAGGGGGGCATGAACCGCAAATAGAAGATGGTGAGGGGGTCATGGAATGGAAAAGGGCTGTGAGGGGAGGGAGCTAGGACTGGGAATGGGCTAAGTGGGGGGTCTAGGACAGGAAATGGGCTGATGGAGGGGCTATGATAGGACTGGAAATGGGCTGTTGGGGGGTGCTAAGATTGGAAATGGGCTGTGGTGGGGGCTTGGATTGAAATGGACTCATGGAGGGGCTAGAACTGGAAGTAGACTAATGGGGGGCTTGGACTGGAAATGGGCTGATTGGAGGGGAGCTAGGTTTTAACATGGGCTGATGGTGGGGCTAGGAATGGACTAGAAATGGGCTGATGGGGGTCTGGGATTGGAAATGAGTTGGAGGGACTCAGATAGGACTGGAAATGGATGGGGGAGCTAGGACTGGAAATGGGCTGATGCGGGGTAGGGCTAGGATAGTATTGGAAATGGGCTGATGTGGGGTGGGGCTAGGATAGGATTGGAAATGAGATTATGGGGGCTAGGACTGGAAATGGGCTGATGCGGGAACTAGAAGGGAGCGGATGCTGGGTGGGGCTGGAACTAGAAGGGAGCTGATGTTGGGGGAGGATTAGAATGGGATGAAGCTGGGAGAGTGAAATGGAGAAAGAAAAAATACTTTGTGTGGGAGGGAAGACAAATTTACAATTGGCCGGATATTGGGAGAGTAAGTGGGGATTGAGGATGGAGGGGTAAAATTTGAGTGGATGAAATAGGAATGAGGAAAGAGCAAAAGGAGAAAGATTAGTATGTTAAAGTAGATGTAGAGAGAGAATGGAAAAAAAAAACTAGAAGAGAGAAGAAAGGACAAATGGACAGCAGACGATGGAGTTAGCAGAAGACACAAAGAAACCAGAAGAAAGTGGCTGGAGCAATTGCAACTGAAAAAAAAATGCACAAAAGGTAGAAAAATATCTCTTTATTTTGAATTTATTAACTGGAATATGTCAGCTCTGGGAAATGTGCATCATTAACGTCTGTGCTTTGTTTAGTAAAAGAGGAAATTAATTTATAGTTTTATTTCTACAGTGTTGTTGTACATTCCAATTTGGCTTTTGGGGTTCCCATTTTAATTATTGTTGTCCTGTTTCTAAATTGTGATTCCTTGTTTGGTGACGGTCTATGTTCTGCATGTGTAACTGAGCTGAGGTATTCTGTTTATGTAATTCCTATTTGACATTGCCACTTGTTCTCTTTCCTCAGTAGGACATGTATTGTTATTCTCTGAGATGTATTGGTTTAATATTTGCAGTGTTGCCTTTTGATAGGTAGGGTATGGTGCTTTGTGAGTCCTGGTAGTGCTGTTAGGATACGGCAGGTTTGCTATGGGTTCTAAATGGGCTGTGTTTGTAGTAGTTCCTAATGTGCCTGGCACTGTATTATAGTAATGTAGAAATCTTTTAGTCTTTCTTTATCAATACACTCATTAAGAGGCATGTTTACTAAAAGTTAGTGTATGGTAACATTATGCAAATATGTATGCAGATGAGGTCCCTTATGCAAATGAGGCCCTGCACCAAGTTTCCGCACCCCCCTTGGGCCGCTCCTGCGTGGGGCTAGATGTGCCCTCCAGGATCAGAATTGGGATCCCCTCTGTGGGTCTGGTTCAGACTGGACGCACAGAGGGGAACCTACATCCTGGGCAGAATTAGGCTCTCAGTATGCTATCAGCCTGAATCTCTACCAGCTGTGGATAGTGGAGCCTGTCTGTGTGGTTGATGGGTGTTTGTTCCCTTGCTGGCCGATTCATTAACCGTTCTACATGCTGATGCTGTACCTGCACTGTAGGCTAAAGTTTAGCCACAAGGTCATGCAATATGTGATCCATAGCCAAGATTTGAACTTGTGACTCTCTGCTTGTGTATACACTACCTGCATGTGTTGAGCCACAGTGCTGCTAAATGGACATAGTGGTCCCTGGGGCTGACATGCTTCTCATCAGACAGACCTTGGCACATGTTGCATGGCTTTGGTCTACTGCATGCGGGTGCTGCTACCTTTGCTGCCAACACCCACACACCATGCTGACATGCCCTCATGAGGTCAGTGATGGTGGTGCACAGTCCTAGCCTGTCCAACATGTGGTTTTGGCAGGCACCTAGGGTGCAAGGGCTGGATGGGGGGCAGAGGCACACATGGATGGCCACACAACTCCCCGACCAACTGTCTCTGCAGGGATCCCATCACCGCCTGTCACCGATATGTCTCGGGGGAGGATGACAGCCATTACTGTGGTAGTTTCACGGGCACCTGCATTTTGCAGCTACCTGAAGGGCTACAGCTGCTGGTGCTATCGGCCTCCTCCTCCACATCTGGGTTCAGTGGCAGTGGGAGAGGGGGGTAGCTGGGATCTCTGCCTAGGGTGACAGGTCTCTTTGTAATGCGGATGGAAGGATACCCTTATGAGGAGAGGCTAACAAGGTTAGGTCTCTTCTACCTGAAGAAGAGATGGCTGAGGGGAGATATGATAGAGGTCTATAAATTCATGAATGGAGTAGAACGGGTAAACGTAGATCAATTGTTTACGCCCTCAAAATGTGGAAAAACTAGGGGACATGCAATGAAGCTACAGTGTAACCCACTGAAGACTAATAAGCGAATATAGTTTTTCCCTCAATGCATAATCAAACTCTGGAATTTATTACCAGAGGATGTAGAAAAGCTGTTTGCGTAACTGGGTTTAAATAAGGTTTGGACAGGTTCCTGGAGGAAAGGTCCATAAACCATTATTCAAGGGGACCCAGGAAATCCACTGCTTTTCTCAATACAGGCATTGTGGAACCTGTGTACCTTTTGGGGAAACTACTAGGTACTTGTGACCTAGATTAGCCACTATTGGCCACAAGACACTGACCCAGTATGGTATATCTTATGATCTTATGTTCTTATGTGCCACCTGGGCAGCTGCCTGGTCCACTCTGGGCACCAGCAACCCTCACTGCATGACCCACGTGCCACCTGCTTTGCCCCATTTGCATCATCAATATAGTGCCCTTTTATACTTGGGCACCATGCTGTTGCTGCCAATGGAGCACTACTATCACTGTCTGGGGCTTCCCTGTCAGTACATCACATTGCAGACATTTAAATAAGCTCTCTCCCCTCTAAATGCACCCTTTGCACAAGGTTTTACTTGGTATTAGGGTTTCCAGGATTAAAGGACCTTTAAACACATTGTGCAACAGGAGTTTGGGGAGCTCATGCTGTTAATGCCCACTTTCCTCCTACTGCACCCTTAATGCTGCTAGAGCCTTTAATGCCCATTAAAGCAGTTTTGTTTGCTGCATTAAGGGTGTCGATAACAGGCTCTCTTAACGCTTTAGTAAACATACCCCCAAGGGTCCATCAAATGCAGTATCCTGTTTCCAACAGTGGCCAATCCAGATCACAAGTACCTGTCAGGTTCCCAAAAAGATAGACAGATTCCATGCTGCTGCTTATCCCAGGGGTAAGCAGTGGATTTCCCTGGTCCTCTTTAGTAATGGATTATGGGCAGGAATTTGTCCAAACCTTTTTTAAGCCCAGCTACACTAACAGTTTTTACTATATCTTCCGATAATGAATTGCAAAGTTTGATTATGTATTGAGGGGAAAACTATTTTCTCCTATTAATCTTAAATAGGCTATATCATAGTTTCATTGCATGTCCCCTAGTATTTCTACTTTTTGTAGCAGTAAAAAACCCATCTATTTACCGGTTCTACTCCATTCATTATTTTATAGACCTCTGCTATATCTTCCCTCAGCTGTCTTTTTGCCTAGTTGAAGAATCCTAACCTCTTAAGCCTTTCCTCGTAGGAGTATCCTTCCATCCCCTTTACCATTTTGTGGGCTCTTCTCTGTACCTTTTTAAGATATGGCGACCAGAACTGCACATAATATTCAAGGTGCTGTTGCACCATGGAATAATATACAGGCATTATAATATCTTTTGTTTTATTCTCCATTCCTTTCCTTATGATTCCTAGCATTCTATTTACCTTCTTGGCTGCTGCTGCACACTGGAAAGAGGGTTTCAACATATTATCTATGATGATGCCCAAATCCTTTTCCTGGGTGGTGTTTCTAATGTGGAGCCTTGCATTTTGTAACTGCAAGTTGGGTTGTTCTTCCCTAAGTGTGTAACTTTGCACTTATCCACATTAATTTTTTTTTGCCAAAGAGATGGGCAACTTGATTATATTCATTTGTGCGCCTGAGCAAGGGAACAAGCTGGTAAGGCTCCTCCATGTTTACATTCTTCCAGTGAGACGGCATATAATCTCACTTTCACAACTTTCTTGAAGTCATCCCATAACTCGTCTGGTACTCTTTCATTTGTATCTAAAGCAGAAAATCAATTTTGCAGTCGGTCTTTAAACTGCAGTGTTACATCTTCATGTTAGAGTGGAGGAGTAGCCTAGTAGTTAGAGTAACAGTTTAGTACCCAAGAAATCTGGGTTTGATTCCCATTGGCACTCTGTATGACCTTGGGCAAGTCATTTCACCCTCCATTACCTCAGAAGAAAAAGCCTGGCAATCTACTTCCAGCTGTACCTTGCCAAGAAAACCCAGGAGCTGCTAGGTTGCAAGGATTCCACATTGACTTAACAGCTCTTAAAAAACAAAATTCAAGATCAGATTTTGCCATATTCATGAGTGGTTTGCTTTTTTCAGTTTTTGCTTGCGTTTATATACTAGTGATCTATAGTCCACAGATGTAGTCAATTTGATTTTTATACAATCTACTGGGCGAAGTCCATGTGTCCAGTTGCCGCTTGTGTTGTTGAAAGGTGTTTGTTGGCCTTGCAGAATTCTATCAATCTTTTTCTAGCTTTGTTTTTGTTGCCAGGTCTATATTTTCCAACCCTTTATCTTCTTTTTTCCCAATTTTGCTTTTCAGTCACCCATGACTATCAGTATATCTTGTTTGCATGCCCTGTCACTTTCAGCTTGTACTTCTTCATAGAACTGATCTTTTCCCTCTTCTGAAACTGTTGTTGGCACTTATACCTGAATAAAAGTTGTGTTGAAGGACAAATAGAAATTAAGCCTTCACTGATTGTACTGTATTTCATTACAGTTCTTGAAAGTTTCTTCTTAATTATAAATGCAACACCATTTCTTTGTTGTCTTTCATTTCTAGCATGTGAGCATCATATTCAAAGTATTCGATGCCAGTCCATTTCCGTTCACTGACACCTAACAGATTGAGTTGTACACATTCCATTTCATTCTTGACTACCTCCAGCTTCTTTTGATTCATGCTTTGTACATTCTAAGTCCCAATATGTAAGATATCTTTACAGCTTCTGACTCTCATTTCATGAACAGCTACATCAGCAGTCAGTCATCCTGAGGGCTTTCATCCAATCACATCATAAATGCTGATTTTAATCTGAAGAGTCTACAGCTCTTCCTCAATAATGCATTGAGTGCCTTCTCACTTGGAGGTCTCATCTTTCAGCACTACATCACAATTTGTTTTCTTGTGACTATCCATTAGTTTTTCATGGCAAATACAGAAGTAGATCAGCAAATCTTTTTTCAGCACAGGTAATACCAATGTTGTTGCTGATGTCACAGAAACGTGATCCTCTGCTGCCAAATCCACCATACATTGCTGCTGCCCAGACTTCAGCTGAGACCTATCAATCATAGGAGACCCTGCCAGTAGTTAACCTACTGATAGCATAGCTGAGCATCCCTGATGTACTGAAGCCCTCACTGAAGTCAGTAACCAAGCTGAATATCAACCCCTTGTCTCTTTGTTCAAGCATTTCCATAACTTGTAGTGTTCTCCTGAACTTATAGTTAAAGATTGGACTTTAATAGTGCCTTTGTGCAAGTATCTAGTCAGATCTCACTCAGAGAGGCTCTTGAGAATGGTTTGGCTGATATTCTTTTGCAGAAGCTTGTCTTGATAGTTTGCTTGTCATATTATTAGTATTTGCAATTGCTATTTTTTCAATGGATTTGGTAGAATTCTTTATTATTATTTTTTACTCACCTTGGGGCTCCTCAAATGATAAGGTAGGAAAATGGGATCATTAAATAATAAATAACTGAAAGCCACAAAGTTACACAGAGTTCATCCACTGACTCCATACCCTTTCCAGGTTCTCTCAGGGTCTTTTTGGGTTTCGGGGCCTCCCCTTTCAGGGCCTGAATCCAACTGCTGTATTCTTCTCTGAATCCACAAGGACTATTCCCTGCACCAGAATGAATTCTTCTCACTGCACTGGTTTCTCCTCTATATTCTCTGAAAAACCACTGAAGAAGAAATTATTGCTTCCACTGTTTTTAGTGCAGAATCTTCCCAAATATGAAATGGCTATTTAAGCTTTTCAGGATGTCCTAACCAGCAGGCCACATATACTTCATCTGTACTTCAGATCTGGACTCTCCTGCCTCCTTGACACTCTCAGGCTGAGAATTCTGACTTAGAAATTTCTTTTAAATCAGACAGGTCTATCGTCCAGCCCCCATCTTTGGATACTACTTCTTCCTGGGCTCTCTTTCTAGACTGATCCCCTTCATGTTCTAGGCCTACAGATGGAGTGGTTGCCTTGGATGGAACTCTTACACTTGTTGCTTTTTTTTGGAACTTATCTCCAGGCTCTTATCTTCTGTTCTTGAGGTTCTGTTTAATGCTTCAATATGCCTGGTAATTTTGACCATTTTGTGTGTATAACTTCATCACGCAGATGTGCTTAAAGTGTACTTGATGAACTAGAGTTAGTTGAAAGCTATCATTGACACCCTTCCTGTAGCATGGTATGATGATTTCCCCTCAGTCCTGATTCTGAAAGACTTGGAGGGAGATAAAATACCATACATATTCTACCTTACTTTATACATTCATATTCTGCACAAAATTTTCCAGTATAACAAAATTGGTTTCAACATTGAAACACCATAGTGGTCTCTCGTGCTACTTAAATATTAGCGGGATACTCAGTGGTAGCAGTCAGATTGGACCTGCCATTGACTATCCGGGCTCAGTGGCACTAACCACGTAAGTGCTGACATTGGCCCAGTTAGTGGGATTTGCAGTCTGTCCTTGTCCAGATTACAATTTAGGCCTCCTTTTCACATGGCTTAAGGTGTCCATTGAAAGTCGCACTAAGCAGACATGTCCGCTTACTGTGCTTGTACTAACTGGACAATGCCAAGATGCTCTGGGGAGATATTCAGCACCCTGAGCTGGCCAGATGATGAAGAACTTTGAATATTGACCCATCTACTTTTTACCCCAAAAGTTAACAATGTGGTCTTAGTCTGAATTGGTTAGTCTGACCTCTTATGCAAATTAATGGAAACACTGCTAAAGCAGAAGATGATGTGTTTTCTGGAGTCCATACAGGATGTGAAAAAGCATGACTTTACTAGAGGTAGGACTTGTCAGATGAACCTGATTTTTTTGATTTGGTGACCAGAGAATTGGATCGGGGGAGAACGCTAGATGTAGTATACTTAGGGTCTGTCTACCAAAACATTATTTGCCTTTTGCAGCTAATGCCATGATATCTACAAAAGACCCACGGTATCTTCAGGGGGCATTACCAGCATTTCCCAAGCAGATATCATAAAGGAAATGCTGCCTTCATGGGGGACAGCTTCACGGATGCAGCTATCGCCATCCATTCAGGCGGCAGTAGCTGCATCCACGAAGTCTGCAAATCAGAGCAGCTGTCCGCGGTAGCTGCACCCAGCAGGCTCACACACACACTGTCCACTCTTTGTCCTAATTCTGCCTTTGCCTGGTTCTATCACAGAAATTGCAGACATTGTGGAAAGGTTCCACAATGTTTGCACTTTTCCAGTGTTAGACCACCTGTCAGTATTTCCGAGTTAACCCTGCTGTAGCAGCTAATGAGGTTAATAGACAGACCCTTTAGATTTTAGCAAAGCCTTTGCCACCATTCCAAATCGGCAACTTATAAATAAACTGAGTGCCCTTGGGATGGATCTTAAAGTAACTGACAGGGTAAAATACTGGTTGAGTAGGTAGTAGTAAATGGATAGGGGCGTTAGCAGTGCCGTCCCTCAGGGATTGTGTTTGGTCCTGATCTTTTTAACATTTTTTAAAGTGATATTGTGGAAGGTCTGTCAGAATTGCATGCCTCTTTGTGGATGATTCCAAAATCTGCAACAGGGCAGACACCCTTTTAGGCGTGGATAACATAAGGATGGATCTAGCTTGAAGAATGGTTGAGAATTTGACAGCTAGGATTTATCGCTCAAAAATGTAAGCTCATGCATTTGGGCTGCAAAAGCCCAAGGAAGCAATACAGTATAGGGGGGTGAAGTACTTCAATGCATGAAAGAAGAGAGGGACCGGGGGTGATCCTATCAGATGATCTTAAAGTAGCCAAACAGGTAGAAAAGGCGATGGCAAAAGTCAGAAGGATGCTTGGGTGCAAAGGGAGAGGAATGGCCAGCAGAAAAAGGAGATAATAGTGCATTTGTACAAGCCTCTAGTGAAAACCTATTTGGAATGCTGTGTACAGTTCTGGAGACCGCATCTTCATGAGGATATAAACAGGATTGGGTCGGTCCAGAGGGTGGCTACTAAAATGATCAGTGATCGTCACCATAAAGCACATGGAGATAGGCTTAAAGGTCTCAATATGTATACTTTGGAGGAAAGGCAGAAGAGGAGAGATATCATAGAGACATTTAAATATCTCCATGGAATAAATACACAGGAAGCTCTTGAAATGAGGGGCCATAAGATGACAGTGAAAGAGGAGAGATTCAGGAGTAGTCTGAGGAAATATTTATATACCAAAAGGCTGGTGGATGCATGGCACAGCATATCTAAATTCAAAAATAATATGGGTCAAATACAGAGGCCCTCTAACGGAGGGAAAGGGATTGTAAAACTTAATTCTTATGGATGGGCAAACTGGACAGGCCATATGATCTTTATCTGCTATCATGTTTCTATGTAGTAAAAAGACAGCTAAATGCTTAAGCTGTAGCATGCATCTAGTGTTGGGAGAGGTAAAAGCCAGAATGGAAATGCAAACAAAGGCTTGTGAAGCAGAACAGCAAATACAGCTTTAATGAATAGATAAACTGTGATGATTTTTATTTATTGCTGTGTAAAAGTATTTAAAAAGATATAGTGTTTATTGTCACAATACCAGCTGGCTATATTGAAATTAGGTGGTTAATTCATGATATTGTTGTTAGTGCTGTAATGAATGAGCAGTTTTAAGTATGCGCCTTTCTGAACGGCTGCAGAGCTGGAAAGATTAATGATACAGGGTTGTTGAAAGGTACTGATTGCTTCATGTTTTTTCAGTGTCCCTCAACTCATGGGTGGTTTAAAAATGTACAGCGCCTTCAGCATTATTCACTGAAACCCATATAAATGGTTACCTTGGGCCTGGAAATGTCAGTGGTAGGAAATAATGGGAAGATTATTAAAGACGTTTTCTGAGACAGACAGAAATATAACTGGTGATAAGTGCTGTATGTCTATGGTGTACATTCCTTTTAATTGTTAAAATGAAAACAAGCCTAAAGAAATTCTCTCCATGTACAGTGCTGTGTATATCTGGGAAGCATGATATAAATGATGCCAATAATAATATATGCCAGGATCTACAAAGCAGAGGAGGTAGCAATTCTATTACATTGCAGATGAAATGAGACATTATTAAGAGTCAGAGGCATTCCAGGGTTTTTCTCATTTTGAGAGATTTCCATGGGATTTACCCATGATGAAACACCTCTTTAAAAATGAGTTATGCTGAGGTAGGACATAAGAAGTACTTGTGAGGCTTTCATATTGTCATCTCCATATCTGCTTGTTCTTTGTTTGCTCTACATACATTTGCACCTGCAAATTTATTTATTTTATTTATTTATTTAGCGTACATTTGTAACCCGCTGCTTCCAGTGATCAGTAGTGGCCTCTATACATGGGAGATTTGGCTGTACCGGCCAGAATTAAGGTATATACAATGCGATTAGGGGGGGCGATAGTGCACAAAAATCAAGGGGTTAAAGGATTTACAGTTAATTGATTATTGCAGGTACATACAGGATACTTAATACATATTTACAATTGTCTGTTAGGACTTACAAAGGATCCTTATATACAATTTACACATTGCTGAGTTTGTTTCAGGCGGTTAGCATATTTCATGCGGTTAAGTTGTAATGCACTTGGAAAAGGTGTGTCTTAAGTAGTTTTCTAAAGTCTTTCAGATCACTGGTTTCGCGTAGGTCACTTGGTAATCGGTTCCAGAGTGCCGGAGCTGTAAGGGAGAAAGCTCGGTTGCTGGTGGAAGCATTAACCTTAGTGAAGCACTTTGGGATACAGAGATTGTTGAGGTTCAGTGTTCTTCTACTTCTGTTGTTAGGTAGTTTTGATATTAGGCTGTTGAGGTATGAGGGCGCTACATCATGTATGAGTTTGAAAGTAGTGATTAGGACTTTGTATTGAATGCGAGCTGTGATGGGGAGCCAGTGAAGCTCAATTAGTGCGGGTGTGATGTGGTCGGAGAGTCCTTTCTTCATAATGATTCGGGCTGCTACATTTTGTGCCATTTGCAAAATATTTATAGTTTTTTTGGCAGGCCTTGCAGTATGGCATTGCAATAATCCAGGTGTGGAATGATGAGGGCTTGTGCAACAGATCTGAAGTCAGTATGATCGAGGATGTTACGTAGGGGCTGTAATACTCTTAATTTGTGAAAAATAGCCCGATTGGTGATTCGAAGGTGCTTGTCCATATGTAGGTTGCTGTCAAGCATCACTCCCAAATATTTTATCTCTGATTTGATGTTGTAGTTATTATTGTTCATGGTGACCGTTGTCGGGGGCTCAAATCCCGGTTTCCTGGAGATACACATTACTTCTGTTTTCTTGTGGTTAATGGACATGTTATTGCGTTGGAGCCAGACTTGAAGTTCGTGTAGGCATTTTTCTAGCTTGCAGAGGTTTGGGTTGTTTACGTCTAGTTGAGTATATAGCATTAGGTCGTCTGCGTAGATATGGTAGTTGATGCCATGGTGCTGGAAAATCTTGCATACTGGTTGAAGGTATAGGTTGAATAGGAGGGAGGAGAGGGCGGAGCCCTGTGGGATGCCTTGGGTTTGCGGGAAAGGAGTGGCTTTGACATTGTTGAAATTGACCTGCTGCATTCGGTTTGTAATATAGGAGGAGAACCATTTTAGAGGGGTTCCTGTGATGCCTATGGACTCGAGTCGCTCTAGTAGTGTGGGGTGATGCACAGAGTCGAAAGCTGCTGAGATGTCTATGAATATAAGCATATACATCTTGCTCTTGTTTTCCAGACCCTTAAGTAGGTTGTCCATTAGGGCTAACAGGAGGGTTTCTACGCCGTGATGCGGTCGAAACCCGTATTGATGCAAATCAAGGGCGTTTGTGTCATCGATGTGGTTTTGCAATTGCTGTTGCACTGCCTTCTCAATGATCTTGGCGAGGAAGGAGATGCTTGAGATGGGTCGGTAGGAGGTGGGGTCGTCCTTGTTGAGCGTTTTGTTTTTCAGGATGGGACGTATAAGTGACTTCTTGAGAGGTGATGGCATGAGGCCTTGCTGAAGTGAAAGGTTCACTATGTGGGAGATGTGTTGCGCTATTTCCTCTTTAGTTGCCTTGATCCAGGAGGATGGACAGGGGTCAAGAGGGGAGGTAGTGGCTCTTAGGCAGTTGATGATGTCTTTTATCTGCTGGTCATTCACTCCCAAGAAGGTTGACCATTTTCCACCCTGGTCTGGACTTCCCCGGGTGTAGGTTTCTTGCAGGGAGTTGGTTGAATTCAGTTTTGGATCGAGTAGGGCAGGTGTTGTGGGACTAAGTTTGCTGGCATAGTGATCTGCTAGCCGTTGGGCTGTCATGGAACCTCTAGGATTGCTGTCCTGCGGAGACTTGGTGAGTGATTTGACGAGGGCGAATAGTTCCCTTGGCCTGTTGAGGGCCTTATTGAGTGTGCTTGTGTGGTGATTTTTCTTTGCTTGGTTGACTTCATTCTTATATGTTGCCAGGAGGTTGAGGTAAGCCTTTTTGCGTTCATCGGTCTTGGAGTAATTGGAGTAAGGGAAAATGAGTAAAACGCCTGCTAGGTGCAAAGCTAGTGGAACTCACATGTCACTTAGCTAGGATTTTAGAGCATCCCAAGGAAGAGTTGGCTCTTATGATATATGGGGTACCGATGATATAAGAAGGTGCAGAAGGGAGGTTCTGGAAGCCAAATTTAGGCTTTTAAGTGAGAGACAGAAATCCTGAACCTTCAAGGTAGTATTCTCAAAAATTATCCCGGTTCCATTTTTCAGGAACCCAGAAGCAGACTGAGCTTGTGTCAATCTATGGATAGCATACTGATATATGAAAAATGATTTCAGATTTGTTATTTGGAAAAGGAGAGCCACATTTTAACTGCAATGGAACCCAGCTCCTGGCAGTAAAAATGAAAAAAAGATAATCAGTTTTTAAACTAGATCAAGATAAGATTCAAGAGTTGCTCAGAAGTGTATGGCTTAGAGTGAATATCTTCAGAGTATTGATAAAACAGAGATCTTAGAAGCATGTTTACTAAAGGTTTTAATGTGCGTTAATGAAGTTAACACACGTTACGTGCCTACAGCTCTTTTATTTCTATGGGCACAGTAGCACTTAAGGCATGTTAAGCTTTAGTAAACATGTCCCTTAGACGATCCTGATAAAGAAGCTGTTAATTTTAGTCTCTTATGTTTGATTTTTTTAATATTGCTTTGAATAGCCTTCGGTTTGGTGGAACAACAATCAGGGCCAGCATAACAACTGTGTAAACTGTGCACTTGTACGGGGTGGCAGCTCTAGGGAACAGCAATGTACATTGGGCTGGCTGGTGCAGTCTATGCAGCAATGGAGCACCACATCTTTTCTTTCTAAAGACTTCCCATATCTCACTCCACTCCAAAGGCAGGAAGAAGAGATAGAAATCAGCTGGCACTGTGCCTTTCTTTACCAGGGGCGAGCCAAGGGGGGGGGGGTGCGGGGTCATGTGTGAAAGCTCGGTGCAGGGCCATATTTGCATAAGGTGCCTCATTTGCATAAATATTTGCATAATGTTAACATGCATTAACTTTTAGTAAACATGCCTCTTAATGAGTGTATGGATAAAGAAAGACTACCAGATTTCTACATTACTATACTCCAGTGCCAACCGCTAGGCACATTAGGAAGTACTACAAACACTGCCTATTTAGAACCCATAGCAAACCCGCCGTATTAAAACAGTACTATCAGGACTCACAAAGCACCATACCCCACCTATCAAAAGGCAACATTGCAAATATTAAACCAATACATCTCAGAGAATACCAATTAATCTCCCACTGAGGAAAGAGAACAAGTGGCACTCTCAAATAGAAACTACATGAACAGAATACCTCAGCTCGGTTACACATGCAGAACATAGACCATCACCAAACAAAGTACAAGGGATCACAATTTAGAACTAGGAAGACAACAAATAAACTGGGAACACCAAAAATCAAACTTGGAATGTACAACAACACTGCAGAAAAAAACCTGTAAATTAATTTCCATTTGTACTAAACAAAATGCAGACATTAAAGACACACATTTCCCAGAGCTGACATATTCCAGTTGTTGTTGTTAAGTGCTGTCGAGTCAGTGTCGACGCATGGTGACCCTCTGGATAGTTGTCCTAAATTGGGTTCAGTCTTCAGTCAGGCGGCTCATTGCTGACAAACTGGTACCTGTATCTGATGTTATTGTATCGATCTATCTCATTGCTGGCCTTCCCCTTTTGCGTTGACCATCTTTCTTGCCAAGCATAATGTCTTTCTCTAATGATCTCTCTCTTTGCATGATGTGTCCAAAGTATGAAAGCCAAAGTCTTATCATCTGAGCTTCTAAAGAAAGCTTAGGTTTGATCTCCTCTAGTACTGACTGGTTTGTTCTTCGGGCAGTCCATGATATATGCAGTATTCGCTGCCAGCACCATAATTCAAAGGCATCAATTTTCTTTCTATCTTTTTCACTGTCCAGCTTTCGCATCCATATGATGTTATTGAAAATACCATTGCTTGAACGAGTCAAATCTTTGTATGGAGAGAGACATCTCTGCTCTTGAGAATCTTGTCTAGGTCTTTCATAGCCATTCTGCCAAGAGCAATGCATCGTCTGATTTCTTGACTGCTTGTTGCTTCTATATTTTATTTATTTATTTAACATTTCTTCTATACCGCGCTATTAAATTCAGCGCGGTGTACAATGAACAAAACATACTGCAATGCATACAGGCAACATTGAGTTTACAAAGAACAGGGAAAAATAACACATGGGATAACCGGGATAACTATGTACAGGTTAACTTTAAACTATATACTTTAACTATATGCAATATTCTAAACTCGTTTGTATATTGTAAGTGATTTCATGTGGATGGTAAAGGTAAATGGTTATCATGTGGGCTATCGTGTGGGCTAACCATTTTCTGGTTGTATTAGGGTGCTAAGGCGTTTGGGGTATGTGGGAAGCTTGCTGGAGGTGTGAGTGTCCGGGATGACTTCTGGGTAACATTTTGTGAACAGATGGTGTTTCAAGGCTTTTCGGAATAGTATTAGGCTTTTGATGCCACAGATTTCATGGGGAAGTGTATTCCAGTTTAGAGGAGCGAATATTGAGAAAGCTCTGTTTGAAGTAGCCTTAATACATGATGTCATCATCCTAGGAACTATTAAGGTGTTCATAGCAGTAGGCCTCCTGTTTCTATTTTCGAGGGTGCTGTGAATTAGCTTACTGATTGGTGTAGGTGGGTAGTTATTCAAGGCTTTTAAAGTAAGGACTAGTGACTTATAGTGGATTCTGGCTTGTAGAGGTAGCCAGTGCAGATCTTTCATGATAGGCGTTATGTGTGCAGATCTTGGTGACCCAGAGAGGACTCTTGCAGCTGCATTCATAGCCAGGCGAAGCGGATTTAAAGTTGATTGAGAGATCCCATGGAGGATGATGTTCGCAAAATCGAGGTGTGGGAGGACTAATGCCTGGAAGGTTGATCGGTAGTCAGTATAATCAAGTAGGGGGCGGAGGTGGCGTAGTGTTCTGATCTTATGATATATAGTCTTTGTCACATTCTTCACATGTGTTGTCATATCCAGGTGCTGGTCCAGCGTGATGCCGAGATATCGGATTGTGGGTTTGGACTTCAATTCTTCAATTTCTTCTCCTTCAACGATGAACTTATTGATTTTGCCAGTTGTCATGATCTTTGTCTTCTTTACATTAAGATGCAGGCCCATTTTAAGAATACGTTCCATGATCATGAGAAGCAAATGTTTCAGATCATCTTCACTTTCAGCCAGTAAGGTGGTATCATCAGCATAGCAAAGGTTGTTGATCAGTCTTCCATCAATCTTCACACCTCTGTTGTCTTCATACAATCCTGCTTCTCTGATGAATTTTTCTGCATATAAATTAAAGAGGTACGGGGAAAGTATGTAGCCTTGTCAAATAACTTTGCTGATTTTAAAGTATTCTGTTTCTCCTTGTTCCGTTCGGACTGTTGCTTCTTGATCAATGTACAGATTGTGCAAGAGAACAATCAGGTGTTCTGGTATACCCATGCTTCTTAATGTGGCCCAGAGTTTCTCATGGTTTACAAAGTCAAAAGCCTTGCTGTAGTCTTGCTGTAGCCTTGCTGTAGTCTTGCTGTAGTCTTTATTCTTTTCAAGGATCTATCTCACATCTGCGATGATGTCTCTCATTCCTACACCTTTCCTGAATCCTTCTTGCACTTCAGGTAGTTCTTGTTCCAGTTATCATTGAAATCTCTGTTGAATAATCTTCAATAGAATCTTGCTGGCATGTGGGTGGTGGAGGATCACATTTCTGTGACAACAGCAACAACACTAAACTTAAACTGTGTGGAGGAAGCTGCTTCTGTATCTTGCCATGAAAACCCATCTGGGCAGCAGCAGAATGGAACGGTGTTGGCGGCGGAGGATCACATTTCTGTGACAACGGCAACAACTCTAAACAACACTAATCTTAAACGCGCAAAGGGAAGGCCTAGCAATCTACTTCTGTATCTTGCCATGAAAACCCAATGGATATTCCAATTAATAAAATAAAAATAAAAAAGTATTTTTCTACCTTTTGTAGTTTGTGTATTTTATTTTTCAGTTGCAATTGCTCCAGTCACTTTCTCCTGGTTTCTTCTTGTCTTCTGCTACCTCTCCATTGTCTGCTGTCCATTTGTCCTTTCTTCTCTCTTCTAGTATTTTTCCATTCTCTCTCTACATCGGCTTTAACATACTGATCTTTCTCCTTTTGCTCTTTCCTCCATCTCTTTCTTTATTCCTTTTTCATCCACTCAAATTTTACCCCTCCAACCTCAATTCCCACTTACTCTCCCAATACCCGTCCAATCATAGATTTTTCTTCCCTCCCACACAAAATATTTTTCCCCTCTCCATTTCACTTTCCCAGCCCCATCCCATTCTAGTTCTCCCCCAACATCAGCTCCCTTCTAGTTCCAGCCCCACCCAGCATCCGCTCCCTTGTAGTCCCTGCATCAGCCCATTTCCAGTCCTAGCCCCCCCATCAGCCCATTTCCAATCCTAGCCTCCATCAGCCCATTTACTGTCCTATCCTAGCTCCTCCATTAGCCCATTTCCAGTCCTAGCTCCCCCATCCATTTCCAGTCCTATCCTAGCCCCCCATAAGACCATTTCCAATCTAAGCCCCCCATCAGCCCATTTCCAGTCCTTTCCTAGCCCCACCATCAGCCCATTTCCAGTCCTAGCTCCCCCCACTCATCCCATTTCCAATCCAAGCCCCCCAAAAGCCTATTTCCAATCCTAGCCCCCCAATAGCCCATTTCCAATCCTAGTCCCCCATTAGCCCATTTCCAGTCCTATCCTAGCCCCTCCATCAGCCCATTTCCAGTCCTAGCTCCCCCCACTCAGCACATTTCCAGTCCAAGCCCCCCTCCCCATCAGCTATTTCCAGTCCAAGCCCCCCCTCCATTCAGCCCATTTCCAGTCCTAGATCCCCCTCCACTCAATCCATTTCCAGTCCTAGCTCCCCCCAATTTCCAATCCAAGCCCCCCCACTCAGCCCATTTCCAGTCCAAGTCCCCCTCCCCATCAGCTATTTCCAGTCCAAATCCATCCCACTCAGCCCATTTCCAGTCCTAGCTCCCCCCCCACACAATTTCCAGTCCAAGCCCTCTCTCCACTCAGTCCATTTCCAGTCCTTGGTACCCCCCCCCCATTTTCCAATCCATGCCCCCCACAGAGCCCATTTCCAGTCCAAGTCCCCTTCCCCATCAGGTATTTCCAGTCCAAGTCCCCCCTCAATTCAGCTCATTTCCAGTCCTAGCTCTCCCCCCAATTTCCAGTCCAAGCCCCCCCCCTACTCAGCCTATTTCCAGTCCAAGCCCCCCCTACTCAGCCCATTTCCAGTCCTAGCTCCCCTCACAATTTCCAGACCAGGCCCCCCCACTCAACCCATTTTCAGTCCAAGCCCCCCCCCCCCAGAAGAGCCCCGCAGCTGTCTAAAATGCTTTAGAGGGAGTCGGAGAGGCCTCGGCTCACCTCTAACAGCTGCCGGTGAAGACCGTCTTTTTCCTTCACTTCGGCAGCTGTGCTGTAGTTTAGGACGCTGCCGCGCTGAGGTCAAAGGGGACTTCCTGTTTTCCGGTGCTCAGTGCGGCAGTGTTCTAAATTATAGTACAGCTGCCGAAGTGAAGGAAAAGTGGTCTTCAATTCAGCAGCTGTTAGAGGTGAGCCGGAGCCTTTCCGGCTCCCTCTAAAGCCACCCTGCCTGCATGTATTCAATGCGGGATGTTGTTGGTGCGGGATCCCCTGAAGTGTGGGGCCCTGTGCGAACAACATTCTCACACAATGGACGGGCTGACCTTGTCCTTTACCCTCCTGCCATACTTCCTCTCCTCACCCGCAGACCCACCAGGAGGAGCACAGCTGCTTATTTTTTACTCCCTGCTTATTTATGCTGCCCACTTGGAAAACAAGCAAGTGGCACATCAGCAAAATGATTGTTGACTTCCTGCTTGTAGTCCAGTCTCACAGTATGAGCTCATATCTCAAGAATGGGCAGCAAAGCGGAAGTTCATGGTTTATTCATTGAAACCCAAGCAAGTGGCAGGAGGGAGCAGGAGAGTAGGAAATAAGTGGGCTGTAAGGAGAGGAAGAGGTTAGGGAGGGAAAAAGAAGGCACCAAACCCTCCAGCTTCTATCTGCATCTCCTGTCTTGAAGGGGAAGAATATTAAGTGCAAGGGCAAGAAGAAAATAAAAAAGCCATGCTCTTACCTATGTTGAGGCTTGCAGCAAAGAGAATAAAGAAGAGAAAGGGGAGTCTGGAAACAGCCTTTGGAGGGGAAAAACTTTTCATTGGGTAATAAAATTTGGAAGTGGAGAGAGAGCTTTCTTTAAGAGGACTAGAGAAGAATACCTGGAGAAGCTTACAGAGTTAAAGTTAATGAAGGAAAACAATTTCAGGACTTGGGAAAGGGGGTTGTGGGGACAGCCTTCTGGGTGGAAATCTTTCTTGATATTAAAAGAGGACGAGGAAGAGGGTAGAGAATGAGGAGTAGGGGTTAAGGATAATCAGAAAGAACATAAGAACATAAGATATGCCATACTGCAGGGGTTTTCAACCCAGTCCTCGGGGAACCCTAGGCCAGTCAGGTTTTCAGGATTCCCAGAACGAATATGCATGAGAAAGATTTGCATGTTCTGCCTTCATTGTATGCAAATCTATCTTATGCATATTCATTGTGGGAATCCTGAAAACCTGACTGGCCTAGGGTTCCCCGAGGACTATGTTAGACCTAGGTCCATCAAGCCCAGTGTCCTGTTTCCAACAGTGGCCAATCTAGGTCATACATACCTAGCAGTTTCCCCAAAAGACACAGGTTCCACAATGCCTGTATTGCAGAGGTACTCAAATCCAGTCCTGGAGGGCCGCAAACCAGTCAGGTTTTCGGGATATCCCTAATGAATATGCATGAAATAGATTCAAATACAATGGAGGCAGTGCATGCAAATATATCTCATGCATATTCATTAGGGATATCCCGAAAACCTGACTGGTTTGCAGCCCTCCAGGACTGGATTTGAGTACCTCTGTTGTATTGGGTCAAACAGTGATATCGTGGGTCCCTTTTTAATAATGGTTTATGGACCTTTCCTCCAGGAACTTGTCCAAATCTTTATTAAACCCAGCTGCACAAACAGATTTTACTATATCCTCCGGTAATAAATTCCAGAGTTTGATTACACGATGAGTGAAAAAATATTTTCTCTTATTTGTCTTGAATAGCTTACCCTGTAATTTCATTGAATGTCCCCTAGACTTTCTATATTCTGATGACATAAACAATCGATCTACGTTTACCTGTTCCACTCCGTTCATTAATTTATAGACTTCTATCATATCTCCCCTCAGCCATCTCTTTTCCAGGTTAAAGAGCCATAACCTTTTTAGCCTTTCATCATAGGGGTATCCTTCCATCCCCTTTACCATTTTGATGGCTCTTTTCTGAACCTTTTCTAATAACGCTATATCCTTTTTAAGATATGGCGACCAGAATTGCACACAATATTCAAGGTACGGTTGCACCATGGAACGATACAGAGGCATTATAATATTCTTTGTTTTATTTTCAATTCCTTTCCTTATGATACCTAGCATTCCATTTTCTCTCTTGGCCGCCACTGCACACTGGGTGGAGGGCTTTAACATGTTATCCACAATGATGCCTAAATCTTTTTCCTGAGTAGTGGTTCCTAATGTGGAACCTTGCATCGTGTAACTATAGTTTGGGATGTTCTTCCCTAGGTGCATAACTTTGCACTTGTCCACATTAAATTTCATCTGTCATTTTGATGCCCAGTCTTATTATTATTTATTAAGATCCTCTTGCAATTTTCCACAATCCTCATGGGTATTAACAACTTTAAATAGTTTTGTGTCATCTGCAAATTTGATAACCTCACTCGTTATTCCCTTTTCCAGGTCATTTATGAATATGTTAAAAAGCAGCGGACCCATCACAGATCCCTGGGGTACATCACTATTTACCTTTCTCTATTGGGAAAATTGGCCATTTAACCCTACCCTCTGCTTTCTATCTTTTAACCAGTTCCTGATCCACAATAGTGCACTGCCTCCTATCCCATTACTCTTTAGTTTTGCCAAAGGTCTCTGATGAGGGACCTTGTCAAAGGCTTTCTGAAAGTCTTGATACACTATATCAACCAACTCACCTTTGTTTACCTGTTTATTCACACCTTCAAAAAAACATAACAGATTAGTAAGACAAGATCTTCCTTGTCTAAAGCCATGTTGGCTGTCTCCCATTAAGCCATGATTATCTACATGTTCAGTAATTTTGTTCTTTATGATGGTTTCTACCATTTTTCCGGGTACTGACATCAGGCTCACTGGTCTGTAGTTTCCCGGATCACCCCGGAATCCTTTTTAAAAATTGGCGTTACGTTGGCCATCCTCCAGTCTTCAGGTATTACAGATGATTTTAATGATAGTTCACAGATTACTAATAGCAGATCTGAAATCTTATATTTCAGTTCTATCAAAACCCTTGGATGTATACCACCCAGTCCAGGTGATATGCTACTCTTCAGTTTTTCAAATAGTTGTAATACATCCTCCCGATGTATCGATATTTCCTTCAATTCTTCCGCACCTTTAAATACCACTTCAGTTATGGGTAACATCCCTACATCTTCCTCAGTAAAGACCGAAGCAAAGAATTCATTCGGTCTCTCCGCTATCGCCTTGTCGCCTCTTAGTGCCCCTTTAACCCCTCTATCATCTAATGGACCAACTGACTCTCTCACAGGATTTTTGCTATGAATATACTTGAAAAAGTCTTTATTACATATTTTTGCTTCCGCAGCAAGCTTCTTCTCAAATTCCCCCTTTCCCTGCATTATCAATGCCTTGCATTTAACTTGCTAGTTCTTGTGCTGTTTCCAGTTTTCGTCATGTGGCTCTTTTTTCCATTTCTTGAAAGATGCTTTTTTGGAAACAACAGCCTCTCTGACCTCACCTTTAAATAATGCTGGCAGTTTTTTGTGCTTCCTTCCACTTTTCTTAAAGAGTGGAATACAGCTGGTCTGGGCTTCCAAGATATTATTTTTAAACAACACCCAAGCTTGATGTAAGTCTTTAACCTTTGCAACTGCTCCTTTTAGTTTTCTCTTAACTATTTTCCTCATTTTATCATAGTCTCCCTTTCGAAAGTTAAAAGGTGGTACTGTGGATTTCCTTACCATTTCTCCTCCACTAATTAAATCAAACGCGATCATGCTATGATCACTATTGCCATGTGGCCCCAAAACCCTTATCTCTTGCACCAGATCTGGTGTTCCACTAAGAACTAGGTCCAATATGGCTTCTCCTCTGGTTGGTTCATGAACCAGCTGCTCCAAGAAGCAGTCATTTATTTCATCTAGAAACTTTATCTCCCTAGCATGTCCTGCCATGACACTGACCCAGTCAATACCGGGGTAATTGAAATCACCCATTATTATTACTGTGCAGTAACATTTGTTAGCTTCCTTGATTTCTTTGAGCATTTCATCATCCGTTTGTTCATTCTGGCCAGGTGGTCGATAGTACACCCCCACTGCCTTCACCTTCCCCTTTTTACATGGAATTTCAATCCATAGAGATTCTACAGCAAATTTTGTTTCCTGCAAAACTTTAATCCTTTCTGACTCAATGCCCTCTCTAACATAGAGCGCAACCCCTCCACCAATTTGATCAGCTCTATCATTATGATATAGTTTGTACCCAGGTATCACAGTGTCCCTCTTGTTGTCCTCCTTCCATCATGTCTCTGAGATTCCAATCATATCTAACCTCTCATTAGTGCTACATATTCTAACTCTCCCATCTTATTTTTTAGACTTCTCGCATTTGCATACAAGCATTTTAGAGACTGTATTTTATTCATATTAATGGGCTATTGACTAAGAGGGGAGTAGAAAGGAATAAGGATGGAAAGAGAAGGAAAGTGGGAAAATGGACTAGTTTTGGGGTTTTTGGGTAGAGTGAGAAGAATAAATGACCCACGATGGGGGGGGGGGGGGGAGAAAGGAGTGGAAGATGATATTGGCTTTCAGGGTAATTCAGGGAAGTAATGGAGGAGGAAGGGAATAAGAACTGGACAAGAGAGTAGAGGAGAAAGAGGTTAGAAAGGAAGAGGAATGGGGAAAGGTGACCAGGCATAAAGACGAGAAAGGAGAAAAACAGAAGAAAGTTAAAGAGAAAGTTCTAATGTATTCATTCCAAAGGAAAGAGATAAAGGAGAGAGGGAGAGAGAACTAATAGGACTGTCTTGGGGCCTCTCATTTTTTCTCTCTACATCCAGTTCCTTGATGCATCCATCTCCTCTCATGGTCTTCGGTCCCAGCTTTATGCTGATGACTCTCAGATCTGCCTCTCTGCACCTGAAATCTCTCCAGGAATCCAAGCCTGAATCTCTGCCTGCTTATCTGACATCGCTGCCTGGATGCCCCATCACTGTCTGAAATAGAACAGGGCCAAAACTGAGCTTCTTATCTTTCTCCCTATATCCACCTCCCCCCTTCCTCGTTTGTCTATTTTTATGGATAACACTCTACTCCTCCATGTTTCCTTGGCTCGCTAACTTGGGGTCATCTTTGACTCTTTTCTTTCCTTCCCACACACATCGAACAAATAGCTAAAGCTGTTGTTTCTTTATAACACCGGCAAAATTAGTCTCCTCCTTTCTGAACACACCATTAAGATCCTTGTCCACTCTCAGGTCACCTCGTGCCCCATATTCGAAAGGCATTCCCATGGTTACAGCCTAGTAAACCGTGTAAATGGCATGTACACAGTTAGTGCCGTTGAATATCCCCATCTAAGTCCCCTATGTGACCTGATGCTATCTGGTTAGCATTGAGGAGTGTTGGGGGTGTTCTGGGGTAGAACAGAGGCGGAGAATGGCACTAACTGGGCAGCAGAGATACTACTGTTGCCTGGTTAGTGATCTGAACCTTAAAGATAGGCAAGGAAAACTTGCCTATCTTTAAGGCACGGGAGCTAACCAGTTAGTTTTGGCGACTTCTGGTTTTTGTAACAATCACTAGATATTCAATGCCGTCGCCGCGGTATTGAATATCCGGGTTTAAGGGTCAGTGGGCAGGGCTATGTGACATAGCAGCGCATAGCCTGCCCAGTTGAAAATCGGGCCCTTCCTGTCTAGGCTATTGCAACCTACTCCTTGCTGGTTTCTCTCTGAATCATCTCTCCACACTTTAATCTGTTCAAAGCTCACCTGCACAGTTAATCTTCTGCCATTGTGCCACTATGCTCATGTACTCCTTCTTCTTAAATCTCTTCATTGGCTCCCTATTCGTTTCCACATCCAGTTCAAACTTCTACTATTCTCCTTATAAATGTATTCATTCAGCTGCTTCTTACTACTTTTCCTCTCTTAGATCTCCCTACACCCCTCCTCAAGAGCTCCATTCTTCTGGCAGATACCAGATCCCCAGACTCTTGTTCACCCTCTATGTGCATCTTTACCATTCTCCTAGATATACCCTACTCCCCAGTTGTGTTGTCTGTCTTGATTAGACTGTAAGCTCTGATGAAAAGGGACTGTCTCTTACATGTCCCTGTACAGCGGTCCTTACATCTTGTAGCGCTATACAAATGATAAATAGTAGTAGTAAAAGTAAAAAGATAAAAAAGGAGGACAAGAGAGAGAAACAAACAAACAAACAAAAAAAAAAAAAACAGTGCAGACCAGACTAGAATATGAGAGAAAAGAGAGGCACTCTTGTAGTCTGAAAATCAAGACAGAGACACCAAAGTTTGGAAACTATTTTATCTTATAATGACTATTAATAGTTTATCTATATAAAATATCTTGGGATGGCATTCAAAATTAACATACCTCCTACACAGAATTTACATGGTTGATTTTGTTGGCTGATTTGAATTTGTAAGCATTAAACATTTTCTTGCATATAGAACATAACTGCCAGCCTTATGCTTTATTTTGTTGTAGCTGTTAAGTGGCGTCGAGTTGATGTCAACTCATGGCGGCTCTCTGGATTGTTGTCCTAAACTGTGCTCAGTCTCAGTCAGGCGGCTAATTGTTGACAGAGTGGCACCCATTGCTGCTGTTATTGTATCGATCTATCTCATTGCCGGCCTTCCTCTTTTGCGTCAACCTTATACCTTGCCAAGCTTGATGTCTTTCTCTAATGATCTCTCTCTTCGCATGATGTGTCCAAAGTATGAAAGTCAAAGTCTTGTCATCTGAGCTTCTAAGGAAAGCTAGGTTTGATCTCCTCTAGTACTGACTGGTTTGTTCTTCGGGCAGTCCATGGTATACACAGAATTTTTCGCCAGCACCATAATTCAAAGGCATCAATTTTCTTCCTATCTTTTTCACTGTCCAATGTTTGCATCCATGACATTATTGAAAAGATCATGGCTTGAATGAGTTGAATTTTTGTATGGAGAGAGACATCTCTGCTCTTGAGAATTTTGTCTAGGTCCTCCATAGCCATTCTGCCAAGAGCAATGCGCCATCTGATTTCTTGACTGCTTGTTGTTTCTTTATTGATAGTTGATCAGAGTACGTTAAAGTTGTCCACTATCTTAATTTCTTCTCCACCAACAATGAACTTATTGATTTTGCCAGTTGTCAGGATCTTTGTCTTCTTTACATTAAGGTGCAGGCTCATTTACGATTATGTTCCATGATCTTGAGAAGCAAATGTTTCAGATTGTCTTCACTTTCAGCCAGTAATGTGGTATCATCAGCATAATGAAGGTTGTTGATGAGTCTCCCACCAATCTTCACACTTCTGTTGTCTTCATACGATCCTGCTTCTCTGATGATTTGTTCTGCATATAAATTAAACAGGTAGGGGGGAAATATGCAGCCTTGTTGTACACCTTTGCTGATTTTAAATGATTCTGTTTCTCCTTGTTCCATTTGAATTCCTTCTTGATCAATGTAAAGGATATGCAAGAGAATAATCAGGTGTATGCTATACCCATGCTTCTTAATGTGGCCCAGAGTTTCTCATGGTTTACATAGTCAAAAGCCTTGCTGTAGTCAATAAAACACATATAGATGTCTTTTTGGTATTCTTTAGTCTTTTCAAGGATCCATCTCACATCCGTGACAATATCTCTCGCCCCTCCCCCTTTCCTGGACCCTGCTTGCACTTCAGGCAGTTCTCGTTCCAGGTATGGTTATAGTCTCTGCTGAATAATCTTCAGTAGAATTTTGCTGGCATATGGGATCAGAGCGATTGTATGATAATTTCCATGGTCAGTTGGATCGTCTTTCTTTAGTATTGGTATAAAAATAGGGTGGCATTTTCAAAGGAATTTACATGGGTAACTGCCCTAGTTACCCATGTAAATGCCTTATCTGGGATTTTCAAAAGGTACCTACACGGGTTTTTCCTCACCTATCTTTCAGGTGCAGGACTAAGCGGGTAGCATCGAAAATCGCTGCTACCTGCTTAGCCTCAGTGGCTGCGGGCACATCCAGCCAAACCTGGATTTTCACATGTCACCATGGAAATGAAAATCTGGGATAAGGGGGTCAGCAGGCAGGCTATGCACCAACGTGACACATAGCCTGCCTAACTGAAAATCAGGCCCACATATCTTTTCCAGTCAGTTCGCCATGATGTTGTCTTCCAAATTTCCTGGCAGAGCCTTGTAAGTATGGTAACAGTTGAATCAGATTGCTGTAATAATTCATTGAGAATGCCATCAATACCTGGTGTGCTTCAACTTCATCTTTCATCACCAATGGTTCTGAATCATAAGGTACAGGTTGAAATAGCTGTTGGTTCACTTGATCTTTATCATATAATAACTCTGTGTATTTTTTCCACCTTTTTTTGATCTTCTCAGCATCATTCAACATGGATCCTTGAGCATCTTGTAACATTCCAATTCGAGGCTGGAATTTTTTCTTTAACTCTCATAGCTTTAGGAAAGCCAATCTTGTTGTTCCTCTAATAGTTTCTGCTTCTATTTCCTTGTATGTATCATTGTAATACTTTTCCTTATCTTGTCTTGCTGCGCATTGGAAATCTATGTTGAGTTCTGCAATTGCCTCTTTTTCTCCTCTGACTTTAGCTTTTCTGCATTTCTGGGCAATTTTCAGAGTTTCTTCAGTCATCCATTTTGGCCGTTTTTGCTTTTTCATCTTTTGTAGAGATTTCTCACTTTCTTCCAACACAACTTTCTTGATTTCATCCCATAACTCTGCTGGAGCTCTGTCATTTGTATCTAAAGCAGCAAATTGATTTTGCAGACAGTCTTTAAAATCCAGCGGTATATTCTCAAGGTCATATTTTGCTACATTCATGAGTGTCTTGCTCTTTTTCAACTTTAACTTGTGTTTGCATACTAGTAGTTGGTGATTTGTATCACAGTCAGTGCCAAGTTTTGTCTTTGTTGATTTCCATAGATGTAGTCAATTTGATTTTTGTACATGGGTGAAGTCCATGTGTACAGTCGCCAATGGTGTTGCTGGAGGAAAGTGTTTGAGATGAATAGATAGTTGGTCTTGCAGAATTCTACCAGTCTTTCTCCAACTTCATTTCTGTCACCAAGTCCATATTTTCAACCACTTTGCCTTTTTTGTTGCCAACCTTTGCGTTCCAGTCCCCCTTGTCTATCAGGATATCCTGTTTGCATCTTCTGTCAATTTCAGCTTGTACTTCTTCATAGAACTCATCAACTTCATCCTCTTCTGCAGCTGTTATTGGGGCATATACTTGAATTATAGTTGTATTGATGGGCATTCCTCGTAGTCGAATAGAAATTAAGCGTTCACTGATTGCATTGTATTTAATTACAGTTCTTGCAAGTTTCTTCTTAGTTATAAATGCAACACCATTTCTTCTTTGTCTTTCACTTCCAGCATAGTAGACTATGGGGCTTGTTTACAAAGCCGCGGTAGCGGTTCGCGATCATTATCGGAGCCGCGGCCCCATTGAAATCAATGGGGCCGCGGCTCCGATAACGATCACGAACTGCTACCGTGGCTTTGTAAACAAGCCCCTATGTGATCATCAGATGCAAAGTGCTTGATGCCAGTCCATTTCAGTTCACTGACACCCAACAGATCGAGTTGTATGCTTTTTTTATTGTGCTCTAAATAATCCATGGTAAGTAGATTCACATAACGTGCATTTAAATGTATTTTCTAGAGTAGATTAATTTAATTTTCCATGGTGACAGTCCA
Organism: Ichthyophis bannanicus; assembly: GCA_033557465.1. Lineage (NCBI taxonomy): Eukaryota > Metazoa > Chordata > Amphibia > Gymnophiona > Ichthyophiidae > Ichthyophis > Ichthyophis bannanicus. The sequence continues at coordinate 669,441,679 of CM066034.1, read as the reverse complement.
CAAATCATCATCACCTCCTTTGGCCCCTCTGACTCCACTGCAAATGTAAACAGTATTCAGACCCTCGTCAAGTTACTGTGGGAGTGAAAGAGGGAGCTCATGCAAGGTTCCATTGCGATTCAGTGGTGCTGGGTGGCAGCACAAAAATCACTTGTTCACAAGAGCAAAAAAAGGTAGCATTGGACTTGACAGTATATAGTATATAAATAATCAGGAGGTAGCTAAGGTGAATTTAAATGAAGAGCAGCCAAATAGGAATGATTCCAAGTTACGTGAATCAACTGCAAATAATTTTGTTCACAGGAGTAATAAACCCATGGGTCAATAAGAGCCTACAGTGATCAGTGTTTAAACACTGGCCACCATGGGCAAAATACGAGTTCAGCGGTAGCATCTAGATAGCGGCTCCATTGAATATCCATTTTTTTGTGGTCAGTGCCCATACTGTTCCAGGTAACAGCAATATTCAGTCACTATCTGGCTAACCAATGTGAGATAAATTTAGGACAGCTTTTTACCCATCCAACGTTATGTAGATAATTATCTGGATAGTAATACTGAAAATCACTGCTATCCGGAGAAATGTCAGCTTCTCCCCAGTTCAGCTCACAGACCAGCCTGACACTATCCAATTTGTGCCACTGTAATCAGAGGAAATATTCAGAAGCACTATTTGGATACTGCCATTGAATATTGCTGTCAGCAGGACTTAGTCAGTTAGCAGGTCCTGCTGAGCAGCTAAGTCCTTTTCAATATCAGGCCCACAAAGCCCGATATTCAGATGTTTCTGTACAGTGGTGGCTGCTATACAGATAACCCCCCTATCTGTCCATACGCAGAGGCATTATCCAGACGGTGCATCTGAATAGACTTACAGATCTCCTTGATACTACCTGTACAGTTGTAGTCAGCATTATTGGCACCCTTGCATTTCAACTCCTTAATTCCAATATCTCTAAAAAAGAGTGGCCAGTGAAATGGCTTTAGACTATATATGCACACATATTTGACACACAAAACAATCAAATAAAACAACACAATTAAAAAAGAAAATAGTAGGAAACAGTATAAAATCCAGAATGTTGCCAGGACATGATTATTGGCACCCTTATAAACAATTCAATCAGTTTGAACAGAAGAACCACATTCCCACTGCAGTAAAATTAGTCACACATGTGATCAATTGAGTACTCACATGACGTGAATCAACCAATGAATGATGGCTCTAATGTTTAAAATGGCCATATTCATTCCCTGTTCCATTTTCACAATGGTGAAGACAAGAGAGCTGCCTGAGACCATAAAAAAAGCCATTATCACCAAACAGCAAATTTCAAAGGACTACAAGGCCATCTCCACAGACATTGGGATTCCTGTGTCTACAGTTTGCAATGTTATTAAGAAATTTTCTGCTCATGGAACGGTCAAGAACCTCCCAGGACATGGTGGAAAGAAGAAAATTAATCCAATAAGTCTTTGAAAGTTAGTGCAAACTGGTGGAAAAATACCATGTACAATATCCAAAGAGCTTAAGGCTGCCCTGGAGCAATCTGGAGTGGTGGTTTCAACCCGCACTAAATGCTGCAAACTAAACAAAAATGACTTCATGGGCGAAGGCCAAGGAGGACCCCCATGCTCAAAGACAGACATAAAAAGGCATGCCTAATCTTTGCTCAAAACCATCTTGAAAATCACAATCCTTCGGGGAAAATGTTCTGTGAACAGATGAAATCAGTCTTTGGCAATGTAGACCAGTGATACATTTATAGATGAAGAAATGAAGCTTATAAGGAAAAAAACATCCTTCCTACAGTTAAATATGGTGGAGGTTCCATAATATTGTGGTGCTGTTTTGCTGCCTCAGGAACTTGAGGCCTGGAATGTATTAAAGAAATCATGAAGTCAGAGGACATAGTAACATAGTAAATGACGGCAGATAAAGACCAGTATGGTCCATCCAGTCTGCACAGTAAGATGGCAAGAGTAGTGCACCTGCCACTCTGTGCAGGCCACCCCTCCCCATGTCTCTGTTTAGGGGTGAACCAACCGCTCCATCTAGAACACCCCTATTTGTTGAGAAATTAGTTCCATTTATTTTGATTTTATCCTGTTGCTGTAAAGGGATCCACTGTATCTGTCCCATGCCATTTTGAATTCCATCACTGTGTTTGCCCCCACCACTACCATCGGAAGGGCATTCCAAGCATCCACCACCCTTTCAGTGAAAAAGTATTTCCTGACATTGCCTTTCAATTTACCACCTTGCAGCTTCATGTTATGCCCTCTGGTTTTACAGCTTCCTCGTCTGGGTATTTTAGAATGAAATGTGCTACCTAGTCTCAGATAGCTAGCTCTTGGTCGAAGGTCATGGGATTTCCAGCAGGAGAGTGACCAATGACATACATCCAAAAGTACAAAAGAATGGTTAAACAGGAACAAATGGACTGTTTTAAACTGGCCAGCAATGAAGTCCTGATGTCAATCCAATCAAGAACCTTTGGAAAGAGCTAAAATCTGCCATTGGTAAAAGGAATCCTAGAAACACTCATGAGCTGGAACAAATCACCATTGAAGAGTGGGAGAAACTACCTATAGACAGATGTACAAAAGTTATAGATGGCTACAAGAAACGTTTGGAGGCTTGTCATTACTGCCAAGGGTTGTGCAACCAAATATTACTGAAGGGTGCCATAATCTTGTCCAGGTCATATTTAGTTTTTTTTCTCAGAAATTACTCCCTCTAAGTTGCATAGACATCTCTTTTTTCTGTTGTATACCCTTTGTATACAATTAAAATATTATGATATTGGGATATTTCCAATTATTTCTCAAGATATTGTACACAACATACCTAAAATGAAGAGTGCCAACAATGTTGACCACAACTGTATAACAAGGCGGAACATGGGCATCCACTGATAGTCAGTAATATTCAGCTGCCATGAAGCTGCTATGCTAGGCTATCTGCATAACAGCTTAATATTCCTAAACAGCTATGCTGGATATACAGAATAGATTTAAATGCCACAATCAATGTCTAAAAATATCCCCTGCAATTACCGCACAGGTTTTGTTCTTACCACGACTTAAGTTTGGCATTTAAGGTGTGGTAAATGTTAAAATGAACCACATTTTAGTAAACAAGCCCCTATTTGAGGAACTTGCATTCAGTGGGGGGCAAAGAATATTCAAGAAAAAGATAGTTCACCAAATAGAAAGAAATAGATTACAGGACATCAGGCAAATTGGCACCACAAAGAAAACATCTTGTCAAACCAGACTGGATTCTTTAATATGGTGACCAAGTAGTGGATCACAAAGTTGCAGTGCAGTTTTCAGTAAGGTTTATGACACTGTCCCACACATGATATTGGTAAGCATGCTGAAAGACTTTTTTTTTGATATATTAGTGACAGAAGGAAGTGAAAAGTGGTTTGAATGGGAGGAATATGTAGAGGCTGATGAAGATAAAGTAGAATTGCTTAATTCTGTTCTGTGTTCACAGATGAAGGAATGGGACTTGTAAACGGGGGCGCTGGGTGAGAATGTCCACAGTCTTGGCAAAGGCAAATATTAATATGACTTGCAAAGGATTGTGGGAAATGTAGTCCATTCATACCAGACTCAGCCGTTCACAATAAATTAGTTGTGCTTGCTCGAGTGTAAAGCCAAGAAGATATTTTATTTATGGGGTTATTTCTCCCATCACAGATATACTTGGTAGCACATAAAAAGGAATACTTGCTTTCAGTATCATACTTAGAAAAACAAATAAGGAAAAAAGACCGCTGAACTTGTTAAGCAACCAAATCAAAGCATAAAGACCTTGATGGGAACAGAAAGGTCTTTTCTGTAGGCTCCTGCTAATATTTTCTTAGCAGTGCTGCAAAGAACAAACAAAACCCACAAAGTAGAAAAAAAACTGTTCTTTTTCAGGGATAACCACTTGTATCTTCACACACACTCAGAAGTGTCCCTTCAGAGCTCACAGGCAATTAGGCAAGGCTCAATTGCTAACAATTACCAGCTGAAAACCCATTGGCTGGTTTACTTTCTATTACGTGGCTCAAATCCTACTCAGAAGCTTTTCTGAGTAGATCAAAGAACAAGTTTATATTTCTTTGTGATGGTTGTTGTATTTTGTAACAGCATATTACCACAGAAGTTTAGACAGAGAGCAATCCATGTATTCAAAGTCCCCATTTACACCATCTTCCCCTTCTTCAATTATCATGGGTTCACTACCATGGATTGGCACAGAGGAATTTCTCAATGGAACACTCTCAGGACAATACTTGTTTCCCTGCTGTCTTCCCAGTGAAGAGCTAGGGCATAGATCAGTGTTCATACCTGAGCTTCCATTGCTGTTAGAGTTCCACTCTAAATATCCTGGCCAGTATGTAGTCCAGTTCTTATGTCCAGCCTTCCAATCAAGATCCCTGGACACTGGGTCTCTCTTCACATACCTTCTTGCACTGGTCTTAGGGTCCCTTCCAAGTGCAGCCGTCTCCCTCACAGGTGCCATCCGGGGATTCCTGGCTCTGCAACCCCACTCCTCTGGCTTTCCCCAGTCCAATGGTGTATGCTTGCCTCTGGAATGCCTCCCAGTATACGAACTGCTATGGACTCCTTTAGACCTCCCAAATGCTTTTCTCTTCTTTCTTCCAAAGTGTTTCTTTCTCTCTCTCTCTGTCAGCTCTGGCTTCTGCTGATGATGATGGTCAGGATGATCAAGGTGCTTCTGCTCAAGAAGCCTCTGATCAAGATGATGATTCTCTGTAGAATAAGCTTTACCTTTATCCTGCTTAGATGAATGCTCCACCCTAGCACAGCGCAGCTGTGCTGAATCAAGCCCTGCCCTTGGAGATGAGTGCTTGGGGATTACCTCATAGCCATCCTGATTGAACACATGTTTCCCCACTTCAGCTCTTCTAATGGCTGTTGGAAACCTGGTGCATTCTGGGACTGGTAGTCTTTTATGGAAACATTCTGTTTTATTATTTCTACCAGAACAGACAGGTTGCTTGTTCAGAGTCACTTCACCTCTATTATAGCTCCTTCCTGAACTATGATATGCTTCCTTATCACAGACTTCAGAAAACATACATTAATAGGCATGGAAGTGAAATAGACCCCAAACGATTTTCAGAAGACTGTGTTCATGAGGAGCTAGCTAAGCCGTTGAAGGTATTGAGTTGGAGAGGTTCTGGCTGGCTGTCTAACACTGAAGGACCATTTTACTAAAGGGCACTGTGATGTTGCCCCAAACACACTGATAATGCACAAATCCACAGCACATAAGGGCAACACCACTGCTTTAACTGCTGGGATCATGGAAAGTATTTTCCCAGCATGTACCATGGAACATACAGCCTTGCTGTGTCACAACAATTACATGGGTGCACTCAAAGCCACCAAGGGATATGGCAGTGAGTGCACCCATGCCACTTGCCCCCATGCAGGTAGCCCAGGTATGCTGCCTGCACAACACTCACCCTGCCCACTCTCCACCCCTAACCCTCCCACTTGCAACCCTAGTGCTGAATCCAGCAGTGCTGTCATGGCCCTGTGATAACTGTCAATGCATGTCGAACACATGACTTTAGCACACACCAGAGCCATGCTGACAGCTAGTGCCCTTTATTAAAAGGGGTCCTAGATAGGATATACAGTACTTAGTTTTCTGTTGTGCATTTTTCCTAGAATAAAGGTGCCTATGCTTATATGTAGGGCTCTTTCATTAATAGATGAGGACCATGGGTCAATTTTAGCAGGCAATGAAAAAGGTGCCAGTACTCTGTACCACCGTATATCCCCTAAAAAAAAAGCTCTGGTTTTCTGTAAGGCTTTTCACACCATTCTGCATCTACAACTTATAAATATAAGAACATAAGATATGCCATACTGGGTCAGACCAAGGTCCATCAAGCCCAGTATTCTGTTTCCAACAGTGGCCAATCTAGGTCATATGTACCTAGCAGTTTCCCCAAGAGACACAAGTTCCACAATGCTTGTACTGGGTCAAGCATTGATATCTTCGGTCACTCCTTAATAATGGTTTATGGACCTTTCCTCCAGGAACTTGTCCAAACCTTTTTTAAACCCAGCTACACTAACAGCCTTTACTACATCCTCCGGTAACAAATTCCAGAGTTTGATTACACGTTGAGTGAAAAAATATTTTCTTTTATTAGTCTTAAATAGTTTACCCTGTAGCTTCATTGCATGTCCCCTAGTCTTTCTATATTCTGATAAGGTAAACAATCGATCTACGTTTACCCGTTCCACTCCGTTCATTAATTTATAGACTTCTATCATATCTCCCTCAGCTGTCTCTTTTCCAGGTTAAAGAGCCCTAACCTTTTTAGCCTTTCTTCATAGGAGTATCCTTCCATCCCCTTTACCATTTTGGTGGCTCTTCTCTGTACCTTTTCTAAAATCGCTATATCCTTTTTAAGATACGGCGACCAGAACTGCACACAGTATTCAAGGTGCGGTCTCACCATGGAACGATATAGAGGCATTATAATATCTTTTGTTTTATTTTCCATTCCTTTCCTTATCATACCTAGCATTCTCTTTGCTCTCTTGGCCGCCGCTGCACACTGGCCGAGGGTTTTAACATGGTATCCACAATGACGCCTAAATCTTTTTCCTAGGTGGTGGTTCCTAATGTGGAACCTTGCATCATGTAACCATAGTTTGGGTTGTTCTTCCCTAGGTGCATAACCTTGAACTTGTCCACATTAAATTTCATCTGCCATTTTGATGCCCAGTCTTCCAATTTATCAAGATCCTCTTGCAATTTTTCACAATCCTCTTGGGTTTTGAAACTTTAAATAGCTTTGTGTCATCTGCAAATTTGATAACCTCACTCGTTATTCCACTTTCCAGGTCATTTATGAATATGTCAAAAAGCAACGGACCCAGCACAGATCCCTGGGGTACACCACTATTCACCTTTCTCCATTGGGAAAATTGGCCATTTAGCCCTACCCTCTGCTTTCTATCTTTTAACCAGTTCCTGATCCACAATAGTACACTGCCTCCTATCCCATGACTCTTTAGTTTTGCCAAAAGTCCCTGATGAGGGACCTTGTCAAAGGCTTTCTGAAAGTCCAGATACATAATATCAACCGACTCACCTTTGTCCACCTGTTTATTCACTCCTTCAAAAAAACATAACAGATTAGTAAGACAAGATCTTCCTTGTCTAAAGCCATGTTGGCTGTCTCCCATTAGGTTGTGACTATCTACATGCTGAGTAATTTTATTCTTTATGATGGTTTCTACCATTTTTCCCGGTACTGACGTCAGGCTTACTGGTCTGTAGTTTCCCGGATCACCCCTGGAACCCTTTTTAAAAATTGGTGTTACATTGGCGATCCTCCAATCTTCAGGTATTAGAGATGATTTTAATGATAGTTCACAGATTACTGATAGCAGTTCTGCAATCTCATATTTCAGTTCTTTCAACACCCTTGGATGTATACCATCCGGCCCAGGTGATTTGCTACTCTTCAGTTTATCTAATAGTTGTAAGACATCTTCCCGATGTATCGATATTTCCTTCAATTCTTCCGCACCTTTAAATACCACTTCAGTCATGGGTAACATCCCTACATCTTCCTCAGTAAAGACCGAAGCAAAGAATTCATTCAGTCTCTCCGCTATCGCCTTGTCGCCTCTTAGTGCTCCTTTAACCCCTTTATCATCTAATGGACCAACTGACTCTCTCACAGGTTTTTTGCTACGAATGTACTTGAAAAGGTCTTTATTTCGCGTTTTTGCTTCCGCAGCAAGCTTCTTCTCAAATTCTCTCTTTGCCTGCCTTATCAATGCCTTGCATTTGACTTGCCAGTGCTTGTGCTGTTTCCAGGTTTCGTCGTTTGGCTCTTTTTTCCATTTCCTGAAAGATGCTTTTTTGGCAACAACAGCCTCTCTGACCTCACCTTTAAACCATGCTGGCAGTTTTTTGGACTTCCTTCCACTTTTCTTAAAGCGTGGAATACAGCTGGTCTGGGCTTCCAAGATAGTATTTTTCAACAACACCCAAGCTTGATGTACGTCTTTAACCTTCGCAACTGCTCCTTTTAGTTTTTTCTTAACTGTTTTCCTCATTTTATCATAGTCTCCCTTTCGAAAGTTAAAAGGTAGTACTGTGGATTTCCTTACTATCCCTCCTCCACTATTTAAATCAAAGGCGATCATGCTATGATCACTATTGCCAAGTGGCCCCAACACCCTTATCTCTTGCACTAGATCTGGTGTTCCACTAAGGACTAGGTCTAATATGGCTTCCCCTCTGGTCTGTTCATGAACCAGCTGCTCCAAGAAGCAGTCATTTATTTCATCTAGGAACTTTATCTCCCTAGCATGTCCTGACGTGACACTGACCCAGTCGATACCGGGGTAATTGAAATCACCCATTATTATTACTGCGCTGTAACTTTTGTTAGCTTCCTTGATTTCTTTGAGCATTTCATCATCCATTTGGTCATTCTGGCCAGGTGCTCGATAGTACACCCCCACTGCCATTGCCTTCCCCCTTTTATATGGAATTTCAATCCATATAGATTCTACAGCAGATTTTGTTTCCTGCAAAACTTTAAACCTTTCTGAGTCAATGCCCTCTCTAACATAGAGCGCAACCCCTCCACCAATTTGATCAGCTCTATCATTACGATATAGTTTGTACCCAGGTATCACAGTGTCCCACTGGTTGTCCTCCTTCCACCATGTCTCTGATATTCCAATCATATCTAACCTTTCATTTAGTGCTATATATTCTAACTCTCCCATCTTATTCTTTAGACTTCTAGCATTTGCATACAAGAATTTTAGAGAATGTACTTTATTCATGTTAATTAGGCTATTGTTAGACATGGGTAAATTGGGATCTTTAAGCTCTGTCTGCTCCATACTTGAGGGCATTTGGGATACTTTACTCTTTTGTGGAACCTCTCTGCTTTTGGTAGTATCCTTCAAGGATACATTCTTCCAAACCATCCGCTCTTGGGCGACTGTCGGCTTTCCTCTAATATCTATATATACTGAGCGCTCTTGGGTTGGGCCCTAAGGTAACTAACTAAGTTAGAAATTTGTTAAGTGGGAGGTGACAGAAGGTGGTAGTAAAGGGGATAGACTCAAGAGTAATCTGAGGAAATTTTTCCTTACAAAAAGAGTGGTAGATGCATGGTCCCATCCTCTTCCCGTAGAGGTAGTGTAGACGAGAACTGTATCTGAATATAATAAAGTATAAGACAAATATGAGTATCTGGATAGACTGTACGAGGTGTGGCAAAAAAGAAATGAGACAGTCCCATAAATGTTTTATTACAAAATCTACAGAGAAATTACACATTGTCCCCTTCAAAGTAATCCCGCCAGAGTTAATGCACTTCTGTATTCACTTCTGCCACATACGGAAGCACTTGGTAAAGTCCTCCTCCTTGAGGTCCCTCAGCTCCCTCGTCACAATAGCCTTGATCTCTTCTACAGAGGCGAAATGAGTTCCTTTGAGCACAGTCTTCAGCCTGGGGAAGAGCCAGAAGTCGCACGGTGCAAGATCTGGGTAATAAGGAGGGTGATCAAGAGCTGTGATCTGTTTGTTGATCAAGAACTGCCTCACACTGAGTGCGGTGTGGGCGGGCACGTTGTCATGGTGGAGCAGCAATGACTTGTCTCTCCACAGAGCCCGCCTGCTGCGCCAAACCCTGTCATAGAGGCGATTGAGAACCTGCTGGTAGAAGTGCTGGTTGACTTTCTGACCCTCAGGCACACACTCATGATGGGCCTCTCCCTTCTGGTCGAAGAATGTGATCTTGATTCTTGATTTGGACATGCGTGCCTTCTTGAGTCAGGGTGACAGTCGAGTCTTCCACTGCAGGCTCTGTCTCTTGCTTTCAGGGTCATACTGGAAGACCCAAGTCTCGTCTCCTGGGATGACTCAGCCAATGAACACTGGATCTTCTCCGATCTTCTCTAGCAAGTCTCGACAAACATTAACCCAGTGCTCCTTCTGGTCATCCAATAAGAGCTTGGGCACCATCTTGGCGCACACCTTCCACATCCCCAGCTCCTGCAACAAGATGGTCTACACTGAATCCCTGTTCAGGCTGAGCTCTTCAGCTATCATCCACACCATCAATCTGTGATCACTCCGCACCAGCTGGTTCACTCTGTTAATGTTCTCAGCCGTCGTTGTCATGGAAGGCCGTCCTGACTTGGGGTCATCCTCCACCTCCTCACGGCCAGTCTTGAAGCGTTTGTGCCACTCAAAGACTGGCGGCCTTGGCATTGCATTTTCTCCAGAAGCCTTTTGGAGAAGTTGGAGACACTCAGTTGGGCCCTTCTCCTACTTAGCTAGAAATTTCTAGTTGATTCTTTGCTCCATATTTTTGCCACTTCCAGTTGCGTGACAAAGCGATGGAGCAGTGTGCTACAAAAAAACCTGAAAAAGAAAAACAGAGTGAGAGAGATGAAAAATATTATAGCAGAATAGTAGCAAGATGTTGCACAACACAGTGACATAAGCAGTTAGCCAGTTGAAATTGAGTCATGGGCATGGCTGCCACAGTCTCGTTTCTTTTTTGTCACACCTCGTATGATCTGCCATCATTTTATATGTTTCTATGAATGGTTTGGGAGTTAGACCAAAAGTTTCAAATTGTGTGAAGAACTGATAAAAAGCAGGATGCAGAGAGTGGTACTAAATGGAGTCCATTGTCATCTAAGCAAAGTGACCAGTAGAGTACTACAGAGTATAGTATTAGGACTAATTTTCTTCAATATCTTTATTAATAACATTACAAAAGAACTTGAGAAAAAAATCTACTTGTTTGCAGATAATAATAAAATGTGTAACAAAGCAGATATTACACATGTGGAAGTTCAACATTTTTATTGTTTTCATCGCAAACTCAATTTTTTTTTGTTTTCATTGTAATTACATGACCACTGTGCAGGCAAATTACTTATATGTATGTACACCTCCAAATTTATGTGCGCAGAATTGACATATGCTCACTGTAGCAATTTGTGCGCACATGTGAAGCCTGATTCACAAAGAGGCACATCTGGGCCGTCTGAATGGCCCCAAGCAAAATGTGTCCATAAGGACCCGATTTTGTACCGCTGGAACAAAACATTCCCGTAACACACGGAATTGGACCCGAGGACAGCCCAGTGTGCCCCTGCCTGCCTGTGGGGATGTTCTCCCTCAGGCGCCCCTGGCTCCCGTGGCTCGGTCCCCCTCTTCCCCACTGCCGACCCACGGCTGGCCAGCCGGGGCCTGGATCAGGCGGCGGGGACTCCCCTGCACCCAACCCTGGCCCCAGAGGGATCCCCGGCCCCGATGGGCCCACCAATGCTGATTATTGCACCTTCGAGGTGGAATAATCAGCATATGCCCTCTGACCCCATAGGACGGAAAAGACCAGGACCTGAATCGGCAGCCTTTATCACTGTATTAGGATGATGCTGTAAGTATCTTAAAGCGAGGGTTTCTGTGCAGGACAAGGTCCAATAAAGTATAGGTTGATCCTGCAAACATGTTACGTCCTTCTCCATCAACTTCATAAATGTGCCAATCATCAAATCTATGGGTCAAGGAGGCAACCAAGTAGAAGATTTATGTACAATGAGAGATCATCATTGGATAGTTTATCAGCAAAAAATAGTTTCAAATATAGTAATCAGAAAAACCTATGTAAACTCTTTTGCAGCTCAAATGGATCAAAGAGTATAGTTAGAAGAAAAGACAAACCCTTCTCTGACTTGGGAGGAGTGTTGTTTTGGCTCCACTGTTTTTGTTTGCTTATTTTTGATTTGTGTGGAACCAGTGAGGTCCTTTTATACTATAATGGCTGCTTCACATTTTTAGGCCTGCAAACAAATGCTCAAACAAGCCTAACATACACAAGCCTAGTAGACATGCCTAAAGTGGTGAAAAAAATGAAAGGTAACTTGGAAAATTTTTAAGAATTGCCTTGGGTTTGGAAATTTGGCTTCAGCAATAAAAACCATGAAATTATATATTTGCATCACAAAAATCTATTTGTCACTTATCAGTTAGAAAGACAAGAACTGGAAACTGCTAAACAAGAAAAAGAAGTAGGAACAATCCCGTAAGATAGCCTTAAGCTAACCAGTCAATATAATAAAGCAACAGGGAAAAGCTAAGGAACCCATTTACTAAAGTGTGATAAATTTTGTGTGAACCACCCATTAAATGCAAAAATTAATGCATGTGGTAACTGTTGGGGGCGTTTCCCTTCCTGAAACATCCCAGGCACAAAAGAAAGTGCTTGTAGGGTCAATACCAATTTAGGATATCATGCAGTAGCAAAACATTAAGGCCCCGATTCTGTAAGGCGGATAGCGGGGCTGCACCTCCCACCGGGACGTGCAGCCCCGCTATCCGCCTTTGCCATATTCCGCCTCCCCATCCCCCCTGCACGCACAGAGCCACTATGCATGCTGTGGGGGATGGGAGCAGAGAACGGGAGGAGCGTGGGTGGGACAGGCACTCGGACATACAGGGCAGATTCTGGCCACAGCTCTGTACATCCTGGGAGCACCTGGGGGATGGCCAGGCTATTCCACCTCAGAGATGGAATAAGCACTGGCCTCTACCCCCCTCCCTCCCCCCTGAATCTGCTAGTCAGCCCCCGGTATCAGCAGCAGCAGGCACAGTAAGTCCCTTCTGCCCTATCTGGGTCCTGGCTTGTCCCGTCGGGCGGCGGGGTAAAGGGGGACAACAATACGGTGGGCTGGCTGGGGACAAGCGAGGACATCCTTGGCCAACTGCAGGGCCATGTTGGGCCATCTCTGGGCCCAATCCTGCACCCATGGTAGCGTCTTGTTCCCGTGGTGCAGAATTGGGTCCTAACGGGCCCATCCTGCTAGGGACAGTCCTGACGGCCCGCATGTGCCCCTTGCTGAATCGGGCTCCACATGCTTTCAGTTGCAGCAGTATTTTTTTCTTTCCATAAAATTAAACTAAATATAACTAAGCATAGCAATTAAGATTAATGAATCAGTACGATGCATATTCTTCAAAGTAGAAAACTGGCTATATCTCGGTTTCCTGTCTACCCAGGTTGGTTTTATATAATGATATCCTATTTGTGTCAATTTGCATTCTTTCTTATATTGTTCTTTTTTTCAATAAACAATCATGCATGCTACTTTGGAAAGGATATTCTCTTCAGGTAACTTTTCAATTACACAGGTACACTACCAAAAAACTGCCTCCAGTTTTGCAACTGATTCCTATAGATTTTGGGGTGCTGAATCCAGGAAAAATAGCCAAAATGTTCCATCACGTCACGTTTACTTGCAAAATTAGATTTCTTACCCATATAAGGAATGTTCACATAATTTCTTTTTAGCCGACTGCAGTTTTTTTCTTGGCCCAAAATAGAGGTTGTAATGGTTAACTAACTAGAAACACTCCCTCATGATATTTTAGAGTGTTTTGTATTCATTTTATACATTAACAGGACAATTGGGAGGCGGGGGGCTAAATCCAGTACTCGCGCTGGCGCATGTTCTTTCCTGTTCGCCTCGCCTCGTTCGCTCGCTCGCTCAAACACGGTGGTTGCGACATGAACGTTCCTGTCAAATTTCAGTTTCTTGCAAGTTCATTATTACCTTTTGTTTGCTCAGTCGTAATCCAGCTTTATTCCGAAGTGGTTCACTACAGTTGTAGTTTGCAGTGCTGTGTATTTGTGATGGCTTACAGAGCCAGAGGTTGCGTCAACTCTCCGGACAGTTTTGTTTTATTTGTGGGGAATATACCGTGAAAAAGCGGCAGAGGAACATTTCTGCATTTATTAAAAAAGTATATTTTGCCTATTTCGGTTTGAAGTTAGGCGATCAAGACAAACCGTGGGCTCCTCACAAAGTGTGCAAGACATGTGAGGAAGATCTACGCTTATGGATGAAAGGTAAAAAACAAGCATTTCGTTTCGGAATACCTATGATGTGGCGTGAACAAAGAGACCACAGCAGTGACTGCTATTTTTGCTCTTGCATTGTGAAGGGATACTACTTAAAAAATAAGAACGTAATAAGTTACCCCAACCTTCCCTCAGCAATTAGGCCTATGCCTCATAGCAACGAAGTACCTGTGCCTGAACCACCAAAATCTTTGGATCATATTTGTGTGGACGGTTCTGATCATGATGAGACTCATCAGATGGCTTTTCCCGATGAGTCCAGTACTTCCGAGTTTGAAACTGAACCAGATCCGAAACCTGAACTTTTCTCTCAAGCTGAATTGAATGATTTAGTCCGGGATTTAGGACTCCCAAAAGATGCTGCCCAACTGCTAGGTTCTCGGCTTAAACAGAAAAATCTATTGTCACCAGGAACAACTTTTTATTGGTACCGCAACCGCGAGACACAATTTTTGAAGTATTTCAGCAAAGAGGAAGATTTGGTATTTTGCAACGATATATACGGAGTGATGGAAAAGTTTAAACTCAAGTATGATCCTGCTGAATGGCGGCTGTTCATTGATTCGTCGAAAGACAGCATAAAAGGTGTTCTTCTTCATAATGGCAACACATTCGCTTCAGTTCCTATTGCTCACTCTGTTATTCTCCAAGAAAAATACGAGAATTTGGCCCTGATTCTTCAGAAGATTCGTTGTGATGAGCATAAGTGGATGATTTGTGGAGACTTTAAAATTCTATCCATGCTATTAGGGCAGCAATCCGGTTTCACCAAATATCCCTGCTTCCTTTGCTTGTGGGATAGCCGGGCCCGCGACCTACACTGGGGGAAAAAAGACTGGCCAATTCGGGAGTATTTGAGACCCGGTGAGAAAAATGTTCTTCATGAGAGCTTGGTACCTCGTGATAAAATTCTATTACCACCTCTCCACATTAAGTTGGGTCTCATTAAGCAATTCATCAAGTCCCTTCCAAAAGATGGTGAGTGCTTTCGGTACCTTTGCTCAAAGTTCCCCCGACTTTCTGAAGCAAAGCTAAAGGAAGGAGTGTTTGTTGGCCCTGATATAAGGAAACTCATTTCAGATGGAGCATTCGCTGAAACGATGTCTGAGAAGGAAAAAGAAGCCTGGGATTCCTTCAAGGATGTTCTCAAATTCTTGGGGAACAGGCGGGATGAGAACTATAAGGATATTGTTGCCAGGATGCTCAATGCCTTCAAAGAACAAGGCTGTAACATGAGCCTGAAAGTCCATTTCTTGCACTCCCATGTGAACTACTTTCCCGAAAACTTGGGTGCGTACAGTGAAGAACAAGGTGAAAGGTTTCACCAGGACATCAAGGACGCAGAGAGAAGGTACCAAGGAAGATGGAACACCACTATGATGGCTGATTTCTGCTGGTTGCTGCTGCGGGAAACCCCAGATGAAAAATACGCCAAGCAGCGCACCAAGAGAAGCATTCGGGGGAAGAAGAAACGGGCCTACCAGGAGATTGATTGACCCAAGAATGACTTTAAAATCTAAACTGTGTTGACAAATATCGTGTTTTTACTAAACTTTGAAATAAAAATTTGCTAGTTATTACCACAGTGTCGGATCTCATTTATTAGAATTTTATTTTCACACCATCGGGTGTTTGTCTTCATGTATTGCAATGGTGCGGTTTGCGTTTTCTATTCTTACATACATACCTGTACAACATTTTTTGCACATTTCTTTGCTTTGCTTTGTGTCTAACCTCGCTCTTATATGCTCAATGTTTGTGCACATGTATGTGGCTGTTTTAAGTGCAGACAATTTTGCTACCATCACAGTGTGTTTTGTTGACATTACTCTATTCTTATGTGCTGCCTTGTTACAATTTTCTTTATTCTTATTTGAATAACTACTAAACAATTAGTATAAAGAATTCATCCAAGAAACTTTTATCTCGATCGCACTCAATCTGAAACGTTCACCTCAAACTGCTAACCCAATGTAGCAAAAAATCTGTACGTGATGGAGCAAATTGGTTACCAGATTTGGATTCAGCGCACCAAAAAACATAGAAATCAATCGAAACATTAGAGGCAGTTTAAAAAAAATTTTTTTAGTGTACCTGTGTTATTTGTTTTCACTGTTAAAATACCCATGAGATGGAAAAGTGCTAAAGTCTGCTAATATGTTTTAGCTTGTGATGACAATTAGTACAGGCCTAGGAAAACTGCTACAATGCCCTGAAAGCAGCCAGCACAGTAGAAATCTCATGCTAACAGCTTAACATGGGATGGGACGAGTACTGGGTGCATATGGTACAGAGTGGGTGTGAACAGCACATTGTGGTCAGCGCACAATAACTACCTCGAACTGTCAATTTTGCAGTTAGTTTGAGTGCACTTAATGCCACTTCAAGAAGAGACATTAAGTGCACTGATGCTAATTATAAATGAACTTAGTGCACAGTAAGGGACTCTTTTGTGTGGTAACTGTTGGGGGACATGCAGGCCACGCCCCTGAACCAACATTGTTTCAACTTACCACGTTCGTTTTTGCTCCTAATGCACAGTAAGTACAAAAACTTTCCACACTTTATTAAAAAGGCCCCCTTGTGTTCTAATAATGACATCCATTTGAAAAAAAACGTATTTTCTAATTATGAAAGCCAAATTAATTAAGATGTTGTGTTTATAATTGGCTTCCAGTGGCATGTGAAGATAATATTATTTGCCCAAGCAAGAGGAACTTTTAGAAAATTTAAGGGCCAATTTTTTTTTATAATAGTATGAAATCATTTTTTATTTTTTAAATTATGGACACCCCTACATTGATAAAAGGTTATGGACTCTTCTCAGACCCTCTCCCCAGCCTTCCCAGCCTCTCCTGACCCTCTTTACCCCTATGTAGGCCCTCTGAATCTTCAGAGGATTGAGAAGGGTTCTATAGAGGGTTTGGGAGGGATGGGGAGAAAGTCCAGAAGGATTTAGGGTTTCTTGCATCTTGGGTAGGGAATGCAGAACCAGACATTTCTTTTATTTCATTTTGCTTTTCATTTCCTTTTTTAAAACTGAGTTTGTTTTAAATAAATGAAATAAAAGAAACCTACAGCAAACAAAAAGAAAAAGAAGTAAACACTATCTATGCCCATCCATAGTCTTCTCAGGGATGAAATAAAATTCAACAAGTAAAAAGAGAAGCTCAATTTGAGCAGCTCCTTCTACTCAAATCTATTTTTGCTATTATTTCTCAGTTAAGGTTAATTTAATCTACTATTGCTCTGGCTTTAGAATTGAAATAAAATGCTTGAAATGCTAATGATTCCATAGGTGCCTGGTTGGTTTCGGCTTCTAAAAAGGTTTTTCCAGCCAGGGCCGTACCGATGGCAAAATGCACCCTGTGTGAATTGCACATCAGGCGTGTGCCCCCCCTGCACCCCCATCTAGCCACTTTATGGGGGCGGGAGAGAAGAGGCGCACACCCGATGTGCAAGCCGCTTGCCGCCAGCACGCTAAGCAGGTCTGGTCCCTCCCGGAGAGACCAGACCTGCTTAGTGTGCCGGAGGTAGGGTTGCCAACTTGCCGGTTTTCAGCCGGCCTGGCCGGTTTTTCTATGGCCAGGCCGGCTGCCGGCGCAGAGGCAAAACCGGCCCTTGAAAAGCTGTTTTTTTTGCTCTGGCCGCAAGATTGGGAGCGGCCAGATCAAAAAAACCGGCTTTTCTCCCAACCCGGAGGGCTTCAGAGGGAGCCGGGAAAGCCCACGCGAGGCCCCGGCTCCCTCCGTACAGCCGCCAGCGTGAAGAGCCTTTTCCTTCACGCTGGCGGCTGTTCCTGTGAAGCCGCGATTGGTGGGAAAGGTTAAAGGCAATGCCCTTTAACCTTTCCCAGCATTCGCGGCTTCACAGGAACAGCCGCCAGTGTGAAGGAAAAGGCTCTTCACACTGGCAGCTGTACAGAGGGAGCCGGGGCCTCGTGCGGGCTTCCCCGGCTCCCTCTAAAGCCTCAGACAGCCGCGGTTTTGGGGGGGGGGGAGGCCAAGGACTGCCTGGGCTGTGATGGGGGGAGGAGACCTGGACTGGAAAAGGGCTAGGAGGGGGGAATTTGACTGGAAATGGTTTGTGATGGGGGGATGGGGGGGGACCTGGACCGGAAAAGGGCTATGGGGGGGGGGACTTGGACTGGAAAGAAATGGGCTGTAATGGGGGGGGGGGAACTGGACTGTAAAAGGGCTGGGGGGGGGGGGGGACATGGACTGGAAATGGGTTTTGATGGGCAGGGGGACCTGGACTGGAAAAGGGCTGGGGGGTGGCATGGACTGGAAATGGGTTGTCATGGGGAGGGGGACCTGGACTGGAAAAGGGCTATGGGGGGGGGGGGGACCTGGACTGGAAATGGGCTATGGTGGAGGGAGGGAGGGGGAACTTGGACTGGAAATAGGCTGTGATTAGGGGGACTTGGACTGGAAATAGGATGTGAATAGGGGGGGGGACCTGGACTGGAAAAGGGCTATGGGGGGCATTGGACTGGAAAGAAATGGGCTGTGATGGGGAGGGGGACCTGGACTGGAAAAGGGCTATGGGGGGGGGGGAACTTGGACTGGAAATGGGCTATGGTGGAGGGAGGGTGAACTTGGACTGGAAATAGGCTGTGATTAGGGGGGCTAGGACTGCAAATGGACTGTGATGGTGGGGGGGGGGCTAGGACTGCAAATGGGCTGTGATGGTGCGGGGGGACTCGGACTGCAAATGGGATGTGATGGGGGACTTGGACTGGAAATGGGCTGTGATTGGGGGGGGGGCTAGGACTGGAAATGGTCTGTGATGTGAGGGCTAGCACTGGAAATGGGCTGATGAAGAGCTGGAATAGGACTGGAAATGGGCTGATGTGGGTCATAGGCTAATGGGATTAGAAGTGAGTGGATGCTGGGTGGGTGGGTCTCGAACTATAAGGGAACTGATTTTGGGGGAGGACTAGAATAGATGGGGGATGAGAATGGAGAGGGGAAAAATATTTTGTGTGGAAGAAAAGTCTATGATGGGCTGGGTATTGGGAGAGTAAGAGGGGCTTGAGAATGGAAATTTAAACGGATGATAAAGGAATAAGGAAAGAATTGGGGGGAAAGAGCAAAAGGGAAACAATCAGTATGTTAAAGCAGAAATAGAGAGAGAATGGAAAACATCTAAAAGAGAAGAAAGGACAAATGGATAGCTCGCAGAAGACACGAAGAAACCAGAAGAAAGTGACTGGAGCAATTGCAACTGAAAAATAAAACGAATTTATTAGCTGGAATATGTCTGGTCTGGGAAGTGTGTATTGATAACATCTTTGCGTTTTTGTTTAGTGCAAGAGGAAATTACTTTATAGTTTTATTTCTCCAGTGTTGTACATTTCATGTTTGGATTTTGGGGTTCCCAGTTTAATTATTATCTGACCAAGGAAGTTAGCCTACACGTATCCGCGGTAATTTTTGTGGGTGGGGCTGGGGGCGGGGCAGGGGTGGGACTAGGGGCGGAGAATGGGTGGAGCATGGCGAGCCACAGGTGTCGGGTTTTTCTCGGTGAACAAGTTGGTAGCCCTAGCCGGAAGGAAGACTTCAGGGGCGTATTTCGGCTCTCTGACGTTGCCTGCCGCCTCTGGCAGCAGGCAAAGGCAGAGAGCCGAAATGCACCCCTGAAATCTTTGTGCCCTGTGTGGCCATACCGCTCACACAGGGCTCGGAACAGTCCTGTTTCCAGCAATTCCCAAACCTGTTCTGGGGCCTTCCTAGCCAGTTAGGTTTTCTGGATATCCACAATGAATATGCATGAGAGAGATTTGCATGCAAAGGAGGCAGTGCATGCAAATCTCTCTCATGCATATTCATTGTGGATATTCTGAAAATCCGACTGTCTGGGAGGCAGGTTTGGGAACCTCTGGGTTTTTCTAAGATCTCCTGTGTTCAGTTTTCTCCCATTCATCTGGATGATGATCAATAATAGCCTCAGTTCTGGCTGGTTTCTTGTCACCAGGAAACATATTATAGTCTACCCATTGTTCAACATAATGCTGGAATCCTAGCTATCCTGATGCAGAATTTAGGCCATAGCTTCTTTTTTGTATGCAGATGATATTCAAATGATGGCTTACACTGATCCCATTTTGCCTGACCTAGGCTCTCTGAACTCATCGTACACCATGGCTAACTGGTTAGCTAAACTGAACCTTCTTAAGTCAGAAGCATTGTGGATTGTGATGACGTTTCTCACCCCTTTGATAGCACTGGCTATCTCAGGCTACCTGATCTCTCTTAAGGAGATTATGACTTCCATGGGTTTTGAACTTGCTTTTTTTTAAATTGTCAAATTTCTGTCATGATAAAATCATATTTTTTTGCATTAACATCCATTTCAGGCTCTTAAATCTTTTTTGGACCCTAAGGGGTATGTTTACTAAACCGTCTTAACGTGCGCTCTGTAACGTTATCACGCGATAAGGTACCTTATCGCACAATAATGGCACTTTACAAGGCGCACAGGTACCTTATCACGCGATAACACACACTGCGGCGCAAACGAGCGCTGAAGGCGGGGAAAGGCTCCCGGAGGGCGGAGGAAGGCTCCTCAGGGGCGGAGAGAAGGGGTCAATGGGTGGAGAGTGGGAGGGGAGAGGCTCCCTGCACACTAATGCTGTGAAATCCGAGGCTCAAAACTAATGCCAGTGAAACCCTGGCGTTAGAGCTGATTTAAAGGGAAGAGAAACCATTTCTGTCAGCAATGTACAGCAAAAGCAGGGAAACCTTCAAAAAAGTGATGTGTGATACATGTGCATGGAACAAAAGGGCAAATAAACCTTGAAAATGTACAGAAGAAAATGTAAAAATAAAATAACCAAGCTGGCCAATAGTGATATCAATGGGAAACATCAAAAAACACTCCCAAGAAAGCTCCAAAAAAAGGATATGAATTTTGGAAGGGTCTATGCTCCGTCCACATACAAGGTGAATGAGCCCACAGTGTAATTGCGCTGAGCAGGGTTTCAGACTCCATCGGCCAGGTTTCCTATGGTGTGCACATATTCCACAACAGCAGGGCGGGCATGTCGGAATGGGCAACTGGACAGATGCTGGAAAAGGGGACACAGAGGGCTGCAGGCGGCACATGCTGCGGTGCAGCTGGCCCACAGTGCAGACTAGGGTGATGCCTAGCTGGCCCATAGGAATGCTGAAACAGTAGAGCAGCCACACAGCAACCTCTGAGGGCCCAACATGGGCACGAGTGTGCTTCCCACAGTGTCACAGGGGATAGTACCCAGCAGGTACCCCAAAGGGCACGAAACATTGGCATGCGGTGCTGGGGGGAAGCATGGACAGCTATGCAGGCATCCCTACCCTAGAACCCGCACCATAGGCAGCCGCCTACCTGCACACTGGATGGCCTGAGACTGCGCTCCACCAGCACCACCAGCAGAAGGGCATGTCAGCATGGTGGCAGAGAGATACCGGTGGTGGAGGGGGCAGTGGCAGCTGCCCAGAGCAGACCGTGGCCTAGCCCTGTGTAGGTGGGTGCCATGCACTGCAACAGACAGGCCCTGTCTGACGAACAGTCATGGCATCACCAGGGAATACACTGTCTCTGTGGCAACACAGTGGTGCAGTGCACACAGCCAGTGTGTTCAGAAGCGGAAAGTCACAGGTTCAAGACCCAGCTGTGGTTCCTGCCAACCCAGCCACCATATTTTACCCACTGCTAATACAGACAGAACCTTTATTGCAGATGAGGTAAACATGCCCAAAACACCTACATTTTACCCTACAGAGCACAGACACCATAAACATGCACATTACCTAGAGCAGAGTCTCCCAAATGCAGTCCTGGAGGGCCAAACACCATTCAGGTTCCATGCTGCCTCTAATAAAGATGCCTGTGCTGCACATCTATGCACCACCCCCATGGTATGCAGATGTATCTCATGCATATTCATGAGGGACAGCATGAAAACCCGAACAGTGTTTGGCACACCAGGACTGGAGTTGGGAACCTCTGCCGTAAAGCAGCAGCCAACAAGGGCAGACACACCCGCACCCACGAGCTCCATTATCCAATGCCTCCTGGAGAGGCAGGACATTGGGCCCTGCGTGCATCTCCCAATACTAGCACTTGCATACCTTAGCAATGCCATCCTAAACCTGGGAATATGGTACACAGCTATCAAAAGGTTGCTATGATTACTGGCAGATAGCAATTCCAAACTTAAGTACAATTTTCTGATTGAGCTGCATCATGGCAACCTTTCTGATGTCTGTGGAGTGTGCTACAGGTCTTGTGTCTGACAGTGTTTACCACCCTGGGGAGTGACACCAACAGTATTGCGTACCATAGCCATGCCTGCACTGTGCCTAGGACTGGAGCGGTGGCCAGGGCTGCCAAACACCTCTATAGTTGTACAATGCTGGCATAGGTGTGGGAGTGTGTGTCTGTCTATCCAGTGTGTGGTGGCTGCAAACACCATCCACAGCCCACACTGCCAGCACTGTTGCCAGTATTGGCCTGCCAATGTAAATAATGAGGAGCAAGGTACCATGGATATAGCCCGGACAGGGTGGCCTGGCCAGGATGCATCTGCACAGGGCAAAGGGCAATGCCTGGGACATTGTAGTGCCCGGCCACCACCTGCACATACAGGGTGGCCACAGCATGTCCTGCTGGGAGATCACTCTCACCCTGACTGAGCAGTGACCACGGCATGGCTAGGTTCACCCATAGTGCTATATAGTGTTTCTCTCATGTGATATTTTTGGGTTTCTGTTTGGGGCCCAATCACTGATTTATTTGCTTAGTGTGTATGCTGACATCACAGTTCTGGGTGCATGCATTTTCTCCAGGAACATGCACTATGGTATAGCTAGCAGACTGTCTGCAGCTAGTATGTCTCTTGCTGGAGCACCGTGCAATGGCTGGAGGCTTGCTGCAGGAGAATAACAGATAGTGGTGGGGCGCAGCTGAGCATTTCCAGGCCTAATGTCTGTCTGCTATTGCTTTATGGATGTGTACAGAGCTGCATTGACTGCCCTGTAGGGTGTCTGTTCCCCAGCAGGACTGGGGTTGATGGTCGTTCACTGCCACCATTGCAGGGAGGTAGAATGTGGATCTGTTGGTGGGAGACCCTGTTTCCCACCCTCAGCCCCAGAGGGTGGGTTGGGTGGTGGTACATAATCTGCTTATGAGTCCATAAGGGCTAAACCTGACTGAGAAATACAGATGTATCCAGGGTGTGTCTGCAGAAACTACCTATCTCACACACACTAGCACTGCTGGCAACCTGCAGTATGGCCTATTTCTGCCATGGAAGGTGCTGTGGACCTGGTGCTGGGTGCCCCACCTCACCCTCAGGGTGAGCACAGTACCCACACAATGTGACGGTGTGTAGCTACTCTGTGCCAGTAACACACACAGTCAGTTCCCCCTACCCGGCCGAGGTGCTGTAGGGGTGCATACCCCATCTTGTGATCATCCGTAGACTGCTGATTTGCATGTGCAGTGCATCATGGGTACGGGTGGGTTAACCCTCTCCTGGTGATCACAGCAAACTGTTTGTGTGGTGCCGTGCAGTCCTTCTGCAGCCAGCCAGAGGTTTGTTAGCATTTCTAGAGCTGTAGCCCACTGGTTACTTCACTGCCTGTGGCGCCAGAGATCATGGGTTCAAACCCACAGTGGGGCTATTTGATAGGGCTGTCCAAAGCATTGTATATTTTTAATGTACATTAGTGCTGCCAGCAGCAACACCCTCAGAGTATTGTAACCATAAGGTGCCTCAAAAGCACCCTATAAAGCTCCTTCTGAGGCACCTTATGGTTACAGTCCATATACGGTGCCTTATAAGGTGTCCTATGGAGCGCCTTATAGGGTACCGTGGCGGACAGTGCACTTTATAATGTGCCCTATGGAGTACCTTTTAGGGTGCCGTATGCGGCACCATAGGTTACGGCATGTGAGGGTGTGTTTGCTGGCAGCAATAATTAACATACAAATAAAATGCCTCAAGAAACAATATTTACATGTCAAAGCTGATGCCTCAGCCAGCCTTATGCATTAGGCACACTGGGGGATCAAACTCATGGCCCCTGTTTCATCAGTTAGTGTATTAACCATTGTGCTATACCTCCTTTTCTGTTTGAATGTCTGGGCGCCTACTTAAGAGTACCGCGCATTAACGCGCTTAGCGGCGCTTCACCCGATAATGTGCGCAGCAGTGTGCGTTATCGCGCGATAATCCCGTTTTGCTACTTTAAGATTGCAACGCCCACTCCTTTTATGGCCGCCTGCACGCAGGGGCGGCCCAAGGGGGGTGCGGGGCCATGTGCGGAGACTCTGTGCGGGGCCTCATTTGCATAAGGTGCCTCATTTGCATAAATATTTGCATAATGTTACCATACACTAACTTTTAGTAAACATGCCTCTTAATGAGTATATGGATAAAGAAAGACTAAAAGGTTTCTACATTACTATAATCCAACCGCCAGGCACATTAGGAACTACTACAAACACTGCCCATTTAGAACCCATAGCAAACCCGCCGTATCCTAACAGCACTACCAGGACTCACAAAGCACCATACCCTAACTATCAAAAGGCAACACTGCAAATATTAAACCAATACATTTCAGAGAACAACAATACATGACCTACTGGGGAAAAAACAAGTGGCAATGTCAAATAGGAATTATATAAACAGAATACCTCAGCTCAGTTACACATGCACAACATAGACCATCACCAAACAAGGAATCACAATTTAGAAACAGGAAGACAGTAATTAAACTGGGAACCCCAAAAGCCAAACTTGGAATATACAACAACACTGTAGAAATAAAACTATAAATTAATTTCCTCTTGTACTAAACAAAGCGCAAAAATTAATGATGCACATTTCCCAGAGCTGACATATTCCAGTTAATAAATTCAAAATAAAGAGATATTTTTGCTACATTTTGTGCATTTTTTTTCAGTTGCAATTGTTCCAGCCACTTTCATCTGGTTTCTTCGTGTATTCTGCTAACTCTCCATCTGCTGTCCATTTGTCCTTTCTTCTGTCTTCTTGGGTTTTTTTTTCCATTCTCCCTCTACATCTGCTTTAACATACTAATCTTTCTCCTTTTGCTCTTTCCTCATTCCTATTTCATCTACTCAAAATTTACCCCTCCATCCTCAATCCCCACTTACTCTCCCAATACCCGGCCAATTGTAGATTTTTTATCCCTCCCACACAAAATATTTTTCCCCTTTCCACTTTACTCTCCCAGCCCCATCCCATTCTAATCCTCCCCCAACATCAGCTCCCTTCTAGTTCCAGCCTCACCCAGCATCCATTCCCTTCTAGTCCCTGCATCAGCCCATTTCCAGTCCTAGCCCCCCATCAGCCCATTTCCAGTCCTAGCAACCCCCCAACCCAATACCAGTCCTAGCCCCCCCCATCAACCCACTTCCAGTCCTAACCCACCATCACCCCATTTTCAGTTTAAGCCCCCCCTATAACCCATTACCAGTCCTAACCCCCCATCAGCCCACTTCCAGTCCTAACCCCCATCAACCCATTTCCAGTCAGCCCCCCATAGCCCATTGCCAGTCCTAACCCCCCTCATCAGCCCACAGTCCATTACCAGTCCTAACCCCATCAGCCCACCTCAAGTACTAACCCCGCCCCATCAGCCCATTTCCTGTCCTAGCCCCCCCCATAGTCCATTATCAGTCCTAACCCCCCATAGCCCATTACCAGACAGCCCCCATCAGCCCATTACCAGTCTTAACCCCCCCATAGCCCATTGCCAGTCCTAACCCCCCCCCATCAGCCCACAGCCCATTACCAGTCCTAACCCCATCAGCCCAACTCAAGTCCTAACCCCTCCCCATCAGCCCATTTCCTGTCCCAGCCCCCCCATAGCCCATTATCAGTCCTAACCCCCCCCATATCGTATTACCAGTCCTAACCCCATCATACCACCTCCAGTGTTAACCCCCCATCAGCCCATTTCCAGTCCTAACCCCACCCAACAGCCCACCTCAAGTCCTAACCCCTCCCCATCAGCCCATTTCCTGTCCTAGCCCCCCATAGCCCATTTCAGTCCTAACCCCACCAGCCCACCTCCAGTCTTAATCCCCCAGCCCATTTCCAGTCCTAGCAACCCCCCCAACCCATTACCAGTCCTAGCCCCCCATAGCCCACTCCCAGTCCTAATCCCCCCAACAGCCCACAGCCATTACCACTCCTAGCCCCCCATAGCCCATTACCAGTCCTAACCCCCCCAACAGCCCACAGCCATGACCACTCCTAACCCCCCCCCGCCCATCACCAGTCCTAACCCCCCCAACAGCCCACAGCCATTACCACTCCTAACCCCCCCAGCCCATCACCAGTCCTAACCCCCCAACAGCCCACAGCCATTACCACTCCTAACCCCCCCAGCCCATCACCCGTCCTAACCCCCCCAACAGCCCACAGCCATTACCACTCCTAACCCCCCACAGCCCATCACCAGTCCTAACCCCCCAACAGCCCCCAGCCATTACCACTCCTACCCCCCCACGCCCATCACCACTCCTAACCCACCCCCCCCCCAGCGAAATTTTTTTTACAAAAAAAGCTGTCGCTGCCTCTGCCGGGGCCGGGGCCGCCGCGGCAGAATCGAGTGTGCCGCGGGGCCCCCCCTGCCCAGCAGAGCCTGCCCTCCCCGGTATCACCTCTCTCAGCTGCCTCCAGTCACACGCGCCGGCTTTCAGAGCGCGAGGGAATAGTTTCTCCCTCGCTGCTCTGTTAAGCCCGCGGGGGCTGATGGGACTTCCCATCAGCCCCCGCGGGCTTAACAGAGCAGCGAGGGAGAAACTCCCCTCGCGCTCTGAAAGCCGGCGCGTGTGACTGGAGGCAGCTGAGTGAGAGAGGTGATACCGGGGAGGGCAGGCTCTGCTGGGCAGGGGGGCCCCCGTGGCACACTCGATTCTGCCGCGGCGGCCCCGACCCTGGCAGTGGCAGCTTTTTTTTTTTTTTTTTTTTTTTAAATTTTAATGTTGGATCAGAATGTTTTTTGCGCGGGGCCCCCTGAAACGCGGGGCCCTGTGCAAAAAACATTCTCGCTCAATGGACGGGCCGGCCCTGCCTGCACACTATCGCCGGGCGCACATTAAGACGGTTTAGTAAACATACCCCTAAGAATTTCCACACCTTGATTCATGCTCTCATTGTTAACTGGGATGATTATTGTAGTTCTCTCTATATAGGTTTAAAACTCTCCTCCATTAAGCATCTGTAGCTGGTACAGAACACTGTCTTTAGACTCCTGCACGACACCAGAAAATATGACATAACTCTGCTTTTAGCCTTGCAGTATTAGCTTCCTTTTTTTTACAGGATTAGGTTTCAAATCCTTGTTTTAACTTACTGGGCTGTGTACACAGAGAAACCACTTTACTTAGCTAGGCTCCTTACTTCCTATCGATCTGTTAGGTCCTTGCATTTACTGTACCTTCCCCCATGGTGATTCATTTTGAACTTACAAGCTGCACTGTCTTTTCTTGCATGGCCCCTTCTCTTTGGAACTCACTTCCTTCTTATCACAAGACAGAGGCTTCATTGTCCAAGTTTAAGGCTAGCCCAAAGGCATATTTTTTTAATCAGACTTTATTACTTCAGCTGTTGGCCTTTGGAGGCTGGTTGCATGACAGGGCCGGAAATATGATGTTTCCTTTTATATAGCCATTATGTCTACAGTGTTCTTTCCTTATGTTTGAATTCCCCTTTGTACTCTTTTTGTGTCCTCATCCTTTTTTGGTTATTTAAGTATGTTTTTATATTTTTGTTGGCTTTGGCCTTTATACTGGAAAGAACATTGCTGTGATTTGATGAAGAAGCAGGATAGCACGTCACACAATGTTTTCAAACTCTCAAAACGTTATTGAGAGGGCTCAAAAAAGTACACATAATATACGGGAAGTGGAGCCTCCCATTATTGGTCCCATTTCTGTTTTTGCTCCTGCCCACATAGCTAATCATTCAAATAGACACACAAGGGTCCATTTTTACTGGATCAACTTGCTCAGATAATTTTAGGATAGCTATTTTGATAACTTACTTAGCACTTGCTTGGACAAAATTTAACCAGCCTGCAAGATAGGATTTTCTCTGTGATATAACCTAGTGGTTGAGCATATCCTTTGTATGTATGAAGTTCTAGGTTCAATTTCCAGTATCTTCATTTGACTATTTTTGAGTACCTATAGGGGTATGTTTACTAAGCAGTGATAGCAACCTCTGTACGATATCAGAGCCGCAGTCCCCTTGAAGACAATGGGCTCTCGGCTCCGATATCACACAGAAGACGCTACTGCTGCTTAGTAAACATACCCCATAGTCTTGGCATTAAACTGACCAACTCAGCTAGAAACTGTTTGAGTAGTAGGCAATAAAAGATAGTGGTAAATGGAGTTCACTCCAAAAAAGGAGCAGATCATTCTTGAAGGGGCTCCTTTCAAACTGGGGTTCTATCCTGGCTTTTATATCAAATGTCTCAATATTTAGTGCTGGCAGCTAGCACTTCTACAGCGACCAGCCACCAGTGCTGAGCTTTAAACCTGGATATTCAATGCTGGGACCATATTAGGGCTCCAGCATTGAATATCCGGACTGCCCAAATTACTGTGAAGCTAACTGGGCAGTGGCCATTGTTTACCATGCCTAATTTTCACCAGGTGTTGCTAACCAGGTAGAGGCTCAATATCACTGCTGCCCTGTTAGCGATGGGTGCTGCCATGGAATGCTTGGTGCTAACCGCTTAGCATCAGGGTGTGTGCCGGTAGCACCCATGGATATCCAGCAGCACTAACTTCGCTGAATATCCTGCTGAGAGGCATTTACATGTAAATGCCTTTGAATATCAGACCCCAAATGTATAAGGGATATACAAAACATGAAAATTGCCATACTGGGTCAGACCAGGGTCCATCAAGCCATTATCCTGTTCTCCAAAGTGGCCAATCCAGGTCAAAAGTAACTGACAGAATCCCAAAAAGTAGCCAGATTCCAGGCTAATTACCACCAAGGATAAGCAGTACCTTTCCCTTGGTAATTGTTTTTCTAAAAGGAGATTTTTGGTTTTATTTTATATTTTTTATATTCAAAACAAGAAAGGGGGAAGAGGATCTCCCTAGTAGGTCAGTCCAGAAATAAGAAGCACAAACCGGAGGAAGACCACAGCAATGGGTCCGCTAAAGAACATCTGCATCCCCGTTGCTGTGGTCTCTCTCCAGTTTGTGTTTTTTTTATTTTTTATATTGCTGGTTAAGCTGCTCCATTATTTCGAGGAATAGGTTAAGAGTACTATTTCAATTTACAGAATGTGTGAAGTTTCAGTTAGGTGGGCTCGTGTTCTTGATCAAATTGCTGGGGGGAGGGGAGTGGTATTCAAAGGCATTTACATGGTTTGCAGGATATTCAGAGGCACTAACATGGTTAGTGACGCTGGATATCCATGGGTGCTGCCGTTACATACCCCAATGCTATGTAGTTAGCATCAGAGAGGAGTGGAGACAGCACCTCTTACTAACTCTGCAATGGCGATATTGAGCCACTCCCTGGTTAGCAACCTATGGCTAAACATAGGCACCTCAAAGGCTGGCCTAACTTTACCCGCAGGAACTAACCGGGCAGCAGATCAATATCATTGCTGCCCAGTTATCTTCCAGCTTCTGCAGTGACCTGGATATTCAATGTCGGCCACACATTTCCGCTGGTATAACACAGATGTCCACTGGAAACGTATATGGGCCTTTCCTGAATACGCATTGCATGTCTCTGCTGCTGACCACGCCCCCATTCCATCTCCTCCCGTCCGTGATCTGAGATCGCCGTGCTAGCATGTACATGCAGGGCCATTGGTGTTGCAGAATACAATCGTATATGTTTGTGCTAGCAGAAAACATCTACGCCACACATTCAAATAGCTTATTTCTGTACTAGAATGACTCCCTAGGTATTTAGTACTGATTTTCAGTGCTAGACATTTAAATTAGGCTCCTAAATTTAAGGTAAATGAATGGCAATCCTACATTTAGGAGCACAACTTTTATACTCATAAATTTAGTGAATTTTCAGGTAAAAGCATGAAGTCCCATTTTGTACAGAATGTAAGAATTGGGCATCTAGATAGGACTTGGGGCATGTAGGTTCCACAAGTATTTTACAAAAGGCTCTGCTGAATTCAGAGTCTTTTGTAAAATCCTTAAAAAGATGCCAACAGATACATGTGTACTGCTGGCACATACAGTTGGAGCATACATTTCATAAACGTATACGTCCTAAAAAAGCAGCATCATATGCCAGTAAATACAGTGTAGGTGTTGATTTCACATACACATGTGGTTGCTGGCACTTATAAGTATTAAGTATCAGATTACACAAGACTGCTCATACAAAAGGAACCAGGTGAAAAACAGGAGGGTTTTTCAGAATGTTTGAGGTGGTGTTAGGTATCATTGAGGTAGGCACAGTTGCCCCTTTAATCACTAATGGAGACCCCAGGTATCTGACATTTACACAGGCATCACAGCAGGTGTAAATACCAACAGGAAATTTGTTTTTAAATAGCCATTTATTATCATTGTAAAATGGGAAATACACATATATGGGCTGATATTTAATCTTCATGGTTGGCACTTAAATAAAATGTGTCTGGTTGTAGGGAGGGATAAACTGCTGGTAAGAACTCATGCATGAGTGGAGGAGTAGCCTAGTGGTTAGAGCAGCAGCCTATAGCCTGAAAAACCTGGGTTCAATTCCCACTGGCATCCTGTGTGCCTTGGGTAAGCCATTTTACTCTCCATGGCTTTGGAAGCAAAAGCTTGGCAATTTGCTTCCTGTCATACTTTGCCAAGAAAACCCAGGGGGTCTCCAGGAGTCAGCACTGAGTTGAAGGCACTTAAAAAAATTGCTACATATAGGGAAGGTAAAGCTCAGGATAGACAGGAAGAGGAAGGAGAAGGACACTTGGCAACTGTGCTTTCTAAGGCATCTACCTTATGATATGTGTTTGTTAGGGGGCAGATGTATTTGCATATCCTTTTCTCTACAGTAATTCAATACAAATGCTCAGCTGTCAAGTACTATACTGCCTATGTTATCATTCTGAAGTATATGATCATATAGTCAGCACAGCTCACTGAAGCTTCATGAAGTTAACATTTCCTAATTGTTGTGCCTGTGCTCTCATTTTTGTGATATGTAGCGCCTAGCAAACTAGTGCCCTTAGGAATGAAAGCTGATGCTTCTCTGCCTTGAATTCATATCTTGCTGCATACAGTAATGTTATCACAGTGGGACTTTTTTATGTCTTCTGATTTACTTCTGATGACATCTGTCAAGTGTTGTGTATATAAAGTGTGAGCCTTTCAGGGCAGCAATGTTCTCTCAGAATGAGTCCTGACCTGTAGTTATGCCCTGTGACTATTTGATGGCAGAATTATGTCACTGTTGGTTGGGTCAGTAGTTTTCCATTTGCCTAAAGTTCCAACAGCCTGCACTATTTCAGCACTGGTTAATCCAATGCTAGTTTTATATCATTGGATGTAGGAACTGGTACTTATGCAAGTAACTGAGGTCATTTCTTGGTGCGATTAATAATACAAAAGGGACTGCAGGCCTAGTTGTATGAGCAGCTTTCCCTAGCTGATTTGCCTGAAATGAGAATTGTCCATGATGACTTACACTATCCACATGTCTTTCAGAAAAAGTCTAACTTATGGAATTCCTTCCAGTGAGGGTGCCAAAATCCAGAAATGCCTTTTGGATTTCACCCTCTATTCTTGTGCTGCCTATCCATGGTGTACCAAGAGAGGGTGGTGGGTGCGGCCTGTTCCAGGTGCCAGTCAGGAAGATGGTGCACCCCTGACCAGCCCCATGGAGGCGGCATGGTAAATTTGCTATTAATTCGGTTTGCCACAGTACCTCATGTTGCAGGGGCTGTGAGAGCAAAGTAACCGGCCCTGGAGCATGAGACATACAAGGCAAACCAGCGTAATGGACTGTTTCAAACTGGTTAGAAATGAGTCCTGATCTCAATCCATTCAAGAACATTTTGAAAGAGCTGAAATCTGCCATTGGTAAAAGGAATCCTGGAAACATTCATGAGCTGGAACAAACAGCAGTTGAAGAGTGGGAGAAACTACCAGCAGACAGATGTACGAAACTTATAGGTGACTACAAGAAACATTTGGAGGCTGTCATCGCTGCCAACGGTTGTGCAACCAAAGGGTGCATTAATCATCTTCAGGTCATATATTTTTTTTGTTTTTCTAAGAAATTACTATGTCTAAGCTGCACAGACATTTTTATTGTTGTATATCTTTTGAACATACTGTCACAATATTATGATGACATACAGTTGGAATATTCCCAATTATTTCTCAAGATACTGTACACAGCATATCTAAAATGCAAAGGTGCCAATAATGTTGATCATAACTGTAGAAAATCACTGCAGTTTATAGGCAACAATAGTGTTCCTATCCCCCTGTCATCCGGGTTGGGTACCCTCCCACAGCATGATCACACTGTGATATAATCTCCCACCCCATCTCACCCCCAACTCCAACCAGCCCCACTGAGGCAGCATGGCAAACTTACCATTTTTAACTCTTTAACTATTCTTTTATAATTTTAAATGTATGTTTTGGGTCATTGTGCTGCTGGAGGACTCATAACCTTCGACCCAGACCTAGCTTTCTGACATTAGGTAGCACATTTCACTCCAAAATATCTTGGTAGTCCTTTGACTTCAAGATTCATTTAATATGTTCCAGGCCTCCAGTTTCCCAGAAAGATTGTGGTTTCTCAAGGTGGGTTTCAGCAAAGATCAGGCATGCCTTTTTTATGTCTGTCTTTCAGCATTGGGGTCCTCCGTGGTCTTTGCCCATGCAGTCCTTCTTTGTTTAGTGCACGGCGTATGGTGCGGGTTGAAATCACCACTCCAGATTGCTCCAGTTCATTCTTAAGCTCTTTGGATGTTGTACGTGGTGTTTTTTCCAGCAGTTCACACTAACCGTAGAATAATTTTCCTCTTCCCACAACATCTTGGGAGGTTCTTGACAGTACCATTAGCAGAAAATATCTTAATAACATTGCAAACTGAACTGTAGACACAGGAATCCTAATGTCTTTGGAGATGACCTTGTACCCCTTTGAAGTTCGATGTTTGGTGACAATGGCTTTCCTGATAGTCTCAGGCAGCTTTCTTGTCTTCACCATTGTGAAAATGGAACAGGGAGTGAATTTTAAACATTAGAGCCATCATTCATTAGTTGATTCAAGTCATGTGATAATGACAATTGAATACAAGTGCATCTAATTTTACTGCAATGGGAATGTGGTTCTTCTGTTCAAACGGATTTGAATTGGTTATAAGGGTGCCAATAATCATGTCCTATCAAAACAAAATAACACTAAAGAGGTGAAAACCTATACTTAAACTAAAAAAAACCCTTATAACATATATTTGATACTTAAAAGAATCAAATAAAACAAGAGCAATTAAAAAAGGAAATAGTATGAAAACTGGGACTTTGCCAGGACATGATTATTTAAACTAAAAAAAACCTTATAATAATGCTAAATGAAATCCCCAAAAACAAACCTACTAACTAAATGTTATGTTAATGTCGGACCATTTGCCATGAGGGAACACTCTCTTATTCCCTTTTATTCTATTAGTAGCTGAACCAACAGCTCACATCTCACAATATATCAGCATTAAAATGAGGGAAAATTGCACTATGCAAGTCCCTCAAATGAATGTGATAATTATAACGGAAAAAAGATCAGTTCAATAATATATGTTTATGTTTATGCAATTTCTTGATATACCGCCCAAGCTGAAAGGCATCAGAGCGGTTTAGAATCACTACAAGCAGGTATATACATCTTGCATGAATTTAGGTACTGAACCCTTTATGGCGGACTATATAATCAGCTAAATTACGCCCTCTCTGATGAGCTATCATAATCGGGCATTTAAAACATGCATGGATACCCAAAATATGCCAATGGTTTTTTAAAGTCTCACTAACCTGATTTGTCAAATGCATATAGGGTAAAATACCTACTATAGGGGCTTGATCATTACTCGAAGGTTCCAAATGTCCTTGCTGCCACCATTCAGGATGATTATACTGTGCCCTCTTGTATGCTTTTCGCACAATACTAGCTGGATAACCTCGAGCCAACAACCACTGGGAGAGTTCATGGGCATGCTTATGAAACTCATCCATAGTAGTACATAATCTCTGAAGCCTTATTAAATTGGCCCAAAGGGAGGGTGTAATTTAGCTGATTATATATTTTGCCATAAAGGGTTCAGTACCACATTATCTTCAGGATCTAGAAACATTGGGCATTATGCTTGTGGAACATGTGATTTTTGTACTTTCACTATTTCAGGCAGTGAATGGACTGATTCAATTTCGAACATCATATATCGAGCTTACCATGAGACTACTTGTATATCTTCATTCGTGGTATATATGTTTATTTGTCCTTGTTCTTTGAAATATATAGGATGGACATCTAGATCTATGAAGTTTCGTTTACAGGAACATCGTTCCAGATTGAATACACGGGTAATGGCAGCTCCTATGGTTGCACATTGCATTTCTCAAGGACACTTGTTTCAAGATCTGACTTGGCGGTTTATCGATCAGGTCCCTTTAAATTACCGTGGAGGGGATTGACTTGTCCGACTGCAGTGCCTGGAACAGCGTTGGATTTTTAAATTACATACTGTCATGCCATTGGGCCTTAATATGGATTTGGATTGGTGGAGCTTACTATAGAACAATGGGATTGACCAACGTACGTGGTGATGACGTCAGTGTTTGTTCTCTTTTACAATGGATTGCACGTTCTGCTTCAGTATTCTGTCTTGCCTGATGAAGGGCCAGGTGAAGACAGATGGCCTGAAACATGGCTCTATGTAGCGATGTGACTTTGAATTTTACTTCAACAGAAGGAATGCAACTTTGAATTTACCTGCTCTAGCAGAAGTGTTTGATTATCGTAGTATATGAAGTTTTGTAATTTGACGGAGAAGAGAGCTACAGCCACGTTAGCAAGATTTGCTGCATGAATGGAGAATTTTGAACGAAGCTAAGTTGGTGTTTTTCATATATTATTGAACTGATCTTTTTTCCATTATAATTATCACATTTATTTGAGGGGCTTGTGTAGTGCAATTTTCCCTCGTTTTTATGCTGATATATTGTGAGATGTGAGCTGTTGGTTCAGCTACTAATAGAATAAAAGGGAAGGTTTGCTTCAAGAGGGTGTTCCCTCATGGCAAATGGTCTGACATTAACATAACATTTAATTAGTAGGTTTGTTTTTGGGGATTTCATTTAGTATTATTATAAGGTTTTTTTTAGTTTAAATAATCATGTCCTGGCAAAATCCCAGTTTTCATACTATTTCCTTTTTTAATTGCTCTTGTTTTATTTGATTCTTTTATGTATCAAATATATGTGATTATATATAATCCAAAGCCATTTCATTGGCCACTTTTTTTTAGGAGATATTGGACATTAAGGGGTTGAACTGCAAGGGTGCCATTAGTGTTGACTACAACTGTATAATTAGAACACTATGCTAAGGAGATGAGTTCCTTAATAAAACTGACATGTTTACAACCTTTCCTTTAAAGAAGAACACTGAAAACAATGTTCATCACCAACATGAAAAATGCAGCGCATGAAAGAGTAACCTGATAAATACTTGTGGAGGCCATAATTTATTGGCAAACACTGAAATGAAAACATTAGACTAATTACAGTATATGATTTTCAAATGATATTATATTGTTTGTACAAATGCAATATAGTTTATTTTTGCTTTGAAAGACCAGATCTACTTATATTTTCCATAGACACCAACAGCAGGAAAGGAGAAAGGGGAGGTCAAACACAGTGCACAGGTCATTATAACAGAGAAATACTTGGCATTCTTATGCTAAAATTGAGGATCAAGATAGAAGGGAAAACACCATCCCACAGAGCAACAGAAAAGGGAGAGAATGCAAAAAGAGATAAGGAAAGGAAAGTGGTGGAAAGAAAATTAAAAAGAGACATGAGGAAAAAGAGAAAAGAAAACATAGACAAGAGTAAAGAGATAAAAAAAGTGTGAGACAGAGGGGACATCATGGCAAAAAACATCAGGTATGAAAAGAAGATAGACATGAAAGAGGAACGGAGGGGCGGAGCCCGATGTCCAGCGGGATGGTCGCATAACGCTGAGGCTCCCGAGAGGCCTACTCAGAATCCTGAATTAACACCGGACATACCTGAATTTCTGCTCTGATCTTGCCGGGGCACATTGGTGAGATGGCGGGGACCAAACCTACACGCCTGGAATTTGGATCTCCAGCGGCTTCTCACGGTAAACGCTCCAAAACTGAACCCCCGTCTCCGCAGAAGGGGCTGGCTTTGCGCGAGGGCCCCGAAATGCAGCAGGAAATCCTCGCAGAGATTAGAGGAGTTAAGGACCTCGTGCAGTCAAACGGTGAAGCACTCCGAGCGCTGCGGGAAGATCTTGGTGTGTTACAAGGCAGGCTAGAGGGACTCTCTTCGCGTCAGGACAAAATGGAGAGCGTATTAGACTCCCACGCGGTCCGGTTGTCCAAACTCGACAAAGTTGAACGTCAGGTGCGGGCCTTGCAGAAAGAAGTGGAAGATGGCAATAATAGAGCGCGCCGCAACAACCTACGACTCGTGGGCATACCGGAGGGAGCGGAATCGGGAGACATGAAGGAGTTTTTATATAAAATCCTCCCTTCCTTGCTCCAAATCACCTTTACTAAAGAATTGGAGATCGATCGCGCTCATCGTGTACCCACAAACATAACGCTCAACGGGAGGACCCCGCGGCCTATCGTCTTTCGACTTTTGAGATATCAACATGTGGAGCAAATTCTCAGTACCTCTCGGGCAAAGGGCCATATGGAGTTTGAGAGCCATAAGATCTCCTTCTATCCTGACTTGGCTAAACCCACGGTCGACCGCCGAAAGCGCTTTCTGGAATTCCGGCCGAGGCTTCAACAACTACAAGCACGCTATGGCCTGATGTACCCGGCCAAGCTCCGAGTCACGCTTCACAATCAGACAAGAACATTTGAGGACCCTGATCTACTAGCGGAGTTTTTGGATGCTAAAGAAGCCGACTTGATGCGTTGACTTCCAGAATATTCCTGCCAGTATTCTCATGTCCGCTGTGCCTGCCATACTGGATTTGCCGCGGCTCAGCAAAAGTCTGCCGAGGGCGGTTTGTTGCCTTATCTTGATGATATCTGTGACCCGACTCCATCTACCCATCGTAGCCTCGATGAGTATCAGAGACAGTGTTAATTATGGACTCTGGTGTGTTTTTTTTCTTTTTTTTATGTTTCTATTTTCCTCTCTAGGGCCTCCTCCCGCAGACATATGGTCGCCATTTTCATTGGGGGTTTTGCTTCTTCTCTAAGTTACTTTGGTACATACTTTTCAATATGGGGTGTATTAGTCAGCAGACTCGGTGATTATATCATTTTTGTACAGTTTCTGATTATGTTGTATGTTTTCCAGCGCCCTTATCTAAAATGTCTATTACTGCTCGATGGCACCATGTAAGATTTTATCATTGAACGTAAAAGGAATCAATAATCCGATAAAACGGAAGAAAATCCTAAGCTATCTAAGTCATGAAGCTGCGGATCTGATTTTTCTCCAAGAAACGCATTTAAATTCGAAGGAAACTCTTAAACTCAATGTTAAACCTTACATGGTGGCCGCCTATTCTCCAGCCGTTTCTAAGAAATGTGGGGTTGCCATACTGGTTAGGAAATCTCTGCATGCTACTATTATTGCGACTAGCTCAGATACAGCAGGTAGATGGTCCAGAGCTCACCTCAAGATAGGTAACCTTGAAGTTACATGTATATGCCTTTATGCTCCTAATGTGGATGACCCTGCCTTTTTTGCTACCATTGCTCAGGTTGCGCAGGCCTCTGCTAATACCTCATTGATAATTGGGGGGGATTTCAATTTAGTTCTTGATCCCCTGATTGACAAACAGCCGCCTAGGACAAGTGGTCCCCCCAAGAGTCATACCACGCTTACCTCTATGATCAAAGATCTTGCTTTAGTCGATCTATGGAGGTTACTACACCCCAATGAGCTTGACTTTACCTTCTTTTCTTCCCCTCATAAATCCCAGTCTCGTATAGATTTCTTTCTCATATCAAAACTGTTAGTCCCCCA
This sequence comes from Ichthyophis bannanicus, assembly GCA_033557465.1. Classification (NCBI taxonomy): domain Eukaryota; kingdom Metazoa; phylum Chordata; class Amphibia; order Gymnophiona; family Ichthyophiidae; genus Ichthyophis; species Ichthyophis bannanicus. The sequence goes on along the minus strand of CM066034.1, from coordinate 669,403,454 downwards.
GGTGGACACTGCAAAGATTCACTCCCAACATATTTCAGACCATGCTGCTATTTCTTTTCAATTACACACTACTGCACCCCAAGGGAATTCGGGGGCCTGGTTCTTTGATAGAGCCCTATTAACTCAGCCAGAGTTCCAGTTAGAAATTCGCGCAGCCATACAGGATTACTTCCATTTTAATTTACCCCAGGATACTGCAAATTGGGCTTGGTGGGAGGGTTTCAAAGCGGCCATTCGTGCAACGATCACCAGTTATCAAATTCGCCTGCGGAAACAACACAAACAGCAGCTACTTATACTAGACCAACAAATCAAAGCAGGCGAACGAGTTCTAACTTCCCGTACTGATCCATGCGTCTTAGTTCGCTTACAGCGTCTCCGTTTTCAATATAATGCAATCCTCTCAACTGCAGCTTCTAAGAGTATTGAGCTTCAACGAGGGACATACTACCGTGAAAGCAACCGAGCCGGTCGACTTTTAGCCAACGCCTTGAAAGGTCAAAAAGAAGCCAAACGCGTAGCGGCCCTTCGAGCCCCACAGGGAGGGGGCATACTGACCACCGACTCCGATATCGTAGCACTTTTTCGGGATTTCTATACCCGTCTCTATCAATCTGAATGTGATTTCTCATCAGAGACCTTCGAGCGATTGTTGTCTGATATTCAGCGGCCGACCCTTTCTGAAGCTGATAGGGATGCGCTAGATGAACCTTTCTCTACTTCAGAGATCCAATTTGCCCTAAAACGCACAGCCTCGGGTCGAGCCGCCGGGCCTGATGGTCTCCCGACCGAATTCTACAATACGTTCAGTGCAGATTTAGTACCCTACTTAAAACTCTATTTTACTGCCCTTGCGGTAGATACATCCTCCTTGGGATCCTTTTCTGCAGCTAATGTGGTAGTATTTGAGAAAGAAGGCAGAGACCCGCTGCTAACCGCCAACTATCGTCCAATCTCCCTACTTAATGCCGATTATAAGATCTTCGCAACGATCTTGGCCTCCCGGCTGTCTGACAGGATGGCCACCTTAATCCATCCCGACCAATGCGGTTTTATACCCGGCCGATCCACCGCTGACAATGCTCGGACCTTGTGCCATGTGCTCTCCAGTGCTGCCACCTTGGACCACCCCTGGGTGGGTCTTTCCCTAGATGCTGAAAAAGCCTTTGATCGCCTAGAATGGCCCTTTTTATTTGCAGTTCTCCGATGGTATGGTTTTGGGGAGGGCTTCCTCCGATACCTCCAAGTCATGTACACTCAACCCGTTGCCAGTATTTGTGTAAATGCTATTAAGTCTCAGCCTTTTAATCTCCAAAGAGGCACGCGTCAAGGTTGCCCCCTATCACCAATGCTCTTTGATCTTGCTCTTGAACCCCTCGCCCTCCTTATTAGACAGTCTGCACGTATTCGTGGTGTCCCCTTCAGTCACAGAGAGATTAAACTCTCTGCATATGCAGATGACCTTATGCTCTTCGTATCCCTTGATTCGGTTCCAGCTGTCTTGGATCTGATTGATGGATACTCGCAATTATCGGGCTATAAAATAAACTGGACCAAATCCGTAGCATTCCCACTGAACCGCCGGGTACATGAGGCTGACATGCAGGCCTTTCCTTTCCTTTGGCAATCCCGCATGGTGAAATATCTTGGGGTCCATTACTGTTCTCCTTTAGAAGACACTATTAGTTTCAATGCCAAAGAGGTAGTCTCCAAAGTCCGTGAGCTCACAAATCGCTGGTCTCCCTTATCCCTTACATGGTGGGGCCGCCTAGAAACTGTGAAAATGATGATAGTCCCCAAGGTGAACTATATTTTAGAAATGCTGCCATGCTTACTCCCGCTACACACACCTACAAAGATATTGAGGGCCTTCTCGTCCGCTATCTCTGGCAGGGCAAACCACCAAGGATAGCTAAGCAACAACTACAGTCTGCGAAGGAACTAGGGGGTACCCGCTTTCCTGATTTTCTTAAATATCATCAAGCCTTCTTACTTAAACAAGGTGCCCGATGGCTAGATGCCTCGACAGACAGCAGACCAGTTTGGCTTGACATAGAAGAGGAGCTTAGTAACCCAATTCCGTTGATCCATCTCCCCGGTATGTCCTATCAAGTAGACACCCGCCATCCCCCAATGATTGTTGATACTCTTGCGGCCTTTAATACTCTCATTCTATCACTGGGCCCCAACGTATGTCCTCAGGACGGACTCCCGCTGTGGAATAACCCCAGAATTCAAGTCCTAAATAGAACGATAGCATGGAAACCCTGGTACTCTAGGGGGATCTGGACACCCCAACAGCTCTTCTCTGCAGCTCGTTGGAAAACCTTTTCTGATTTACAAAAGGAATTTGCGTTACCAGCGAAACATTACTTTCAATTGATGCAGCTTCAACACTGCCTCAAAAGTGCTCGAATCCTGCCACCCTCTGTCTCTACTGAAGACGGGCTATTAGATCTAATTCACTCTATTAGTAGTACTCATGGGGTAGCCTCTAACTTTTATAAACTATTATGTCCGGGTACAGATACTACTACTTGTAGAGCCCAACAAGCCTGGGAGCGCGAACTGCAAACCACTTTAACCCCTGTGCAATGGAGCTTTTTCTGGAGTAAAGTAGTGCGGGTTTCCCGATCTGCCTCAATTACCCAAACTCTCTTCTTTTTTGCACATAGATGCTTTTATACTCCAGAAAAAATAGCCAAATGGCACACAACTGCTAGTGACCAGTGTTGGTCTTGTCATACTGCTGTGGGAACCCTCGCTCATGTTATTTATGAATGTCCTCAACTACAGGTTTACTGGGGGCGGGTCTGGGGTCGTATTCAACTTATCTTACATCTCCACGAGCCTCTTTCTTGGAAGATAGTGGGACTCCGCTCAGTGGCGGAGGTCCCCTCTCTTCCTAAGAAGGGTCGCTTTCTCCTTGATTTCATGCTGGGTATAGCTATATGTTTAATCACGAGGAATTGGAAGGATAGCTCTCGACTTACTGTCAATGAATGGTGGAACCTTGTCTGCCTATATAGTAAATATGAGCAGATATCTCGGAGAGCTTTTCCCCATACCCAAACTCACTCTCGCTTGTCTAAATGGCAGATGCTCAATGATTATGTACAATCTGCTCATTGCTCCGACATGTCTGTTTAATGTACACTCATCATGTTTTAGATCACCGTTTGGTTTTGTAACACAATAATGTCAGTACACGCCCGTTTCGGGAATGATTAGTTTTCTAGAGAAGAAGCAGGGGGGAGGGGGGTGGTAGGGGTTTACTTTGGTGTATGTATCTCATTCTATGTATGTATCTGTCTTTTAGCTGTATGTCTTCCTTTCCTTTGTTGTTATAAAACGAAAATAAAGATTAAAAAAAAAAAAAAGACATGAAAGAGGAACAGCAGAGACCGATGGCACAAAAAGAGGATGGAAGAAGAAATATAAAAAGGGGATTTAGTAAGATGCAGGTTAAAAAAGAGTAGAGGAGGGGACAATGGGAAAGAAAGTGAAGGGAAGAAAGGGAAAGATTAGACATAAGAAAGTACACTGTCATGAAAATGAGACATTACAATGAGAAAAGAAAGAAATAATGAAAGAAGACTTAATCATCTTAAAAGAAGAGATGTGGAGGGTAATTTTATAATAGGGTACTTAGGATAAGAGGATAAACAGCTGCCTATTTTAAGTCTATTTTGTTGGTACATAAATGGCAGGGATTGCACCAAGAAAGCAAGCATAGACATTTACACCCATGTGTCGATTATTGAAACATGTGCGTAAATTAACATGTTAATTTCTACACACATACTTGGCGACTTCCAATGCGCATTTTCCAGATTTTGACCCTAGCTACTCCTTCTGGCAAAGTATACACCTTCTTGGCAACGTGCGCGCTTTTAAGTCAGTCAGTATTTTATAAAAGGCTTTTTACTTAAGTATGTGGCCACATATGTGTGAAAAAGAATTAAGAAATTACCCCTAAGGGGAGCAATTTTAAAAGAAATTTGATTACTAGGGGTGTGCAGGCCAAAACGTTTTGTTTCCTTTAGTTTTCCAATTTGTAGAATTTTTTGTTTTGTTTTGTTCTGTTTAATTTTGTTACTTCCTATCTGTTGTTAATAGTATGCACTGTTGAGCAATAGTAAGCACTATTGAACCATATTACACATTATGGGGGTCATTCTGTGCCATGAATAGAGGGGATGTATGTCCCATCCCTCTACCACTGCAGTGCAAAGGCTCCCCATACGTACAGCTGTGTTGTATGGGGAGCCGTAGACAGGGGCGGGAGTGGGCAATCTGGAGGCGGGCGAGGATGAGGAATGGGTGGGATGAGACCCCAAATGTATAGGACCAATTCAGAGGTCAGCCCTATATGTTCAGAGCCTGCCGGGTAGATGAGGAAGGTGGAATAAGTCCCACTGGACATCAGGGGATGGCATTGGATGGCAGGGACAAACAGGTGAGGGACGAAGGGGGTTCCCTGTAGCCCGACCCTGGCCATGGGAGGCCTGATCAGGGTTTGAGCTGTGGGGAAAGGACATTTTGGATTGACAGTTGGGAATCATAGCTTGTAATGGAGCCACTGTGTCATGGCAACGAGACGCCATAGCACTGCGGCTCCATTATGGAGCCAGGATGAGTTAGCCGAGTATGTGGCTGGGCATGCGGCCAATCAGAATCGGGGCCCATCCTGCACATCCAGGCCATAGACCCGATTCTGATCTCGTAGGCTAGCCCCCAAGGGATTAGAATGAGGTCTACCTCTGTATGCACCAATTCTGATTGGCTGTACAGGGGCTGGATGGCCAATACAGAATCAGCCTCTGTGGCTCAATAGTATGCATCATTTGCCCATAGCATGCACTATTGCTCAATAATATGCACTATTAAGTGATAGTGTGCATTATTAATGACATATGGGAAATGATGACATTTTGGGGTATTTATTTCTTTTTCATTTAAAAATTATATGAACACGATACAGAAAAGTTTGTTGATTTTTCTATTTCATTTCAAACAAATGTGCATTCCTATTTATTACATAGAATAGCATTTTGAAATTGTCCTGGCATATACATGACTAGAATGAGGTGCTAGGAAAATATAGTATCTATAGTACTGTATTGCGATATGCATGTAGACCACCCCTGCAGCTCAGAATAGGTGGGATGGTGGTGAGATCAGCATTTATACATATATCTTATAAAATGCACATAAAAGGGGTAATTTTCTAAGAAGACGTGGAAAGTTACTTGCCATCTACATGTGCAAATAATGTATTTTAGTGATTCACCCCCGTTAATGGGCCTTTAGTGGATACTTTAGGTGGTTGCTATTCTATAAGTATTTGTATAATGCCAACGGTGCGTACTTTCACTGTAAGCATTCACATGAACAGTGCTTGGGTAGAGCAAGGTGGAGCATGCAGTTATTTTATAAAATATGAGCATATATATGCATTAGATACACATGAATATTTACATTAGTCATAATACACATTTTCAACTACTTATACCCCTATTTAATAAAGTATGAACACACTTTACTTTTTAAAATAAATGTTAATCTAGGCACCCTTTTATAAAATCACCCTCATAGGGGTTGTGTCCAAGATGGCAGACACTAGTAGGCATGGTGTGGAGCTCGTCCATTGACGAAATATGATAGAAAGAAAGAGAAAATCTCAGGTTTTCACTTTTGAATTTGATATGGAGATACCTGTGTCCTTCATTCGTGGTCCCATTAATATCTTTGTTATCAGAGCTACAGTTTCTTCAATCCCAGTAGGTTCCTCACTTACTATGAAGGTGAATCTCGAGAGCCCCTCCTCACCCTTAAAGGCTGTGTTGCCATCTCCTGGGGAGCGAGTGCCTCCAAAGTTGCTGACAGTACATCTGCTGGCTGCATCAATGCCTGTTGATGTGGCAAATGAGACAACTATCAGTGTTGAAGGAGGCAGCAGAGTTTCAGAAGTGCTGAGAGAGGACGCCAAGCATTGAGGGTCTGGTTGAATCATGAGGCCTGCAGTGGATCTGGTGACAGGACATGATTGATACATAATGGAGCTGGGTGCAGATGGGACATTTGTAAAGGATATCCTTGTTCTGAACCCCAGTGCTGCTACATTAAAGTTGGAATGTCCTCAGGTATTCAATATGGAAACCTAGTGGGAAGCAATTCAGGGTCTGCAACTTTTCCTGTCAGTACAAATTCAAACATCTACCCAAATGGCTGGAGATTCTAACCAAGTGAAACCTGATATACTCAAGATTGAGGAAAGAATGGATAAATATGAGGACAGAGTTAAAAACTGGAGTCAAATAACTCTATTTTGATGAAGGATAGTTTGAATATGCACAAGAATATAAAAAATTCGGAGAATGCAATTCAGCTTTGAAATTTCAGTTTGTCAATATTTTTCTAAACTTTGTACTGCTTCTTTCTTAGATGGGATCAGTAAATATCTTGTTCAGGGGCTTAAACCCCTTTTGTCTCTTATCCAAAATGTATTACCTCCCTCAAGGGAAAAGCATCCAGTTGCTGAGGCACAACTGACTTTGTGGAACAGTCAGGGGATGGGGTTATTATGCCTTTTATATTACTGATTCAGTTTAGATTGGATTCAGAAGGGAATGGTTATCGAAAATGTCCTTTAAGGACAGTATCTGAATTCAAAAAAGCATGGGACAAACATAGAGGATCTCTAAAGGAAAAAAGGGGACTGTTGTAGTTGTTGATATGGAAGGACAGACTAGATAGGCCATGTGGTCTTTTTCTGTCATCATTTTTCTATGTTTCTATGTTTCTAGATACTGCCAATATGCATAAATAATGTATTTTCAATGACTTTTGTATATTGATGGGCCTTTTACGCACATACTTTATCTCAGTGGTTCTCAACCCAGTCCTCTGGTACCCCTAGTCCAGTTGAATATGCATGAGATAGATCTACATACAATGGAAGCAATGCATGCAGATCTATCCCATGCATATTCATTGTGGATATTCTGAAAACCTGACTGGCCTGGGGCTACCAGAGGACTGGGTTGAGAACCACTGCTTTAGCTGGTCACTACTCTATATGTACATTGTAATGGGGAAGATCCATCCTTGGCCTTGAAAACACAGGATTCTGTGAGAACTAGGTCAGAATCTGACAGGCAGGCAAACCACATGATCAATAGTTGTCAGGAGCAATGTAAACAGACCCAGCCACGAGGTTTGCAACCCCGCCCAACTAGCAAGCAATCCTTAGCTCCTGAAGCAAATAGTTTTCACCTGAGTGGGGGAAGTGCTAATCAGCACTATAAGAAACACTCAGTAGAGGTAGAAAGGAGAGAAGAAAGAAACAGGAAGGAACTCTCTGAGATCCAGCGACAGACCCGGAGAGAGAGCGAGAAACAGCTGTGAGAGTCAGTTTGCTGTGACGCAGTTTGGAGCTCAGAGACAACGGGCTTTGCAGAGTGAATGGAAGCCTGAGAGAGTGGAACCGTATGTATCTGAGAATTGTGACCCTGGAAGTGATTCTGAACCAGACTTAAGGAAACTTACTGGCAGCAGAAATACCTTGAGAGTTAATGCTCAGAAGCCTCGTGGGAAAAGTCCAAGGCTGGTGCCGTGCTGGGAAGGCCACCAGAAGGATTTAACAGGAGAGCTAGCGTGGGAGCATTTACAAGCCCCTGAGAGGGAGAGGTATTGTGTAGAAGATATCTGCATGTCAGAAGAAGAAGAGTTTGAAAAGCTTAAACCTCAGAGAAAGCTTCCAAGGGCAAAACCCTTTGCTAACAGGGTAGAGCAGTTCCATTATCCTCAGCCAAAACCTGAAGGTAGGACAAGCAAATACTTTAAAGGGAAAAGTTCTTATAAAAAGTTATATGCTGAAAATCCTGGAAGGTGGGTCTCTCCTCTCTCACACTCTGATATATATGGTAACAGTAATTATTACCTTAGAGAGGGCTAGCTGGATAAGCCCTGTGAAGATACATTAGAAGGAGGTTTACAAACGTTGTGCAATAAAGAAAACGTTTGTCCAGCTGAAAGTCAGCAGGAGCCTATGATAATTGATTCTGCTAGTGAAGATTCATTTGGTGATCCAATGGATTGTACGCTAACCATTTCAGACAAGATTACTTCTTTGTGTTAAGCCAGCGTTTGTGCATTGCTTAAGGCTAGCTGTAAAGATCACGAGATCTGCTGTTCATTGGCAAAGTAACTGTATGCTGAGAATATTGTTTCCTGTGGATATAATTTGAGTAAGAAGCAAGAAGAAGCTGTCTTTCATTTTCCTGTATCACATGCCAGAGTGTATGGCTTTAGTGTCCTAAGTTTGTTGTGTTGTATATTTGAAAATCCAACCCCGGGAGGGGAAATAAAATACTATCTTGTACCTGACCCATTCGTGTCCACAACTACTCCTTCATCGAAAGGGTCATCAGGCGGACAGACCCACTCCCCCTAGGCGGCAGATTGGCCACTGCCTGACAACATGCATGAGGCCGATGGCACATACTTTCACTACGAGTATTCACATAGGTAGAACTTGGGTAGAGTGCACATATACGTTATAAAAATATTGGCATGCATGTGAAAGATATGTTAGTTATTTATGCCAGCCATAGGGCTGATGTAAGTGATCAGGCTTAAATTCAATGCACATTTCTTACTACCTACGCCCCTACTTTATAAAATATACACATGTGGCTTTATAAAATATATTATAGGCACGACTGATGCACATAAAATCTCATGTACAGGGCCTTATTTGCATATCTACTGAACCTCCTTTACATACATTTAATTTATTTTATTTTAAAATGTATATGTTGCCCATCTAAAATCTTAGGTGGCTTTTCAAAGGAGCCCTTCACAAGTCTCTTTTTTCTCCTGGCAATGACTTAGAGGCATGTTTACTAAATATTAATGTTTATTAAGTGCCACTGCGCCAATAGAAATAAATGGGTGTTCCTGCACTTAATGCACATTAACATTTGTGAATTTACAATTTTTAGTAAACATGCCTTTTAATGAGTGTCTGAATACCATTTGTAAGGGCAGTGAGGATAAGGAAAGGCTACCGGATTTCTACATTACTTTACTTCAGTATCAACTGCCAGGCATATTAGGAAGTACTGTACGCCTTGCCCATTTAGAACCCAAAGCAAACCCGCCGTATCATAACAGCACTACCAGGACTCCCAAAGCACCAAACTCTACCCATCAAAAGGCAACACTGCAAATATTAAATCAATACATCTCAGACAATACCAATACATCTCCTACTGGGAAAAGAGAAAAAGTGGCACTGTCAAATAGAAACTACATGAACAGAATACCTCAGCTTGCTTGCACATGCAGAATATAGACCATCACCAAAGAACAAAGAATCACAATTTAGAAATATGAAGACAATAATTAAACTGGGAACCCCAAAAGCCAAACTTGAAATGTACACCAACACTGGAGAAATAAAACTATAAATTAATTTCCTCTTGTATTAAACAAAACCCAAGACGTTAGCGATGTACATTTTCCAGAGCTGACATATTCCAGTTAATAAATTCAAAATAAAAAAGTATTTTTCTGCCTTTTGTTGTTGGGAATTTTATTTTTCAGTTGCAATTGCTCCAGTCACTTTCTTCTGATTTCTTTGTGCCTTCTGCTAACTCTCCATTGTCTGCTGTGCATTTGTCCTTTCTTCCCTCTTCTAGTTTTTATTCCATTCTCTCTCTTCATCTGCTCTAACATACTGATCTTTCCCTTTTTTCTCTTTCCTCCATTTCTTTCTTTATTCTTTTTTCATTCACTCAAATTTCACCCTTCCATCCTCAATCCCCATTTACTCTCCCAATACTCAGGCAAACAGAGATTTTTCTTCCCTCCCACACAAAATATCTTTTCCCCTCTCCATCCTCACTCCCCCAGCCCCTTCCCTTTCTAGTCCTCCCCCAGCATCGGTTCCCTTATAGTCCTATTCTCCCATCCCCCGCATCAGCCCATTTCCAGTACTAGCCCCCCATCAGCCCATTTCCAATCCTAGTCTCCCATGAACCAATTCCAGTCCTATCCAAGCCACCCATCAGCCAATTTTCAGTCCAAGCCCCCCATCAGCCCATTTCCATTCCAAACCGTCCGCAATCAACCCATTTACAGTAACAGCCCCCCAATCAGCCCTTTCCAGTCCTATCCTAGCCCCCCATCAGCCCAATTCCAGTCCTAGCTCTCCATCAGCCATTTCCAGTCCTATCTTAGCCACTCCATCAGCCCATTTGCAGTCCTTTCTAGCACCCCCATCACCCCATTTCAAGTCCTAGATCTCCCATCAGCCCATTTCCAGTCCAATTCCCTCCCCCCAATCAGTCCATTTCCAGTCCTAGCCTCCACATCAGCCATTTCCAGTCCTAGCCTCCCATCAGCCTTTTCCAGTCCTAGCCCCCCCCCCCCCCAGAGCCTTGCGCCTGTCTGACATGCTTCAGAGTGAGACGAGGAGACTTGAATCCCCAGCTCACCACTGTACAGCCACCAGAATGAAGAGCGGCATTTTCTTTCACTCCATCGCTGTTTTCTTGTGCAGCCTGCTGGCGCACTGAGTGTTGGGAAACAGGAAATGCCCTTTAACCTCCAGTTCACTAGCAGGCTGCACAAGAACATAGCTGCTGGAGTGAAGGAAAATGCTGCTCTTCACTCTAGCGGTTGAGCAGATGAGACTCTGAGATGCTGAATGTACCAATACATCCTTCAAATAAGTACCTCATTGAAAAGCAAATAAAGGTGAATTAGTCAGTACTGGGTGAGGCTGAAGTATATGCCAGCATCTTTTAATAATATTCTTAACTTTAGTTGCTTCTGGCAATAACGGTAGAACACAGATCAATTGTGCCTGGGGTTTTTTTGGTCATGGTTGTAACAGTAAAAAATGATTAGCCTATTTATTTCACTGGAATGTCCTCTTCATACATTGGAAGGGTTACTCTTGCTTAAAAAACGCTGCACCATCTGTTGAGATTGTGCTAAAAGCTCTTGATCTGTGGAGCAATCCTACATAAGTAGTGGAGTGGAGGAGTGGCCTAGTGGTTGGGGCAAGGTACTTCAGGCCGGAAGGTCAGGGGTTCAAATCCCACTAGAGGACAGCAACCTTGGGCCGGAAGGACTGGGGTTTCTAGTCCCACAGGTGCTCCTTGTGGTCTTGGGCAAGCCACTTAACCCTCCATAGCCCATGTTCCCTGTAAAATAGTTATCTCCAAGTTATAATGCCCTGTTCAATGTAATTTCAGTTTGTTCAATGTAAACCACACTGATGCAGAATAGCACAGTATATAAGAGAATTAAAATAAATAAAGTATAAGAACTGACTTATTAGTAAACTTCACACAATATGGATAGTTGAGCGCCTGAAAAAAAGCCAACCAGGACCTAAGTGTACTGATGACGGCACAGAGCAACAGCATTCTTTTGCTGATTTAAAGTGGGTGATAGTGGATCAAGTCCTGCTGAGTCTGGGCAGCAGTGGCCTTAATTTGAAATTATGGTGCCCTGAATAACATTGGATTTTTGAATTTAATATATTGGTGAGTGGTCAGCATTTTATTGAACAATTAGAATGTCGAGTTAGCTCGAGGAGGAAATGACATACTACTTCTCTTTAAAAATGAAGGTGGCTGGCTGTCAAAAAATGCCAACATTGTAGGCTATGCATCTATACTTAAGGCTGGCATCACATGTGCCGGACACAGGTGTATGCCGAAACATCAGTAGCAGGCATCAGTGAATAAGATAAGTAAATAAAATAGCAGGATATGAAATGTAAATTGTAATCCAGCCAAAGTATGGATGCACACGTGCTAATAAGGCTCAAGAGCAGTGTGATACAGACGCAAATAACATAAAAGAGAGAGGCAAGGTATACAGACAAGCGGTTTTGGTGAATGGCATATGGGGCTCTTTTTATTAAAGAGTGCTATGGTGTTGTACTTATTGCACTGATAGCATATAAAGCCATAGCAGATTAGGTGCAACACCATCACATTAACTGTTGGGGGCATGGCAAGCATGTTTCTAACAGCTAAAGTTGCGCACCCTGCCTTGACAAGGCCTAAAATTAGCATTTATCTCCCCCTATGGAGGTAGTGGTAAGTGCACCTGCGCTAATCGCATGCCTTGATGTAAGTGATCACCCCTAACCCACCCACTTACCACCTCAACACATTCAGCACAGTTAGCGTGGAAAATGGGACATATTAACTATGCTAGCTCCATGCTAATGGTTACCATGAGTCACTCGTGTGGTTAGACTAGGAATGGGCAAACTACGGCCCGGCGGACCTTTTAATCCGGCCCGCGGAGCGCTAGCTAATTTATTCATTTATTCACCTCACTTTCTAGAGGACGCAGCGTAATCTCACGATGGCCGGCTAGTGTAGTGCAGAATCCCAAAATGAGTGGGGCAAAGAAAAGAAAAGTGGACAGTGAATGCAGAGTGTTTAATAAGGGGAGGAGTGGCCTAGTGGTTAGGACAAGGTACTTCGGGCCAGAGGGCTGGGGGTTCAAGTCCCACCTGGGGACAGCAATCTCAGGCCGGAGGGACTGGGATTTCTAGTCCTATAGGCACTCCTTGTGGTCTTGGGCAAGCCACTTAACCCTCCATTGCCCATGTTCCCTGTAAGTATTAGCATATGTGTGTCATATCCCCTCATGTTAAATGTATCTCCCAATTGACCGCTTTGACCCAGTGAAAAGCAGGATATAAATACAGCTAAATAAAATAAATAAATAAATAAAATAATAAGGAATGGATAGCAAAATATTTTTTTACGGAAGTCCGATCAATAGCTGTATGTCTCATATGCCAGGAAACTGTTGCGGTTTTCAAAGAATATAATATCAGCAGTCATTTTGCCACGAAGCATGCTAACTATGCTAGCAAGCAGTCGCCCCAAGAACGGGAGTCTACAGCTCAGAGGTTGATGGCTAAATTACAGGCTCAGCAAAATTTATTTCACAGACAAACTGCGATTCAAGAGTCAAGTACCAAAGCAAGTTTTATGCTCTCATTCAAATTAGCAAAAGCTAGTAAACCCCTCTCTGAAGGAGAGTTTTTGAAAGAATGCATGATAGAGACCGCAGGTCTTTGTGTCCAGAGAGCAAAGACAAGTTTGAAAAACTCAGTTTATCACGCAGGACAGTGACTCGTCGTGTGGAACTGATTGATGAAGACATAACAAACAATTTAAATAATATTGCAGAGTCCTTTAAATTATATTCGCTAGCACTGGACGAAAGTACAGACATAAAAGACACAGCTCAGCTCTTAATTTTTATCCGAGGGATTAGCGACAGTTTTGAAATAACAGAGGAGTTTTTGGCCATGGAGCCACTTAAAGGAAAAACACGGGGAGAAGATTTGTATGACCGGGTGTCTGCTGTCATCGAGAGTATGAAGCTACCTTGGAGTAAACTTGCTAATGTCACTATGGATGGATCTCCATATTTAACTGGAAAAAATGTGGGATTGTTCAAAAGAATTCAGGATAAAGTGAAAGGAAAACCCTGAGCAAGAAGTTATTTTTCTCCACTGCATCATACACCAAGAATCTTTGTGTAAATCTGTATTACAGCTTAGTCATGTTGTGAATCCAGTTATAAAGCTTGTTAACTGCATACGAGCAAAGGGACTTCAGCACCGTCAGTTCATTGCATTTCTGGAGGAAACCGACGCAGACCACCAAGACTTGCTTTACCACTCTCGTGTCCGCTGGTTGAGTTTGGGCAAAGTGTTTAAACGAGTATGGGATCTTAAAGAAGCGATTGATACATTTTTGGAGTTAAAGGGGAAGTCTGATGATTTTCCAGAGCTGAGCGACAAGAATTGGCTGTGTGACTTTGCGTTTGCTGTTGACATTTTTTCTCACATGAATGAGCTTAACGTCAAGCTACAGGGAAAAGACCTGTATATTCACGACATGTATAGTAATGTAAATGCCTTCAAAGCCAAGTTGACTTTTTTTTCTAGGCAAATTTCAAAGAAAAACTTCTCTCATTTTCCCACACTAGCCACACAGGAAAAGGCCATCCAAAATGTGAATAAATATAGCAAATCACTGAATGACCTGCATGAAGAATTCTGCCGTCGGTTTTCAGATTTGGAAAAAATTGAAAAGTCACTTCAGCTGGTGGCCTGTCCCTTGTCACAAGACCCAGAAACAGCACCACAAGAAGTGCAATTGGAACTAATCGATCTTCAATATGATGCAATCTTAAAGGAGAACTTCCACTCTCTTCCACTAAAAGAGTTCTATGCCTCACTTAAAGATGACTGTTTTCCAAACCTCCGGGGGATGGCACAGAAGATTCTGGCCTTGTTTGGCTCGACCTACGTGTGTGAGCAGACGTTCAGCGTCATGAACATCAATAAATCCCGTCACAGATCCAAGTTAACTGACCAACACCTCAGATCTATTCTGCGAATTGCAACAACAAAGCTATCTCCTGACTTTGATGCCTTAACAAAAAAGGGAGACCAACAACACTGTTCCCACTAAAATTGAAGGTACTATTTTATGAAAGAAATACATTGCATAAAAGTTTTGTAAAATAACTCTTTTTATGCTTTTCTACCTTAAATTAATCTAAACATTTAATGTTACAAATTTAAATTTAATTTATATTAATTCACACATAGACACCGTCCATCTACTCTTGGTCCGGCCCCCGGGTCCAATATATGAACCCATTGCGGCCCTCGAGTCAAAAAGTTTGCCCACCCCTGGGTTAGACCCATGCTAACCACTTAGTGCCCTTTAGTAAAAGGACCCCATGGTGTCAGTGCACAAGGAGTTTCAAAAAGATGTATTTCTTTTGAGTGGTAGGTAAAAAGAAAGAGCAGCAGATGTAGCTTGAAAAGGCTTCTTGGTGGCCATTACCAAAGCCTCTTTTTTATATATAAAAATATATTGAAAAGATGAGCTTTCTCAGTCAAATATGTTTATTATTGTGGCATGGTATCACATTTAATAGGCTTAAATAGGTATATTTAGGCCTTCTCACATAGATTCCTGTTATAAATTTAAGCCCCTAGAGTCTCATATCGATAGAAATTCTGATGCTGTGAGTTTTTTTGCATTTCTGATTTGATTTCAGTGTGTGTTTTGGCAAATATTTTTATCCATTTTGGTCAGTGGCTGCATTCCCTGTTTTCATGCTGGGTTGTGTCATTAATATTACAACTTTTATGTGCATTGCTGCTTTCAGTAGTCTCTTTACATGTTGCTTGTCCTTTATAGACTCAAAAGCTGGCACAACACGCCAATGTAATTCAGATGTCAAAGAGAACTGAAGCCATTTCTTGGATGATTACATTTCAACTGGCAGGGAATAAAGGTTGCATGGCAAGCCTAAGCATTTATTTTGTCAAAATTTCAGCAGATCATTTGTTGGAAAGTACATCCTAATGAATGCCCTCCACACCTACCAGATGCATTGTTAGAAATCCTGCCAGATCTTTAACAAGTGTTGCTTGATACCCATTACCATTCTCTTATATTAAAACAGTCCCCAGCTTCACTTTCGAAGGTGGCAGATAAGTCTCTTTTATGGAAAATTGCCCCCATAATCTATCTAACGACCCATCTAACCACCACTAGAAAATAATATTTTACAATGAGTGTAGAATATTTCACACAGGGAGGGAAATTTTCAAAGCAGTTTCCTCTATTATGAAATTGCACACCCTATATGTAGATCAAGGCCGGCACTCAAAGCCATAGCAAGACTAGGAAGTTGCCTAGTGCAGTGGCTTTTGAAGGGTGAACAGCAGCATTCACACATAAAGTATGGATGCACACGTGTATTTTATAAACAACATGCACATATTGCATCTCGGCTTGTGCTCTCCCCAGACTTCTCCCCGGAACACTCCTACACACATAGAAATACACGCCTTCTTTGCATTGTGCGTACTTTTACATATGCAGTTCCTGGATTCATTTTATAAGAGACCTTTTTTGCACATAAAAGGGCCTTTATGCATGAGCAATTCTTTATAAAATTAAATTACTCCTTTAACTGCAGGCGGAAGTTCATTACAGAAAAGTCAAGATCACTAAATAACCTGAAGCTTCTGTTGGTGTTCTGGCCTCATCAGCACAAAGGGAAAAAGGGACAAAGAAAGAAATGGAAAGGGGAGAAAATTAAGGAGAGAAGTGGGAAAAACTGACAAAAGCTAAAAGATAGAAAGTGACAGAAAGCTTAAAGGTTTAAGAAGGATTGGGGGCATGTTTGCTAAAGTATGGTAATGTTTTTGCACCTACCACAATGCATATATCAAAATACTGTGCAGTGGGTGCAAAACCTGTGCTGTACCTGCAGGGAAGTGGCAAGAATCTGTCCTGCAGATACTGCACAGGGCAGGCCATTATCGCACTGGGCTGCGATCCCTGCATCAGCAGGTACTGTGCGTATTCCCACATTGCCTGCTGATGCAGAGGGCATGGGCTAAAGGGAAGGAGCAGAGGGAGGACAGAACAAGTAGTTACCTTGTCCTCCTTGATGGACAGCATGGAATGGCACTCCACAGCCCTCCTTGTGCCCCTCAATGGACAAATGGTGCCAGTGCCATGGATCAGAACATCTATGGCAGCAACACATAGTCCAGCAACCCCCCCTTCAGACCCTACATCCCAGGACAGTACCCAGCACCTAGGGTTATGCTGTTTGTGGCAGTCCGGGCCTCCCCAGCATAGAACATCCCTGGTTAGCCAGCCAGACCCCTCCTGAGCAGGGGGTTCTAGAGGGGGATTGCTGGGCCATATGTTGGTGCTGTGGATCTTCTATCCATAGCACCAGTATCATATGTCCACTGGGGGGAATGAAGGGAGCCATTCCTCCATTGCCACCATTGCCAACTGGGAGAAGCCATGCAGTGGCATCAGCAATGGCTCAGTTGCACTTAACGCCATCTCTTGAGGTTGTGTTATCTGCAGCCACCTATCGGTGATTTGGGCAGCCAGGGTGTGACAATTGTTCACTCACTGGCTGCCTCCTGTCGCCACGCCTTCTCCCCACCCTGATCTTGTCTTCCCCTCATCTAACACGCGAAATGCAGATAATTCAGAAAATCACCACGCTATCTGAATTTTGCTTGTGTTATCTAACAATGTGGCATGATAGCACGGGCTATCTGTTGCATTGACAACTAACACAGTTTGGTAACATGCCCTTTAGTGAAGGAAGAAAAAGAAAGAAAGAGAGAGAATGAGAGGAAGAATCTTTTAAGTGGCTTTTGCAAGTGGAAACAGGTTGTGCAGGGAGAAAAAAAGAGAGCAGGGGGTAAAAGATGAAAAAGGAAGGAGAATGAAAGAGAGGTCTATTCAACCTCCATAGGATTATAAAACTACAAAGGCAATGGTGTACCAGGATTATTAGGCATCATACTATTTTGCTGGGTAGGAGATTTAAAGAAAGCGATTGTCTGGCCCGAAGCCAGAAAATAATAGGCTATTTCTTCTATCTCAAGAAATATAGCTACTAATCAAGAGGGTTGGAGGAAAATCAAAAGCCACGCAAATTAAGACTCTTCTAAACAAATATTGCACTGTGCTGTACTCTGCATGCTCGTTTATGACCTTTGGGCTATTAAGTTGCTCTGTTTAATAATATTGGGAGGGAGTGGGCAGTTATGGTTGGTATTACAAAGCTAAGCTATGCCAAGAAAGGGTATACCAGATTTACATGCTGGATGAAAGTTATCAAAGATCAAGGCAGAAGCAGCAGGTTGGGCAGAATGAAACCGCGATGCAGTCCTGGAGATGGAGGGTAAGTGCTGCTTCACAGTTTCGGGGGTAATTACTGCCACTGTTGGCCCCAGAGAGGGGTGATAGTGGTGGCAATGGGTGTGTGTGTGGGGGGGGGGGGGCAGGATGGAACCCCCAGAACACCTGTAGTCCTTGCACCGGCCATGCATAGGTGCATATTTATCTTTATCAGGGCCAGCCCCAGGACCAGTGTATTTGGTATCTTAGTCAAACCTTCAGCCTTATGCCCCCTCCCCAAGATTCTGAGAATCAAACTCATCAATCATGATCATCTGAACACCGCTCTTTCAAAAACAATCCTGTAAAAATATCTAATTGTACATCTTGCTTTTAAGTATTAAACTTTACTTTGCATGTACAGTATGCGTGCGCCTGCTCTTCTTGCAAGTGAAAGAATGTGCTGATGACCCTTTGAGTTTGTGTGGCTGTTAGAATCTATGGTTTGATTTTGATTGATGCTGCTGTTTGCTATCCCCCAGAGGTTGCTGCCCTAGGCAATGACCTGGTCTTGCTTAATGGTTGGGCCAGCCCTGATCTTTATAAAATGCTAGCACAAACTGGATGAAATAGCACATAGAATCCAGGTGTGGCTATTACACCTGCTCTCAGGCAGGCATAAATGTTAGCATGTACTTTATTCGCGGACCTGCATATTTTATAGAATATGCACTTGAACATTGACTTTGCCCATGCCCCATCCAAACTCTACCCCTGAGTATGCCTACTGTATCAATACATGCCAGCTTGCATCACATATACTTTTCAGAGGCTTTTTCTGCACGTAGATCAGTGTTTTACACTTGGAAAATATTTACAGAATTATTGTCTATGAGCTGATAGTATCTGGCACCAAAAAGCATGCGGCCATAACAAAAGCTGAAATTTTAGGCTAGTTAGCTATGGAAATGATGAAAGAATGGACTCCCTTCTATACAAACCTTCAGTGTTGCTTAAATGATGCAGTGTGCTGCATCTTAATATGCAGGAGAGAGACATATTTTGAATATTTTCCCTTGGGTAGCTATTAGTGAAAGATAAGTTAAAACCAGCTCTTTGAGATTCATTTTGTCCAACTGCAAATATATCTTGAGGGTTTTTAAATATATTTGTTAATTCAGAGCTTTCAGAGTATGTCCTCAGAGTTGCTTTTATAACCATCTGCAAGCCTGGGAGATAAACAAAAACAGGCTCCTCAACAATTTCTTTGGCTATTTGCAAGATATCTACCAAAACGGGAACATTCAAAATAAGTTCTGTGAGCAGCTTCTTTGATCAGTAGGATGCCTGGGGGTGTTAATACTTTGAAGATTCACTGCAAAGATTCTGAGGCTTTGCTGAAAGCTCTTCCTGGATCATACAATATTTTTATGAGAGATACTTTCATCTCATTTGGAATTAATCAAAAGTTCTGTATTTTAATTGGGATAAAGATCAAGTTAGAATTGATCTTTTGCTATTTTGGGTGTGGTATGGTGTATGCGTGATTATTTGTTTTCTGTGAGTATTTTAAAATGTACATTATTTGGGTGGAGTGGGGCATTATTTTGTGTAGTTTGACTTGTTTTACTTCCATGTTAAATTCATATATGAATGAATTCAACATATTCAGCATGAAGCTGAAAATGCTTTACAACAATTTACAGATTAAATTTGGCTAAATTCAAAGCTAAACAATAGATGCTGGCAGCCAGATGGGTATAAGGCTTAAGGTTTCGTTAGAGCACCAACACATTAAGCCAACTCTGGGGTTGGCACTGTCTAGGACAGAATTTGGGTAGAGTTGCAATTTACAAACACTGTTTGCATGCTAACATGTATGCCTGTTTCCAAGCAGGAGTATATGTATGTCTGTGGCTTCAATCTAGACCTTATTTCTGCCACTTTTGCCCTAGTATTTTGTAAACAAATATAGGTGCCTATGAAGTCAAAATTAATCCTCTTGCAAGATGTCAAGATAGAACCAAGAGGAGTCAAACCAGCAGAACTTCTTTTTCTGTATGTCCTTTTAAAGAATACAGTTACTCCTGAAAATCTTCCTCTTCTGAATCCCTCAAATATACTTACAGATAATTGGAAATAATTTCCAACTTTTGTTAATCAAAATAAATGCTTTATTGTGAAACCAAGAGGTCGCTGAAGGTCTTTAGCATATACCTTTTTCAATGGAACTATAGGCCTCTATAGTGAAAAACTCACCAGATCTGAAACATTGTATGCCAGGCTACTGCACTCTAAGGGGCCCTTTAACTAAAGTGCATGATGCAGTTAGAATGGGTTTTGGCATGGGTTTGGTAACTGTTACCATGCAGCCAGCACAGTTAATGTGGCCAACATCCAAAGTAACTGCGAATCACATGATGGAGGGTGGAATGGACGAGTTAGGGGCGGAGAGTGGGCATGGTGTGTGCCATACTGTTAGCATGCAGGTATACACCGCACACTAACAGCATGTCTTGCAGTTAGCATGGGTGCAATTACCTTCATCTCAATAGGTGAAGCTAACTGCACCCGCAGTAATAGTGCCCTGCCCATGCCCCCGACAGGTAATGTGGTGGCTTTGCCCTTAATGTGCTGTGATTTTTCATGCTGTATCAAGTCATAGTACACTTTAGCCCAAGGGTCTCAAACTCAAATTGCTTTGAGGGCCAAATGAGGACTTGTAGAGTAACCCGGGGGCCGCACAAGACGCAGGCCTCATTTGCATAAGGGCATCATTTGCATAAGGGCATCATTTGCATAAGGGAATCATTTGCATAAATATTTGCATAATGTTACCATACACTAACTTTTAGTAAACATGCCTCTTAATGAGTGTATGGATAAAGAAAGACTAAAAGATTTCTACATTACTATAAACCAGTGCCAACCTCCAGGCACATTAGGAACTACTAGAGACACTGCTCATTTAGAACCCATAGCAAACCTGCCGTTTCCTAACAGCACTACCAGGACTCACAAAGCACCATACCCTAACTATCAAAAGGCAACACTGCAAATATTAAATCAACACATTTCAGAGAATAACAATACATGACCTACTCGGGAAAGAGAACAAGTGGCAATGTCAAATAGGAATTACATAAACAGAATACCTCAGCTCAGTTACACATGCAGAACATACACCATCACCAAACAAGGAATCACAATTTAGAAACAGGAAGACAATTAAACTGGGAACCCCAAAAGCCAAACTTAGAATGTACAACACTGTAGAAATAAAACTATACATTGATTTCTCTTGTATTAAATAAAGTGCAGACGTTAAAGATGCACAATTCCAAGAGCTGACATATTTCAGTTAATAAATTCAAAATAAAGAGATATTTTTCTACCTTTTGTGCATTTTTTTTTCAGTTGCAATTGTTCCAGTCACTTTCTTCTGGTTTCTTTGTGTCTTCTGCTAACTCTCCATCGTCTGCTGTCCATTTGTCCTTTCTTCTTTCCTAGTTTTTTTCCATTCTCTCTACATCTGCTTTAACATACTAATCATTCTCCTTTTGCTCTTTCCTCATTCCTATTTCATCCACTCAAATTTTACCCCTCCATCCTCAATCCCCACTTACTCTCCCAATACCCGGCCAATTGTAGATTTTTCTTCCCTCCCACACAAAATATATTTCCCCTCTCCATTTCACTCTCCCAGCCCCATCCCATTCTAATCGTCCCCCAACATCAACTCCCTTCTAGCTCCTGCCCCACCCAGCATCCGCTCCCTTCTAGTCCCCGCATCATCAGCCCATTTCCAGTCCTAGCTCCCTCCCCTCACAGCCCATTTCCTTTCCAAGCCCCCTTCCACTCAGCCCATTACCATTCCAAGACCCTGTCCCCATCAGCTATTTGCAGTTCAAGCTCCCCCTTCTACTCGGCCCATTTCCAGTCATAGCACCCCCCCCCCAGTCCATTACCAGTTCTAGCCCCCCCCCCCATAGCCCATTATCGGTCCTAAGCCCCCCAACAGCCCACTTCCAGGCCTAACCCTTCCATCGCCCCATCTTCATTCTTAGCCCCCCCATAACCCCATTTTCAGTCTTAGCCCCCCAATCAGACCACCTCCAGTCCTAACCCCCATTTGTCCATTACCAGTCCTAACCCCCATCACCCCATTTTCAGTCCTACCCCCCCAGCAGCCCACATCAAGTCCTGCTCCCCCCCCAGCAGCCCACATCAAGTCCTGCTCCCCCCCCAGCAGCCCACATAAAGTCCTGCTCCCCCCCCAGCAGCCCACATCAAGTCCTGCTCCCCCCCCAGCAGCCCACATCAAGTCCTGCTCCCCCCCCAGCAGCCCACATCGTCCTGCTCCCCCCCAGCAGCCCACATCAAGTCCTGCTCCCCCCCAGCAGCCCGCATCAAGTCCTGCTCCCCCCCCAGCAGCCCACATCAAGTCCTGCTCCCCCCCCCAGCAGCCCTCATCAAGTCCTGCTCTCCCCCCCAGCAGCCCACATCAAGTCCTGCTCCCCCCCAGCAGCCCACATCAAGTCCTACTCCCTCCCCCCCCCCCCGGGAAAATTAAACTATAGAAAAAAGCTGGCTGCTGCCGCGGCGGTAGCAGCAATATCGCAAGTCCCGCGGCCCCCACTCCCCTCCCCTCCCGGCAGATCCCTTCCTGCTTGCCTGCCTGCCTGCTTGTGAGTTCTTCTCTGCTTCGGCTTTCAGAGCCGCGAAGGGAGAGCTTCTCCCTCGCGACTCTGAAAGCCGAAGCAGAGAAGAACTCACAAGCAGGCAAGCAGGAAGGGATCTGCCGGGAGGGAGGGGGCCGCGGGACTTGCGATATTGCTGCTACCGCCGCGGCAGCAGCCAGCTTTTTTCTATAGTTTAATTTTCCAGCGGCAGCAGCAGCAGAAGCCGGTTTTTTCCTTTCCTGTGCATCGCGGGCCGCACAAAGGTCTCTCGCGGGCCGCGTGTTTGAGACCCCTGCTTTAGCCAAAGGGCCCCTAAAATAACCTCCCCCTAGTGGCATTGTGGTAGGCGAAGGCCTGTGATCCATGGTGTCTGAAGTGAGCAGACAGGCCTGAGCAGCTTGACCTGTAACTGAAGCCTGTAGTTAGGCCCAGAGGAATGAAAACCCCCCTGAATGATGACACCATAGAATTGAAACTTAACTCAGTTTAACTGAACATAGCTAAGCAGAAACGAAACTTAGAAAAGACAGAAAACAGCTCTAATTGGTGCTGATAAGAGAGCACAGCTTCTATGGAATTAATTAATTCTGCAAAAAGCAAGGTTACAGTGCCCTGCTTCCCATATGTTTTAACTAGCTGAGCGACCTTGGAGGAGAGATGTAACAAGTTAGAGACACTGACCATTGTAATTGGGACTAGAGGGGGGGTGAGCAGGTGCTGAGCCCAGACCAGAGTCCCGATTGGGTAGCCATATCAGTACCGGGACCAATAGATGGGTGAGAGGGGTTACTGGGACCAATGAAAAGTTTGCCTATGTCTAGAATGGAGAAGAACGGTATAAAAGTTGTTGTTTTGCTAGAAACCATTGCTCAGCCATTTTGAAATTGCTTATTGCTTGAGCCATGTGCACATTAAACTGGCTTGGATCCTTGAAACGACTCCTGGTTTTATTTATTGCATGCTTATCTGCTGCTACATTTCTTGGTGCGTTTGGCCTGGAAGTGCGAGTGGTGGATGGTGTTCAAGTGAATAAATCCACGTAATTCGCCTTGAGGTTTGGTCCAGTTGGAGCCATGCCAATCCGACGCAGGGGAATTTCCCTGGGCCCACCGATCCTCTTGAATCGGAGGGGGTTCTGCCTGGCCTCGGCAGGCACTGGGTCCAGCTGGCCAACACTTCTGACCCGGGGGAGTCCAGGATCCAACTCAGAAGCTTGGGAACCAGATCTGGTAAGTATAGTTTGAAAACCTGTCTAGACAGATGAGTTAGAACTGCAGTTTGAAACTTGTGAAACTTGTAACTTGTAATCTCGAGAACTTGGAACTTGGAATTTGGAATTTGGTAATGAGAGCACTGATCCCCTCCCAAGGACGGTCCTATTACCCTTGTATGAGTATGCGCAAGGCGAAGCCATCGTCCTTTTTGTTTGGTAAGACTTAAGTCAACCTCGCATGAGTATGCGCGAGGTCCCTACATGAGTATGCGTGGGGAAAATTTGTTTGGAAATCCTTGCATGAGTATTCGCGAGGTACAGCTGTTATAGAGAATCATGATTCAGCCTAGTCAGAACAGACAGGAACTTGGAATTTGTAATCTCGAGAAAATTGGAAATTGGTAAGAGAGCATGATCACCTCTCCGAGAAGGGCCGAGTAACCCCGCATGGGTATTCGCAGGGTGAAACCCCCATCTCTTTGTAATTGGGAAATTGGTAAGACTAGTCAGAATAGATAGAAAGGAATGCATTCTGAGATACGTTGCTAGCATGATTGTGTGAATGAAGTGTGAATGAGAGGTCTGGCAGCACGGACCAAGCAAGAGTGGACTCTGGACTAGCGCAGTTCCTAGCCGGGTGACTGCGTCTAGGTCGCGAAACGGAGGAAGCGTTTGGTGTATTGTCCGTCGTAACTGTGTATTTGTTTTTTGTTATCTGTTGAAACTGCGAGTTTCCCTTCTGTTATAAATGTGAGATTATTCTGTTGGGTAATTTGTGACAGTTCACTGATTAAGAAATTGTATTAATAGAGCAGAACGAAGACCCAAAACACCTAGAATCATTTTAAAAATCCAAAAGCTGGTCTGACCCAGTTCGTTTTTCTACTGCAGTAAAAAAAAACTGACAGGGGGCGTGTCTGAAGGAAAGAATGTACAGTGTCGTCTTTCTAATCCTGTGCAGGCTTAAATCTCAATGCTGTTAGTTTGTGCTTATTTCAGGACAATTGTACCTGTGTTATTCAATATGTTTTTTAATAGTAATGTTCCTTCTGCTATGGTTAGGTATTATATACCATTCAATAGGAATATTTAGTCAGGATTTTAGTTTTGAAGGTCGAATTAACCTCATCGGAGCTCCGTAAACTGTTTTTAGTTATATTCTCTGCTTTGTCTGTATTTTATTGTTACCTTTCAGAAATGATAAACTAAGCAAACTGTTTTTGGGTTTATTTCCTTTGACTTATAAACCTACAAAGTAATTATTAGATCACGACTTGACACTGATTTAAATGATTCTTGCTAGCATGTCTCTGTGTGAAACTGTGATACTTTCGTTTTCAGTGAGCGGAGGGGTGTGGCTCACACAGCTTACTAGGGAATGAGACAGCCGTTCCCGATTGAGCAGTCTCTCTTGTTTATTCAAAATAAAGAAAGTATATCTGTTGTTTCAAAAACTAACGGCAGATTGCAACCTGAGAATGAATGGTTTAAATTCTGAGTGAATAAGAAAATTGTGTTAGGATTTTATCTTTGAAATCTGTACTAGTGACTAATGACGACCTTTACAATTCAAGATAAATTCATTTGTTTTAAATTTCAAGACGTTATTTCCTGATATACTGTGGCAAGCACCTCATAGAAGACATACTTATTGTTAATAAAAATAAAATAGGAAGGAAAAAGTGTATACGTATTCTAGATATCCATCCACTTTATGGCAAAAGTATTCGGAATGTCTTTTGAATGTCTGCTTCCTAAAAACTGTAAGATTTAAAGAAATTTCTTTTGCAGAGACATGCTGATTACGGCTGGCAGCTAGTGTAACAGATAGCTATAGTTCTCTCTATAAGATATTTTAAGAACTGTATCTAAATTGTATGTCTGTGCTCAATTTAAGCATATGTTTACGGTAATAAGGTTTTTTTTAATAAGTGTCCCAGAATCTCTAGATATCCTGTCTCGTCACTCTCTCTCTCTCTCTGTAAGTAGCTCCATTCAGAGTGCTTAAGGGGGGATGGAGCCCAGTCCACCGATGATGTCACCCCCGGTAGGCGTGAACTAATGTGCCCACAGCAGAGAAGTAGATCATTTAAAAAAAAAAAAAGTGAAAGTCAGCTGACCAGACTTGTTTAGAACTGAAAAAAAACTGCATTATACACTGAGAAGTTTTAGGACTTGATTGAACTAATGAACGGAAATTGCAGAGAACTGGATGAATTTGCGGGCATAATGGTTAAATGAAAAGTTGATCAGAAAAGTATGTGGATTGTTGAAGAGGGACAGAGAATGTAAAAATTGTAAGATGGAAAAAGAGAACAGATCTCTTTGCTGATATTTTAGTTGAATGATGTGGAGGAGGTTTTCCTAATCAAAGGACCAGAGAACGTGTAAGAGGCCGCAGAAGTAGCAGGCCTCCACTGGGTGCAAATCAGTGCACCCATTATAGAAAAAGAAGGACATTAGAGAAGTGAATGCCCGTATCTTGACTCCACCCCAGGAGGGGAGGAGGGAGTACTTGATTGCAGAGTCATAAAACAATAAACCAAGCACAATGTTCTAGTAGGAGAAGGAAGTAGCTATAGCGTGAGTGGCAGCTGAAGAGGGCTACAGCATGGATGAAGACTAGGCCAGACTGGACTCCAAGTTTCCCTGGGTCCCCAGGAGTCAGTCTGAAAAATAGGGGACCAATATATGGACTTTTATGGGGGATACAGGAGCAGGATACAGGATCTAAGAAGAATGAATGATGCAGCTGAAACTATACAACCAGTGGTACCAAAATCCTTATATTCCCTTGGAACTGATCTCTGCTGAAGATATATATTTCACCATTCTGGACTTAAAAAGATGCCTTTTTCTGCATACGCTTAGCCCAAGACCCCACTACAAGGAGGGGGGGGGGCAACTCATCTGGACAAGATTACCTCAAGGATTCAAGAACTCGCCTTACTCAGAAAAAAGATTTGACAAGTTATCCAGTAATTCCAGGAGAAAGAATTCTACTTCAATATGTGGACAACTTGCTTATAGCCACCAACTCAGAAAGTGAATGTCTACAAGCCATCAGTGAACTTTTTCACCCTCTTAATGAGGCTGGATACAAAGTCTCAAGAGCTAAGGTGCAATTATGCCAAACAAGTTAAATACCTAGGATTCCAGTTGTCCAGTGGAATTCGACGCCTGGAACCCTTACCAGAACGCAAAGCAGCTGTATGCAGTATTCCTACTCCAACCACCAGGAGGTAAGTGAGAGCCTTCTTGGGTGCCATAGGGTACTGTTGTATATGGATCCCCAATTTTGCGCTGCTAGCAAAACCATTGTATCACATTGTATCAAGCTACTAAAGGAATGAAAAAGTCTCCATTGGAATGGGGACTTGAACAGGATGCAGCCTTTTGATCTTTGAAGAGAAAAACAAACAAACAACACTCTGATGTTGTCACCAATTCTGGGTCTACCAGATGTCCAGAAAACCTTACAGTCTCTATGTTCATGAGTCGCAAGGAAATGTTCTAGGAGTGTTGACTCAATCTCTTGGACCTTGGCAACAACCAGTAGCCTATTTGTCAAAACAATTGGATGTAGTTGCAAAAGGCTGGCCCCTTGTTTGAGAGCTGTTGCAAGCTACAGCCCTCCTAGTGAGCAAAGCTGACAAGCTCACTTTGAGACAGAATCTTCAAGTTACTGTACCACACTTTGTTATAACCAATATGAAATACAAAGGAAACTAATAGCTAACAAATCTATGAATGTTGAAGTATTAGAGTATGTTGTGTGAAAACCCCAGATACAACTGAAGGGTCAGTCAAGCTTTCAATCCTACTATGTTGTTATCAGTTAGTCTTGATCCCCTGATCATGACTGTTTAGAAATTATGGACACTGTATTCTCAAGCCGCCTGGATTTGACTGATGTCCCTCTGGAGAACCCTGAACAGACTTTCTTTGTGGCTGAAGGCAGTTTCATCATCAATGGACATTGTTGTGCTAGATATGCAGTGGTGACCCCTGATTTGGTAGTTGAGTCCTCAGCTCTAGTCCCAGAAACTTCACCACAGAAAGCTGAACTGATAGCTCTCACTAGAGCACTAACAATAGGAAAAGAGCCCTGTCTAAATGTGTACCCAGATTTCAAGTATGCCCTTACAACCTTGCATGCATATGGGGCCCTGTACAAAGAATGAGGGTGGATAACCTTAGGAAGCAAGTCCATTAAGTATAGCCCCAGGATATTGATATTAATAGATACATACTGCCTATAGATCTCAGAATTTAGGAAAAGTAGAATGTATGAATAGAACCCTGAAATCTCAGTTGTCTAAACTTTGCCAAGAGGTTTATCTGAAGTGGCCCCAGGTTCTTCCCATAGCCCTTCTTAGGATATACTTAGCCCCTGCTAAGTCTTTAGGAGTTTCCCCTTTTTGAGATTCTGTATGGGCAACCCCTGCCTATTGTATTGGAAATAAAAGGAGATATGAGACAGATAGGATCTGAAATTATTAGACATGAACTATTGGTTTTAAGTTCTGTTTTGCAGGAGTCTTCATACCTGAGTACAAAATCGATTACCCATCAATTTGCCTGAACCCCTGCATCCTTTCAAGCCTGGAGTCTCGGTGTGGATCAAAGAGTGGAGGAAGATACTGTTAGCCCTGCATTGGAAGGGACCCTATGTTGTTGTCATCCTGTCTACTCCAACTGCAGTAAAAGTCGCAGAATTTGAACCTTGGATCCATCATAATCAAGGGAAGCCAGCAGCTGCTCTTGAACCTGATCACTGGACTACCTTACAACATCCTGAGACTCCATTGCACCTCACCCTACGACAACAGCCACGGACCTAAGACTTATTGGTCCCTCAGAAACTGCACTGTTTCGAGATTGTTTGTTTATCTGAAGGTAAGCCTCGCATCTGGAGAAAACTGCAATCATCAGAAAGAGACTGTGTTGTGTTAAGTAATTGAATCTTCTAAGAGACTGTGTTTAAATACTCTGAAAAGACTATTTTGATCTTCTAAAGAGTGAACTGCTCTAAAGAAGCAATAATAGCCTAAGAGACTATGCTATGATATTTTAAGAAATTGAGACATCCCAGAGGACAGTGATACTTTGGAATCTACAGCCCTACTCCTGCCAAAAAGCTGGTAGGTCTACGTACGGCAGAAGCTTGAGGATCTACAATCAACCCTACATCTGTTATCTGTTGTGGAAGTCGACAGTTCCACCAATTTTCCAGAGACTATGCTCATTATGAATCCTTATTATTGCTTTATTTTGGCAGCAGCCTTGGAGTGCTTTGAAATGACTTTTGCCTTATCTCCCTGGGCAGCCTGTATAAGTACAACATGAACTGGACCGAAGGTCACTCAGACCTTGTTTTATCATTCTTCCTATACTTGCATTGGTATACTCTCCAATCCAAAAGTTGTTCTAGATCTTGACTTTCTACAAGGCTATGCAAGCCACCGTTGCAACTCCTCATGCCTCCCAGAACTTGTTTCTTGAACTTGCTGGAGCAATAGCTTCTAGTCTCCACACTTCTGACTGTTTCTTTTGTGGAGGAACTAAGATGGGAGATCAGTGGCCCTGGGAGACGCAAGAACTGAACTATTCTATCCTATACAATCAGACTGATTTACATAATACTACTAGTGAGTGGGTATTGGCCCACCCCATTGTTGACAGTTTGTGTTTTGTTCGGACCGGACCACAATTTGCTATGAAGATCGGACAGCTGGTCTGTCTAAATCAGAAGCTTTACGACAGCACAACAAAGATGCAACTGAACCTTCTAATCCTTTAGTTCTTTTTCCCACTCTTACCAAACTATGGACTTTGACTATCTGCTTGTTGCTCCCTTGTTTCTTGCCACTTTGTATGCAAATGATAACTTCAGTTATTAATAACACTGTAGAGCATAAGGCAGCTACAAAGATACTAGCTATGTGAACTTACTACCCTATACCACAGAGTGATACCTTTACCTAGTATTATGTGATTTGATTCTCACACCTTATTAACATGCGGGTGAGATTAATCAAAGGGGGGAATGTGGTAGGCGAAGGCCTGTGATCCATGGTGTCTGAAGTGAGCAGACAGGCCTGAGCAGCTTGACCTGTAACTGAAGCCTGTAGTTAGGCCCAGAGGAATGAAAACCCCCCTGAATGATGACACCATAGAATTGAAACTTAACTCAGTTTAACTGAACATAGCTAAGCAGAAACAAAACTTAGAAAAGACAGAAAACAGCTCTAATTGGTACTGATAAGAGAGCACAGCTTCTATGGAATTAATTAATTCTGCAAAAAGCAAGGTTACAGTGCCCTGCTTCCCATATGTTTTAACTAGCTGAGCGACCTTGGAGGAGAGATGTAACAAGTTAGAGACACTGACCATTGTAATTGGGACTAGAGGGGGGGTGAGCAGGTGCTGAGCCCAGACCAGAGTCCCGATTGGGTAGCCATATCAGTACCGGGACCAATAGATGGGTGAGAGGGGTTACTGGGACCAATGAAAAGTTTGCCTATGTCTAGAATGGAGAAGAACGGTATAAAAGTTGTTGTTTTGCTAGAAACCATTGCTCAGCCATTTTGAAATTGCTTATTGCTTGAGCCATGTGCACATTAAACTGGCTTGGATCCTTGAAACGACTCCTGGTTTTATTTATTGCATGCTTATCTGCTGCTACAGCATCAGAAATCAGTCTGCAAACTTGCAATTATTTGATGTTTTCTTCCTACTCCTTTAATTCCTTACTATTTAGATCCAGTCCTAATAAAGTATAGAAGTCCAATAGCACTGCCTATAGTTTGCACAAGCACGGATGATATTTTCTTGGGCTTCTAGTAAAGATTATAAAAACATTGCCTAGAGGATGATGCATAGCACTTTCAGACTTTAGGGCAAAGTTGAAGAAAGGGAAGGAAATCTACCATCTCTTGAACTAGTCATTGTTTAATATCAAATTTTTTCCTTGAGTTCAGTGAGCCTTATTAATTTTCAATACAAAGGCAAAATAATACAACATTAAACAGAAATAAGTGCCCAAAATTGAGAGAAACATCGGAATGCTTTGAAGAGATACACAGTGCTTAAGCTACGGAAATCACTGAACTGGCTTCCAGATTTGTTGTATCTTCATCAGTGAGCCAGATTTTTCAACAAAATAAAGTTTATATTTATATGTTGAGCAAACTGTATTCCACCAAAAGGTACCAAAAACAATCATACCTTCTTTACAGTTCATTCTTATCACCTTAAGTGCTTAAGGGGGTCATTTTGAAAGCCTTAGACATGATTTGGATTTCCAAAAATGTGCATATAGCCAAATCAAATGACAGCCCCAGAGCCATTTTACAACTAGTTTTTAATGACATCTCCAGTGCGGGGACATCCAAGTAGGCAGTGGGCCTAGCAGAGGTATGTCTGGGGAGGTGCAATAGACTTAGATGTCCCTGCTTGATTTCAGAAATGTGAGGGATATCTGTCACCTCATCCAAGCTAAAACCTGCTCAAGGCATGAATAGGCATTGGGAAAGTGCTTGTTTTGGTCATAAAATTTCCAGAGGGTGTAGAGAAGATGGAGAGTTAAGTGACAACCCTATAGACATCCATATCAGGAACATCCACATTTGTGAAATTGTGCCTGAAGTTGGACATGCCTGCTTTGTTTTCAGACATTCTGACTTGTACATCCCAGATTGCACTTGGGCATCCTTTATAAAATGTGCCTTTAAGAGAATAACATGTTCAACATACCCCACCTAGTTCAGAACAAACACAGTACAATTCCCAACCATCTTTGGAATAAATTCCACATTTGCAGAAAAAAATAAATTATTTAAACCATATCTTCCCTTAACACCAGTACAACTCCTACTGACCCCTGCCCGGTCTCATGGGTCAAATCAGCAAACAAAGAGCTTGCTTTCTACATTCATAAGATAGTTAAGGCTTCATTAACCCAGGGTTATATGACCCCCCCTGCTAAAACTGGCCACTATACGACCTGTCTCCAAACTCACGACCCCTTCCCCTAATGACCCAACAACATATCGCCCAATATCTAGTCTCCCCTTCTTAGCCAAGATCCTTAGCTTCAAGACCATGTTGATACCCTTTGTACCTCTGGACCAATATCAGTTTGGTTTCCGACCTCTCCACAATGTAGAATATCTGCTTATATGGCTTCTAGACAAACTCATCAAAGGTATAAATAACAATAAGACGGGCTTCCTCCTCATCTTTCTTGATATAACGGTAGCGTTTGATACTGTATCCCACCCTATCCTTCTCAAAAGACTTGAGTCCATTGGGCTATGCAACACTACACTTAAATGGTTTGATTCATATCTCAACAGAAGACAGCAGCAAGTTAAGATTGGCTCAGCTTCTTCATCTCCATTTCCATTAATACAAGGAGTTCCTCAAGGTTCCTCACTATCTGCTCTTCTCTTTAACCTTTATGTCCAACCCATCTGCGAAGTCATCACTCAACATGGCATTCAATGTTTTATATGTGATGACATTATGGTCTACACGCAAATAAATTTATACAAGCCTGACTATACACCTATTACCAACTGCTTCCATGACCTATATTGTTGGCTATCTAACAACAACCTAATAATCAACTTCAAAAACACTGAAGCACTTTTTGTCACACGCCATAACAACTTTTCTCCCCCTCAGTTCATCGATTTTATAAATGAATCCATTCCAGTCAAAGAGGAGTTAAAGTATCTGAGTGTAATACTAGATAGGAATCTAAACCTTCACTCACACACTGCTCGGACCACTAAGAACGCTTACCACAAGTTGGCTATTATACGAAGGCTAAAGCCCATCTTAAATCATGACCATTTTAGGACAGTCTGCTAAGCTTTAATAACACCTATACTAGATTACTGTAATTCCTTACTCCTTGGTCTACCTACCTCAACAATTCATCCCTTACAGATGGTACAAAATACCGCAGCCCGTATCCTTACAGGTACTGCAAAACACCAATACATCACCCCAATCCTGAGCCAATTACACTAGCTCCCAATCTTTTTAAGAATCAGATTTAAAATGGCCATCATCCTTTTCAAGATTCAACGAAGCCTGACCCCCAGCACCCTCAATGATTTAATCAAAATTAAATCCAACAATAGAACAAGACATAGTCAGATGATCAACATCATCCAGACCCCTGCTGCATATTGCAAAACCATGACCTCAGCTTCCAGAAGGGCTCTGTCCCTAGCAGCGCACTCCATTTGGAACTCCCTCCCTCATAATATCAGATCTACTTCTGATGCCAAAGACTTCAAAACAAGACTGAAGACCTTTCTTTTCACTGACTACTATGGGACATCACATATCCTACCCCTATCATCTATAAAGTCCTAACCCAATGTATATGCTATATATAGATCACTCATTTTATTTTAAATAAGTTCCCTTGATTCCTATTCTATACCCTCTAACTTCCCTTCCTGTAATAGTTCTCATTTCTAATAACTTAATCAAAATAACCCTCCTTGCACTTATCTCTCATACAGAGTCCTATTGTATCAAATTGAAAATTTTAAGTGTTTATTGATATTTAAGTGTTAGTTATACCTAATGTGTAGATGTTGATTAATTATTTATATCTCTGTTAACCGCTTTGATTAAAGGATAAGGCGGTATATAAAATCTGTTAATTACATAAATAAATAAATAAATAAACATGGTCTTGGTTTATAGCTTGAATACAAACATGAAGAATGGCCGCATTCTAGTGCAGCTCTGATCCGGTATTCCCCCGAATATAGCGACCACTTGCAAATTTATAGCGTTTACCCCCGTGCCTACCTGATCCGAATTGGGAGCAGCCAGCGGACCCTTCCCTATGACTGAGGGGGATATTGGAGGCACTTTCGCTGTGCTGGGAGAGGTGGTGTGCGCCTCCGAAGCTTGAATCGCTTCCTTTAGCTGTGACCTGCTCCTGTGTGCACTGGTGGGGGAGGTGTGGATCCCCGCAGCTGAAGCCGCTTCTCAGCTGCCGGCTGCTGTTACAGTGCAACCCGGGATGTCCCTCTACAGCGATCTTGGAGGAGCGGTGCCTGGTGCTTGCGAGCAGGAGGGAGAGCAGAGACCTGCAGGGCGTCAGTGCCTACTGGAGCGGCGGCCGGAGAGCGGAGTGCCGGGAGTGCTTGGGCCCACCTTGGAGAAATCTGCATCGTGGCTCTTTTCACTGAAGCCTACTCGGGAGAGCTGCTGCAAGTAGCGTCTGAAGAGGTGAGAGCTCTGCAACACCCCTCGAGATGAAGTGACTTGGATGCTGTTGCTTGGCTTAAGAAGGCTGGCGGCCATAGCCACGTAGTTCTGGAACACATGAGCTTCTTTGCGTTCCAGACACTTTTGGCAGGAACAGATCACATCTGGGACCATCAGTGGTTCTGAATCCTGAGCCTGATATCTTCATGTCTCTTGGAGGTCATAGACACAGTGGCTGGAATCCCATTTCTGCTTCCTGGGCTTTGGTCCAGGTTTGTTGATTGTTTCTTCTCGTGCTGCCGAAATTACAACATCTGAATTGCTTGCGGTCCTTTCCTGTGTCTGCTGGATATTGTTACTTGTGTTTCCTGAGTGGAGTGCCATCTGCTGTTCAAGAGTGGAACTTAGTTTCTCTCTACTTTCAACTGTCCCCAACACTAACCCTTCACTGCTCTAAGGCCACGTGTGGTAGATCTTATGGCTACCAAAGCCAAGGGGCTGGAGCCCCGGGATGGTGTGCGGGCTTCCCAGTGCCTGCAGGGCAGGAATGGAGCGCAGGCCACCCCACCCCGAAAGCCGCTATCAGACGGCTCCGGGGATGAGACAATGAGTGAGCTTGATCAGGACCCTGCAGCCTCAGCATCGCACGCCCTTTTACAGAGGGAGCTTTGAAGGGGCTTTGAAGAGTTGGCAAATGAATTTCACTCCATGTGCGAGGAGGTGATTACCTCAATGGCGGAACTCAGAGCTGACATAAAAGACCTCGGCACTCGAGTGGAAGAGGTCGAGACGAAAATGGAGGATCACGATGGTACACTGGTGGACTTACAATGTGCAGTAGACAGACAGCGCTCGCAGACGATGGAGCTGACTTATAAAATTGATGACATTGAAAACAGATCTCGTCGCAACAATGTGCACTTCCGAGGCATTCCGGAGGTGGTGGGAGGGGGGGCGTTGAGGACCTACCGGTGGTGCTCAGAACCCTGATAGGGGAATTACTTACACCTGAGGAATTTGCTGCCCAGGGCTCTCCGATGGAGATTGAGAGGGCTCACCGTGCCCTGGGAAAATCCCCACACAACCAACCATGGGATGTAATTGCTAGATTTCTGAGGTACATGGACGCAGAGCTACTTTTACGACGGGGTCGAGAGAAAAAAGTGATCCATTTCCAGGAAGCAATGGTCTCCGTGTACCAGGATCTTTCTGCCTTCACACTGGCCCGCCAGAGAGAGATGAAGCCAATTACGGCGGTGCTGAACAACAAAGGGATTCGCTACTCCTGGTCTTTTCCCTTTCGGATGAACTTCCTCCTGGGAAATAAAAAAGTTTCAGCCAAAGACCATACGGAGGCATGGAGAGCGTTGCGGCAGGCGGGCCTGGTGGAAGATAATGAACTGCCGGTGCCTCTGGCCTCCAGGCCTCAGCACTCAAAGTAGACTCGAGTGGGCAGATCAACTTAAGACTCCCTGGACTGCCTGCAAAGCCTCCCAGGCATGGGAGAGTTCTCAGTGACTCCTTTGGTTATTGAAAAGCGATTACTATCATATGTTTGCATGAGTTAGCTATATATCTAGCTAGTTATTAATGTACTCAAGGTATCACGTTAATATGGGGCTTCGGGAGCTTGTTTTATGTTATAAGGGGGGAGGAGGACAATGTGGTTGTGATATGGAACGGGGGCGAGCTGCATATCAACATGCTCCTGTGTTGCATAGGGGGGACGCAACAGCATATTACATTCTAGATTCTTTTGTGCATGGGGAACCGGATGGAGCTGGGTAAGGGGTTAGCTTTGCCATGTCCTGTCCTTCTGGCAGGCAGGCGGTACTGCTGGAAGGGGTGGATGGATGGGAGGAGGGTGGAGTACAGATAGGATTGATTTGGGGGGAGGGTGCGGGGGGGAAGGCTTTTTGGATAACTATAGGGGCTGGGAGTTGGGTGTGGTGGTGGGGAGGACCTCCGAAAACTGTAAAGAGATGGGTAGGTGAGAGGATGTTCATATTGTGTCAGATTTGTGACTATACGGGGAGGGGGGGCTATGGCGGTGAGGAAAGTTGATTAATCATGTTGAAAGTGATTTCTCTGAATGTAAAGGGTCTCAATTCCCCTGGAAAATCTTCCTTGCTGTTTGCGGAATTTAGATCCTTGAGAGCGGACATAGTGTTTTTGCAGGAGACACACCTCCATGCTAGCAAACAAGGGTGGTTAAGACGCAAACCTTATTATGAGGTATGGGTTGCTTCGGATGCAAACGGTCGAAAGAAGTGTGGTGTAGCCTTGCTATTCCATCAGTGCTTATCTCTCAAGGTGGAAGAAGCTAAGAGGGATAACCTGGGGAGGTGGCTCTTCTTGAATGTTCGCTTGGAAGGCCGTCTCTTGACATTGGCTAACGTGTACGCCCCCAATACAGGCCAAGTGACTTTTTTTGCGCAGATGAAAGCTCAGCTGGCCGAATTTGCAACACGCCCTATCATACTGGGAGGGGATTGTAATGCCCACTTGATCCCTCATTTGGATTCGACGGGTAAGGTTGGGAGGGAGACCCGTGGGCCTAGCAAGGCGCTGCGGAACTTAATGCGCGACCTGGGCTTGCGTGACGTCTGGAGAGATACACATGAGGGGGAAAAAAGCTATACATATTTCTCACCTGTTCATCGGGTACATACTCGTATTGATTATTTTCTGTTGAATCAGTGTTTGATGGACGGGAGAGTCGAGGCGGGGCATGGGACGCTGACGTGGTCGGATCATGCTCCGTGTTGGATTACCCTACCTGTGGTTCTTTATGGTGAGCAGCACCGGCTTTGGCGTTTGGATGTACGATTTTTGCGGCGGCAGTGTGCTGTTCAGGACCATGGCCGTTTTATAAATGATTTTTTTGAATTAAACGACTCTGGGGAGGTCCCCTTGCCAACGGTTTGGGAAGCTTTCAAGGCCACCGCTCGGGGCCGTCTGATAGCAGAGGCGACTCATACACGCCGGGCCTGGAAACAGGAATCTTGTCAATTAGAGGAAGAGTCTCAACGATTTCAGTTAGAGCATGCTCGGACAGGCTCTAAATGTGTATTGCGCCAATGGCGGGCAGTGCAGGCTACGTTGGATGCATGTCGGCAACGCAACTTGGATAACATGCGCCGGAAAATGCGCCAAACCTTTTATGAGTGGGGGAACAAGACTGGTCAGAATCTAGCCCTACGGCTTCGTCAGCAGTACACCTTGAGGGTAATTCGTGAAATTCGCGATTCCCGGGGACATCAGCAGGTGATCTCCAGAGAGATATGCGAGGTATTTGCCAAATTTTTGGAATGGTTGTATAAAGCAGAGGCTATTGACTTGCTTCGTGTGCAGGATTATTTGCGATCAGTCACGCTACCGCGAATGACCGAGTCGGACACCGCGCAATTAGATGCTGAACTTACAGTGAAGTATGTGGAGATAGCAATCCGACGGTTGAAAACCGGGGGGGGGGGGGGGGGGGCCCGGGCACCAGGCACGGATGGCTTTCCTGCGGAGTATTATAAAAAATTTAGTGCTCAACTAGCGCCGACTCTGGTAGTGCTCTTTAATGAGGTATTTTGGGGGGTGGCATTGCCCCCTTCCCAACGCGAAGCCCTTATTGCAATGATCCCTAAGCCGGGCAAGCCCCTACAAGAGGCAGCTTCGTACCGCCCAATCTCCTTACTAAATTCAGATGTGAAAATCCTGGCATCCGCGTTGGCTGCTCGACTGAACCAGATTCTGCCAGCCTTGGTACATTCAGATCAAGTTGGGTTTGTGCTGGGCCGCCAAGCGGCGGACAATATCCGGCGAATGCTACAGGTAATGCATGTTGCCCGGCAGGACCCTCAGCCGGCACTTTTGGTGGGAGTTGACGCTGAGAAAGCCTTCGATCGCGCCAGCTGGGGCTTTCTGTGGTGTGTGTTGGATGCGATGGGGTTTGGCCCCAATTTTAAGCGTTGGGTTCATAGCCTTTATCAAGAACCTAGGGCATGTGTCCGGGTTAACGGGGGTCAGTCCGCAAGCTTTGCATTGGAAAGGGGTACTCGGCAGGGGTGCCCCTTGTCACCGTTATTGTTTGCTCTGGTGATGGAGCCCCTGGGGCAGAGTTTCCGTGATCACCCAGACATAGTGGGTGTCCGAGTGGGCCCTGCTGATTATAGAATTGTGCTTTTTGCGGACGATATCATAGTATCCTTGGTGGATCCGGTTGTGTCCCTTCCAACTGCTATGCAACTCTTTGACGCCTTCTCTCACGTTTCGGGGTTCCAGATCAATTACACTAAATCTGAGATTCCTAGTGTTGGGGTCCCAGAAGCTGTCTGCTCACAATTGAAGACCAAGTATCCATTCCGCTGGGTATCAGGTGCCTTACGCTATTTAGGAGTGAATCTGACGGTTGACCGTGCGGCACTGTATAAGGCAAATTACAGCCCACTACTTCAACAGGTTAAGCATGACTTGGCGTCTTGGGCTAGTTTGACGCTGTCCTGGTTCAGGTGTATTGCAGTGTTCAAGATGGTGGTTGTTCCGAAGTTTTTATACCTCTTTCAGGTACTTCCTATACCGCTACCGCGGGGAGTCTTGGCTGCTTGGCAAACAATGCTTATGAAGTTTATATGGCGATCCTGTCGGCCCCATATACCACGATGGACTCTTTATATGCATACCCGCTGTGGAGGAATGGGGGCGCCCAACCTCCAATGGTATTACGTGGCGGCACAATGTCGTGCCGGGGTAGAGTGGATGACCACTGATGGCACCAAACGCTGGGTTCAACTGGAGCAGTATATCTCGGGGGGGCGGGGCGGGATTGGGAGATAGACTGTGGCTCGGTTCTAGGTTGCGTGGGGGTACGCGATCAAGTAACCCCTATATCCTACATACTCTTCAATGCTGGGACAAGTTCTTTCGGCCTCAGGGGGCAGACCTGACTCCTTTAGCGCCTCTTGTGGATAACACTTTGTTTCCCCCTGGGATGTTTGATCCGGTTTTTCGGATGTGGGGGCATAAGGGGCTTAGTCGTGCCGGCCAGCTCTTTGATGAGGGAAGGTTACGCTCTTTCCAAGCGCTTCAAGAGGACTTTGATCTTCCCAACTCTCATGTCTTCCAGTACACACAGGTGGCTCATTGGGTTCGGGCTCGGGTGGTTCGGTCTCAAGTCGCCCGTGATTTGACGGATGTTGAGCGCCTCTGTGAGGAGTGTACCACTACGAAAGACCTTGTTGCTGCCTTGTACGCTCATTTGCAAGAGCAGCAGCCGGGACTCGGCAAGCATAGAGAGCAGTGGAATCACGATCTGACTCTTCACTATACGGAGCAACGATGGGAACAGCTGGAAGGTAGGCTGTGGAAAAGTTTGGTGGCGATTAATGCCCGTGAAACTAATTATAAAATACTTTATAGATGGTACATGACGCCTGAGCGGATCGCGCGTGCATATCCCGGAGCTTCGGATCTGTGCTGGCGGAGCTGCGGACAGAAGGGCACTTTGGCGCATATCTGGTGGCTCTGTCCTCGTATTAGAATCTTCTGGAGGGGGATCCAATATCACTTAAAACAATTGGTTGGTCTGCACATTCCCTGGGATCCAGGCATCTTTCTTTTTGGTGTGAATGTCCCGGGCGCCAGAACCCTTCAATTGGCCCTGATTCGACACGGTTTGAATGCTGCTCGGCTGGCACTGGCGGCTGCCTGGAAGCAGGCCTTGGCACCCTCCTTTTCTAATTAGCTGGAATGGATGTGGGATACGTATACTATGGAGCGCGGGGTGGCGGCTGGAAAGCTATGCCTGCCCCAGTTTGAGCAAGTGTGGGAAGCTTTTGTTTTAAAGTATGGTTCATGATTGTGTAGGGGTCACCCATAATCCTTGGTAGTATTGTCCTCGTACAATTGGGGGAGGTGGTGTCTCCGGGCTCCTTCTCCTCCCCATGTGGTCTGGTAAGCTGATATTCTCTCGTCACTTTTAACTGGCATGGAGAGTCTTAGAGGAGGGCGGGGGGTGGGGAAGGGAGGGTGGGGATGGGGGTTTAGGGGGTAGAAGGGGTAGGTAGGTACCGTAATTTGGGGACACTATAGGACGATAATCGGGGAGTAGGGGAGTTGGGGGGAAAATAAAAAAAAGGCCTTGAGAGTTTTGCTTGTGAGTTTGCTCCTGTTTTGCTTGTTACCGTGTATTGCTTACAATTCATGACTTTCTTGTTATCTGTAATTTTGTGTTGCCTTTAAATTATTAAAAAAAAAATTACTATTCGATAGGACAACTGCAGATCAAGCTGCAGCGGCTCCTTGATTTGGTCCCAGACATCACATTAGCAACCAGAGGTTTTCAGGTGCATAAAAATCATATACTCCAATGTGCCTATTGCCAACTCACAATGCCAGCAAGGAATCGTACTTTGACTGTTCACCCCATGAGCCTTGGCTGGTGCCCATATGAATGTAAGACTAAGAAAATACATGAACTGAAGAACAAATGGAGCCCAATTCCATAATGTGCATGTTCAGTCCGTGGACATGTCTAAATCAAATATGGGCACTCTCGAACCTAATTCTGCATCCGTGTCTCTGGATATGCCCATGGGGCCGGAATCAGATAGATGTGTTCAGTGGGTACAGGCAAGTGTTATCCAGCCGGCCCTGTGCCTCGGATGTGGGTAAATGTTTTGGACGTCCCTGCACCCACCATATTCTGAAACGTTACATGTTTTGGATCCTGCCCGTCCTTGCGATGTAACCACGGACTCCACACCCCTCGAGAAAAATGTGCATCTTCTGAGCTACCCATCATAGACAGTAGTTTGCTGATGGAATACTAGACATAAATACCAATCAGAAATGGCACCTGCTGAAACCTCAACCATATACCAGTACTCCTCATGGCCTGAAAAATGCTAGATAAGATCAGTGCACCCCAATATGGCATACAAGGATATAAATATGAACATGTATGTCAGGACATACCTTGCATCAAATGGTATGTGGCATTCAGAACCGTCTCCAGTGAGTCCTGCCCTGATCATCTCTACAAGCACACCTTAGACTGCTAGGGATGGACCCTCTCCAAGTCCAAAAAAACCCAGAACTAACCTTGCAGATCCCCAAAGGATGTATAATATTGCTGAGCAAAAAATGTATGTCCTTTCCATGCCTCTGGCCTATAAGTGCACTCATTCTGCTGCTCTGCACTACCATTCCCCTCTTATCTCTCCCTACACCCCTTCCCGTGAACGCCACTCTTCTGTCAGATTGCTTCTATCTATGTCCTTCCCTTCTCCTGCCAAATCTGGACATTGTTCCTTTTACCTTGCTGCTCTGTATGCCTGGAACAAACTACCTGAGCTTGTACATCATGCTTCATCCTTGGCCCCTCTCAAAGCCAGGCTGAGCGCTCATCACGTTGGTGCCACTGTTGGATAAGATACGCCTAAGCTCCCTTGTGTTTCCTGACCATTCCTCCTGAATGTATCCTGTGCACAGCTGCTGTGTTGTCTGCCCTGACTAGATTGTAAGCTCCACCGAGCAGGAACCATCTGTTATGTGTATCTGCACAGAGGTGCATAAGCCTTGTGGCACTATACAAATGATCAGTAGTAATTGTAGTTGTAGTAGGTCCTTCTGGCTATGGCATCTGAAGCCCACCTATCTGAATACTGGCATTTTTCACTGCAGCTACACCTGTCCCATCATGGTGTATGTCGGTGTATATACATCTGCTACCTGTGGAGCAACCTGTCTGCCTTCCCACAGTCAGCTTTGTGGCACTGCTCCCCTGGTCAGGGCTCTCTGGACATGGGAGGGGAGATCCCTGTGCCATTGCACCAAGTAACCAGACTCCAGATATATCACCACTCTTGCAGCTCTCATTGATCCTGGCCTGGGTAGGGATGTAGGCCGAATGGGACAGTCTGGGGAATTTTGGCACCACATCAGTCGTGTCTCCTAGTGCCAGGCACAACAGATATATGGCTGCCCTATCACACTGCCAACAGTATCTGATCTAATTAGAGTACCCTATGTAAAATAATTCAGAAGGAATCAGCATAGGTTCCCTATGGCTAAATGTCAAAACATATCCCTGTCAATAGTAAGGACCCTCAGGATAAGGGCATTCAGATGTGCAAACAGCACTAATACATGCTCAACAGCAACACTATTGGTCCCACAAAATGTGCATTACGGGCATGCATAAGTACTTTTTGCACTGTTCAATGCCCTTATTTTGAGGGTCCCTTATCATTGATGGGGATATGTTGTGACATTTAGCTATAGTGAACCCTCTCTGAGCTTGACTGCCCAATCACACTGGCATGTGGTGATGCTGTGGTCATCCATACGGTTCTAGTACTGGCTAGGCTTTCATGTTCCCCCTGAATAGTAGATGAGCACACCAGATCCCCCCGTGAACACCTAAAATCACACACACTCTCACTTTCTGTCACAAAAATATAATTCTGCCAAAAAGATGCCCTGAATCTATACATAACAGCTATGACGTAATATAATCACATGGGGTACCAGGACTACAGATATG
Source organism: Ichthyophis bannanicus (assembly GCA_033557465.1). Lineage (NCBI taxonomy): Eukaryota > Metazoa > Chordata > Amphibia > Gymnophiona > Ichthyophiidae > Ichthyophis > Ichthyophis bannanicus. The sequence continues at coordinate 669,361,037 of CM066034.1, read as the reverse complement.
ATCTCCGTTTCTCATCCAAAAAGGAATCCATTCCCTGCCCATGCACATACTATCCCTGCATCAGCAGTCCCATTTCTCTGAATGTGGGAATTGTTAGGATCCCATAGATTTGCTCCTTTAGCATAAACAGCACATAGGTGCATAGCTTGAATAAACACTATTGTTTTTCTTAATATTGCTGTAAGGGTATTTAGACATGTTTCTTTCCCTTACAACATTCCCTCAACTCTACTCCCTGTACCTTACAACTGCATCTTGTATTTTTACAGACTGCAGTCACACCAGTTCAAAACATACTTGTTACAGCCATTCTTCTCTATGGGTTGCATTGCAGAGCACAGCAAAATATTTTCTAAGTCCTGGTCTTATACCACGTTTCAGCAGGAATAACGTGGATGTTTCTGAGAAACACTTAATACGTACATGGGCTTTTCCTGAAGACACTTTATACGTCTCCACAGCTGACCACGCCCCCTTTCTGCCCTCTCCTGCCCATGTTCAGAGATCCCTCATGTTAGCAATGTTTCAGAATATGATCAGGGATGTTTTTGGCACATTAAGCATCCCCGCCACACATACAAACCCCTTATTCATGTTCTTATTGATTTTGTTCCAAAACCAAGACCACTGGGAGGCATTGAGATGAAAAGCAGTCTTGAGCTCCCTATGTTTTATGATTTTGCACTTAAAAAATTTAAAACTGGGAGGCCAAATGAGTTATATACAAGTCTAATAATTTGGAAGGTTCATCTACCAACAGAGAAAAAAATGGAGGAAGGCCATATGCAATGCTGAAGTTTAATATAGGTGATGCTTCATGAGGGTAAATGAGCATATTTCACTCTGAGCTCTTCATAAGACATCAGCTTGTAATTGGACAGAATGTCTTGAAAAGTCATGATACCACACTGCACCCGCCCTTTCCAATAAAACTCTAACTTAAGCATGGGCTGATATAAAAATGATGAATAACAAGTCCTAGATCATGTTGGTGTTAAGTGCGCTTCGAGGCATTAAAATACCCGATGACTATAAAACATCTCTATTAGGCTTGCCCAAAACAATAATACTGTAAGCACCTCTGAGAAAGTACCTACAGCTTTCCTTTTATTTAGAAGTTCTTCAAAGAGACATAGCAGCTTGGGGTAGATGTGCCCAGAAAATTTCTGATAGAACACAGCCATGTATCCATTCTGACTCTTCTCCCCCAGGAATCTACCTAACATTAAAATGACTTATAGCATCTTCAATCTCTGATAACATAACAGGACAATCCAGATGACATATTAGAGAAATGTCAAAACTGTGGATCTGCAATTGGTCTAAAGACAATGTTAAACCAGTTCCATCTACCAGACCATTGGATTTGTATAGACTGAATTAAAATTGCGAAAACTAAGACAAAATATTATTGTTTTGGGCAAGCCTAATCGAGATATTTTGTAGTCATCAGGTATTTTAATGCCTCAAAGAGCACTTAACACCAATATGGTCTAGCATTCTATCATCCTTTTGAATGTGTTTAGCTTTTAGATAATTGGCCAGAAAACTGTTTTATTAGTTCTTATAAAATAGTGAGCATTGGCAAGAAACACAGAGAACACTACCATTTGAAACAGAATGGTGTAGTAGTAAAATTTCAGCAGTGTTATTCTCAACAGAGTTTCCATTGGTTGATCTGCTTATAACTGATCTAATACAGCTAACTCAGATACTAGAGCTTGCAAGGCCCTGATATGCAGCTTCTTCCCCCTAGCTGTAAACCCAATTATCTTGCCTGTAAGAGAGGCTTTATATGCATTCCAGACCACTTCATAGGGAATCACTGCTTGCTAATTAAAATGGAAATACTCATCAGTACTTTTAGAGATACAGCAGTCAGCAAGCGCCACATCCCCAGAAGAGTTTAATTAAACCTCTAACAAGAGAAAGGATTACAGAGGTTATGCATTTCCAAAGTAAGAGTGATACATGCATGATCAGAAAAAATAATGGGTTCTATCATAGCCTTCATTGCTTGAGAAACAGTTTTTACCCCAAAAAATTCAATACAATTAATATTTATTTATTTATTTATTTATTTATTTACTTCTCTTATATACCGCGCTATTAAAATCAGTGCGGTTTACAATTGAACAAAAAACATACTGCAATGTCACACGACAATTGAGTTTTTACATTGAACATGGACGAGATAACCTGGAGGTAACAGGGGTAACTAATTACAGAGTAATTATTCATGGAGTATGGTGAGAAATTATACATATAGTATAGCTTGGTTTCAACATATTTATAAGATAATATTGTCTAAGATTATACCACAACCCTTCAGCTTTAACATAATTTAACATAATTTCCTATACTTCTCATTTGAAAGGAAAAAGACACCAACACACATCATAACTTCAAAAAATGTTCCACATTTATTCAGACAATACACATTCATTTTCAAGCAAAGGCTAATAGACAGTATAAAACGTTTTAACTCCTTAAAAGTTTAACATCCCAAACATGTGAAGGCACATTTCATTTTGTACTTCTCCAGGCCGTCTGGACATACAGACAACCGGATAGCCAGGAAACGCAGCCAATTCTGCTCCTGTGGGGGCTAGATGTCCCCGCAGAAGCAGATCGCTTGCCTTTATGTACGGTATTTTGAGGAGCATATAATATTACAATCTAAATTTTGACCCTCGATAGTAAAATGGGTACGTTATATTGATGACATCTTTTTTATATGGTGAGGATCAGATTCGTCTTTACAAGAATTTTTGACATGGTTGAACCAACAGGATCCACATTTAACGTTTATTCCGGAATTATCAAAGACAACTGTCCATTTTTTAGACAGTCAGATTACATTACATGATGGTAGATTTCATACATCAATTTATTCAAAACTTACCAATCGAAATAGTCTGTTGGATTATACTAGTTTCCATCCACGTCATATACATGATAACATTCCTGTAGGTAAATTTCTCAGATTATGGAAACTTTGTTCTTCTAAAGTAGAGTATTCTCTTCAAGCACGACGGATGAGTAGGAAGTTTGAGAATAGGGGTTATCCAGCACATGTTACAAATAGGGCATATAAACGGGCCTCTAATGTTCATCGTGATTGGCTTTTTTTACGATCACAGAAGCAGATTGAACCTTCTTTGACCTGAGTATTACCATTTTCTACACAGGCCACTCACATACGTAATTTGATTTTGTCCCATTGGGACATTTTGAGGGTCCATCCGCTATTTGTTACACCGCCTATTTTCTCATATCGTAGAGGACGAAATTTGAGGAATTATTTAGTTCACTCACGTTGTTATGATCAACCAGTTGTAAATAATGGTGGACATCGCAAATGTAATAAATGTGTGGTTTGTCCGGTTACTATGGAATTACAAGTATTCAAACATCCAACTTTGGGTTTTACCCATAAACTCCATGATTGTGCGAATTGTAAATCTGAAGTTGTAATATATGCAGTGATGTGTCCTTGTCTGTTATTATATCTTGGCCAGACTTCGCGTCCTTTTAAAACGAGGATCATTGAACATCTATCTGCTATCCGCCGAGGAGTGGAGTCGGCACCTTTGGTTTTATATTGGAAACTTAAAAATCATTCGTTAAGTGATTTACGTTGCTTTATTATTGAACAGGTTAGGGGTGGTGAGGGTGGCAATCTCCAATGGCATTTGTGCTGCAGGGAGCAAGAGTACATTTTTCGTTGGAACAGCGTAGCACCCAATGGGTTAAATTCCCAGATTGAATGGCAGTGTTTTTTTTAAATTGAGGGGAATCGTCTCGGATATAAGAGCGCATGTGTGGGCGTTTTTAAGAGGAACCATTTTGTGGACAGAAGGTTATCTTTTGAATCTTGAGGTCAGTGGTTGATACAATTATATGTTTTTTGAATGTAATTGTTTGGCAATTGATTTTGATTTTTTGGATAGTTTGTTTTATTTTACGATATTTTTTGTAGCTTGCCCTGATGAAGCCGCTGGACGGCGAAACTCTCACTCATGATGCACATTGTGTGGAGTTTTGAGTGCTTTGTATTCTCTCATTTGGATTGAGGATTTCGGACTATGGTTACTTTTGGAGTGTGAATTTCCTTGATATATACTGGAATAATAGCAGTTGGTATGTTTGGTTATATTTCTGATGTTGACATTATTTTAAAAATAGCTATACCGTGCTTTAGGTTTTTCTCATTGGCTCTGATTTACATTTCTAGGGGGTCCTATACGGATTTCTTCCGTTTGAAAACTCAGATGTTTGAAAAGACATGATCGATCATTATGAGAGAGTGTTGAGAAGCATCATGAGAAAAAGTCGGGATATGGCTGCAATACTGTAGACAATCCGATCGATCATCCAATGAGAAGAGTTTGTTTTGAATAGAAAAAGGGGACATAGCTACAAGAGCATAAAAGAAGCTTTCTTGATATATCCCACAAGACGATAGGCAATTTGGATATATTGCCCAATGAGAAGTAGAGTCTGATTATATATGGGTTGTAATTGAATGGATTGTGAATCCCATATTAGACTGTATTAATTCTATGATGATATGTTTTGGCAAATCTCTGAAGGGTATATTGATTAAGAGAGCTTTGTTTTTAGAAATGTGTGGTAACATATTTATTGGTGTATAAATGTTCGTCTGTTGGGTCTTATGTTGATTGTATTTGATAAATAATGTAATGAATTGTACTTAAGAAATAATTAAACATAGTTGACATTGTAACTTTTTTGTAAAAATAAGAATTTTTATAGTTCATGTATGAATGTTTAATGATATAATTTTGATAATTGCATTGTGTTATGGATTGATTCTACTATTTGCAATTTTGTGGTTTTCTTATATATATACTCCTAAATAGGTTACACTGTAGCTTTATTGCATGTCACCTAGTCTTTCTATATTTTGATGGCATAAACAATTGATCTACATTTACCTGTTGTACTCTGGTCATTCATTTATAGACCTCTATCATATCTCCCCTCAGCCGTTTCTTTTCCAGGTTGAAGAGCCCTAACCTTTTTAGCATCTCTTCATAGGGGTATCCTTCCATCCCCTTTACCATTTTGTTGGCTCTTCTCTGTACCTTTTCCAATAACGCTATATCCTTTTTAAGATATGGCGACCAGAATTACACATAATATTCAAGATGTGATCGCACCATGGAACAATACAGAGGCATTATAATATCCTTTGTTTTATTTTCCATTTCTTTCCTTATGATTCCTAGTATTCTATTTGCTTTCTTGGCTGCTGCTGCACACTGATTGGAGGGTTTCAACATGTTATCCACAATGACACCTAAATCTTTTTCCTGGGTGGTGGTTCCTAATATGGAACCTTGTATTGTGTAACCATAGTTTGGATTGTTCTTTCTTAGATGCATACCTTTGCACGCGAACATTAAATTTCATCTGCCATGTGGATGCCCAGTCTTCCAATTTATCAAGATCCTCTTTCAATTTTTCACAATCCTCTTGGGTTTTAACAACTTTGAATAATTTTGTGTCATCTGCAAATTTGATTACCTCACTCATTATTCCCATTTCCAGGTCATTTACGAATATCTTAAAAAGCACAGCACAGATCCCTGGGTTACTCCAGTATTCACCTTTCTCCACTGGGAAAATTGGTCATTAAGCCCTACCCTCTGCTTTCTATCTTTTAACCAGTTCCTGATGCACAGTAGTATACTGCCTTCTATCCCATGACTTTTTAGTTTCACCAAGAGTCTCTGATGAGGGAACTAGTCAAAGACTTTCTGAAAGTCCAGATACACTATATCAACCGACTCACTTTTGTCTACCTGTTTATTCACACCTTCAAAAAACCATAACTGCTTAGTAAGACAAGATCTTCCTTGTCTAAAGCCATGTTGGCTGTCTCCCATTAAACCATGACTATCTACATGTTCAGTAATTTTGATCTTTATGATGGATTCTACTGTTTTCCTGGCACTGACGTCAGGCTCACCAGTCTGTAGTTTCCAGGATCACTCCTGGAACCCTTTTTAAAAATTGGTGTTACATTGGCCATCCTCCATTCTTCAGGTATTACAGATGATTTTAATGATAGTTTACAGATTACTAATGGCAGATCTGCAATCTCATATTTCAGTTCTTTCAACACCCTCGAATGTATACCATCCAGACCAAGTAATTTTCTACTGTTCGGTTTATCAAATAGTTGTAATACATCTTCCTGGTGTATCGATAATTCTTTCAATTCTTCTGCAGTATCAACTTTAAATACCACTTCAGTCATGGGTAACATCCCTACATCTTCCTCAGTAAGGACTGAAGCAAAAAATCCATTCAGTCTTTCCACTATGGCCTTGTCCCCTCTTAGTGCCCCTTTTACCCCTCTGTCATCTAATGATCCAACTGACTCTTTCACAGGTTTTTTTGCTACAAATGTACTTGAAAAAGTCTTTATTATGCGTTTTTGCTTCCACAGCAAGCTTCTTCTCAAATTCTCTCTTTGCCTGCCCTATCAACGCCTTGCATCTAACTTGCCAGTGCTTGTGCTGTTTCCAGTTTTCGTCATTTGGCTCTTTTTTCCATTTTCTGAAATATATTTTTTTGGCAAGAGCAGCCTCTCTGACCTCACCTTTAAACCATGCTGGCAGTTTTGTGGACTTCCTTCCACTTTTCTTAAAGCCTGGAATACAGCTGGTCTGGGCTTCCAAGATAGTATTTTTAAACAATACCCAAGCTTGATTTAAGTCTTTAACCTTTGCAACTGCTCCTTTTAGTTTTTTCTTAACTATTTTCCTCATTTTATCATAGTCTCCCTTTCAAAAGTTAAAAGATAGTACTGTTGATTTCCTTACCACCCTCTTCCATTAATTAAATGAAACGTGATCATGCTATGATCACTTTTGTCAAGTGGCCCCAACACCCTTATCTTTTGCACCAGATCTGATGTTCCACTACGGACTACATCCAAAATGGCTTCCCCTCTGGTTGGTTCATGAACCAGCAGCTCCAAGAAGCAGTGATTTATTTCATCTAGAAATGTTATCTCCCTAGCATGTCCTGCAGTTAACACTGACCCAGTCAATACCGTGATAATTGAAATAACCCATTATTATTGCTGTTCTGTAACTTTTGTTAGTTTTCCTGATTTGTTTGAGCATTTCATCATCCATTTGTTCATTCTGGCCAGGTGGTCGATAGTACACCCCCACTGCCATCGTCTTCCCCTATTTACATGAAATTTCAATCCATAAAGATTCTACAGCAAATTTTGTTTCCTGCAAAACTTTAATCCTTTGTGACGCAATGCTCTCTCTAACATAGAGTGCAACCCTTCCATCAATTTGATCAGCTCTATCATTACAATATAATTTGATCCATGCGCTCTTGGGCGACTGTCGGCTTTCCCCTATTATCTAGTTTAAAAGCTGCTCTATCTCCTTTTTAAAGGTTAATGCTAGCAGCCTGGTTCCATCCCGGTTAAGGTGAAGCCCATACCTTCGGAAGAGCCCCTCCTTTCCCCAGAATGTTCCCAAGTTCCTAACAAATCCAAAACCCTCATCCTTGCACCATTGTCTCATCCATACATTGAGACTCCGAAGCTTTGCCTGCCTTTTGGGTCCTGCACGTGGAATGGGAAGCATTTCAGAAAATGCTACCCTGGAGTTCTGGATTTCAATTTCCTACCTAAAAGCCTAAATTTATCCTCCAGAACCTCCCTACCACATTTTCCTTTGTCATTCGTGCCGACATGTACCAAGACAGCAAACTCCTCCCCAGCACTATCTAAGACCTTGTCTAGGTGGCGCGTGAGGTCCGCTACCTTCTCACCGGCAGGCATGTTACCAGGTGATCCTCATATCCACCAGCCACCCAGCTATCTATATGCCTAATGATCGAATCACCAACTATAACGGCTATCCTAACCCTTCCCTCATGGGAACATGGACCTGGAGAAACTTCCTCAATGTGAGAAGGTTTTTTACATCTCCTAGAGGACAGTCCTAGCTACAGGATCATTTCCGTCTACACCAGGATGATGCTCTCCTGTCACAAGAACTCTCTCCTCCATGGCAGCAGGGATGCTGCCAGACTGGAGGTGGGATTTCAGTTCTATATCCCTGTAGGTCTCATCTATGTACCTCTCTGTCTTACTAATGTCCTTCAAGTCTGCTACTCTAGCCTCTAGAGATTGAACTCGTTCCCTGAGAGCAAAGGGCTCCTTGCACCTAGTGTACACGTAAGACCCCTCACCAACTGGGAGAAAATCATACATGTGATACTCAATGCAAAAGACTGGAAAGCCCCCATCTTGCTGCTGGACTACTGTCTGCATCTTAGTTTTAAGGTTGTGTTTAGATATTTAAGTTATTTACCTACTAAGGGTTGATGGGGATACTTATATTAATAAAACTACACCTAATACGTTGAATGTACTTTGTTCACCTGAAATTAATTAATCTCAGGTTCTTAATGTATGTCTGATGAGGACAAATAGCTGCACCTGAGAGTGAATATGGCACCTTCTTCCCTTTGAGAGGTTTATACACCTATAAAGCTACAATTATCCAAGGGGTGAGTGGGTGTTGGGAGGGAAAAAGACGTATTAAAAGCTGACTGCTACTCAGTACCCTGTTCTGTGCTTCTAAGGTAATCTGTGACCAATTTCCAGGGGGAGTCCCACAGCCCTTGATTGGACAGAGGGAATCTTTGGGTCTAAATTTAACCAGAAAGCTCTCTGCTGTATTTTAAATGTAAACTGAAAGCTCTTTGCTGCTATTAGGCCCTGACTGATTTATCAAATACATTGGGTGCAGAGATAAGATTAATCAGTTTTAATCTAAAGAGTTCCTTTTTCCCCAAGATTTAGAAAAATTCCCAGAATAAATACTTACAATTGCAGATCTCTCTCCAGAAGTAGCAGTCCCCTTTTGTAGTTCTTCAAGACTGAGAATCACAGAACTCTGGTTGAACTATTTATGCCTGTGCTTCTGTGGTAAGCTGTGACTAATTTCCTGGGTGATTAACACAGTCCTTGCTTGGATAGAGGGAGTCTTTCAAAATGGCCCTTTGATCTGCCACCTGGCTTTAATACCTAATTAAAAAATTTCACAGGTCTCTTGCCCCCTATGTAGAAGGCCTTTTTGTAAAGGTCTCTAGAAATAATTTGTTGCTCAAAGAATACTGACCCTGTTTTGCTTTTTATGCTAAGTTATAGTCTGATTTGATTTAAATTAAAGCTCTTTGCTGCTTCTAGGCCCTGGCTGATTTAACAAAAACACTAGGTTCACAGATTAATTAGCTTTAACTAAAGAATTCCTTTTCCCCCAAGATTTAGAAAAAATCCCAGAAGTAAATGCTTACATTTGCAGATCTCTTTCCAGAAGTAGCAGTCTCCATTGTAATCTTCTCTCAGCATTGACAACTAACTTTATGTATTTATTTTACTTTTATAGAGATCTGAAACTGAGGCATTGTTAGGCATAAGAACACAGGGTTCATATCCTGATTCTATTGGCCAGTGCCCCAAATCTTAGGCAGCAGAAAACAGATGTTTGGTTTATTACTTCAGCCCCTCACTTCAGTCATCATGTAGGGAATAAGAGATACTGAAGACAGGAGGAAAGAAATCATGTCTCATCAAGCCAAACCTCTTCCTGTCCCCGTGCCATCAGACACATGTAGAGAACTGGAGGGTGAGGCTGAAGCAAATAACCTACAGCTCTTTGTGATTCCAAGAATATGGAATCAGATGAGGGCAGAGTTAGAGAGAAGAAAGGAGACACCATGACGAATAAATCCGAGAGTAAAGCAGACCCAGATTTGCATGAAAATTTGCTGCTTTCCATCTTTGATGAATATTATTCAAACTAGAACAGCCCTTTGCTATATTCTCCAGCATCTTCCCTCCCAGACAGTATGCAAAGAACAGGAAGGGAGGATATGAAGCTAGAATGGAAAGTGCAAAGCAAAGAAAAGCAGCTCTGCTTCCTAATGCATCTATTACTGTCTTGTGTAGGGAACAGGAGAAAGTGGGTGAGCCTGGATTAGATAGCAAAAAGCAAAGAAAAGCTGCTCTGTTCCCTAAGTCTAGAGACAGCCCCAGAGCTGATGCAAAGTAGCGAATACCCTAGGCAAACCTTCAGTCATGCCCCCGCCCCCTTCAAGATGTTGATGGTTAAACACAACAATCATGATCATCTGAGCATCACCCTTCCAACAACAATCTTGTAAAAATGCATAAGCAGACATCATGGGGGAATAGTCAAAGTGATTAATGCGGTTAGCAGACCTGCTAACTGTTAATTGTGTTGACCAGGATATTCAATGGCACAAACATAGTTAGTGCCGCTGAATATCTGTGGGTGCTGCTGCTGCATTCCCCGATGCTAGCCGGTCAGCATTGTGGCGTTCCAGAGGCGGAGAGGAGGTGAAATCCAACAATAACTGGGCAGCAAAAGTTAGATATCTGAAAGCCTAGGCTAATTTTTGCCACAGAAACTAACTGGACAGCAGCTGAATATCGCCGCTGCCAGGTTAGTTTCTTTGCTATCCAGCTGGCCCTGATATTCAGTGGCGATAGCCAGATATGGACCCGGCGTTGAATATCCAGTCTTTCGTTGAGCGGCAATGGCTAGCTGTTTTAGCAGCGCTGGCCTCAACCACTGAATATCGGACCCCATACTTTTAAATATTAAGCTTTGCTTTGTATGTATGTGTGTGTCTTCTCTTCCTGAAAGCAAAAGAATGTGTTGAGTCAGAATGCATTGCTTTGCTCTGAATGCAACTGCTTTTTGCTGCCTCTTCCCTCTCTCCTACCCATCCTGAAACAGCTGCCCTAGGAGACCACCTGGTCTTGCCTAGTGGTTGGGTTGGCTTTGCCTAATTCAGCCCTCTTGATCTGCTATTCAGAGACAGAATTGGAGCAGACAGAGCAGAACAAAAAGGAATGTTCCTGCTCCCTAATCCCACCCCAACTCCATGTGTCATTTCTTCTCCCTTCCTGTCCAGAAGGGGAAGAAATGATGTGAAGCTGACAGAGCAACTGGAGGAATGCTGGTGAGAATCCCTTGATAAGAAATTGACAATATATCACTGACCTTGTAAAATCCAGTATACATGATGCATCCCTTTGGGTCTTCCAGTGGCTTTCGAGTTTAGATTTAATTACTTACCTTTCCATACTGAATTTCAGAGTGAGTTACAATTAGCTAGATTGGGTGATTCCCTGCTTCAGAGACTTTACATTATAAGGGCCTCATTTACTAACTAGTGTTAAAAAGTTAATGTTCATTAATACACATTAATTCCCATTAATTGAGTTAACCACATAGGAAGAAAATAGTCCCTCTTTAGAAAATGTTAAATTGCATTAACATAGGTTAATGTGCATTAATGTAGTTTAGTAAATGAAGCTATATATTTGTACCTATGGAAGAGTTTTGATAAAAGAGTAAGGATTACAGGGTCATTTTCCATGGATGAAGAGATATATTTTAACCTAAGTTAAAAGTGCATAATGATAAAAACATTTCTTGCATGTTATATAATTCAGGATTAGGGTGTTTAAAAAGATTCCTAAAAAATGCTTTCTGATTCATCTTTTGTGACATTTTGAATGTACTTTGTTTACAACAATATTTCCGTGAATGGTTTCACAATGTTATGGAACCTTTGATTTAATATTATGGTATTTGCAGTACTGCCTCATAAGTCAGGTTTTCTGAGATGCACCCACTGTGCCTGAAGGTTGCACCTCATCTTCTCCTTTCTGTGTATCCCAAAGGTATACCTGCAATGAACGTAAACAGAAGGGAATAGCTTACAGCCTACAACATACCAAAAACCTGTCACACCTTAACAGGAGTCAGCATCAGCATCAGACAGTCAGTTCAGAGTAAAAGTGGAGTGGAGGAGTGGCCTAGTGGTTGGGGCAAGGTACTTCAGGCCAGAAGGTCAGGGGTTCAAATCCCACTAGAAAACAGCAACCTTGGGCCGGAAGGACTGGGGTTTCTAGTCCCACAGGTGCTCCTTGTGGTCTTGAGCAAGCCACTTAACCCTCCATAGCCCATGTTCCCTGTAAAATAGCTATCTCCAAATTATAATGTAATTTCAGTTTGTTCAATGTAAACCACACTGATGCACAGTATATAAGAGAACGTAAATAAAAGTACAAGGAATGTTTTACCCATAGACTTTGCACCAAGTTTCAAAAACAAATTACACATGTTATTTCCCTTTGACACTTGTCAAGTGTGAAAAGTGCCCATGGGATTTCGTGCCTGTTTATTGTTCAGGTAGAATTTCTACAGAAAATAAAACATATAGAACATTGTAATCGCAGCTCAGACACTCCCTGGGAATGCCTTCTTTAAACGAGGCTAATATTCACAATATGCATGCTTTTAGCCATATTGAGGCAGGGTAGTCATCAGTCAGTCAATTTGCATATTTTTAATTGCAATTTATTCCATATAAAAGATTTGAAATTGTCCTCCCCAAGAGGCTTTCAGGAAGCCAAATGTTCAATGGACTAATGAGCACTTTGGTGGTATCCTTGCAAGTCAACAGCTAGATATCGGAATAGAATTAAAAGTTATGACTCATTAAATCCTAAAAACACATAATGCTATCTATTCAGTAGAAAAATTTCAAATAAAGGGACCTCACGCAACAATGTGGGAAGTCCACCTCAGAAGATTTGGGATCATCTGCATGTGGGCCCCTATCTTCCTTGAATGGAATAGGGGTGTGCAGGCCAAAAATGTTTGTTTTACTTAGTTTCCCATGTTGTTTATGGGATTTTTCAATTTGTTTTGTTTTAAAAATGGTGTTTTAGGAGAAATGTTGATAGTGGACACTATTGAGAGTAGTGCAAATTTTGATTGAATAGTGCTCACTAACAAGAGACAGTGCATACTACTGCTCACTAGTACGTACTATTCACCCATGAAGCATATGATAACTCAGTAGTGTGCACTTCTGAGTGATAGTGTACGCTATTAATGAAAAGTGATGAAATTGCTTTTTCTTTTGTTTTCATTCAAAAACAAATTTTTGGTGACATTTACTATGTTGTTTCAAATGACAGCACATCTCTAATGGAATTTATACCACTGGACCTACATAACTCCCTCACTTGGTTTGCAGCTTGTCGTGCTGTGAGGGCTTTTGTGCATCAGTGGTGCTGAGAGCTAATCTATCGGTATTTTAACTACTGGTAGGGTTTCCCAAGATGGACAGGTCTCATCTGAGGTGTCAGACTAAGACAAACCACCCATCAGGGCAGCAGCAGAATGGGACGATGTTGGCAGTGAAGGATCACATTTCTGTGACAATGGCAATAACAATGGCAGCCTTAAAAACACACCTTTTTTGGAATACTATGGACCAGAACCTGAAACACTGCGAAACACACCCACTTCAATGAAATATGAACACATCTAATTATCCTACCTTCCATACAATAGTAGCAACCATCATAACCAACATCAACCATGTATCCAATATTGTTAATAACCCTGTTATATCCAAGTTTTTACTTCCTTGTTCTATGTAAAGTTTATTTTGTTTAATGTTCAATGTAAACCGCTTTGAATGTAAGAAAAGCAGCATAGAAAAATTGTTAAATAAAATACATAATATTAAATAAACAACACTAGAATTACCTACGTAAAAGAAAGGCCTGGTAATCTATAGTACGTCTTTATCTTGCCATGAAAATCCAATGGATAGTCACAACAAAACAAATTGCACAGTAGTGCTGGGAAGTGAGACCCCCAGGTCAGAAGATACTTAACTGGCTACTGGCAAGGATCTGAAGATTTTTCAGAGTAAAGTCAGCATTTATAATGTGGTTGGATCAAAGCCCTTGAGTCATCTGACTGCTGATGTAGCTGCGCATTAAATGAGAATCAGAAGATGCAAAGATGTTTTGCATATCGGGACATGGAACATATGAAGCATGAGCCAAGGGAAGTCGGAGGTGGTCAAGAATGAAATAGAACGTGTACAACTCAATCTGTTGGGTGTCAGCAAACTGAAATTGATGGGCATTGGGCACTTTGCATCTGATGTTCACATGGACTACTATGCTGGAAATGAAAGACAAAAAAGAATTGGCATTGCATTTATAATCAAGAAGAAACTTGCAAGAACTGTAATGAAATACAATGTAATTAGTGAACGCTTAATTTCTATTCATCTACCAGGAATGCCCATCAACTCAACTATAATTCAGGCATATGCTGCAACAACAGCTGCAGAAGAGGAAGAAGTTGATCAGTTCTATGAACAAGCACAAGCTGAAATTGACAGAACATGCAAACAGGATATCCTGATAGTCATGGCTGACTGGAACGCAAAAGCTAGCAACAAAGAAGAAGGCTTTGGAAAATATGGCAACAGAAATGATGCTGGAGAAAGACTGATAGAATTCTGCAAGACCAACAATCTATTCATCTCAAACACCTTCTACCAGCAACACAAGCACCGACTGTACACATGGACTTCACCTAATGGATTGTACAAACATCAAATTGACTACATCTGTGGCAGTCAACAATGGAAAAGCTCTATAACAGGGGTCTCCAACTCCAGTCCTGGAGGGCCGCAAACCAGTCAGGTTTTCAGGGTATCCCTAATGAATATGCATGAGATATATATGCATTAGAAATAGCCTGTCAAACTGACTGGTTTGTGGCCCTCCAGTGCTGGATTTGGGGACCCCCACCTTACACCTCTGTCATTTAAGATTGTGAGTGCGCAATGTACAGATGTCCTCGACATCAAAAGAGTAGATAGAATGTGTCACATACCTCCTCGCTTCTCACCACCACCAAAATATTGTCTATTAGACAACTTTTTGGTGGTGGTGAGAAACAAGGAGGGATGTGACACATTCTATCTACCCTTTTGATGTCGAGGACATCTGTACCTTGCCCACTCACAATCATACATGACAGAGGTGTACGGCAGGGGTCCCCAAATCCAGCACTGGAGGGCCACAAACCAGTCAGAATGGCAGGCTATTTCTAATGCATATATATCTCATGCATATTCATTAGGGATACCCTGAAAACCTGACTGGTTTGCAGCCCTCCAGGACTGGAGTTGGAGACCCCTGCTCTATAACATCAACAATGACAAATCCTGGAGCTGACTCTGGTACAGATCACCAACTGCTAGTTGGCAAACTCAGGCTAAAGTTGAAAAAGAGCAAACCACTCATGAATGTAGCAAAATATGACTGAGAATATACCACTGGAATTTAAAGATTGCCTGAAAAATTGATTTGCTGCTTTAGATACAAATGACAGAGCTCCAGAAGAGTTAAGCAGAGCTACTCAAATCCGGTCCTGGAGGGCCACAACCCTGCAGGTTTTCGGAATATCCCTAATGAATATGCATGAGATATATATGCATTAGAGACAGCCTGCCAACCTGACTGGTTTGTGGCCCTCCAGGGCTGGATTTGGAGACCCCTGCCTTACACCTCTGTCATTTAAGATTGTGAGTGGGCAAGGTGCAGATGTCCTAGACATCAAAAAGGGTAGATAGAATTAGTCACATTCCTCCTCACTTCTCACCATCACCAAAATGTTGTCTATTAGAAAACCAGTTGCAGTGCCAAATTGATAGTGTAAGAGCATTTTGGTTTCAAGCATCTGGTATCAGAGAAACCTTGGTGGAAGTTGCAGATACAACAAATGATTTTGTAGTTCAAAGAGAACCCATTCTCTGGGCCATTTTAATTCTGTGCTATAATCTGTTAGCTGAGATGAATGTAGTTAGCAAAATTGTGCAAGACTCCAAGATTCAGACTGATGTGGCTCCGAAACATATAGAACATTTATGTACATATTTTAAGAAATATAGGAAAATTGGCTTTCTTTCAGCAATTTTTAGAGCCAAAGAAACTGCAGCAGAGATGGATAGGAAGCCATATTCAGACAGAGGAGTATAATAAGAAAGAAGAGCGCTTTCGACTATGAGGCATGAGACCAAGTTAGTGAAGATGCAGAACAATCTTTCAAAGCAGAGTATTTCTTAGTAATCATCAATAATGCTCTAATTTCAATTGAAAGATTTGGACTGTACAGACAAATTTTGGCTTCTTTACAATATTGGTCAACTAAAGGAAAAGGTCACAGAAGAACTCCTGCAATACTGCAAAAATGTACACTGTTTTCTGAGTGATTCTGCTATAGATGGTGAAGATCTGTTTTTGAGCTACAGCAATAGCAGACTTTTTCTTGGAAATTACCTTCTGGTTTTCCTTGTCTTACAAAATGCTGGGCTCTCCTTTGTTAAATGTTACTTTAAGAGTCAGAAACCTTCTTTAGTCCTATATTATTAGGCACACAACTCATAAATTTGAGAGAACTGACTGAATGGGAGCATAGGTACAAGATCCCATGGTTATGCAAATGCTTATGCAAATGAGATCCCACATTCCTCTTGGGCTGCCCCTGCTTTTTCTTTGCCAGTTCTCTCTTATCTAGGCTTCTGTTTCACCTTTTTTTTTCAGGACCTCTAGATTATAGATATGGCTATAAATGTTGTGGCATTGTAGCAGTATGTATATATGTTGGTTGGTTGTCTTGTGTTGGGTGTATGTGAGTGTATCAGTGGTATTAACCTGGAATGATTACTAATCTTCAGTTATTCTTATTGAATGACCACATTTAGTAAAAGAATGTCCAGGGGCTGAGTCAGGGTAGAATGGCAACTTAACCAGATAGCAGTGATTTTCAAAGCTGCTATTCAGAGTGTATTATGCCCATGGCTATCTGGACAGTGGCTGAATAGATACCTCCAATGAAGGCAAAATCTGGATAATCAGTCGTTACCTAGATACTTCTTTTAAATATCCAGAGTTTCTTTACCTATGGTGGCCAGTATGTAAAACAATGCTCTCCTCCATAGGCTCAATATTGGCCTGTTAGACTTTTACAGCCCTAGAATAAATACATTTAGATATTAAGTTGTTCAAAGTGTCATTTGTCCTAGTTTTTACTCTGGTCTTTTATAGCCCGGGGGGGGGGGGGGGGCAGGTATTAGCTTATTTAAAGTGTCTAAAACCAATTTAATCTACAGGGTTTTTTTTTAGTACTTAACGGCTTTAAACAGATAGATCATTTTGCTTTGCAAAAGGTGAAAAAACTGTGATATTGTGAAGAATAGGTGTAAACTATGATATTGTTTGGAAGGGAAAATAGCTGAAAAGGTCACTCTAGCAGATTAATTATACTCTAGCAGACTACAATGCTAAATATCCCAGAGGCTTGTGAGAATTACTTCCACTAGAGACAAGATATATAGTAAAGGAAGATCTTAAGAGCTCCTCTTCCTCAGGGGAAGCCTCTGTGGGGAAGTGGACATTGCTTTGCTGGAAAATATGGTGCAATAAAGTTTGAGATAGGAGATAAAATATGGATTTATTGATAAATTCTATGTCTTAATTTCACTAAAAAAACAAAGTCTCTGAAATCAATTAGTTCTAGGTTTATGATTGGTCTTTTACAGTCCTAGAGCTAAAACATGTGAAGGTACATTTTACACATAGGGGATCATTCTGAACCATGAATAAGCTGCCTGTACGTGCAGGATCGACTTTCATCCAGCGATAATGTCCAAAACCGTATTCTGAACCTTTGCGGCTCTGCACGTACACGGCATTTAAAAGGAGATCACAGAACATGGGCAGGAAGGGGCAGAATGAGGGCCTGGCCAACCACGGAGATGTATAAAGCTCATTCCGGTCACACCCATGTACATCTGCAGTCGGCCCCGCAGACATCCAGGTTATACCTGCAAAAATGAGGATTGCAGTCAATAATGAATGGATGACTAACCGATGGTGTGCACTAGTGTGACTGCAGTCTGGAAAACCATTGAATGCAATGTTATGGAACAGAAAGCAGAGGAGAGGGAGGATGTAAATCAAAGCAGCAGAAATAAATACTCCCACAAATGTATGCGTTAGAGCACTGATGCTCATGCTGGCATTTGCTGTGTGAGCTAAAGGGGCACAGCTAGGGCGCCCTAACAATGCCTTAGTAATGATACTGGTGATGGAGTCCTAGCATCCCATGTGAAAATGTAAGCTCGGCCATCGGTGCTATGTGCAGCACCCTGCCAGCTGGAGTGTTGTACTCCACACAGTGGATATCTAAAATATGCTCTGTGCAATGTGCACAGTCCCCTGATGCAGATAAGGTCTTATGTAACCCCTCTTGAAACACTATGATGGGGATATCTTATGCCAGTGGCTACATGACACATAGCTTGTGCACAGGTCACTGTTGCGGTTGTTTACATATGTGGGCCTATAATGTGCAAATGCGCACATGGGGTTTGACCCTTGAGGCAGATATACTGGAAGGACTGTTTGGGCCTACTGCAGCTCTGTATCTGATTGAGGTCCACTAGCGTAGTTATCGTGTATATAGGTAGCCAAATAGATATGTACTGAGCAGGTATAATGCTGGGTTGGAAGTACTGATTGCTATGGTTCTCTAGCCATCAGCTAAAACATTCAGTGCAGGGCATTCTTTTGGCAGACCACTGTTTCTGTAGGGCTGCAAGTGAGAGTGTGTGTATGTGTGTGTAGGGTTGCCAACCAGCCGGTTTTCAGCCGGCCTGGCCGGTTTTCCTGTGGTCGGACCGGCTGCCAGCAGAGAACCAAAACCGGCCATTGAAAAGCCGTTTTTTTGCTCTGGCTGCGAGATTGGAGCGGCCAGAGCAGAAAACCGGCTTTGCGCTTGCGATCGCGATTGCGATCACAGTCCTGGCCCCCCCTTGCAGCCGCTGCTGCTGCTTCTTACAGAGCAGCGGCTGCAATAAAGTTAATTTAAAAGTAAGGAATCCTGTGAGGGGCCTTCCGGCCCTATGAAACTCCTTCTGCAGTGCCCGCCCCTCTGATGTCGCTTCCTTTTCAGCCAGGGACCCTGCAGAAGGAGTTTCATAGGAGCGGAGGGTTTCTCACAGGTTCCTTACTTTTAAATTAACTTTATTGCAGCTGCTGCTCAGTAAGAAGCAGGAGCAGCAGCTGCACCGGGGGGGGGGGGGGGACGACTACAAATGGGCTGGGATGGGGGGACCTGTACTGGAAAAGGGCTATGGGGGGGGGACTGGGAATGGAAATGGGTTGTGATGGGGGGGACCTGAACCGGAAAAGGACTATGGGGGGGGACTTGGACTGGAAATGGGCTGTGATGGGGGGGACCTGGACCGGAAAAGGACTATGGGGGGGGGACTTTGACTGGAAATGGGCTGTGATGGGGGGGGGGGACCTGGACTATAAAAGGGCTATGGGGGGAGCATGGACTGGAAATGGGCTATGGTGGAGGGAGGGGGAACTTGGACTGGAAATAGGCTGTGATTAGGGGGGCTAGGACTGCAAATGGGCTGTGATGGTGGGGGGGGCTAGGACTGCAAATGGGCTGGGATGGTGGGGGGCCTAGGACTGGAAATAGGCTGTGATGGGGGACTTGGACTGTAAATGGGCTGTGATTGGGGGGCGGGGGCTAGGACTGGAAATGGCCTGTGATGTGAAGGCTAGCACTGGAAATGGGCTTATGAAGAGCTGGAAAAGGACTGGAAATGGGCTGATGTGGGGCATGGGAGAATGGGACTAGAAGGGAGTGGATGCTGGGTGGGTCTAGAACTATAAGGGAACTGATTTTGGGGGAGGACTAGAATGGATGGGGAATGAGAATGGAAAGGGGAAAAAATATTTTGTGTGGAAGAAAAGTCTATGATGGGTCGGGTATTGGGAGAGTAAGAGGGGATTGAGAATGGAAGGGTGAAATTTAAATGGATGATAAAGGAATAAGGAAAGAATTGGGGGAAAGAGCAAAAGGGAAACAATCAGTATGTTAAAGCAGATATAGAGAGAGAATGGAAAACATCTAAAAGAGAAGAAAGGCGAAATGGATGGCTCGCAGAAGACACGAAGAAACCAGAAGAAAGTGACTGGAGCAATTGCAACTGAAAAATAAAATGCCCAAACAGAAGGTAGAAAAATACTTTTTATTTTGAATTTATTAACTGGAATATGTCTAGTCTGGGAAGTGTGTATTGCTAACATCTTTGCGTTTTTGTTTAGTGCAAGAGGAAATTACTTTATAGTTTTATTTCTCCAGTGTTGTACATTTCATGTTTTGATTTTGGGGTTCCCAGTTTGATTATTATCTGACCAAGGAAGTTAGCCTACACGTATCCTCGGTAATTTTTGTGGGTGGGGCTGGGGGCGGGGCAGGGGTGGGACTAGGGGAGGAGAATGGGTGGAGCATGGCGAGCCAAAGGTGTCGGGTTTTTCTCGGTGAAAAAGTTGGCAACCCTATGTGTGTGTGTGGTTTGAGGCCTGCACGAGGGGGTCTAGATTCCTTACCCACATATCCAGGGGGGAAAGGTATGTCTGACAGGTACCTGGACCATTGAGGGGTCTACAGCATCACCAGGTGCCAGTGCATACTGTCCAGACACTTCACTGGCACTACAGAGAGTGGGTGTGCAAATGGTGCAAAACGCAGTATGTCATTCCAAGGTGCACCAGCATTGGTTCACCTGGGAACAAATGTGCACAGTTGTAGGGAGTGACGATGGTGTTTCTGGGCATGTCTGTGTGCTGCTTGCACTGCTGGCTGCTGTACTTCCAATGGCCCTTAAGTAGTGAATGGGAGGTCTTTGGGTAGTTCCCTATAGGGGGCCTGCTGTGCTGAGATCATGTCTTTTCTTAGCACTGTACAGTCATGTTCCTGACCGTTCGCAACATGCATACCTCAGGAGGACATTTACTGCCATGTCTGCAGTGCTGCACTGCATCTTGTGCCAGTATGTTCACTCTCTACCTGTTTACCTGCTACATTACTGTGCACTGCAAGTGCTTTTTAGTGATCTGGGCATGCCACAGAACGGTTTATATTGTATAACATGCATCCACCTGTGAGTCACTCCATCTTTCATTATCATTCAGCCTCAGAACAGCCCACAGCAGCTTCACAGCTGCACATTTTGAAGGGGAGTGTGGCCGTTCGTGGGTATATTGCAGAGACTGGCAGGGTTGCACATGTACATTTTTTCAGAATATGGGGAGTGTGGGGACATACAATGCCATTGCTGGCATATACTAATCTTTGTACAACATAGCACTGTGTGAAGGGCCATGGCTATCATGTCTATGTGGGTGATTTTGTGCACGCGGCTGCATCAATTCCCGCATGTGCAGAATTAGGTTCTATTTCTGCATGTTTCCATTTGGATGTGTCCTCTGCCCAGATGTGCATGTTTTCGGAATTGGCCTCATAATGTCCAAGTGCAATATGGAAGTCCAAAAGAGAGTACAAACCACCCGTAGGCCAAAATAGGAACAAACGAAACAGGTGTGCCAAGACAGTGGTAGATCAAGAAGTCTTTAATAAAACACCCCAAGGCGTTTCGGCTGATGCCTTCTTCAGGGGGACTACACCTCAAATAAAGTTAAAAACATATACAAAAAAAAATCACAAACCAAACAATAAGACATGAATAAAAATAATTAAAAGCAATTAAAAGAAACCTGTTAAAACTAAATGAGCCCAAACAATAATAAAAATCATATAATTGAGCAATAAAAATTATGTTAAGATTTCATATAATAAACTACAGAAATCCAAGCACGAATTGAACAAAACACCCTTTGGTGAGCTACTTTGTAGATATTTTGTTCAACTCATGCTTTTGTATATGTTTTAACTTTATGTGAGATGTATTCCACCTGAAGAAGGCGTCAGCCAAAATGCCTTGGCGTGTTTTAATAATGACTGCTTGACCTACCACTGTCTTGGCACACCTGTTTCATTTTTTCCTCCCAAGTGCAATATGGGATGTCCAAGTAAGAATGACTCAAAGAAAAGCAGGCCCATCCAAGTTTAGGCACAATTTCATAAACATGGACATGCCCGATATGGATGTCTGCAGGGATGTCTGCATAGACATCCTCAGAATAGTATTTCAGACCAGGGACATCTATGAATAGCCTAATGGTTAGAGTAATGAACTGAGACTAAAGAAACCCAGTTTCAAATCCAGCTATTACTATCATTGGACTTGTGGAGAACACAATAGATAGTGGAGTGCCATATTCTTTCTGGATGCCTATCTGTGCCTGCAGAAGGTCTAAACTAGGATGGGGTCACAGACATTCCCAATGTTTCTGAAATCAAGAAGAAATGTCTAAGTCCAATATACCATCCCAGACACATCTCCACCACTCCATGTGACTACTTAGATGTCCCTTCAGCAGAGATGTGTAAAATGTGTAAAATGACTCAGGACATTCACATGCATGTTTTCGGATGTCCAAATCATGACTAAGGGGTCTGTTTACTAAACATTCCTAATGTGCGGGGCCGCGGTAGTGTGCCTGTGCCATATAAGGAGTGGGCGGTTCAGGCAGAGAAAAGAAAAGAAACGGGAGTAAGCGATCGCACATTTGCGCGGGGCGCTATTGTGCGCCGCGCTATTGTGCGCCGTGCACAATAGTGCGTGGGAAGGCTAAGTGGCGCCCTGATGTGCACACACAAAGGAGCAGAGCCATAGTACAATGGTTAAGACACTGACCAATGGTGCAGAGATCAGGGGTTCAATCCCCCACAGTGCCCAATGAAGAAGGCTCACTGAGGCAGTGTGTATTATGGGGATGAGTGCTGTAGGGGGCAATCTATTTTTATTTCAGTTATCACTACTAGCAAACGCACTCACAAAGCGTGTTAACATAAGGCGGCCCATAAGGCACATGTTAAAGTTCACTGTCCGCCAAGGCACCCTTGAATGTCCCCTATAGGGCACCATATATGTTGCGTCACAGGATAATGTATAGTGCACCTTATATGGACGGCAACCATAAGGTGCCCTATAGGGTGCCCTATAAAGCACCCTCAGAGGCACCTTATGGGTACAGTACACTGAGGGTGTGTTTGATGGCAGCAACATATGTACATTAAATCTAAAAAAAGCTTTGGACAACCCTATCAAATAACCCCACTGTGAGCTCAAACCCATTACCGCTGGCTCCACAGGCAGTGAAGTAACCATTGGGCTACAGCTATATAGCTGCCAGCAAGCCCCTGGCTGGCTGCAGAGAGCCTGCATGTCACCACACAGACAGTCTGCTGTGGGAACCAGGATAGGGTTAGGCCACCCATACCCATGATGCACTGCACATGCAAATCAGCTGTCCACAGATGAACACAAGATGGGGAATGCACCCCAACAGCTCCCCGGCCTGGTAGGGGGACGTGTCCGTGTGCAACCACACAGCACCTTGGCCTGGTAGGAGGTACTGACCGGGTGTTTAATTTGCACAGAGTAGCTACACACAGTCACACTGTGCGGGAACTGTGCTCACCCTGAGTGTGCGATGAGGCGCCCTGGACCAGGTCCACAGCACCCTCCATGGCTGAGAGAGGCCATGGCAGAGCTCCAAAACAGTTGTAATCTGTGAGATAGGTAGTTTCTGCAGGAACACCTTGGATATCTCTGTCTGTCTCAGTCAGGGGAACCCCCACGGACCCCTAGGTGGGCCATGTACCACCAACCCCCCCCCAGCCGAGGGCGGCAAACAGGCAGGGTCTCCTATCAACAGATCCCCATTATACACCCACCCCCCCCCTGCAATGATGGCAGTAGAGTGGACCATCAACCCCAGTCCTGTTGGGGAACAGACACCCTACAGGGCAGTCCAAGCAGCCCCACACACACCCAGACCACAATATCAGACAGACAGTAGGCCAGCATATGCTAAGATACACCCCACCACTATCTGATATTCCCCTGCATCAAGCCATCAGCCACTGCAAGGCACTCCAGCAGGGCACATACCAGCTGTGAACAGTCTGCTGGTTAGTCCCACTGGAAATGCATGCACCCACAACTGGAATGGCAGCACACACAAGCAGATACATCAGTGACTAGGCCCCAACAGGTGACCCATGTATATCACATGAGAGAAGTGCTATGAAGCACTATGGGGGTGCCTAGCCATGCTGCCATCACTGCTCAGTCAGGGTGGAGTGAAAGCCCAGCAGCACATACAGAGGTCACCCTGTCTGTGGAGGTGGTGGACGGCCACTACAATGTCCCTGCCAGTGCCCTATGCCCTGTGCAGATGCATCCTGGCCAGCCCACCCTGTCTGAGCTATACCCATGGTACCTTGCTGCTCATTATACACATCATCAGGCCAAAACTGTGGACAGTGTTTGCAGCCAACACACACTGTATAGACAGACACACACTCCCACACGTATGCCAGCATTGTGCTACTATAGAGGGGTTCAGAATCCTTGCCCACCACACCAGTCCTGGGCACAGTACAGGCATGGGTATGGTATGCAATACCGTTGGGGGTCCCTCCCTAGGGTGGTAAACACTGTCAGGGGCCAGACCTGACGCACACACCGCAGACATCAGATAGATTATTATGATGGAGCTCATAGAGCAGACTGTGCGTAACGTAGGGATATCTATCTGCCAGTACTCATAGCAAACGTTTGAGAGCTGTGTACCATATACCCTGGTGTAGGGTGACATTGCTAAGGTATGCAAGTGCTGGTATTGGGAGATGCACGCAGGGCCCAATGTCCTGCCTCACCAGGAGGCATTGGCCAATGGGGCCTGTGGGTGTGGGTGTGGGTGTGTCTGTCCCTGTTGGCTGCTGCTGTACGGCAGAGGTTCCCAAATCCAGTCCAGGTTTGGAATACACTGGTTGGGGTTTCCTGCTGTCCCTCATGAATATGCATGAGCTACATCTACATGCCATGGGGGTGGTGCATAGATATACAGCACGGTTATTTGTATGAGTGGCAGCATGGAACCTGAATGGTGTGTGGTCCTCCAGGACTGCATTTGTGAGACTCTGCTCTAGGTAATGCCCCTGGTCATGGTGTCTGTGCTTGGTGGTGTAAAAGATAGGCGTATGACCAATGCGTATATCCCCAGCAATAAAGGATTGCCCTTACTAACATGGTTTAGTTGTGGGGAAAATATGTGGACAGGATTGGCAGTAGCCCCAGCTGGGCTTTGAACCTGTGACCTTTTGCTCCTGCACACACTGTCTGTGTGCACTGCACCACTGTGTTGCCACAGATGTGCTGAATTCCCTGGGAAGTCCATGACTGTACATCCGACAGGGCCTATGTTGCAGTGGACGTGCCAGCCTGCACATGGCTCGGCCACTGTCTTCTGTGGCTAGCAGCCACTGCCCCCTCCACCACCTGTACCCTACCGCCAACATGCTGGCATGTCCGTATCTTGGAAAAGCATATGACCTGATTGAGTTGTGGCACTCCAGGACTGCATTTGGGGGACTCGGCTGTCGGTAATGCCCATTGTTATGGTGTGTGTGCGGTGTTGGGTACAAAATGGGTGTGTGAACCATGCTTATGTTCTCTGCAATAAAGGAGTGTCTTTACTATCTCTGTTTGGTGGTGGGTAAAATATGGGGACTGGGTTGGCAGGAGCCCCAGCTTGGATTTGAACCTGTGACCCTCTGGTCCTAGAGGTACTGCCTCTGTCTGCTGCACCACACTGTGGCCACAGTGATAGTGCAGTCCCTGGGGGTGGGAAACCTGACCAAAGGAGTCAAATACCCTGCTCTGCACATTTGTACTGTGGACTCAGTCACCTTGTCTGGTGACAAAAGTGCAAATAAACCCCTCAACCGACCACGACGAACTGGGGATAAATATAACCAAGCTGGGCAACAGTGATATTAATGGGCAACCATAGCAAACACTCCCAGGAAGGCTCAGAAAAAAGGAAATGGTTTTTGGAAGGGTCTCCGCTCCGTAGCCCCTTCCATACTTCATTTCATTTTTTTGGAGCTTTCCTGGGTGTGTTTCTTATGTTTGCCCATTAATATCAGGGTTCCCCAGCTGACTTCCTATTTTTAATATGTTTGTTTGGGTCTTTTTCTATCTTTATTTGCACTTTTGTTCTGTGCACATGTATCACACTGCTCACGTT
This sequence comes from Ichthyophis bannanicus, assembly GCA_033557465.1. Classification (NCBI taxonomy): domain Eukaryota; kingdom Metazoa; phylum Chordata; class Amphibia; order Gymnophiona; family Ichthyophiidae; genus Ichthyophis; species Ichthyophis bannanicus. The sequence goes on along the minus strand of CM066034.1, from coordinate 669,335,026 downwards.
TTGCAGGTTTCCCCGGTTTCCCTGTACATTGCTGACGGAAATGGTTTCTCTTCCCTTTAAATGCCCTCTACCGTGAGTGTTTCACTCGCGCTATTTTTAACCTGCAAATTCGTCCCCGATACTGTGCGGGGAGCCTCTCCCCTCCCCTTCCCCGCCCATTGACCCCGTCTCTCCGCCCCTCGGGAGCCTTCCTCCGCCCTCAGAATGCCTTTCCACGCCTCTATCGGACATTTGCGGGCCGGGTACTTGTGCGGGGCACGTTAGTGCGGCGCGCAATTGTGCGGGGCCCACGCGCACTTGTGCGGGGCATTTAAGAGCATTTCTGAGCGTTTGAGTGCCGCGTTTCCGTGCGCTATTGTGCGGCACGCAATTGTACGGCTTTTAGTAAACATGCCCCTAAGGCATTTACTATGACCCTTTAGGTATTAGTCTTTTAAAGTGTCTATTGTTAATTTGTTCTAGGTTATTTTGGTCTTCTCCTCCTCTCCTAGACTCTCATCCACCCCAGGCACATCCCTTAATATATTGTCAATTATCCCAATGCAAGAAGTTTAAATAATAAGAAGGGATAATTAGAATGCAAGGCAGTAAATGAAAAATTAGATAGAATAGCCATCTCTGAGAATGGCAGAAAGTAGACAACCAGAGGTCTTGGCATTGATTTCCTGTTTAGATTTCTGCTGGCAATCACGTTGGACAGCTGAGAGTGACATCAGCTGCAGAGGACCGTAGAAATCAGTCCATCCACTGAGAGAGAGTAAGATCATTGCATCTATTTCCTGCTGGCAATCACAGTGGATGGCTACAAGTGATGTCAGCTGCAGAGGGCCCTTAAAATTGGTCCCTCCACTACGAGAAGTGGCCATGTTCATGTGCCCGAAGTGGCATGCCCAAAGGGGCAGATCACACCCCTTTGGATCCTCTTCGGAACACTATTCGGAGTCCGGAATGGCTGTGTCTGTTTTTTTCTTTCTATGGTTAAAAGGAAGAAGAAAGAACTTGTGCAAATGGAAAAGAACGCTGTTGCTGTGATTGTCCTGATGGATCTATATATTCAGCTGATTTCCCACTATTCATCAGTGAGTACAGATGAATAGCGGGAAATCAGGGCTTCAATTTGCCGGGCCACTCCCAACATGAAGTCCAGCAAAAACTGACTATTCCTCTGTACCGATGAGATGTCACTTGCTGATCGAAAGATAACCACAGACCAAGAGAGAGTGGCCCGAAATCCCAGCACCTCCTGAATATGATTTCATATTGCATTCCAATAAGACTGAATGTTAAGGCAATCATCTATCACATGCCTCAAAGTGCCGACATCTCCCCGACAAGACCAAAATTCATTCCCAGATACCTTATCCCATTTAGCAACCTTTGCCGGGGTAAAGTGTGCTCTGTGTTCAAAAAAGTACAAAACTTCTATCTATCTATCTAGTACTTATATAGAGTGCCACGCACGCAGCACTGTACAGCTAACCTACAAGAGGCAGCACACATACAAAAGACAGTCCCTACCCATCAGAGTCATGCTCATCAGAGCTTACAATCTAGTCAACTGAGAGATAGAGGCAGACTGTGAAACCCTGTTTACTTTGCCCCAAAATTGTGTCCAAGTTTCGGGAGAGAGGACTTCTCCAGTGTCATGTTCCCATATCCGTTGAACCCCAATGACCTAAGAACTATTGTTCTGAGCCACTAGTTTATAGTATTGGGAAGCCACCCCAGAGGTCATACATATAGAACTTATCTTATTCATTAACCCCCAATTGTCAGTCAATGAAGTAATATCTAATTGGGATTTTTCTATGCAATGTCTCAGCTGGATCCACTGGAAATATAGAGACTGAGGTAGATCAAAATTACTTTTCAAAACAAAAAAGGGTTTGCACTTGCCATCTAATATTAGTTGGCCAACACTCCAAATGCCTTTGCTAAACCATTTTTGCCATGCAAATGAGCTTTGATTAATTTTAAACAAGTGACTATGCCAGATGGGCATTGAATTTGATAAGCAATCTTCCTTGGGAATTGCATTTGCTAACTGTTGAAAAGCCTTCTGAGTGTCCAATATGGTTCTATGAGACTTCAACCTCTTGACAGACACCATGCCAGGGAGAACATTCAAGGGGAGAGGAACACTCAATCTCTCTTCTATTTCAAGCCATATTGGCCGTATGTCTACAGCCCCTTCCACCCATCGTGATCCTTGTTTTAGCAATAAAGCGCAGTGATAGGCCTGAAAGTCAGGGAAATCCCCCCCCCCACCTTCATCTTTTTTAGATTTGAGTTTCCTAAGAGCAATTCTAGGTGGTTTATTATAGGTGGTTTATTATTCCATAGGAATTGGACCAGAATCTTTTCAATTTGACAGTATACTTTATTTGTGAGAAAGGTAGCATCTCTAATATATAATTCACTTTAGGAGTGATAGTCATTTTTATAGCTTCAAGACGACCCCACCAGGAAAGATAGACTGGCACCCATTTTACTGTTACATTATGAACTGTAGTTAGGATCTCTTCTTCATTGTGCTGTAGGGTTGCACTAAGTGGGTAACAATAGTGAACTCCCGAGTATTTCACCATCTTAGGTTCCCATACAAAGGGAAATTCCTCCATATCCGTTCTATATGCTCTTGAGTTTAGGGGGAAGGCAACCGATTTTGACCAATTTATTTTATAGCCAGATAGTCCTAAGTATTTATCTATCAAGTCTAAAATACTCGGTATGGAGCTAGGTGTGGTGAAAAGCAATAGATCATCCGCATAAGCAAATAGTTTCATTTCCATGCCAGCAATAGATACGCCCTAAATCGCGAGGCTTTGCCTTATTAATAAGGCCAAAGATTCCAAGGCCAGATTAAAGAGAATGGAGGAAAGAGGGCAACCCTGCCGGGTACCCCGCCCTAGGAGAAACTCTTTAGACAGAGTCGCATTCACAGAAATTTTCGCACTCGGTCTCGTATACATAAGTTTAATTAGATTGCAGAAACCTTCACTAAATCCAAACCACTTCAAGACAGCAAACAAAAAAGGCCATTCTAACCGGTTAAATGCTTTCTCTGTGTCTAATGAAAGTCCCACAAGAGGGTCTTCTATTTCCTCTGCACCTTCCAGGACATGACAAAGCACTCTAGCTGTAGAACGTCCCTCAGTAAAACCGCATTGGTCTTGGTGTATCAAGGAAAGGATCAGTTTGGAGAGACATCTTACAACAATGGTCGCAAAAATTTTATAGTCAATGTTTAACAATGAAATTGGCCGATAATTGCTGACAAACTGAGGATCCCTCCCAGGTTTTTCTAGGACAACAATGTTTGCAGAAGCAAACGCTCCTATCTGTGTCATACTGTCAAGAAGAATTCTATAGTATTGTTGTAGATATGGCCCTAAAGTTTTGGAAAAGGCTTTATAAAATTCAGCCGGCAGACCGTCTGGTCCGACAGCCTTGCCAGTTTGTGTAGAGTCAATAGCCTGGATGATTTCCATGATTATCTGCTTATCTAATCCCGCAACAGTTTCTTGATCTAACACTGGCCTTTGGACATTCTTTAGCAAACTATCAAACTCCTTTGCAGAAAATTCAATTTCTGGAGAATAAAACTGGGCGTAGAATTGGCAAAAGGTCTCCACAATGTCAGGATCTTTGACAATCAATTGTTGAATCTGACGATCCTTTAGAGCTGCAACATGCGAAGATTCCTTATGACTTTTTAGTGAGTTGGCTAACAGCCGTCCATCTCTATTACCCTCTAAGTAATATTGTCCTTTCTGCCCTTGAATATTCTGTGAGGCCTCTGTGGTCAAAATCAAATTATATTTAAATCTAAGATGTTGCAGTCTTATCAAAATATTAGGGTCAGATTTCTGGCCTAAAATACGCTCACCCGCTTTAATTTATTTGTCTAGCGTACTAAGCTCTGCTTTACGCTGCTTAGCCTGCATTATAGCAAAACTAGTAATAGTGGCTCGTATACTAGCCTTTAAGCCTTCCCACCAAGCCCACCCCGAGGAATCTTGTGGTAGATTGAATTGAAAGTTTTCCTTTATGGCCACTAGGATGGTCTCCCAGAATTCCTGACTGGTTAAAAGAATCCTGTCAAATTGCCACCGAGAGTGAGACTGATGGCTCGTCGAGTCAAGTAAAGTGAGAGAGATTTCAGAATGGTCTGAAATATGAGCTGCATGAATAGTAGTCTCACTAACTTTAGAACAAAGTCCTTTGGAGACTAAGAAGAAATCTATATGTGATAACGAGTTATGAGGGGGAGAGAAAAAGATAAATTCTTTATCTGTAGGGTGCTGCAGTCGCCAAATGTCTATCAGACCCAGATCTTGCATTAAAGATGCAAGAACTGGATAAGCCCTGGAAACTCTAACAGTTCTCACTGGACTCCTATCTAACAATGGATCTAGCATGAGGTTGAAGTCCCCTCCCACTATAGTCGGATATCTGGACACCTCCTACGCCAAGGCCGCAATGGAGCAAAAAAAGGTACAACAATCAATGTTAGGAGCATAGACGTTGATTAAGGCCAATTCAGTGGATCCAATTTTAATGACAGCCATAGTCCACCGCCCATAAGTATCAGACTTAGTTTGACTAATCGTGGGGGATAGAGCTTTCCTTACTAAAATGGCTACCCTGTTTTTCTTATGCTGAGCAGCAGCAAAAGTCTCTAGAGAAAAGGGATTTGCCCCTACTTTTAACAACTCCTTTGCATTCAAATGTGTCTCCTGCAACAGTAAGATTTCAGCACGTTCCTTCTTACCATATAGAAGAATCTTTTTCCTCTTAATGGGATTGTTAATGACCTTAACATTCAGTGAAACTATCTTAAAGGAAGACATAGTGAAAAAATAGATCAAGTTGGTTGTCAAATGTTGCAAAAACATACCCAATTGTGGCATATAGTTTTACATTGTAGAACAGCATCTCAAACACCCTCAAAGTACTAGATGCACTTATAGCCCAACAAAGAAAGCCCAAAAAAAAGGAGATATAGGGACTTGTTCACAAAGCTGCGGTAGCGGTTTCCGATCATTATTGGAGCCGCGGCCCCATTGAAATCAATGGGGCCGCGGCTCCGATAACGATCGGAAACCACTACCGCGGCTTTGTAAACAAGCCCCATAATTTGTCCTTAGCCCCTGTACATGATCACCCATAATAAAAAAACATAATTCTGAGAACACCACACCAAACCCACCATCCTAAACCCAGGGAGGCTATATAACCCACAATGTTAGCGGGTGAGCTCACCAGGACAAGACAGACACGGAGGGCAAACTGACCTACTACATTCCCACTTCTGGTACTACATAGTGTCATACTCTCCCCACCTCCCACAGTAAAAGAAAAACAATGTACCCAAAACCTTAACTTATCAACACTGCAAGGCAGGACAACGCTTACCGAACAGTTTATTAGTTGAAAGACCCTGTCGAATGACTAGGGGCCCTTTCGCTTTCCTAAGCTCCAAATCTCACTCAACCACCACAAACAGCACAAACAACATAGAACACAAAAGAAGAAATAGAAAGAAAACAACAAAGAAAAGCCAAGAAAGGAAAGAAAGACAATAGATAACTTCTTGACCAGGAAGTACCCTGACTTTCCTTAAAAACAAAACAAAACAAAGCAGAGTAAGTGTCCTAATACATAATAGCATTGCATGATAAAATGCCACTTCTGCGTGAATAGAACTCCTTTACACGGCCTTCCGACCAGTCCAATACCTTGATATTGAGCGAAAGCAACCTGCATCAAATACAGCTGCAAAAACGTTCACTGCATCACCAGTGCTTCCTTATCTTCCAGAAACACATATATCTCTCCTGGATCATCAAAGGTCTTGGTCTGGTTGTGCAGCGTGACTCTCATGTGGGCTGGATAGAGCAGTCCAAAACCAACCTAAAACTGCAACAAACATGGGCGCAACGCCAGAAAACTTTTCCTATGATCCACCATCACCTTTGCGAAATCTGGGAAGAACAGAAGTTTTTGTCCCTGGTATTCCAAATTTGAGAATGTTCTTGCAGCTCCCATTATTTGCGTTACTTGCTGAAAATGTAGAACTTTCAAAATGATTGGGCGTGGATGCTTACCTGCAGCCACAGGCTGAGTAAGCACTCTATGGGTGCGTTCAATCTCAAATGGCATAACAAACTGCAACTTCAACACACCTGGAATCATGGTCTGCCAAAAGAACACCATGTCAGGACCCTCTGCATCCTCAGGCACTCCTAATATTCTTATGTTGTTTCTTCTTGAACGGTTATTACAGTCTTCCACCTCTCTTTGTAATGATCGTATCAGCTTGGCCTGCTTCTCAACAGCCTTACGCCTTTCCCCATGTGATGCCCCATCACTAGGGACCAACCAAATTCACGGAAAAAAATGTGATATTTCATGGGAGGTCTCTGAAAATTTGTCATATTTCATGGAGAATTCACGGGCACAGAAGTACTTGACATTATGCAGTTCCTCATTCGGGAAGCAGCAGAAAGAGAAATCCCGTGCAGCAAGTGAGGGAGTTAACTGTTCAAAAGAGTCCCAAAGAAATTTCCTTCAAGACGCCAACCAGAAGTGCTCTGCAGCCACCATAAATATTTTCTTCCCGCTTATGAGAGGGAGTTCTGCGTACCAGGGCCGCATGGTAATGGCTGCAGCAGCACAGGGCCCCAAAATTGCAGTAAGGCAGCCTGACAGCAAAGCAAGGGCACCACCAGCACACCCATGCTTCTTCTACCATCAAGCTGACCACCCGAACAGATGATCGTTGCAGCACACCCGGGCTGCACAGGTAGTTGCAACAGATCGCTGGCTCTCTCCTTCACCTTAGACTAGCTTATAAGGCAGGTTGTAAGCTATTAAACGACTCAGAGTAGCAGCAACATCACAAGAGCCAGGTTTAGATGTTGCACATGAGGGCACGGGGTATCTAAGACCTACAGGGGCTCAATGTTGGCAGGAGGCTCACCAGGTTTCCAGCGAGAGAAGCACCAGGGTAATCAGTGCTAGTGGCATTTTCTTCTATTGCAATTCATGAAGCGTGGGACTGCCGATCTGCAGTGAAGTTTTAGATAATCGATGATTTCCTTGAATTTCACCAAATTTCACGGAAGTGCGCATTTTTCACAGAAGACGGCCAATTTCACGGAAAATGTCACGGCCATGAAATCGTGAATTTGGTTGGTCCCTACACATCACCCTCCACCTTCTCCAAATGAACCGTAATGGCCTCCATGGAAGTACTCAAAGCATTAATATCTTCCTGCATTGCACATAGTGACTCACTATTGGACTTGACCAGGTCTTTGACTGCCCGACTCTCAGCCAGGAGCTCCTGAAAAGTCTCAGGACAGTCTCGGATACCCGCCATCTTGTGAGGAGAGAGAGGTTCCGTTTTGGTTATCTTTGCGCTGGCATTTTGAGGAACTTGGTAATCCAGCCGCGTCTGTTTGGGGCCTGACATATACGGGATCAAATAATAACCAAGTAGGTAGGAACTATTTGATTAAATTAACTATTTGTGTAAATTCTTTGTTCATTGTAAACCACGCTGATGCTGAATTAACTATTTGTGTAAATTCTTTGTTCATTGTAAACCGCGCTGATGCTGAATAGTGCGGTATAGAAGAGACTATAAATAAATAAATAAATAAATAAATAAAGACAGCAGAAGTCAGGATTCTTGCCAATTGCCCTCCAGAGCTCAGCTCTTACATGTCCATCTTGACCAACAACCAGGCTCCGCCCCCAAGAATGGGATATTTCAATTACTCAGTTGATTGGCTAAGAGGGTCTCTTTAAGAGGCTTAGATGCAATTTGGACATCCAAAAACATGCATGCAGATGTTCAAATTACTGAGTTGTCCCAGGAGCCATTTTACAAATGACTTTCTAAGATGTCTCCACTGCAGAGACACACAGGTAGGAAGAAGGTGTGCTGGAGGGATCGTTGTGGTGGGGCAATGAATGTAGACATCTCCAATGAATCTCAGAAAACTCAGGGACATCTACAACCTTATCCAACTTTAGACCTGCTCCAGACATGAATAAGCATTGGTAAAGTGCTCATTTAGGCCCCAAAACGCCTGGAGGGTGTACAGAAAACGGCACTCCATTATTTTCAGTATTCTTCATAATCACAATATTATTTTTCTGTGTAATTGCTAAAAGTGTTTTGTGTTTGCACCCTCTGATAGTGTGTTAGATGTCCTCGGTCTTGGATGCTATGCTGGGGACACCTATGTGGATGCCCCTGCAGACATCCATATCGAGCATGTCCACATTTTTGAAATCATGCCCAAACTTGGATGTCTTTAGCTTTCTTATCAGATGTTCTGGCTTGAACACCCCAGATTGCACTTGGACATCTTTCGTAAAATGTGCCTTCACATGTCTCATTGGAACATGTTCATGGAAGTAACGTTTTTAGATGCTATAAATGACCATTTGGTCCAACCAGAAGAAAGAGTACTTTAGATGTAGTCCTTACTGGTATGCAGGACCTGGTCCAAGAGGAATTGTTTGTTGGGGCCAATAGGAAACATTTATCACAGTATGATCACATTTCTATCAGTAGAATGAATGCATAAAAGAATACCCTAGTGCTATAGCACTTGATGTTAAAAAGAGATTAGGGCCTGATATTCAGTTGGATGGTGCTATGTGCCGCTTTGGCGCATAGCCTGCCCGCCATCCATCGAACCCAGATTTTCAATGCCAAGGGACATATGCTGCCCCGGCATTGAAAATCCGGTTATAGCTGCACAATCCAGAAGCCACAGGAGCTAGCCGGGTAGCACCGATTCTTTAAGGCACCGAGGGTTAACTGGGTAGCACCGAAAATTGCTGCAATCCAGTTAGCACTTGCCTCTGCCCCCGCTCTGAACCAGAACGCCCCCAACATGCCCAAGTGCTAAGTGGATAGCATCTGGGTGCATTAGGGACTTAACTGGAATTTTCCAAAGGCACTACCCTTTGGAAAATCTCAGTTAAAGCATTTACATGGGTAATATGGGCAGTTACCCATGAAACTGCCTTCAAAAATTGGGTCCTTTGTGATTAAATAAAGGATCAGCAGCCAAGGTTAAAAGTTTCCATGATCATGGAAATGAATTAAAACAAACATTTTAGAAGACTAGATAAGATATATTCCACACATCAAAAAACATTGAAAGAAGGTCGAATGATGACCTGTATGGTTTAATATGAAGTGGAAAAGCCAGTGAAAGCCAAAAGGTCATCTTTAAGAAAATGGAATGCAGACCCTAACAAAGCAAACAGGTATAAGAATAAACACTGGTAAGTTAGATGTAAAAAAAACAATCAGGCAGGTCAGGAGAGACTTTGAAAAGAAGCTTGCTGAAGAGTAGAGGTTCCAGTCTTTTTGGTTGTGTGGACCAAAATTAACCTCCAAAATTTTAGGGATCCCCAGTTCATTCCCACAACTCTTCTCAGCCCCTCTTCCCTTAACACCAAGCCTATTCTCACTTGATCCTTTATCTCCCTTCCCCTTCCTATTTTTTCCAGTCTCTCCTCCCTCTCCCCCAGCCAATCCTATTTAGTCTCTCTCTCTCTCTCTCTCTCTCTCTACCCCTCCGGTCAGTATACACCAGTTTCTCTCTCTCTTTTCATCTTCTGCCAGACCCCATCAGTCTGTCTTGAACTCTTTCCAGTCTCTCTCTCTCTCTCTACCCTCAGTCCTTCTGCCAGTCTCTCTTTCTCCTTCTCTCTCAGACAGTCCCCAGACATCTCATTCTCTCTCTCCTTCTCCCCCCAACATTATTATTTCTCCCTCTCCTCATCTACTGATGCTGCACTGATGTTTCCAGTCCCTGTACACCAATGCTTGTCTTATTCCTACGTCTGACCTTCATGGCTTCTTCTGATCATTCCACATCACCACCACCACCACTACCACCACTGACCCCTCCTCACATCTTATCCCACCCTTATGGCTGTTACATGCTTCCAACCTGACAGATATCTAAATACCATCCCAACAGCTGTGCTGCTTCTGGCCCCCACAGTTAATAATTCTGCTACCACTATCCCTGTAGTCTACAGCAGCCTCCATATTCTGCATGCATAAACTTCTCTGTGTCCTGCAAACCCCCTATAATAATTTCACAGAATTGCAGGGATAGATAAACCACAGGTTGTGAACCACTGCTGTAGAGGCAAGAACTAATATCCATGATACATTGGTCTGACCACAAAACAATTTTCTTCTTTCTCCCACAAAAATTCTCAATCAGAAACCTCAACTCTGAGGTTCCACCACTTAGAAAAGAAAGAGTCCCTATATAAGAACCTACCACAGCTCAAGCACACTTCAAAAGACATTGACACCCTTATCCAGATCTGGAAGCAAGCAATAAACAAAATAGCCATAAAACCACACACCCCCACAGCCAGCAGGAGGCATAATACTGCCACATGGTACATCACCAATGGTACACCACCCAGCTAAAGGACATGAAACACAAGTTCAGGCTTCTGGAAAGAAAATGGAGACACTCCATATCTGCTAACAATCTTCATAAATACAGGTACTTCGGGCCGGAAGGTCGGGGGTTCAAATCCCACTAGAGAGGACAGCAACCTTGGGCCGGAAGGACTGGGGTTTCTAGTCCCGCAGGTGCTCCTTGTGGTCTTGGGCAAGCCACTTAACCCTCCATAGCCCATGTTCCCTGTAAAATAGTTCTCTGTGTGCTGTGCTTTCCTGTCTAATCAATGTGTTTATGCCTCAAAAATTTCCTGTCATGATTTGACAATTTCCAATCTGTAATCAAAACCGCTGCTGATCGCTGGAAGTAGCGGTATACAAATGTATACTAAATAAATAAAAATAAAATGGCTAAATTACATGAATACCAGATGTCCATAAACAAAGCAAAAAAAGAATACCATTTCAAACTAATCCAAAGCTCCCTAAACCAGCTCAGAGAGCTCTTCAATATAGTAAATCTCTAGTAAGAAGCCCTACCCAACAGAAGGAAGACATGAATCTGTCCTCTCAAATTATGGCAGACTATTTTCAAAGCCAGACCTGCTCCTAAGGTAATAGAACAACTACAGCACCAACATATAATAGCCACAACCACAGAGAAGTTAAAGTCATCTGGAACTCATTCACAACCATCTCACCCGAACACCTGGAAAGCATTATCACAGAAATCAACACTACCACATCATCGCTTATGTTCTTATGTTCTTATCTTATGTTCTTATGGATCCTTGCCCAGTTAGCTGATCAAGATTGCATGAACAGAATTAATCCCTACAAGTCTCAAAATTGCTCAAATATTACTCCATCAAGGATATATGCCTGTGGAACTCAAAAATACCTCCATCCACCCAATAAAGAAAGGGACAGTAACAGATACAAACCAATCAAGTTCATACAGACCTATTGCCAACTTACTCTTCTTTGCAAAAGTAATAGAAAAAAAAGTCATCCAGATGCAACTCCAAGACCCAGGACCGTACCGAGCCCTGTGTGAGCGGTGTGGCCGCACAGGGTGCAAAGACTTAAGAGGCACATTTCGGCTCTCTGCCATTTTGCCTGCTGCCGCCACTTTAGCGGCAGCGGCAGAGAGCCGAAATGCACCCTTTAAGTCTTCTCGCTGGCACACTAAGCAGGTCTGGTCTCTCCGGGAGAGTCCAGACCTGCTTACTGTGCCGGCGAGTTGCACATCGGGTACGCACCTCTTCTCTCCCGCCCCCATAAAGTGGCTAGATGGAGGTGCGGGGGAGGGGGGGCTCCCGATGTTCAACTCGCACAGGGCACTTTTCACTGTCAGTACGGCCCTGTCAAGACCACACCGACTCTCATTTCCCACTAGACCCTCAGCAAAATGGGTTCAGACTCCACCATGGCACCGAATCCCTCTTGACTGTCCTCATCGACAATCTATTAAAAGGCATCAACAAACTCCAACAAGGATTCATTCTGATCTTCCTTGACATCAAAGAAGCCTTCAACGCCATTCTCCATAACTTGATACTCCAACAACTGCAATCAATATGGCTGAGAGACACCACTTTAAAGTGGTTTAAATCTTATCCAACGGTGCATCAACTTCAAGTAGAAATAGTCTCCAAAAGTATCACAAGGATCCACCTTATCCTCTCTGTTTTTCAATATCTTTCCCCAATCAATCTGCACAATTTTCTAAGCACATAATATATTCTACCATATCTACGCTTTTGATGCAATACTATACGCTCTGTTCACCACAACCAATTCAACTATCTCATCCATAAAGAAATACTTCAGTTCTGTCACACAGTGGGTTTCAGAACACAATTTGGCCATAAACTGCAAAAAGACAGACATTTTATATATCACCAAAGACACCAACTTTACCCCACCTGCCACCATAACCATTGCTGGAACACAACTACAGGTAAAACCTGAAGTTCGTTACCTGAGAGTAACACTAGAGCAACCCTTGACCTTAACTCCTCATATCAGCAATATCAGAAGAGCCATATATTACAAAATCAAAACAGTACAACACCTCAAACCACTGCTGAATACATATGGCTACCACACAATGTTTCAGGCAGTCATTTTCCCCCACTTCGACTACTGTAACCTCTTCTTTCAAGGCCTGCCAAAATGTGCACTTCATCCACTTCAATTGGCCCAAAACACGGCCGCATGCATTCTCTGCAATGCCTCAAGATCCGAACACATAGCCCCGTTATTCAAGCAACTACACTGGCTACCCATCGCAGCTCGGATTAAGTACAAGGCCATCCTCACAATATTCAAAATCACTCAATGCCTATCTTCAATTTACAAACAATCACTGTTACACAAAAAAACCTACCAACAAATCCAGAAGATCAAACTCCCTGAATACACTCGCCATTCTCACACTTAACACTAAGACCAAACAACCTCCAAAAGGGCCTTCTCCCTATGTGTCCCAACCCTATGGAATGCAATTCCAGAAAACCTACAGGCCACAGATGACCTAGCAACCTTCTGAAGGAAACTAAAAACACACCTATTTTTGGAACACTTTTCAGATGAAACATAGCCATTCATCTCTCAAGGACTGTATAATCCCAATATATTTGCACCATCTTCCTGTCCAACACCATACCTAGTCCTGTGTGAACAGTGCAGCTGCACAGGGCACAAAAAAATAGGAACACATTTGGGGTTGTCGACTTTGGCTCTCCCACCCCCCAACTGCCCTGGTCCCATCGCTGCCGCTTTTCATGGTGGTGGTCGCAGCAGCGAATAATAACACAGGTACACTAAAAAAAATTTTTTTTAAACTGCCTCTAATGTTTCGATTGATTTTTACGTTTTTTGGTGCGCTGAATCCAAATCTGGTAACCAATTTGCTCCATCACGTACAGATTTTTTGCTACATTGGGTTAGCAGTTTGAGGTGAACGTTTCAGATTGAGTGCGATCGAGATAAAAGTTTCTTGGATGAATTTTTTATACTAATTGTTTAGTAGTTATTCAAATAAGAATAAAGAAAATTGTAACAAGGCAGCACATAAGAATAGAGTAATGTCAACAAAACACACTGTGATGGTAGCAAAATTGTCTGCACTTAAAACAGCCACATACATGTGCACAAACATTGAGCATATAAGAGCGAGGTTAGACACAAAGCAAAGCAAAGAAATGTGCAAAATATGTTGTACAGGTATGTATGTAAGAATAGAAAACGCAAACCGCACCATTGCAATACATGAAGACAAACACCCGATGGTGTGAAAATAAAATTCTAATAAATGAGATCCGACACTGTGGTAATAACTAGCAAATTTTTATTTCAAAGTTTAGTAAAAACACGATATTTGTCAACACAGTTTAGATTTTAAAGTCATTCTTGGGTCAATCAATCTCCTGGTGGGCCCGTTTCTTCTTTCCCCGAATGCTTCTCTTGGTGCACTGCTTGGCGTATTTTTCATCTGGGGTTTCCCGCAGCAGCAACCAGCAGAAATCAGCCATCATAGTGGTGTTCCATCTTCCTTGGTACCTTCTCTCTGCGTCCTTGATGTCCTGGTGAAACCTTTCACCTTGTTCTTCACTGTACGCCCCCAAGTTTTCGGGAAAGTAGTTCACATGGGAGTGCAAGAAATGGACTTTCAGGCTCATGTTACAGCCTTGTTCTTTGAAGGCATTGAGCATCCTGGCAACAATATCCTTATAGTTCTCATCCCGCCTGTTCCCCAAGAATTTGAGAACAACATCCTTAAAGGAATCCCAGGCTTCTTTTTCCTTCTCAGACATCGTTTCAGCGAATGCTCCATCTGAAATGAGTTTCCTTATATCAGGGCCAACAAACACTCCTTCCTTTAGCTTTGCTTCAGAAAGTCGGGGGAACTTTGAGCAAAGGTACCGAAAGCACTCACCATCTTTTGGAAGGGACTTGATGAATTGCTTAATGAGACCCAACTTAATGTGGAGAGGTGGTAATAGAATTTTATCACGAGGTACCAAGCTCTCATGAAGAACATTTTTCTCACCGGGTCTCAAATACTCCCGAATTGGCCAGTCTTTTTTCCCCCAGTGTAGGTCGCGGGCCCGGCTATCCCACAAGCAAAGGAAGCAGGGATATTTGGTGAAACCGTATTGCTGCCCTAATAGCATGGATAGAATTTTAAAGTCTCCACAAATCATCCACTTATGCTCATCATAACGAATCTTCTGAAGAATCAGGGCCAAATTCTCGTATTTTTCTTGGAGAATAACAGAGTGAGCAATAGCAACTGAAGCGAATGTGTTGCCATTATGAAGAAGAACACCTTTTATGCTGTCTTTTGATGAATCAATGAACAGCCGCCATTCAGCAGGATCATACTTGAGTTTAAACTTTTCCATCACTCCGTATATATCGTTGCAAAATACCAAATCTTCCTCTTTGCTGAAATACTTCAAAAATTGTGTCTCGCGGTTGCGGTACCAATAAAAAGTTGTTCCTGGTGACAATAGATTTTTCTGTTTAAGCCGAGAACCTAGCAGTTGGGCAGCATCTTTTGGGAGTCCTAAATCCCGGACTAAATCATTCAATTCAGCTTGAGAGAAAAGTTCAGGTTTCGGATCTGGTTCAGTTTCAAACTCGGAAGTACTGGACTCATCGGGAAAAGCCATCTGATGAGTCTCATCATGATCAGAACCGTCCACACAAATATGATCCAAAGATTTTGGTGGTTCAGGCACAGGTACTTCGTTGCTATGAGGCATAGGCCTAATTGCTGAGGGAAGGTTGGGGTAACTTATTACGTTCTTATTTTTTAAGTTGTATCCCTTCACAATGCAAGAGCAAAAATAGCAGTCACTGCTGTGGTCTCTTTGTTCACGCCACATCATAGGTATTCTGAAACGAAATGCTTGTTTTTTACCTTTCATCCATAAGCGTAGATCTTCCTCACATGTCTTGCACACTTTGTGAGGAGCCCACGGTTGGTCTTGATCGCCTAACTTCAAACCGAAATAGGCGAAATATACTTTTTTAATAAATGCAGAAATGTTCCTCTGCCGCTTTTTCACGGTATATTCCCCACAAATAAAACAAAAACTGTCCGGAGAGTTGACGCAACCTCTGGCTCTGTGAGCCATCACAAATACACAGCACTACAAACTACAACTGTAGTGAACCACTTCGGAATAAAGCTGGATTATGACTGAGCAAACAAAAGGTAATAATGAACTTGCAAGAAACTGAAATTTGACAGGAATGTTCATGTCGCAACCACCGTGTTTGAGCGAGCGAACGAGGCGAGGCGAACAGGAAAGAACATGCGCCAGCGCGAGTACTGGATTTAGCCCCCCGCCTCCCAATTGTCCTGTTAATGTATAAAATGAATACAAAACACTCTAAAATATCACGAGGGAGTGTTTCTAGTTAGTTAACCATTACAACCTCTATTTTGGGCCAAGAAAATAAACTGCAGTCGGCTAAAAAGAAATTATGTGAACATTCCTTATATGGGTAAGAAATCTAATTTTGCAAGAAAACGTGACGTGATGGAACATTTTGGCTATTTTTCCTGGATTCAGCACCCCAAAATCTATAGGAATCAGTTGCAAAACTGGAGGCAGTTTTTTGGTAGTGTACCTGTGTAATTGAGAAAAAAAACGCCGGGGTCTTCCAGACTCCGTGTTTGCATGTTTGCCCAACTCTGTGTTTGAATGGCTGGTCTGGTCCCTCCCTCCTCTGATGCAAACCTATATCAGAGGAGGGAGGGATTGGACAAACATGGAGTCTGGAAAACCCATGTGTTTTCTTCTTGATTAGAGACACTCTCTGCTGATGCCACCACTGCCAAGGAGACACAGAAAATGGCGGCGGCAGGGCAAGGCAGCGTTGACATGGAGATGTGGGGTAAGATGGGGAAATGTTGTCATAGGGAAATGACAAACCTGGGGGGGGGGGCGCCACATGTGCAAGTCACACAGGGTACATTTATGGCTTGGTATGGTCTGTCACTGTCTACCCAATACCCCTGACATCATCCCACTCTCCCCTGACCACTCAGTACCCCATGCTCCAGTCACTTTAATTTTAACATTAACATTTCTTCTTAATACTGCAAGTTACCTAGCTAACCTGTTCCATGTATAGTTTTGTTATGTTCTCCTTATGTTCCATGTAAAGTCCTGTTGAGCTATATTGTTTATCATGTAAGCCACTATTCCTTGGAGATATAGCGGTATAGAAAAATAGCTAAATAAATAAATAAATACAACAAAAAATGTTTTCAAGCAAAGAGCTGATGAGGGAGTCAGTTGAACTGTTGGATGACCACAGTATAAAAGGAGTGTTCAGGGAATATAAAATAATAACAAAATGATTTCTTTGCCTCGGTCTTTACTGACATGGATGTTAGGGTCATGGCTATACCACAAACTTTCTTTGATAGTGATGAATCAGAGTAACTAAAGCACATCATTATCACATCTAGAATATCTAATTGACAAACGGAAGAGCAACAAACCACTAGGGCTGGATAGAATTAATCCCCAAAATCCTTAAAAAGTTCAAACATGAAATTGCTAACCTGTTACTCATAATCTGTCATTCAAAAAGTCATGATACCAGAAGACTGGAAGGTGGCAAATGTTACATCAACTTTTTAAAAGAGCTCCAGGAGTAAATTGTAGAGCCTGATGTTGGTGTCAGGCAAAATGGTTGAAGCTATACTTAAAAACAAAATTACTGATTATATAGATAGGCATGACTGAAGGGGAATGAGTCAACAAAGATTCAGTAAAGGTAAGTCTTTCCTTATCAATTTATTAGAATTTCTGACGGTGTAAAAAAAACAAGTGAATACTGGTAAATCAGATTCATCTGAGGGTATTAAAAGATATTGGCAGCTCCATTTGCTGTCCTTTTCAATGCCTCATTAGCATCAGGAGTGAACCCAAAGGACTAGAGATGGACAAATATGGTTCCTGTCCATAAATGTGGAAGTAAGAAAGAGGTAGGTAACTATAGACCAGTTAGTCTGTTTCCTTGTCAGGGCTGGCCTGGGCATACCATTGTAGGCAGCCCAACTCCATTTTGAAAGCGGTGGCAGTGGCCTGACTCTGTTTTGAGCTGCCGATGCTTTCAAAATGGAGTCAGGATGCCACCATCCCACAAATCCATCTCTCATCTTGTGAAGCGGGCCAGACTCCATTTTGAAAGTGGCGGTGGCTCAACATGGAGTTGGACTGCCAATGCAAGATGAGAAGATGGATTTGGGGGGGTGACAGGGGGAGGGCAGCAGCAGGAGGGATGGGTGGTGCAGGGGGGAGTAGCAGAGGCAGTAGCAGCAGTGGGGGGGGGGGGGCACAGTGGAGGCTTCTGCCTGGGGCAGCAGAAACCCTTGGGCCACCCCTGCTCCTTGTGGTGAGTTAATTAGTAGAAATGCTGCTAAAGCCAAGGATGGTGCAGTTTCTGGAATCCAAGGGACTGCAGGATCTGAGACAGCATGGCTTTACTAAAAGCATGTTTAGTAGCATGACGAGAGAATTGAATCACGGGAGAGTGCTAGATGTGGTATACTTAGACTTCGAGCAAAAACAAAACTAACATCCATGTACAAACGAAACATGGTTATCTTAGAAAATTCTAACACTTTACTAGAGGACCGAGTTAATCTAATATCTATACAAAGATAAAACCCAACAAATTCTCAAAAAAAGCAGAGCTCAACCCCGTCAAAAACTGACCTTCCAGCATTACAGCCCCAAAAAGCTTGTACTAGAATGCTCTCATCATTGAACTTGTCGGGCATACAGCCATAGTAATAAAACAACAACCATAGAGATTTACAATACATAAGTGCATAGCATAATCTCATGCAAAACAATATCCCAACACAATATTGCATTTCGATAAGCATTAATCCACTTATCTGCATCAGGGGAATAACATTACCAGGCTGACATATTCATAGCACAAATGCTCCTTCATATATACGTCATCCCCTTATGGTCACATAGTCAGAGCAAGGAAAATCAGTTTACCGATCGGTTAAGTCCTACAGGCTCAATAGACTTAAGCTTAAGCATCCACGTATGTTCATGATGAATCAATCTTCTCCTATAATCACCTCCTTTCCATGATTGGGGCACATACTCTAACACTCGCCACTGAATAGCAGAAGCCACATTGTGGTTAATCCGAATTTTATGCTCAGAAAGATGCTGACGGATTTTCCAAGTAGTGCTTCTCTAGTAAAATGTGTTATAAAGTATATTAGAATTTTCTAAGATAACTATGTTTAGTTTGTACATGGGGTTAGTTTTGTTTTTGTTTGATATTGTACCCTTGCGATTGGCCTTGTTTTGATTCAATTGTATACTTAGGGGCATGTTTACTAAACACCGTTGCTGTGCGGGTTCCCGTTAGTGTGCGGGTGCCATATAAGGAGTGGGCGGGCCAGCCAGAAAAAAGGAAAAAACGGACCGTACCTGTGCGCATCGCGCTAATGTGCGGGTCCCACATTAGCGCGTGGGAAGGCTAAGTGGGGCGCTGCCAGGCACATAGAAGAATACAGCCGTAGCACAATGTTGAAGACAAAAATCAATGGTGCAGGGGCCATGGGTTCAATCCCCCAGTGTGCGCAACCAAAGAAGGCAGGGTGAGGCATGAATATTAATGGTAAAATATCATTTTAGGAGGTATACCACATTAGGGCGGCTGTCGGTGTTGCGCTGTTACGTTTTTGCGGCAGTAATTAATATGTTGCGTTATGAATTTCGCTGTAAAATCTGTGGTGCATTAGGCGGCGTGCTGTACGTCGCTTGCGTTACGTGCGTCGTTAGGTTGTGCGCGGGACATCTTTTGCGTATTGTGAGGCAGTAGGTGGTGCTGTGTGAGTTGTTGACGGCATGAAGCGGTGGGAAAATATCCAAACACAGGACCCGAGACGTAGCACAATGGGGAAGACACCAACCAATGGTGCAGGGCCCACGGGTTCAATACCCCATTGTGTGCAATACAGAAAGGCTGGCCGAGGCATAACTAGTACTGCTGGACAAGAAAGTTGCTGGAGGCACACTAATTTTGGCCGTCACCAGGCGTCGCGCGGGTAAGTTTTTGCGGCGGCAGTAACTAATATTGATCCACATTATGCGTCTCGCTGGCAGATGTGGGGGTCGTGAGTTGATGCGCTGGAAATGTGGGCGGCATCGGGCGTCGCGCTGTTACGCTTGTGCGGGTCTGGCAGCAGTAGGCGTCGCGCTGTTAGTTGTGAACGGCATAAGGCTGTGCGCAAATGTCCATACACAGGAACTGAGCCGTAGCACAATGGCGAAGACATTAACCAATGGTGCAGGGGCTATGGGTGCAATCACCCAGTGTGTGCAAGCCAACAATTCTGGTTGAACCATGCCTAGTAATGTTTTAAAAAATATATTTAGGAGGCATACCACATTAGGGCGGCTGTCGGTGTTACGTTGTTGCGCCAGTAATTAATATGTTGCGTTATGAATTTCGCTGTAAAATCTGTGGTGCATTAGGCGGCGCGCTGTACGTCGCTTGCGTTTCGTGCGTCGTTAGGCTGTGCGCGGGACATCTTTTGCGTATTGTGAGGCAGTAGGTGGTGCTGTGTGAGTTGTTGATGGCATGAAGCGTTGGGAAAATATCTAAACACAGGACTCGAGACGTAGCACAATGGGGAAGACACCAACCAATGGTGCAGGGCCCACGGGTTCAATACCCCATTTTGTGCAATACAGAAAGGCTGGCCGAGGCATAACTAGTACTGCTGGACAAGAAAGTTGATGGAGGCACACTAATTTTGGGCGTCGCGCGGGTAAGTTTTTGCGGCAGTAACTAATATTGATCCGCATTATGCGTCTTGCTGGCAGATGTGGGGGTCGTGAGTTGATGCGGTGGAAATGTGGGCGGCATCAGGCGTCGCGCTGTTACTCTTGTGCGGGTCTGGCAGCAGTAGGCGTCGCGCTGTTAATTGTGAACGGCATAAGGCTGTGCGCACATGTCCATACACAGGAACTGAGCCATAGCACAATGGCGAAGACATTAACCAATAGTGTAGGGAGCATGTCCCCAATCACCCACAGTGTTAGTCCACAACGAGGCATATGTTTAGGGGTGAGAGAACCAATGTTCAGCATAAGGCGTTGCGTTGATGGGCATGAGGCGGTGAAAAATATCCTTTTGGAGGCACTGTAATAGTAGCCTGCAGAAGTGGCGCATTGATAGGTATGCACAGGAACAGACCCACAGCACAATGATGATGACACTGACCAATGGTGCATTGATCAGGGGTTGTATACACGGCTGTGCAGAAATAGAAAAAGGCTGGGTGATGCATCACCTGTCCTAGGTAATATTGCCACATGAGGGGCATGAAGTTATTGCCCACATAATGTGTAAGAGGCAAAAGGCGCTGTGCTTATATCAGAGCCAAATGAACAGAGCCACAGCAGAAGGGTTAGCACACTGCCCAATGGTGCTGGCATCATGGGTCCAATCCCCTGCTGTGTTCAATGAATAAGGCTGGTTGAGCCATCACCTGTCATGAACTAGGAGCCATGTAACCCTCAATTGTATGTACTACTGATAGCAAATGAACTATGGAAGTACTGTAATAGCAGGTAATGCATAAGGTGCCCATCAAGGTACCTCAGAGGTCAAATTGTAGCGTACACTCTCCACAAACGAAACACACAATGATGTGTATAGGGTGCGTTTTGTGTGCCGTAGGAGGCAGGGCATTGACCAAACACAGTCAGTGCTAGTACCATTGTGTATTGTAATGTATGGAAATCCAAAGTAGGTGAGCAGACATGCAAGATGGAACAGCAGTGTAGCAGAATGGTCATGGCACTGACTGAACGTGAAGGGGTCATGTGTCAAATTGAGCAGTGACTAAGCCTGGGTTACCTACATCTGCGTACAGCATGCAATTGGACAGCGATCTGTGTTGCCAGCTAAACACAAGCCCACCCCAGTGCACAGGAGTATGTCACCCTTTAGGGTGTCACTGAATGCACATCATAAACCACCATTTCAGTGATGGCGAGTTCACATATAACCCAAACACTGCACAGAGCTGAAAGGAAACGTCAAGCAGAACGACAAGAACCACAGACAGCACATGTGCTGCAGTACAATAATGACATCCAGGACATGTGGCATCTACATAAATACACACACAAATTGGGTCTAGCTGGAGCTATGTACAGAGTGATGCAAATGTAACATCCAATCATGATCGTGTGCGACAGACAACGTGAAGATGTGTCCAGCAGATGCGCCTGAAATAGCACAACAGGTGAAATCTCATGATGATAGTGGACCAGCGGTTATAGGCAGAGCACACACACACGAGCCAACCATGGAGAGATGAAATGCAGGAAGGTGTAGGAGTGCAGGATGGCTTGTAGCAGCATGCACATCAGGGCAGGATGACACAAGAGCTGGGAGTCAGAAGATGGACAGAACCATGGGTCAAAACTCAGATGAGGGTACAATGTGCTTACATCACAAACCTGCCAACATCTGGCCGCCAAAAAAATGGAAACGACATCTGCACGACAAGCAGACACAGCCAACAGAACAGAGATTAATCACACCGAGGACCACTCCCAAAAAACAAAAAGCAACCAAAGGTAGCACAGAACAACAACTTCCACGTCATAGCAAAGGCTGCATTCACAAGCAGTCAAGCCACCCACACAGCACGCGTGCTGGTTGTAAGGACAGGCAAACCCACAGGAGAAAGCGGGAATAAATGCACCTGGTGATCTGCTGTGATCAGATCACATCACATATTGTATATGGTACCAGCGACACATGCACACACACACAAGGATATGTTATGCAGTGGATACAGCATGCAAAAGGAACAGAACACATCACCCCAATTGTAAAGGACCCACACATACCCCTACTTGAAACACTGACTAAATGCAAAGCCAACCCACCCACCCACCAATCAAACACAGAAACACCAAATCACAACCCAACAGTAATGAAACGCACATGGAAGAACTACCAGACCAGACGCTTCCAAAGGCTTCAATGTACCTCTGAAATTTAACTAATGCCTGTAATGGACGTGACATCTAGCGTCCTAACTGTATGCCTCCTCTTTACGCAAAACCCTACCAAGCAGCCCCGGAAATAAGACAGGCCAAATAACTACTAGAAAACAGCTTGAAAAAAGCATTACCAGGAATCCCCCAAACCCCCACACATAATCAACCCTAGACGAATCAGACACTGTTCACAATCTGTCAATGTCCATAGCATGTCCTATGTGCCCTGTGGTCACCCTTAATGTAGCCTCCCTGGGGATGGCCCTGCCCTACCTGTAAACCCAACCCCTTGTAATGTAATGCAGATATGACCCGCAGAAATGTTGCATCAACATACACCTACATAAATGAATAAAAACAAAAAAAACCCAGAGGAAAGTAAATAACCAACAAGGGCAGTGCTTGCTGTGTGGTTGAGCTGCCCAGCAATTGCGGACAGGATAGGAGCCAATTCAACATGAGAAAAGGTGCAGCACACACCTGCTCAACCTCAATATTACCACACCCCCAGGTGTAGTGCTGTGCAAACAACATTAAGAAAGAGACCCATGCAACAGCTAATATGTGCTGCCTTGTCAACACAGAGTGAACACCTTGCTGTACACTGACGACAGACAAGGGTGTGTGTAGAGGTGATGAAGCAGCTGTAAAATAATGTTTCCGTTTCCAGATATTCCATAAAAAAATACGATGTTGTGAGGCAAACTGCTAAGCACTGTGTGAACAAACATGCCCCCAACCATACACACAAACAACACACTGAGGGCAAGCCAAACATTACATTCCAAAGGGAGGGCCTGTATGGGGATGTGCCGCACTCAGTGATGTGCCAAATTGCAGACACATACACAGCTGTCATCAAACACCAATGTGAGCACAGGGGTCCATGGAAATTACCATCAAATCCGTAGACAAACGTGTAAATGTGGTCCATGAGTGGAGGAGCAGTCTAGTGTTCACATAAATGTCTTGCACACAAGGCAAACACGCACCATATCACAACAGCACACCATGCGCCCTGGGGCAAATCAGTGGAGGTACATGTGCAAGAAAAGCCAGGATTCCCATGGTCCCAAGGAGTCATGTGTGATGGAATGTTAAACATTGTAATGCATGTATGTCACAGAGATAAAGTACAGAAAGAGACACATGTCTGAACAATGAACATATTTATTTTTTCTAACACGTCTCATACATACCATACACAGTGTAAACAGAATTGCAAGGTGTGTCCCACCCTGGCAAATGATGGGAACACAGTCAGCAATGTCAAAATGCACATGCCATGCAAAGGTCAACTCAAGAGCAAAACATAATGGCACGAGAATAAATGTTCATCAGGTGCATGATATGCACTGTGTAGCAGGGCCACACAACACAGCAGATGCTGCATGCCCACAATGTGTCACACACATATGCGTGCATGTAGACAACAGGTGTGGCAGAATGAGAAACCAAAACACATAACATGTCCCCCCAAACATAGCCCTCATGCAACAGAGGAGGTCACCAAATTAAAAATACATATGCTGCCAATATGTTGTAATGTGACAAACACATCTGCAAGCGAATGTCATAACTCCCACATAATGGCAGATCACCACATCAGCAATGTGTCAATGTACACCCCAAATATTATCTCAAACTGACTGACTATATGCTAACAGGTAGCAGGGACACATGAACACAGAGTGAATACAAACCACAAAACAGGCAGAAATGTGTACACATAACACCATACAGGAGGCCCCCTTGCATTGTCTGTTGGTTACACAGTCGCTGGCCACATATAGCAGGTTACATGGAATGCAGATGTGTAGCACGAAAATGGTCACCCACAATAACACACCCCAAATACAATGTCCTAATGAGAGTGTGGTAAATGCAGGGGGTAACACAGGACTGTGCAGACGTGCAATGCAAGGCGTGGCCATACATGCAGAGTGTCATGTCTGAACATCAAACAAACACAATAATTAGCATGTGAATATGCAAAGAATGGCACATAATCTCACACTGCAACACACCGAGGTCATAGCTCCACATGTTGTGGCTCACAAACAGAGTCACTCTGATGCACAGCCACCAGCCGGACACTAACATGGTACTGTGATGCCACACATGAATGTAAACCACATTGCCGCCTACACACATCAATCAAGGATGTTGGTGGGCATGACCGTGTGTTATTGGAAAACATGTAGCATGTCCAGGTGTGTGGCAGGTGGACATAGACAATTGCAATGCTGAAACTGTTCCCCCCTGCAACAATCACGGCTGTATGCTACAGTTGAAATAAACAGATCAGGGTATCCTGAGTGCCATGTCACACACATGGGCCAAAGCTCTGCAGTAAACAACTTGTGAGGAATGTCCAAACGACACAGATGATGTCAGTCCCTGATGCGCAAACTGTACCAAAAGCAAAGGCTTCCTGACATCCAAAATATCACTTACAAAATTCCCAGGCAAACATGGGCGTGCATAGTAAAGTGTCACATGCCAATATGGCACAGTCCGAGGAGGTTCATCTGTGTCCCTGCAATCAGCAGGACTGTCAGCTACAGCATGGCACAAACTGTGTGCTGTACATGTCTGTCATGGTCAAACAAGCAGTCCAAGAGCAATAACGTCCAGCACAGGCCTGTGTTCCACTCACAGACGTCAAACATCAAATAGGATATTTCCCATTAAACAATAACATGGTGCACTGTCCCACAACAGCTGTTGGATGAGGAGACGAGATGCACTGGAGGAAATGTGTCCATAATGTCCACTGCCCTGTGCAAAGAAAGGATAGGTGTGGCCAATGTTAGTAACCCTGCAACAACACCACAAATTGCCACAATGCACACTGCACTAATGAAAGATTGAAGTGATGGAAATGCAAACATGACAGGATATGCACATCAAATAAAACACAGATGTGAAAGGAACAGTACATGTTGCTGCAGACACGGGTGTCACATGGAGATGGGTATGTTAAATACCATGTCACACAGGCATCTCACAGCTACACACTATATGCATCCCTTTTTGTGTACAGAGATGCAACATTACATGTCCATGAGATCAAATGATACCCCACAAAAGGTACAGCCAGATGTAATAACAATTAAACAAAGGTGGAATCTAACCTATGTGTCCATGATGTGTCCCTCATCAATCCCATCAACTGCTGCATATGTACACCAGGTCACAGCGAAACGGAGACGATATCAGGTCAACCAGTAGAACCAACATGTAAAGTCACACATCAGGGATCTTCACATCATGCCTATGTCAGACAGAAAACAAATGTTGCTCAACACCAGTCCCACATAACACAGGACACAACTCTGCTCACCAGAAATGTGGGTGATGATGAATAGGTGAACAGCACTACTGTAGAGGTAACAAACCCCACAATGCCCCCCAGGTGCCCGCACCCATCAAAGCATATGACAATGTATCATGCATGTACAATGCAGCACCACATAAGCAAACCAATAAACAGCCACCAGCACAATATGCGTAGTATAATGTGACAGCTGAAATACGTGGCCTGTCGGTGCCCAAGTGCTAATTTGTGCACATAACGGTCGAGTGACATGCAAGGACACCCTGATGATGGCCTATTTAACTAAAATGGTGGAGGCAGCAGGTGTTGCTTCCGCAAAGCTAGCCCATCAAGGCCCACATGTGGATCTGTGGAAAATCTACCAGAAAACCCATTACAGGAAAAATACTGGTCACAACCGCACGTGGAGATGTGTGACAACAGGCAAATATGGGTAAGACCGGCACACAGAATATACGTGAACAACACCAGCTGCCAAATATGATACATAACAGGCTAGATGTTGTGCACCTGACATCACACACATACAATGTATCGGTAGTTCTACATACCCTGGACCCCAGCATTTCTGCTGATGTTCTGCCATGTGCTAATGACACACACCGACAGCACTGTCATCACGTATGTCCTGTGTAGTGGAAAGAAGAAACAACCTTGTCAGGTTCCAGTGCTGAACGCCACACTGCAACGTACTGTCCCCAGCTGTAATACACCAAAACATGAACCAACAACGGACTGTGCACCCTCACACTGCACAGATCTTGTACATGGGAGAGGCATCATGTACATGTGTGATGCAAATACCAAGGCCCCCCACATCCATCATATGCCTCCCCACCCTCCTGCTGTGCCACACACGTGCCAAAACAGGAGGATGGACACACCATGTTGGTGACGCATCCCAAGGTTCACACTATATGTCTGTGCCTCCCATGTTCAGACCAACACCCCCTCTCTGTGTGCAGTACCCTCCAATTTTGTTTTGAAGCACAGTGTAAGTACCTGTGTCACCTGGAAATATGCCTCAATACCACCTGTATACACTGTGTAGATGCATATTATGCATTGTACATCTCCCCCAGCAAAGAATAATGACAGTTGTGTGTTTATCATGTGATGAAATACATGGCAAGGGCAGCACCATGGCTCTCCACAATAACCACCATGTCTGCATGTCACCTTACCGTGATTGTTGCATGTTAACCCATTGTGTAACTGTGAGAAAGTTCAACCAAGGATAGGTTTGATGTCTCAATGCCCCAAATAACCCCCACATAGGTCTGTGTGTGTATGTGCATATAACATCCCTTGATAGTGTCCTCAAGGTATCTGTGTGTCTGTACCGTGCTATCCTGCCATACACACAGCACGTCCCACACGCATGAGGCAGATGTAGAGATACTATCAAATACATATGCCACCACTAAAATGGAAGACCCCATAAAATCGGAAGGGCAAACACATCTAGCGTCACATTTGCCTAACGAAATACACCCATTCAGCATCTAACCCACTGCACATCTGTATGTGTGTACATGTAATATACTGCTATGCATTACTCCACCACAAATGGACTGTAGCAATCATATGGCCCCCTGGCTGCCCACTGCACATGTCCACATAATTCACCATATCCATGCCTGTGACACCTGATGAGGCATACCTTACCACACACTGCGCTGCTGCTGCAGCAATACACGTGACACCTTGTCAGAAACACCATAGGAACGTTATCAGGTGCATGTGTACTGTGATATGTCTGACATATTGCATTGAAAATATCCAACATACAAACATAGCAAGCTGACAGGAGCAGAACACACACACACACAAACACCCACAGATTGCAGTACACAAACAAAGGTCCCGCATGAAAGCTCACCACAAACATGGACACCTCTATCACACCAAACCCCTAACCATCTGCCTGACCCAGGGCTCCTCACACACAATAACACCAAATAACTGTGTCTGGCCAGCAGTTGCTAGCACAAAAAACCACTAAATGGTACTGTGACCCCCAAAAGCTCTGAAAGGTGTAGCAACACCCTCTGACCCACAACACCAACAGCTGCTACTGTGCTCTGTCCACATTGTCCATCACACACCTCTGACGACATGTTATGATGGATGTTTAAGAAAAGGACAATGCAGTGTTGCATCTGAATGGTAAATGGTCCAAACATCACCCTTTGTAAACCTCACACGCATACAACAGCACATATATGTGGGTAGATGTGCAATACATACCAGTGAATCTGTCTGCAATCAATTGACGCCTGACCGATGTGCCTGCCTGTGTGTCACCACAGGCACGTACAGGGGGGCACGGTGGATCCTCCTCCACATCCTCATTAATCTCTGCAGGGATACCATGCCTGAGAGCAATGTTGTGCAGTATGCAACAAGCTACGATAATCTCTGCAACAGTCATTGGCGAATATTGTAAGGCCCCACCTGATCTATCCAGACACCTGAAGCGACTTTTCAAAACGCCAAAGGTGCGTTCTATGACTGAGTGGCTGGATGCGTGGGCCTCATTGTACCTCCGCTCTGCACGTGTCCGTGGTTGACGCACAGGTGTCAGGAGCCAGGGCCGACACCCATACCCTGCATCACCTGCAGAGAAGAATGTTGCATGTGAATGACTGAGCGCATGACACCATAAATTCACAGATGTATAGACGAGAGACATAACCCACAACACATCAGGACAGACATATTTTACATCACAATTATCCACCAGATCTAACAACTATTCTGATAGAAACACAACAAATGCCCTGTCAGGTCTGTAGAGACATGTCCGAGAACAACACAATCCCACCTTGTCCCCCCAAAAGAGTCCTATGTTGAGCACACGTCCCATGTTATGTGGCTCATGTTCTCATCACCGACACCATCACCACCAATGGTAGAGTACGCAATAAAAACACACATGACACATACAAACAATATATGTTTGCAAAGTAAAGAACACAATAATGTTTGCTGGGCCAATGTAGGCGCACACACACAACATGTTTGACTGTGATGTCAGCCAGGATGAACACAATATCACCATGACACCCCATGTCGTCAAAGGTCTCCATATCTACATATAGCAGTATAACTTAAAATGCTGTTGACCGCTGTCAACAAACCATCTCAGTAGACACCATGTCTACTGTACCCTCACCGTTCCATCCTTGTTAAGTTGTGCTCCACAGAATATGACATTGTAGGCCACATGATTTGTAAAACATCACAGCTACTGAGTATGACAACGTTCCTGTGTATGTCCCACCAATACCCCTACGTCTGGCCTTATACATAGGCGCACGTCTTTGCAGTCAAATCTCCCAAAAGATGAGTCACCTCAGGAGAATCACGGACATTGACGCCTCAGCACTGCACATGTGCAGTGCGCAAAGGTAATGTTAAACCCCAGCCCGGCCCCACCCCTGTAATGGCAGAGGACAAAAGCATTTGCACAGGCTATGCAAAAATGTACACCCAATATAGCAAAGGCAAGCAACATGCATCATATGTTGGCAACCCCCCCCCCCCTGTCAGCACAAACAACAGCTGACAGACCCATGAATGATTGAGTGTGTGGCCTCACACGCACATGACACGCATTAGGAGCAGGATTGTAAATAACACGTCTGACATGACTAACACAGATACAATCTAAACCCATGCATACACAGGGGGGTTTGAGCAATGCCCCCCCCCCACCATCCCTGTGTGCAGAAGGTATACAGACACAGGTGCCAATACACACCCGACACACACATCTGAACAGTTGCATATGTTCCGTAACAACACCAGCATCTCCACATCACATATGGCTGTGAAACGGATGTGACATGGCTAATCATGTCCCCTGTTAAACAACGTCTACAGTCCTGTAATTATGTAAAGTCACAACAGTTGTCGGTTTGCTGAATGGGAGTTTCATGTAGCTATAGCACAGTGGCCAATATCTGCAACACATGGGTAATGTTACGTAAACACATACATAATATGACTAATCATCGAAGATATATATGGAGATACTCACCCAGCAATATATAGTCACCGTAATGTCCATCCTCAAATTCCCTAAATAGTGCTGAGCGATGCAGGATATAGGAGTCATGGGTGGACCCTGGAAACCTTGGGACCACATCAGAATATGCAGATTAGCATCACATACAACCTGAAACATTCAGGGAATGGTAGTGTTTGCGGTTGCGGAACACCACCTCCCTGTCTCTGGGCGGGACCAGGGGCAACCGGTGTGCAATCAAGAGCTCCCATCACGTGTGGTATCCCGGCTAACGCCTCAAAGGCCTGGTCCAGGGTCTCCCAATGTTGCCTACTGTGGGGAAGGGCTATGTACGTCCCCACCCGGCTGACCATAGCACGCAGTACTTGGTGGAGACAGCGTGAGAAGGTGGGGCGGCTCATGCCACCCACTGCGGCCACAGAGGACTGGAAACAGCCAGAGGCAAAGAAATGTAAGGCAGCAAGGAGCTTGACTACACCTGGTTATGGCATGGGACCGGCTAGTCAGGTGGGCTCAAGGTCAGCGTCTCAGATCCTCATACAATACAGCCCCCTAATAGCCCTTGTGCTCAGTCGGTACAGGGAAGATGGAGATACCTGGTCCTCACGCATGCCCTGGGCTGGGCCCTGGGCTTATAGAGCCGCAGCTGGCCGAGCCTGCCACCTCAGTACGCCGTCTGTGCCGTCGCCCCGCACAGCACCTCTCTGGCCAGCCGCCGCAGCAGCAGGTCCTGAGTTGCTGCGGTTCTGACACCCATGCCCTGTGCCACACAGGCCCCATGGACATCATCTCCCCTGTCCAGCAACCGTAGATACTGCCCCACGTCTTTGGGCACATGCAACAAACTATTATGTCCTCCATGTAAAGCCCTCTGTGACTACACAAGCACAAACACACAGACAAACACAGACACACAGACACACAGACACACAGACACACACACTTGCCCAAACACTGCACAAATGGCAAACCACCACAAACATCAAAGACAACAGACAACTCCCACAATATGGCTCACTACAGTTGCTCCCAGGATTCTCCAAACAAACACACGCCGCGCCTACCAAAACACCCTCAATGTTGCTGACTGAGCACCCTCTTTTTATACAGTGTACAGTTATTTTCCGTTTTGTCGGTACCCTCCGCGCCCCGGTGTGCGTAGTGCGCATGCGGGAGGAGGTCACGCATCGCCGCCTGTCTGTGCGTGCTGCGCATGTGCAAGCGTTGTCACGTGTGCGTGTGTATGACTGCGAACGCGCATGTGCCAATTGGGGCGCATGTGCGTTTGGGTGTGCGCGGAGCCCATAGTGAACCCCGTTACGCATGGGCGTATGCGTTTCACCAAAGTCATGATGCAAACACAATACTGTCATGCGCTAAGAGTGGCGCTTGCCGTGTCGCGCAAGCACCTTAAAAGGCCAGCGCATGAGCATCTGCTCAATTCAACACAGGCGCGTCGCACAAGCAGCGCCGTCGCCGACGTCCTGCTGCAAACAAACGCCCACGCGTTAAGAGTTGCGCCTGCGCATAACGCACACAACCATAGAGCGAGACGCATGAGCATGCACAATGAAACACAGTCGCGTCGCACAAGCAGTGACGTCACACAGTGGCGCATGCGCAACGTATGCACCGTCCACAAAACTACAAATGCACCCAAACGGAAGCAAAATGTTGAGGGTTGGTTGAGGAGTCAGAGCGAGTGTATACAGAGTTGATGTACGTGAGAGGTGGTGTAGTGAGAGGTGGGTCAGTGTCAGTTTGGGTAGCCACATTTTTTCCCGTGTTGTTTGATAAGTACCCATATCTGTAGTCTGTCATTGTGTGGTGTTACCTTGTCTGTGTATTGTGTTAGTGACTGTTCTGTTTCCTGTGCTGTGTGCCTTGTGGTGGGGTCGTGGTTGCGGTGTCTGTCCCGTGCCTGTTGTGGGAGGGGCGGAGGGGTGTGAGGTGCAGTGGGGAGGGGCGAGTGGTGAGGTGAGTGGGGAGCAGAGAGGAGGGAGGAGGCCGATGGAGAGACAGACCCGAGCCAGTCGGGGGAGGGGGAGTGACAGGGAGACACACAGGGGTACAACAGAGAGATAGGGAGCCAGGGACAGAGACAGAGAGGGATAGAGAGAGTGCTATGGGATAGGCAGGGAGGGACACAGACAGAGAGGGACAGAGAGAGGGGCAGAGGGAGGCTGA